>OZ014531.1:160665507-161316188 GCA_963966105.1 Volucella zonaria
TTACTTTGACTCGACTGGAAGATACATGGTGCGGAACAGTTCAAGGATATTTGCACACAAGTCAGCATGATTAGGCAGGCAATGACTGACAATAGAAGTTGGAAATGCTTTTGTTTTTTATTTAAATGACTTGGGAAGTTACTTAAGTTGAGCAGTTTGTACCCTCGGAAGGCCTATTAAGAAGATGAGTGTAGATACGTTTAGCTATTTCCAGGAGCAAAATTAGTTTAGTAAGATGCTCGTATGTGCACGGGGTAATGTGTATCAATCAGGTTTTACTTATCGTCCAACTACAGTGAGTAACAAAAGTGGTTAAACTATAAGATTCATTTTATCCATTTTATTCCAATGCTCATCTCTTCAGCGACAAACCCAAAAACAAAGGGATTCGTCCAAGTGATTTTGCTATTAAATCCAACAACGAGACGCTTAACAGGTGCAATTTAAATAAACTAGATGCCTTCAGTCACTTATTCACCAACTTCATCCTTTCCTTGTATGTACCTACAACAAAAGTGACAAGAGCTGTCCTTGGTTTACGTCGGACGTGATTGAGGCTTTAAAACGGCAGAATTCATTGCATTTGTAGCAAATTGGAGTGCAAACCAACGACCGCGAATTGGCTTCGATGTAATAGAACGCGTAACGAATCGACTGTCACTATTCGGAATACTAAAAATGACATATCGCTTCCTCCAAAAAAGCTATGCAACAATTTTCGGAAAATCGGTGTCTCTGGTGGCAATAAAGATGCGAAAAACAATATCGATCCTGACATGCTTAACAAGTTTTTTTCGTGACACTGGTAGGTAGGTACAAGTGGCTGTTGGAAGACCTACCCACTTAGGCCTATTGAAGTAAGCTCCTAAGTGAAGTTTTCTTCTCTCGGAGAGAGCTGGACATGTACAGAGTATCTGGAGGGTTCTCTCCTCTTCCTCCTCGTCCATGCAGCTTCTACAGAAATCGTATGTAAAAGCGCCAAGCCTTCTTGCATGCTTGCCTATAAGGAAGTGCCCAGTGATGACACCAATGATGGCGCTGAGATACTTCCTATTTAGAAGGATCAGGCTCTTAGAGCGATTCGGGTCTAGCTTGGGCCAGATCTGTTTAGTCGCTAGACATGTTGTTCGAACATCTACCTAGCGTAGCCATAAATATACCTATGCTACCCTTTTTCGGGTAAAATAGGTAGAGTGGTTCCAATCTTGCCGCGTTCGTTGGCCCTGCAATTCCCTGGAATGTTTCTGTGGCCCGTCACCCAACAAAGGTGAAGGTTGAATTGCTCGGCCATCTCTATAAGAGATGACCGTCATTGAAGGGCAGTTGTAGAATTTAGTGATACCCAGTTCAGAGACTTGATAGCGGCCTGGCTATCCTTGCAGATATCACGGTTTTCTTCAGCCAGGACAGAGCTTCTTTAAACTCTAAAATTTCCGCCTGGGACACGTTACAGTGATTTAGAAGACGGAAAGAGAGGCTTAGATAGAGCTTATCTGAAAAAACACTGCCACCAACTACCGGTTTTAGATCCACCTGTGTACAAATAGCTTGACTTGTCCTCCATCTTCCTCCCAGAATGATCTAGATTGGAAGCTTACATGGAAGTCTTTGTCAAACAAAAGTTCAGGTATGTTGTAATCGATGTTTTCTGCAGTCGCAGCTACTTGCCTGCTGAAGCTATCGAAGGGTGTCCAGTGATACAGAATGTCTAATGCCACAGAAGGAGTAGAACGTAGGTCTTCGCTTATGCGTGGACATACTGTTCTCTGGACTCTGCCAGCGTTGTCTAAGGCCGTCCACCAGACAGCAAACCCGTAGCTGAGTATCGTGAGTGAGATGTATTGCCAGTGGGTTAAGCGAGGCTGAAGGCCCTATTTGTTCCCAATGGCTTTTTTGCAGAAGAATAAAGCTTCTGTAGCTTTCTTGATTCTTTCTTGAATGTTAGGCTTCCAGTTTAGTTTCCTGTCAAAAATCAGACCCAGATATTTTCCTGTATCGGAAAAGACTAAACTGGTACCGTTTATTGAGGAGGGTCTATAATTGGATTACTTCCCAATCCACAGCGATCTGCCGAACGGCTTAATCTGTTAAGATTACCACCCGCTTCAAGGTATATCAGCATTTCATTAACCACTTAGTTCCAGAGAAGGATGTACCTCTGCTGAAACATATTTTATCAGAAGCCCCACCCAGTTTGGAGTTGATTATCCTGCTTTTTAGGATAAGACTGATCAGTTCCCCAAGTGAGTCGTCTACCTGCAGAATTGACAGCGCAGTCGTGATTGCGGATGTGTTCACATTGTTAAAGGCACCTTCTATGTCCAGGAAAGCTACCATTTTGTACTCTCTATGTTGTAGGGATCGTTCGATGTGGTTAGTCAGCGAATACAGAGCCGTTTCCACCGACTTTCCTTTACCGTAGGCATATTGAGCTGTTGACAGAAGTCTTGGATCAATTTTAGCTCGTATATGGATATCAATTGGTCGTTCTAAAGTTTTCAGAAGGAACGATGATAGACTTATAGGCCTGAGGTCCTTTGGGACAACATGAGAGCATTTTCCGGCTTTGGGAATGAAAACTACGATTTCTCTCCATGACAGTGGAATGTGGATCGGTTCTACGCTGCTCCTCACGATTTTCTCTGCGTTTGCAGGATGATATCTGAGGACCTTTGTAGCTCAGCAGGATTTATACTATCTGGACCAGCAGATTTGTATGATTTGAAGCTATGCAACGCCCAGAGCAGTTTGTCTCTTGTAATCAGACCGTGAATTTTGGTCACAGTTCCAGTAGTCTTGTTTGGGTTGCTACTAGCCGCGAAATGGGAGCTACCTGGAAAGTGGGTATCCAGTAGCAGGTTGCATTTGAGGTTGTTCAAGAGCCATCGGTTTTTTTCAAAGCTAGGCATCATAGGATTTGCAGAGAGGATTTTTCTTAGCCGCGATGCCTCAGAGGTTTCTGTAATTTTGCCAGGGAATGACCTCCAGGATTGTCGCTTTGCCTCTTGTGCTTATTGCTATTTTGCAAAGTTTTCTGCAAGTGGGGCTATTTCTTGCCTCTAGGTTGAATAAGAGAGCAGGAAGCGGCCATAACCGATTGAGGGCCAGAGTGAATTCCTTGACTTTCATGTCAAACTCGTTGGTGTCAGGCGGGGAACTTGAGACTTCAGAGGATAGATTTTCTGATAGCGTTCCTCTGTATTTTGGCCAATCAGTTTTCCGATAATTTTGGAATGATTGCTGGCTGGAAGGACCCTCACTCAGGTTAAATTGAATGTATGTGTGGTCTGAAAATGAGTGTTCAGACGATAGCACCAGTGCGTCAGCATTTCAATGATGTTGTCGGAGACAAGAGTGATATCTAGCACTTCCTGTCGATTTCTTGTTATAAAAGGGCTCATTGGGCTCATTGTCAATGTTGTAAACAATGAGACAAGTACTTATAATGTGTATAATCACCTCTATCGTTGACATCGGTACTGCTTTATACCGTGTGATGAGCGTTAGCGTCGCATCCGATGATGAGGCCAGTTTTTTGCCTTCCAGCTTCCAGTACCACCCTCTGTAGGTTATCACCAGGCAAAGGGCCTACATGATCATGGCCAACATATGCCGATGTCAGCCAGTAGGAGCCTTCGGCGGTCTCTAGCCTGGCAACGGTTAAGTCGGGGTCGCTGAGATTAGGAAGAAAAAATGCATTAAGGCTACGTTTCACTAATACACAAGTTCCAATCTTACCTTTATCTCTTGTATAGAGTGGAGCGTATGCAGGTATCTCAAGTCCACGAAACACGCCTTCTACGACCCGTGGTTCAAGGATTAGGATAATGTCTTTTGCGTCTTTGAGGGGATGCCGAATAAGTGCGGCAGAAACCTTTTTAGAGTAGATTAATCTGGAGAAACCGTATCATTGCTACAATTTAGCAGAGTAGCCTCCACCATGGTGCTCGACTCGAAACCGAACCGCATCATGTCTTTAATCTACGCTAGAGGGTTAAGGGATTCCTTATTGATCTCAATCAAAGCGCATCCATAAGAACACCTTAGTTCTTCCGGTTTCGCGACTTTCCAGTCATGAGTCGGTAGGGTCGGGTTGCTAAGCCTGATGATCTCCAGAATACTTTCTGCGGAGGAGGGTTCAGCTGGGATCCAGGTACGGGTTCTAGGAATTCGCTAAAAGACCTCAAAGATGTGCTGTTGGCACAGGCATTTCGGTTTTATAGGTTTTTGACCTCGTGGGAACCAGCAGGGTTTCCTCCAACGATCTCTGGCGCTTGAAGGAATTTTTTAGCGTTTTGTGAGCAGTGGGAGCAGTGGGTAATCCGTCTATTAGGATATTATCAGCCCACTCAATCTTGCTCTTTATGTCTGCACTTCTCTCAACCTCCGGAATGGATTCGAGGGTTTTGATAATGCGTGAAGCATTACTGCGTCTTATGTAGTGCACATTAGATGGAGCTTGACGATGCGGCTGAGCGCCTGATTCCTCCTTAGGGGGAGGAGTTTTAGTTGTAGAGAAAAGTCCGTTGCCTGCCACAAACTTGCTGCTGCTAGGGGTGGAAGAAGTGATAGGACCATAGCTTGTCTTATCACTCTTTGAAAATTTAGTTTTAGGGTCATTGCGTTTGCCTTTAGAGGATGGTGCATCATGACCTGCCATAATTTAACTCCACTCGACAATGCAGGATCTAAAGGAGTGCCAGCCTCGGGTTTTTTTGTTTTTTTTTTTTTGAGATTTTATCCCTTATTAGGTCCCACCGGTGGCGGAGAAAGGATAGTCCATCTGTACAGAGATCCGCTGTATACAGATAAGGCTAGCTAATCCGGAAGTCGCCAGGTATCCTTTAATTTCAGAACTCGTCTGGAGAACTTCTCGAGATTCATTGACTTTACTCAGCCTCTGATTGTAAGCCACTTGACTCATAGGCGTGGTAAATCGCTAAAATTATACCCACTGCTAAAAAGGCGAACGCAACAACTCCAGACAATACCAGTCCAATTAGTATTTCATTAAATCTTTCTTTAAGGCTTTGAGAAACTTATCGCTAAAGAAATCTTAACACTTATCACGCCATCAGTTACTTAACGCAGGCCAGTCTGGTTTCCGGGTTAACCACAGCTGCTCCATGGCAATGGTTAAGGTGCTATTGTAGAAGAAATTAGACAAGATTTCGACAAGGACTTAGTAACGTTTCTATATCCACTTGATTGCTTAAAGGCCTTTGATAAGGTGAATCAGGGAATACTTTACTGAAAGCTGAAAAATTTGTTTGGGTTCACTGACAGGCGTGTAAGATTGATCCGCAGTTTTCTCTCTGGAAGGATGCAACGGCTTATATTTAGAGAAAGGTCTTCAACCCTAAAACCTATTCTAGAAGGAATACCTCAGGGATCGGTTTTAGGGCCGATTTTGTTCTGCCTTTTTACAAACGATTGCAAAAATTCTTCAGTGTACCGCTATGCAAATGAAGTTCAATTTCATATGACCTGACCAATAAAGAATACGAAGGAACTAAGCTTCCAGCTAAATGGCGATCTGAATCAAATATCACACATATGTCTATATTTAAACCCAGATAAGTCGCAGTTCCTTACAATTTCTAACAGATCATTAGATCTCAATCTTTTGCCAGATATATGGCTTTGCAACACAAAACCAAAATCTATGTGGTCAGTAACAAGCCTTGGCTGTTCAATAAACTACCATCCGTCGGGCTATACTCATACTAATGTAGTTTTTGACCATATTTATAGGCATCGTAAACTATAGTTGTAAAACTAGTAGTTTTACACCCACAGAAATTCGGTGAAAGCTTGTGAAGGCCTTAGTTCTACCACTTATAACCTACGCTGATTTTCTTCACATCACCCTCGATTCCTTTTCTCAACGAAAGTGAGAGCAAGTGGCTGTGGCCTCCGTAGATACGACCACATCTCCACATATTCAAGAAACGTGCTTAGTTGCACTCTTCAAAATTTCATAAAAGCCAGAAACTGAGTTTTTTTTAGCATAAAATTATAAAAAATAGAATCGCACCGTATCTCTTTAATAAACTCAATTCTTCCTGCTGCGAAAGGACATTTAACAATAATTTAGCTCGTCACAATTTCCGAGACTAAGTTAGGTTCGTGGAGAAGAGATGGTAGCACCCCTTCATGCACAACAGCATACAGCGCTCACATCTCTGAACCGGTTACTGGCTTCGGTCAATCGCCCCCTCGTCCTATGGATATCTATAAAGGACCTGGCCCTCCAACGTAACTGTCCGGCCATGGAAAAAATCTATAGTTCCTAAGCAACAACAAGCGCGGGAAGTGGACATTGTACGCAATGGCTGTAAACGAAATAAGGACAGCAAACTTCGGATCTGTACATAGAATGTTAGGTCCCTTAATATTCCATGTGCAGCCGAACAACTAGCGAATGCTCTGGACTGCTACAAAGCAGATGTTACCGCAATCCAAGAAATGCGATGGGATCAGCAGGACAAACTGCGACATCTACTACCGCAAAGGTTATCCACGGCAAAGGCCGAGCCTATTTGGATCCGGATTTGTTGTTAGAGGCAGACTTTAGCAAGAAGTTTCCGGCATGTGAACGAGCGCCTCGTAACAATCCTGATTAAGATTAAATTTGCCAGCATTAGTCTTATATGCGCGCACACTCCCGCAGAGGAGAAAGATGACATGCGACGATAGCTTCTACGAGATCTTGAATAAGATTTACCTGCAATGCCCTAGTTACGACATTAAAATTGTTCTCGGCGATCTAAACCCATCAGATATGTGCAGGATTTCACTCGGCCACCACAACGAAACCCCTGGTTTGACCACGAGTGCCGGCAAACACAGGCAGCTAAGCAAGAGGCATACAAAGCCGCGCTGTATAGAAGGACTAGAGCTGCTCACGAGCTCTAGGAGCAGAAGAGGAGGAACGAGCACCGGCTTCTCAGGAGGAAAAAGAAGGAGCATGAGAAGCGCACGGTCAAGGAAATTGAGAGATACCACTGCAGGAACGAGATTCAGAAATTTTGCCAAATGAAACAAAAAACAAGCCCGGATACGAACCGAAGCTTGTGGAGACGAACAAATGACGATAGTTTACGAGTATACCATAGTTGAGTTTAAGTCGATGCTGAGGATTCTAAAATACCATTTCTGTAAACTGTATAACCGCAACCAAATACCGCTGTCACTCAGAATGAACCTTTCAACCTGGACGACGTAAAGAAACAATCCCGTTCACCCGACGGAAAGATAGCCATATCTAAGCTTAAGTCCAACAAAGCTGCTGGAGCGGACGGCCTAACTACCGAGCTCTTCAAAGTGGCAGGCGATGACCTGTCAATACCTGAAGCCCTTCGTCAACATCCTGATTGGTCCATATCAGTGTGTGTTTACTCCAGAAAAGTCCAGCATCCACCAAATATTCACACGGCAGATTTTGGAAGGAGAATTAACGTTGCTCCATCAAGGTCGATAATGAACTTACAGAGACCTTCGATGTCAAAAAAGGGTTTAGACAAAGCGATGCGTTGTTATGCGATTTCTTTAACATGATTCTTGAAAGAATAGTATAAAACTCACCCGCCAACACAAGAGGCACAATCTTTCAAAAGTCAGCCCAATTACTCCCATATGCCCCTCCGATGATACTGACATAATCGGATGAAAGCAGCGCGATGTCGATGGCGCTTTTGCGAGTATTGAGACGGAAACCGCAAAAATCGGTTTTCCGGTCAACGAGTATATACTGTCAACAAGGAAGGACACCCAACACCGATGTCTCGGACAGAACGTCACCCTCGACAGATATGACTTCGAAGTAGCTAAGGACTTTGTATACCTAGGCTCCGCTATCAATTCAAATAACGACACCAGCGCTAAGATCAATCGAAGGATGATTATGGCCAATCGCTTCCTCTCTTAATAATAATCCCAGTCCTATCCTATGGCGCAAGGTCATGGACAAAAATTCTTCGGGTGATTTTCGCTCCCGTCTGCATAGACGGTTGCGGATACAACCGAAGAATTACGTGGCTGTACAGCGACATCGACTTAGCCAGAAGACTGAAGGTCCAGCAACTAAGGTGGCTTGGTCATGTAGATCGGATCGGATGAATACCAATGTTCTGGTTAAAAAAACCTGCAACAGCGCAGTAAAGGAAGACCGTGACTCAGATGGCGCATACAAGTGGAAGGACGCATTAACCAATTTAGCGTGCGAAACTGAAGGGAGCTAGCTAAAGATCGGGCTGGCTAGAGATTCTTGTTGGTTAAGGGCCAGGTCCGTCGCGGATTGTGGCGTCACCTAAGGTAAGAAAGTAACATGATTCTTTGGAATTTACTCGTTATTCAATAACAAAGGTGGCGCTAAAGTCCACAGACATACATCCAGTCAGATACAATCCACATTGACCGAAGCATGTTATGAGATACAATACATTATTTCTCTTGTACGAAGGGAAAGAGGATGGCAAGCAAATAGTCTGCAGAGAGACGTCCAGACTGTGAATACACTTGTTCTGCTCCAGCTCCAGTTTTTGCTCACGAGATGACCAAATTTCAATGGAAACGCTAACTAAGGACGTAGGCAGTTACAACTCAGTTCAGGTCCTGAGAATTAATCCTCTGGGCATTGCCAAGTTCCAATTGCCCACATACAGGACTTGCAATCTCGAACTAACTATCTTGGTCTAGTATGAAGTACAATCTCAGGTTGTAGCCACATTTTAGATCGGTCGAAAATCTGACGACTGACTGTAGAAGTTTGGACCGAATACAGGGAAAGTCGGTGTCAGACCGCATACCCATAAAACTAGAATTCAAAGCCCTTTGGCGTGCAACGTAACTCCGGTGCAAGTTGCAACGAAGAGCGCTTATAGCGAAAGATGGTCTGAGAGTGCAGCTAATGAAATGAATATGGAGAAAAAGATTCATCAGTGAGTTCAGAACCGAGGCAGGCTTGCTAGGAAAGGCTCACAGGTAGCTTAGGATGCATGGGCAAAAGTGGTCTTCTTATTACCGAGTAGATCTGAAGAACCTTCCGAGATGGCAAGCGTCAAATCTTGCCGAAATCTACCTCACACCACTAAAATGCTGACAGCGCCCTGAAGTTTTTTTTGTGTACAAGCATTGTAAGGATAAAGAAAAATATTCGCTTGACCTTTTTATATCGTAAATAGCAGTCAAATTGATTTTGATAGCTTCCACATGAACAGAGATGATGAAAGACCAAATAACAAACAGTCCAGGCTCAGCTTTAAGTCCCGAAAATGTAGTTAACTCTAAAATAGATTTAAGTACAAATTCTTAACATTAAAATGAAATCCCTTAAGGCTAAGCGTTTTACTGCTCCAAATAGTGAACCCCCCACGTTTCCATTAAATACTTTCCAAACCATGGCTTAGACATACTCGCCTACATCGTCGTCCTGTTTTACACATACAAGCACAATTACTCTGTGAATTTGTTATATTGTTGTGTGCTCGTATCAACAAATGGCCTCAAGTCATACATTGTGCAACCACTCCGGACCGGTTAAAGAAACTTTTTTCCACCAAAACTAAATGTACAAGTACAGCAACAAATTTAAAAAATAAAAAATAGAAAATAAAACAGAAAACAGAAAAACTCTGTTCAAACGAAATCCTTGCACCTGTTCCAGATGTGCACAAGTATTTTTCGTGTTTTCCTTTTTCGCCTCCACTTCGACGAGTGCTGTGGGCATTTTGCTGACACCAGCAAACTTGCGATGCTTCACTGCGAATGCGAGTACAAGTTGAGGGCTGAACATGTACACCTGCGGCACTCACATAATTTATTTGTTATGTTATGCTGGTTGAAATTCGAGTGCATACAAACGCATGGAATTCTGTTTCTCAGATTTCACAATCCTGATTGCATTAACCACCCCCATAGTCACCCTAGCGATAGGTACTCGCACTTCTTCCAGGAGTCTGTATACCGTTGGATAGGAATAATGCCAAGCATTAACACCGTGTTAAATCTTGAAGAGAAGTTCTTGCTCTGGAAAAAAGCAAAAAACACTTCCATCTCTACCTAGTGAACGTATTAATCAATGTTGAAAGGGAAAAAGTTGCGCATTGCAGTTGCATCCAGATGGGGTGACTGGGACATCCCTTATTCGAATACCTTGTCCGAACCAGTACTCATCCTAAGGATAAACTTTTATTGTTATCCCGGGCAAATGCAGCCGACAGCTTCTTAGTGTCAAACTTTGTTAATTTAAAAATAAGCCAAGGGATTTATTGCTTACCCCAGGACTACGTAGAGTAAAGACTAACCGGCTCCCCATTGCCACTGATAGAAAGGACTAAAACAGAAGTAGAATACGAGTATACGGATAGCAGCCGCAATCGTTGAGTTTGGTCACGTGGAACGGATTATACGAATAAATGACCCACTTAATGGAGCAATTAATATTGATATGATTTTTGGCAGAAAGGGTGCACAAAGATAACGCCGCCGCCTCAACTTAGTTTACTCATCTCACTCAGCTCACTCAGCTCACTCAGCTCACTCAGCCATGGATGTCAAGTTGATTCTGTGGAGAAATTGATTGGGATGAATTTCTGGAGGAAGCTTCATTTTTTATTCGTCGACATCGGCATTGCAAATTCATGGGAAAACAGTTTTTCGAATGAAAGACATTAATAAAGTGAGAGACGAAATGACAGTTTTATAGGATGCTTTGCTTGGGGCAGGACGACTCGCAGGATTCTGAGTATGATAAAAGTTTCAATCAATCAAATCGTACACCAGTTATGGCGCACCATTTATCTTCATAGTCTTGCTAGGAGGCATGGAATTGGATTATAAGTTAAAGTGTCGCTCTAATGGAATACAAATTTTTGGGGGAAATTCACTAGTCAAATTGACAGGGAAGGGTTGTAATCTTAATGATAGCGATTAGGGGATAAATGATGGTTTCTTGAAAGGCTTAGACTATTATTTGATGTATTTAAATTATATGGGATGCATGCCGCAAGGGCGATAGAAGGGGCTTGTCAACAATTTGTGTGACCATGACTAAGATTTAAAATAGAGCCTTGTTTCTAAGATTATAGAAAGATGCCTTAAGAAGGCCTAGACTCTTTTGTGACTCCTTCGTAGGTGTGTGTCGGATTGTGCTGCCTACTAGTTGAAATCTAGTCACGAATGAAGCTTAATATAGTGTGGATAAAAAAAGGAAAGAGCAGAAGTGTTAGAATGCTATTCAATGCTTGATTTTGTAAGCCTCTGCTTTGAAGGAAAAAATATTATAACATATCCTGGTGGTGCGGAGACTTGTAGATTGAACCCGAATTGCCGCTTCCTATCCCATTTGTTGTTACTATCTCTATATGAGCTGCTTCAACGTACTTGAATACCAGGTCTATAGGGATCTCCTCTCAATCTCAGGGTGCTTTAAAAGAGTTGGTGGCGGATGAGCCCTTAATAAGGGCCAACATGGCAGCACTTACATCCCCGAAGCGGGTTACTGGCTCCGGAATTTGGTCCGACCCCTTTTGTCCTAGGGGTCTCAAAAAGGGTCTGACCCTCCAAGTTGGGGGTTGTGCGTGGGGTTAACTGCCCAACCAGGTGAAGCGATAAGGACGGGTTCACTGTTGACGACCCTGTAAAACGAACAAAGGAACAGGCCGCGTGCAACCTAAAAATTAGCACAGACCTAGACTGCTATAAAGCAGATATCCACCCAGGAAGTGCGGTGGGATGGACCGGGCAAAAAACAGATGAAAACTGTGATGTTTACTACGGTGATTGCTATAGGGAACGTAAGCAGCGTCAGTTTGGATGCGGATTTGTTATAAACAGCGGACTTAGGCAAGTAGTCTTGAGCTTTCGACACGTGAGTGAACGCCTTACAGCAATCCGTATCAAAGGTATATTCGCTATCATCAGTCTTATATGCGCTCACGCCCCAACAGAGGAAGAGGACGATCCAACTAAAGAAAGTTTCTACGAGCTCCTCGGAAAAACCTACGAACAATGTCCCATGTATGACGTTAAAAACCGTCCTAGGCGACTTTGATGCCAAAACTGGAAAGGAGGGCACCTTTGGTAGCACAATCGCAAGACATAGCCTACACGACATTAGGTCTGGCAACGGACTTAAGCTAATCGATTTCGCTGCGGGAGGTAACATTACTATAGAATGCACACGGTTTCCTTACCTCAATATTCACAAGAGAACATGGCGGACACCAGATCAGCAAACTGCCAACCAGATTGATCATGTTGCGACCGACGTATGGCGCCCTTCAAGTACTATAGATGGCCGAACATTCCGAGCGGCCAACATAGACTCGGACCGCAACCTAGTTGCAGTCAAGGTACGTCCACGGATATCCCAGACGCTACAACAACGGGGAAATACTATGCGGAGATTTAACATTGAACGGTTGCAATCGCAATAAGCTGCCAGAACCTTTGCCGATCGCGCATCTCTCAACCCCTCGAGAAGTCCTTTGCAGCTAGCATCAAGTGCTGAAGACCAGTGGCGAAGATGCAGAGAAGCCATCAGAAATGCCATAACTGACGTGTTGGGTTTCACTCGCCCACCACCACGAAACCTCTGGTTTGATGAAGAGTGCTAGCAAGCATATGCAGCAAAACAATATACCTGCAAAGCGGCGCTGCACAAAAGGACAAGATCGGCTCGTGAGTTCTACGAGCAAAAGAGGAGGAAAGAACATCGGCTTCTCCGGAGAAAAGAAAAAGAAGCGCGCTATCGAGGAAATAGAGAGGTGCTACTCAGGAATATTGTTCGGAAGTTTTACCAAAAGGTAAAAAGAACGCGTCAGCCTGTAGAGATGAACAAGGAAACCTCGTAGTAGAGTCACAGTCGGTGCTGAGGATATGTAAAAACTATTTTTGCACACTACTAAACGGCGAAGAACAAATTCTGCAGTCAGGCAGAACGAGACATTCTATATTGGCGATGCAAGCCAAGAATTCCGTCTACCTGACCAAAGTGAAATGAGAATAGCAATATCTAAACTGAAGTCGAACAAGGCTGCCGGGCCGGGCGGCCTATCCGCCGAACTATTTAAGGCAGCAGGAGATGAGTTGGTAAAGAGCATACATAAACTCATTTCCAAGATTTGGTGGGGTGAATGTATGACTGATGATTGGAACCTCAGCATCGTTTGCCGGCTTCACATGATCGGAGACCCTCTAAACTGCACCAACTATGGAGGTATCAATCTGCTAAACATCGCATATAAGATCTTGTCTAAGGTATTGTGCGAGCGGTTGAAACCTTTTGTCAACGATCTGATTGGACCCTATCAGTGCGGTTTTAGGCTCGGCAAGTCCACAATTGACCAAATATTCACACTACGGCAGATCTCGTAGAAAACCCAAGAAGTTCAGATCGATACTCATCACATTTTTATCGATTTTAAAGCCGCATATGACAGCATCTACAAAGACGAGCTATACCGAGCCATGTCTAGTTTTGGCATACCTGCCGGACTCGTCCGCTTGCGCAGGATAACGATGGAGAAAGCTCGCTGTTGCATCAAGGTCGGTAACGACCTAACCGAGACCGTTGATGTCACAAAAGGATTTAGGCAAGGCGACGTTCTGTCATGTGACTTCTTCAACATCTTACTTGAAAGAATTGTGTAAAACTCACATGCCAACACACGAGGTACGATCTTTCAAAAATCTGTTCAATTGCTTGCATACGCCGACGATATCAATACACAGCGAGCTGCCACTGGTGCTTTTGTGAGTATAGGACCAGAAGCGGCAAAAATGGGTCTATCGCTAAACGAGGGCAAAACAAAATATATGCTGTCAACAAGAAGAGACACCCGACATCGGCGAATCGACCAGAAAGTCACAATCGACAGCTATAACTTTGAGCCAGTAAGGGACTTTGTCTACCTCGGCCCTGCTATCACATCTGAAAACGACATCTCTTCAGAATTCAAACGAACAATAACGCTTGCCAATCGCTGTTTCTTTGCGCTGAGAGGGCAGAGGCCCTCTCCCGAAAAACCAAGAAAACTCTATATAAGCCCCTTGTACTCATAGTCCTGCTCTATGGTTCAGAAGCATGGACCGTTTCTAAAGCGGTTGAAGATATCCTTGGTCGTTCGGAGAGAAAAACTCTTCTCAAGATATTTGGTCCCGAATGCGTTGACGGGCTCTGGAGGAGACGATTCAACGATGAACTCTACGAGCAGCGACATCGACCTTGTCAAAAAAACTGCGCATTGGGCTTTTGAGATGGCAGGGACATGTAGAGTGAATGAATACCAATGCTCCAGCCCGCAGAATCTTCGACTTTAATCCAGAGGGACAACGGAGTAGAGGAAGGCCTCGCCTTAGGTGGCGCGCGCAAATGGAACGGGACCTCAACAAACTTGGAGTTCGCAACTGGAGGCGCTAATTGGAGAGGCTTATTGGTTGAGGCCCAGGTCCACCCCGGACTGTAGTGCCGCCAAAATAAGTAAGTATCTATTCCAATTGTTTTGATCCGTCAATGTGCCTGTTGAATAGGTACTGTTTAAGAAATTAAGTGTATTCCAAAAAGATGCGATACGAAAAGTGATGTTGTACCTTATTGTTGAAGAAGTGATATAACAGCGCATCAAGTTGTCTAAGCGCTGTTCTGAAATCAAAGGTGAGATGACAATGTTCTCTCTCTGCACAAACTGCTGTCAGATAGGTAGCTGAAACTGACAGTGACGTGGTGTATATCGATGTGGACTTCTTGGGTTTTCACAAGGATGATCCATAGTGTGAATATTTTGTTAATTAAGAACTAATCATGCCTAAAACCCCACGGTTTCTCTGATGCAACAACATGACAGACTAGTTCTTATACACGATGTTAAGAAGGCTGTTGCCTTCCTGTTGTCTTATATTCTCAAAACTTGGCAACTCAATTGTTAGCCCTTCAGGCAATGCTGTGTGCAACTTGCTAAATGGAAACAAGTTAACTTAGACATACTGTCAAATGTAAACCTTTTTTTATTTAAAAATAATAAATAATATAAACTCACTCGTCTTAGATATCATGTCACACCCTGAACCTGATTTTTTAAGCGCTCCTTTTTGAAAACATCGAATAAATCTTTTAATTAATTCAGAACACTGGCTATGACTCGACTTTCTTGCTCATCTCTATACGTTTCTGTTTGAGCGTTGACTGGATTGACACGTTCGTTTTAGCTTTTAGTGAAGCTTCCCATCTCTTCATTTTATCAATCGCAGGAGGATGGGAAAGCTTAATTTCTGCTCTTTTACTCATAGCGGGCAAGAGACGGTCGCGTCCTTCTATGCAGTTGGTTGCTACATGTGCGTGCATGTACTGTTTATTAAACCAGAGATTTTCTTGGGACTGTCGCCTGAAGTCCTGCACTTCGATGTCTTCTTGACCTCGATGCAACTGATCTTGAGCGCTTGATGAAGGTTACATAAAACTCGGGAAAGGTTAAGGGACACGAGATCGGTAAAGGTTCTGTTTGCTTGTTGTGATTTGATTTATCCATTGTTTTGTCGACTGAGTTAGTTGTAAACGAACAATGTTGTAGCTCGAATCTACAATGGATCGGAATGTTCACCAACCAAAGTACTAAGCGTGTTCCTTTGACTTGTCACAATATGTTCAGTTTGTTTGACGGTTTGATGATCAGGTTAGCTACGAATTCCTTTGTTAATATTGAGTACGACCGTATGCTAATTATAGCGATAGTCCTCTCCGCAGCAAAGTCAGTTATCATAAAGTAATTTCCAAATCTGTGGTGATAAAAATACCAATGGAGGTTATCCTTATTTAACGTCGTCTTCAAGACATTGCTTATACGTCCTAATTGCCCACATTGACATGGTCTTGTTACTGGACGAATCTCTAGGGTAACCAGCCTTGCCTGTATGTTCCGGTGCTCATTACATATTGACCACCGTCTTCCTAGTTCCGCGTGAGAGCAACATTTTACATTCAAATATAACACAATAAAAATACTCCTGTGACTGCATTTAACTTAGCTATAGCGACACTATTTGTGTCTGCTCGTACCTGTCATTTGAACTCAAGAAAGAGAAAAAAATCGACACAACCAGTCATTTCGAACACCAAGGGCTTTGTAGGTCAGCCTTAGCAACCTGAACCATTTCGCAAAGAAGGTGCAAAGGCTTGGACTCGTGCCTCTTGACCACCGAGAAACCAAGGACGGCCAATCTGGACAAAACTCAAAGTACACTCACCGTCAAAATTAAAAAAGAAAAACCCAGAAGCTTCCTCCCAGCTATGCCCCACGAAACACAAAAATGTGAGCACCACAACTTTGAGTTGAGTTCGTAGGAACCCGTAAAAGACTTAATGGCCATAGGTAGCTGCACCTGAAAAAGGAGTATATCTAGCGGCGAGCTGTTCAACGTCTAAACAAAAGATGAAGATGGCTAAAACCTCCTCCAAAATGATTTTAAGACGGCAAAATACAGTCTCGTAGTTGCGGTTCTCAACATGTCAAATTTTGAGAGGAAAATAACATACAACAAATGACGGATTGTAGAGTGCTGTTTACTTAAGATCTTCTACGAACGGGAGCGCTAAATACTCCCTACCTCCTTCAATTTTCAAAGAAATTGGCCGATGAGAGAGGTTTGTAACGCCAGTCGCCTATGAAGACCACAACTTGGTAGATTTTATTAAGACAGTCATCGGAGGTTTCGGTAAAGTTTGGCCAAGAGTTAAGCTGCAGCTCTACCCGTATGATAGAGATAAGATCTAGGGCTACGTTTAATGTTGCGCCAGAGCGACCCCAAAATGAACTTTGAAGGTCTTGGAATATCAAAATGCTGAGCTCTCGGGGGCAAAGCTTTTCCCACACATGATTCCAGAATAAACTAGGACACCTCCTACCCCTTCCACACTCCATCAGAGGTATCAAAATGGACTTACAGCTGGCTTACTTGCACCATAACGAAGACCTAATCTCACGTAATCGTTCACCCAACTTACTAACTTAGGTGGCGCAACTGTTCGGGGTGGACCTGTACCTCAACCAATAAGACTCTTCAATTAGAGTGGTCTTTGGGTACCTGCCAAAGTTGGTTAAGGTCCCCTTCAACTTGCGGGCGGCACCTAAGGTGAGGCCTTCCTCTACTGCTTTGTGCCTCCGGATTAGAGTCGAAGATTCTGCGGGCTGAAGCGTTGGTGTTCATTCCCCTGCTGATGTCCCTGCCATCTCAAAAACCCAATGCGCAGTTTTTTGACCAGCTCGTAGCGTTCATCGTTGAGTCGTCTCCTCCTGAATCCGTCAACGCATTCGGGACCAAATATCTCGAGAAGAGTTTTTCTCTCCGAACAACCAAGGATATCTTCAATCGCTTTTGAAATCGTCAATGCTTCGGAACCATAGAGCAGGTCTGGGATTACAAGGGTCTTATGTAGAGTTTCCATGGTTGTTCGGGAGAGAGCCTTATTACACAGTTACCTTCGCAGCCCAAAGAAACCGCGATTGGCAAGTGTTATTCTTCGTTCGCAGAGCCGGTAGGCAAAGACCTTTACTACCTCAAAGCTATAGCTGTCGATTGTGGCATTCTGGCCGATTCGCCGGTATTGGGTGTCCCTTCTTGTTGACAGAATGCATTTTGTTTTGCCCTCGTTTACCGCTAGACCCATTTTTGCCGATTCTGGTCCTATACTCGCAAACGCACCAGTGACAGCTCGCTGTGTTCTACCAATAATATCAATATCGTCGGCGTATGCAAGTAATTGAACAGACTTTTGAAAGATCGTACCTCGTGTGTTGGCATGTGAGTTTTACACAATTCTTTCAAGTAAGATGTTGAAGAAGTCACATGACGGACGAGTCTGGCAGGTATGCCAAAACTAGACATGGCTCTGTATAGCTCGTCTCTGTAGACGCTGTCATATGCGGCATTAAAACCGATAAAAAGGTGGTGAGTATCAATCTGAACTTCTGGGATTTTCACGCTTATCTACTGTAGTGTGAATATTTGGTCAATTGTGGACTTGCCGGGCCTAAAACCGCACTGATAAGCTCCAATCAAATCGTTGACAAATGGTTTCAGACGCTCGCGAATACGGCAGACAAGATCTTATATGCGGTATTTAGGAAATTGATACCTCTATAGTTGATGCAGTTTAGGGGGTCTCCCTTGTTGTGAACCGAGCCAACGGAGCTGAGGTTCCATTCATCAGGCATACATTCATCAGACCAAATCTTGGAAATAGATTGGTGTATGCTTTCTATCAATTAATCTCCTGCTGCCTTATATAGTTCGGCATGTAGGCCGTCCGTCCCGGCAGCCTTGTTCGACTTCACTTCGGTCGGGTGAAGGGAATTCTTGACTTGCATCTTCCATATTGACTGGATCACCCTGCCTAACAACGGAATTTGTGTCGTCTTCGGCGTTTAGCAGTCTGCAGAAATGGTTTTTCCATATCCTCATCTCCGAATGTGACTCTACTACGAGGTTTCCTTGTTCATCTGACACGTTCTTTTTACGCTTTGGTAAAACTTCCATTATTCCCGTAGTACCACCTCTCTATTTCCACGATCGCAAGCTTTTCTTGCTCTTTTTTTTCTCCGGAGAAGCCAATGTTCTTCTCTCCTCTTTTGCTCGTAGAGCTCATGTGCCGCTCTCATACTTTTGTGCAGCTCCGCTTTGTGGGCATGTTGTTTGCTGCATGTGCTGGCCGAAACTCTTCATCAAACTAGGAGTTTCGTGGGGGTGGCGAGTGAAACCCAACACATCAGTTGCGGCATTTCTGATGACTTCTCGGCATCTAAGCTACTGGTCCTCAGCACTTGATTCTGGCTGCAATGGACTTCTCGAGTGTTTGAGGCATACGCGATCGGCAAAGGTTCTGGCGGCTTGTTGCAATTGCAATTATCCAACGTTAAATCTCCTCACAGTATTTCTCCCGCGGAAAGCCATCCAGGTTATTTAAATATCTAGTGGAGCTCATCGGTCCATCTAGAGCGGTTAGAGGTAGTAGGAAAAGCCTGTATACACTCCGCACAAAATGTTTCTCTGAACCATACACAAACCTAAGACCAATCCCATGTCTTGGCGAAACCTTCCCTATGTTGCCCCAAAATCTTTAAGACCTTCGCAATTTTAAACTCCATATATTTGACCCAGATAAGTTTGCCAGCGGGAATAAGGCCTACAGACTTACCTCTGTCGGCTACTAAGTCAAACTGCCAGTTTCCCTTTCTAGTGAAAAGAACAATTTCTGGCACACCAGCAATCGATTAATTTGTTTGGGTCCTTCGTTTTATACGAAACAGCCGCTAAGCATGATCCAACAAACTTAACGCTAATGATGGAGCTATTAAGAACGCCAAGTAAAGTCACCATCCAACTCAGTGCAAACAGGCATGAGGTGCACTCCTATTTAACGTTGACAAGACATCAACCGCTGTCCATGTACCCCATCTGATTGTACAAGTCAGCTTCATTCTGACCTCAAGTAGTTCTAGCTGGTCTTATGACACCTTTATGTGGCTTAAATTTTTAGCTCTAAGACCTGACCCCACCTATTTGAAAAATGATCTTACCTTTCCAATGCAAAGGTCTATTATTTATAGCAGACAATAGCCAGATACTGGGTGCGTTTTATGTTCCACACAGATCCACATGGCCGTCACTTGTCAGTTCATATTTAACAGAGCGCTCTCAGTGTCTAACGTTGCAACAATATGTTGCAGATACTGAAACCAATTTTAAAAATCGACAAAATGATGGCGCATTTGCTACGATTTTATGATAGTTGCTTCAAAAAAAAATGCGAAAATAAGTCGCCAGAACCGAGATCAACATTTTTCTTTCCTCAAAAGTCTTTCTGACTGTCACAACATGTCAATTCTTCCACAAACTGTTCCTTTCGAACTTATTTTGACTTCAATCAGCCATCAGCTTGTCAGGTGTCACCTTGCCTCATGACTTCATTCTGTAGCAGATTAAAACTTTATCTGAGCTCCGTTCTTCCACTTGCTTAAAGATTTATTAAGAAGTCACTTTCCGTTGCTAGAAATTTGCTTATAAATATATAAAACGTCAAACTTTGACAGCGACTTTCCAGTTTCCCGCCTTACATCACATTCAACTGTCAAAGTTCAATTACTTCCGCGTTAATTTGTCAAAGTTCGTTCCAATTCAACGGCATCGTACTCGTATATGTACGTATCTACTCGTGCATGTGTAGAGTTCGCGTGAAAAGTGAATATGCACACGCCATTACTTAGATTTATCTCCTCTCAACCACCACCGATTGACTTAAAAAGCTGTCCCGACTCTAAACGCCCTTAGCCCACCCATTGCTACTGGAAAGGCGATGTCAAAATGAACTACAAAAATAAATAAAAAAAAACTGCTCTTTGGCGTGTTGATAAAATTAAATTTCCCAACGTTAGTGGAGCATTTCGAAACATCAATTTGTTTCCGTTATTTATCCCTTCGGGCTGCTGATGCCGGATGGAGTTTAGGTCGCGCCACCAACGGCATTTGTTTCCGAAGAAATCCATTAGCCAATCCAACAACAAAAAAAAAAAGAAAAGGAATCAACCCAAGGGCAGGGGTGTTAAATGATTTCCTGCTAATCTGTCAATGTCAACGGATTTCTCAATTGACAAGCAAATTCGAAGTTCGAAGATTTGTTTTCGGGGCTTCTTTGTTCTATTTTTCTTCGAACTTTCTGTGGCTTGACTTCATAAATTCGATTCATCGATACGAATTCTGACGAAAGAGTTTTTGAAATTTTCTTTTCGGTAATTTTGAAGGGTGAATTTGCCGCAAAGGGCACCCCTTTCTTTGTGGAAAGTTTTCGAACAGAGTGACGGCAAGTTAGTTAGGAGTGGGCTTTTGGTGTTATTTCTATTGAATTTGCAGAAGCTGAGATGATAATTAAGTGAGTCAATTAATCGTCCGATGGGTGGGAGCAAGGACATTGAAAATATCAACTTTTATGATGGGATTAGATAAATTAGACAATCCTTTGAAGGTAGTAGTCGGTAGTAACCGGGAAAGTTGTAGAATTTTTCTGGAACAATGGTAATTAGGTTATGAAATTTGTCCCGCTGAAGGAGTCGTCATAAGAATTTATAATTTTGTTAACAATCCGACTAGAGTCTAGTTGTCTCTGAATCCTTCAATTCCGCAATACTCTGTGTGTATCATTTGATTTTAGGTTTTGGAGACATGGTCTTAAATTTGCACTAAAAATTCATTCCTGTGTGGTAGAGACAGCCTTTTGATGTTTCTTCTTTTTACAGGGATACTGACCCGCGGCCTTAAAACTCACAAAGTCGAAGATGCCAGATGGGCCTCAATTGTCTTAATAAATTGAGAATCACTCTGGTGGTGGAGATGCTTTGCAGGACCTTAGACACTAAGATTTCTCTGGCGCATGGAGCCACCATTTCAAACAGAATGTGTTCTGTGGTTTTACCCTTCAAAGCTTCCTTACTAATTCGAAATTTGTGGAAGTGATATCCAAGCTGGCAGTGCTCCATTAGAAAGTCTGATATCATCTCTTTTAAAGTCAGGAGGCGATTTGGATTTGTTTTAGAAAGGTTGCACAGCACTTTCAGCCTGTCGAGGACGCTTTGTTCTCTTAACTTCTGATACTTGAATTTGTTGCTGAATACGTAATGCCACAGAAAGGATCTTGGCCATTGGACGGATCTTCTGAACCTTTTCTGTCCAGTGCATCGGCCGTTTCATTTCCTTCAATACCCTTTTGCCGTGGTACCCACTAGGTCTTGACTTTGTTTCTTTAAGATTAGTCTGAGGAATATTGAAGCAATTTAACGCTAATTTGGAGTTAACCAAGTCTGAGCTTAATGCTTAACTCTCCGTGAGTATATGGATGGAGGCGCCTTTTATTCCTCTTTTGTGGTACTGGCACATTCTTGGATGTCATGAAGCTCAGCTTGAAAGACGCTGGGACTTTTTCAAATTGGATTGCAAGGTTTGTATTTCGGCCATGGATACCTGTACCTATCCATTTGTATCTACCCCGTTTTGAATCCACTCGTATATCACTTGTTACCTTTAACGTATGACGTTGGGTTTTGGGACATTTATCTTCCTCCACTCTGGCATCAATTCGGAAAACTACACAAGCGCGGAAATCATGGGAAGAATCACACTTGCTAATCGCTGCTTCTTTGGGCTAGGAAGGTAATTGGGTGGAAAAGCCCTCTCTTGAACAAAGAAATAGACGTTATATAAGACGTTAATCATCCCAGTCCTGCTTTACTGGCATCCCGCAAAGATGAAATCGGAAGAAAATACTCTCGGGCACTTCGAGAGGAATTTTCGAAGGTAGTTTTCCGTTTGTATCAATAGGGGTTGAAGGAGATATTTCAACAGCGAACTCAACGGGCTTTATAGCCTGGCTGACTGTCGTTTAGACGGCCGGTGATCTTGAGCGCATGGACACCAGCGTCCCAGCTCGGAAATATTTCGACTCCCACCCAGAGGTGCAACTCAATAGTGGATGACCTCATCTTAGGTGGCGCACACAAGTAGAAGGGGACTTCAACCAATTTCCTGTGTGCAACTGGAGGCTGCTGGAGAGGCACTCTGGAGCCCTATTCCACCCCAGACCATCATCCAAGTAAGTAAGTATGTTATACAATGATGGCGTTCTTTAGTAAGTAGAGAGCTTTCCACAGCATCGACAAGCAGATATTAATGACTTTGTCTGCAGCTTAATCAACAATAGGGTTACAGCGGAATGTCCCAAGGAGGTACTCTCTCGTCTTTCGTAGACTTTTGCTTTCCTCCGGGCTGCCTACTAACTAAAAGGATACGAGATGTGGTTTGGAGGCCAATGTGCACAACGTCAACGTCACTTTCTATGCATCGGGAAAAAATCCGCAGATATTTTATTATGCCATAGACATATACTCCTCTCAGCAGCCTTATGACCGAGAGCAGAGTTAGTCTTTTTCACAGAAAGAACCAAGAAATCGTGCAAGATCTCAACCCGGATTATCTACAGCACTCTGAGTTCCTTTAAGAGTGCCAAGAACCTAAGTCTTATCCTGAAAGCAATCAGAGATTGAAATAAACGAAGTCAAACAAAAAAAGACTAATGCGCCCTACTCGAGGACTCAAAATTAGGCCTACAGTTTATGTAATCGTTTACGTACGAGGGCGGGTCAATAATTCCGTGCATTTTTGAATTTCTGACCTCTTTACTGAAACAGCAACACTGCTCCTGTCAACAGGCATCTGTCAGTTGACTCCTGTCAAAATTTAAACTTGCTGCGTCAGTTAGTTTGTGTTTGACAGCTATTTTTATCAGACTACTCACTAATTTGAGGAGAAAATGGAAAAAAGTGAATTTCGTGTGCTTATTAAGCATTATTTCTTGCGAAAAAAAACCATTACCGAGACCAAGGCTAAGCTTGATAAATACTATGGGGACTCTGCACCATCGATTTAAATGGTAAAAAAGTGGTTTACTGAATTTCGTTGTGGCCGTACAAGCACTGAAGATGCCGAACGTCCTGGACGCCCAGTTGAGGTCTCTACACCCGAAACAATCGAAAAAATTCACGATATGGTGTTGGCCGACCGAAGATTGAAAGTGCGAGAGATTGTGGAAGCCGTAGGGATCTCGCATGGCTCAGTGGTTTCAATTTTGAATGATCACTTGGGCATGAGAAAGCTTTCCGCAAGATGGGTGCCGCGTTTGCTCACAGTCGACCACAAACGCAATCGTGTAACAACTTCACAGGAAGGTTTGGCGTTGTTTAATCGCAATATGGAGGAGTTTTTGCGCCGTTTTGTAACCGTGGACGAAACATGGATCCATCACAACACACCAGAGAACAAACAACAGTCAAAACAGTGGGTTTCTAAGGGTGAATCGGCGCCAAAGAAGGCCAAGGTGGGTTTGTCAGCCAATAAAGTTATGGCGACTGTTTTTTGGGATGCACGCGGGATAATCCACATTGACTACCTTCAAAAGGGAAGAACAATCAATGGGGAATATTATGCCAACTTATTGGACCGATTCAATGACGATTTGAAAAAAAAACGACCTCATTTGGCCAAGAAAAAAGTTCTTTTCCACCAAGACAATGCAAGGGTGCACACATGTGCAGTTGCCATGGCAAAAATCCATGAATTGGGCTATGAATTGCTCCCTCATCCACCCTATTCTCCAGATTTGGCTCCGAGCGACTACTTCTTGTTCCCAAACCTGAAGAAATGGCTTGGTGGAAAAAGATTTGACTCCAATGATGAAGTCATCTCGTCATTTTGAGGACCTCGACAAATCATTTTTTTTGGAAGGGATAAAAAAATTGGAGAAGCGTTGGACAAAGTGTATAGAGCTCAACTGAGACTACGTTGAAAAATAAAATTATTTTTTTATCAAAAAAATCTGTTTTAATCTAAAATCACGGACTTATTGACCCGCCCTCGTATTCTACACCACGTTTGTAACACTGATTCCCACTTATAACTTAGTCGTCTAGTGCCCTGAAAAGAAAAAGAGGACTGCCATCAACTTCAATAAAAAAAATAGCGCTGCTGTCTATAAAAGGGGAACTCCCCAACAGCGGTCCTCGAAACGTTACGCCATTTGGTACCCGTTTATGTTTTCTTGCCACAAACTTCGTCTTTAGGCTGAGTGATACTCTGCATTAAAAAGGGAAACGGAGAGTGATGCCTTTTAGCAGTAAACGAGCCAGATCAGTCAGCATCCTCTTTCTCGTTTTGAGGGGAATGGCTGAAAGTCCATTCTTGTGATCCATCCGTCGATCTCATTTAAGGCTAGCAGCTAGCTATGCTTTAGACCGACTGGCCGAGTTCACATGACGTCGAAAATTGCGCTGTTGAAGTTGAATGTCATGAAAATGCCCAGGTCTTGTCGAGTGCGCGCTCAATTCTTAATTTTGATTTCGAGGTGTACTCTCGCAGGATTGTCCACTTTTGTGGACATGTTGCATCTTAGGCAGAGGAAGCATTTGCAAAACAGATCTTACGCACATGGCGCTCGACCAATCTCTCCATGCTCTTTAAGTTGAAGGAAGCCAGACTTGTAGGTTTGAAGCTCTTGGCGAACGTGTATTCCTTTTTTTCCTATTTTCTCACTGCTCCCCAAGGTTTCGGTATGTATGCCAGTGGCATTTTCTTCGGAGTTACCAGCCTCAACGGGATAGACCTGAAAACTACGGTCTACGCAACACCCTTCAACATCCAGGTGACTTCAGTTATGGTATGTATTTGGTAGGACCATAGCAGGCAACCACTTCAACCTACCTTCTATCTACCAGGCAGAGTTAAGCAGTTTATACTTTTTTGTAGCATACCTTGATGTATCCCATCAGCGCAAGAGTACCTGAAGCAACATGGAACGGGTGGTCTGCAAGACTGTATCCTTGCTGAATATCTCCGCTCAAAACATTCAAAATCTCTACCTTGTTTTTATTCTGAGTTTAAGCGGAGCATTAACAGACTTGCCGATATCCTGCTTAAAGCGTGTCCGCTTGATTTTTTGCGGATTCCTTCGCGTTAAGGTATAGACCAAGAATCCGATTTTGAGTTCGATATACCTATGATCAGACATGGGGACCTCTGATGATACTTTCCAGCCAGCAACTTAACTGGTTCTGTTACATTCGTAACAAATGTTGGCTTGGAATCAATATTGTTGATAACCAGGTTAGAGGATAGTACCAATTTGCAACTGCTCAAAAAAGTATTCTGAGCATTAGCTTACGTATTTACTTAGGCGGCGCTACAGTTCGGGGTGAACCTGAGCCTTAACTAAGACCGCGCCTTAGCTAAATGCCTCCGGTTCCGCACCCCAAGTCGGTTGAGACCTCCTTTTATTTGTGCGCGCCACCTAAGGTGAGGTCTTTCTCTACTGCGTTGTCCCTCCGGGATAGATTCGTAAACTTTACAGGCCGGAGCATTGGTGTTCATTCGTTCTACATGTCGTAGTCATCTCAAGTGACTGATGCACAGTTCTCTGACTACGTATGTCGACGTTGCAGTACAGCTCGTATAGATAGTCGTCGAATCTTCTCCTCCAAAGCCCATCAATGCAAACGGGACCAAATATTTTTGGAAGAATTTTTCTTTCGAGACGGCTGAGGATATCTTCATCTGTTTACAATAGAGTCTAGGTATAAGCGCAATAAAGTAAGATTACGATGATCAAGATCTTATATAGAGTCTGCGTAGTCTTTCGAGATAGGGCATTACTACACAATTACCTCCTTATTCCAAAGAAACAGCGATTGGCAAGAGTGATTCTTCGCTTTATTGCTGGGGTATTGTTGGCAAAATTTAGAACAGAGCCGAGATGGACCTCGAAATTATAGCTTCGTCGATGTTGTGTGTTCCTTCTTGTTGACAACATATAACTTGCTTTTGCCGCTAAACTTATTTTGCCAGCATCCGTTTCAATATTAGCGAACGCACCGGTGATAGCCTGCTGAGTTCTGTCAATTATATGAAAGATTGCACTTCTACGTAGTGTTCGCCGTGAATTCCACGCATTTCTTTCACATGACGACGTATCACTTTCTCTAAAACCTTTTTTGGCATTGGTCTAGGTTAAGTTTTTACCGACCGTAGAAGCGAGCGTTCTCCATCGTCATTCTGCACAGAGGGACAAGTTTGGCAGAGATGCAAAAACTAGACATGGCTCTATATATCGTCCCCATAAATGCTGTCATACGCGGCCTTAAAATCTATGAAAAGATGATGAGTATCAATTTGGACTTCTTGAGTTTTTTCCAAGATCTGCCGGAGTGTGAAGATTTGCTCGATTGTGGACTTTCCTGGCCTATCTAGGATAGAGACCAACCAGGTTGTTGGCTAAGGGTTTCAGACGTTCACGTTATATGGGAGATAAGATCTTCTATGCGATGTTGGTGTGACTTAGACCTCTATAGTTGTCGCAGTTGAGGGTGTTTCCTTTTTCGTCCATCCGGCATGCGCTGATGATATTCCATTCATCAGGCATGCACTCTTTTGGCCAGATCTGACAAATACATTGGTGTATGCTCTTCACAGATCCGTTTCCAGCAGCTGTGAATACCTTGGCCGGGAAGCCGTGGTCAGATCCAGGTGCTATGTTAGGTTTCAGCTTAGATATTGCTATCCTCACTTCATTTGGTCAAGTGGACCCAAACTTTCGTTATCATCGTCTAAGTTGGATGATCTAACCTGCCTGATGGTGGGATGTTGGGCTTCTTCGCCGTTGTAAAGTCTACAGAAAAAGTAATCTCGTCGCCGGCTGTGACTCTACTACAGGATATCTTTCTTTATCTCTGCAGGCTTCTGTATCGGTCTTCTTGCCTTGACATGTTCTTTTTATCTGTTGGTAAAACTTCTTAAACTTTTTCCTGGAGTGCAACCTCTCAATATCTTCGATCGCGCGCCTCTCGTGTTCTTTTTACTTCTTTCGAAGAAGCCTTTCTTCCCATCTCTTCTGTTCGTAGAGCTCACGAGCAGTTCCCGTCATTCGTTGCAGCACTGCTTTGTAGGCTTCTGTATGACTGCATGTGCTTGCCGGCATTCTTCATCTAACCAAGGATTTCTTGGTGGTGGCTGGGTGAAACCCAGCACAACAGTTGCGGCTGTTGCGCGTTGGCAGCGTTGCCACTGGTCTTCGGAACTTGAGGCTGGCGGCATATGAGTTGTTGAGAGATGTCGGCATGCAGATTTGCCAGAGAATCTGACGGTCTCTTTGGATTGCAGCTTTACGTTATATCTTCCCACAGTAGTTCTTCTTGTTGTGGTGCTGGGAAATCTGCATTTTCATCTTGGCTTCAACAACGTTTCATAATCCGAAGACCGCCATGTCTCTTTGTCTATATTGACATGAGGAAACCGCGTTCTTGCTATCATCCAAAATTAATAAACCTAAGTCCGTTGCCAGACATGGTATCATGTAGACTATGGTTAACAACTGACCTTCCAAAGGAGTCCTCCCTTTCTACACTAGCGTTAAAATCGCTTCGTACAATTTCATACTATGGAAATTGACCACACATATGTCTAGCCAAGAAGCTCGTAGAAACATTCTTACGTCACTTTTTCCTTACCTTCCATCGTGAGCGCATTTATGGCCATTGTTAACGAATTTAACCTTGATGGGGATTCTCATAGGACGCTCTCTCAAGTATCGGAAGCTCAAAACTTCTTGCCTAAGTCTGCCGAATATGGCAAATCGGCATTCAAATAAGCATTGGTTCTTTTCTCTATGTCCATCCCGTCGCAGCGTGATATTAGCGTGATAGCAGTCAAAGGCCTCTGCTAATTACTAGGCCGCAGATCCGAAGATCGTTGTCTTTTGAATGTTTGCGAGGGTCACCAACGGTGAATCCATTGCGACCAGAGGCCATTCTTGAGTCCGTCTTCCTTAAAGGGCTGTGATCTCTATGCATGAGCAAGGGTTTACTCATGTAGCTATCGGGGACTACTACTGGGAGGTAAGGCAAGCAGATGGCATTAACATCGCAGCATTTTATCAGTCCCGTCTTCTTGGAATAACAGTATTGAATGAGTTCAACTGGTGTTGGTAGTATCGAATCATAGGAAAAGTTCTCAGTGTTTCCGATCGCTCGTCATTTAATTGTGGTGGTGTGGAACCCCTTAAACATCCCAAACCACGGGTGGTGTTAGTCCACGCCCATGGCCTATGTATGGATATTTTATGAGATATGGAAAGCCTCCTAAATAGAAAGTCCCCGGGGTCCAGAGGAGTTTGCCCGTCGGTTTTGGTGTCCTCAGAAACCACAAAAGTATTTCAATAGTTCCCTTGGGACGATTTTCGTCACAGACTTGCTTTGCTATTCAGAAATTCGCTGCATGGAACAGTTTGCTCTAAAAATTTGTGTTGTAGCATATTGCTTGAATGCAAACATTCTTTGATTTCACTAGCTCCCACGGTGGATCAACACAATGTTGGCACTCATCGGCGTGCAGACTCTTGTCATAGCCCGAGGTGTGATAGCGGCATCTATATAGATACGCCGATCAAGTCCTCTTGGGCGTTTCGGGGTTTTGTTGGGGGCAACTTTCGCCGTTTGTAGCACCGGATTCAGCCGGGTGTTATTGGCCACCATTAGAGTTGTCCCTCAGACTGAATTTGATCGCATTAACCGGCTTACGTCAACCAGAACTACGATCTGGTTGGAGCACCGGCCTTTTTCAAGCATTGTGTGCTGTTAAAACCACAATTGGTTTTGTTTCCGTCGAAAGATTTTACCTCTTGATCTGATTTCCGTCCACTAGAATTGCAGCCTTTGCTGGTTGCAGTATCGGTTTCATCCAGGCATTGTGAGCGGGAAAATTCCTGACAGAGTACCGGAGTACCAAAAACCTTTTTCGTGTTTGCCTCATATTTTCTTCATCTCCTTAACTGCCTCTTAGACGGTAGGCTTTCAGAGTGTGTTTCTTTTTAAGTCCGTTCGACCGGAAACCGACATCCAGAGCAGAACTGTCGAGAAGACCGCTGCTGGATTGTCACTATAGTCCATACTGTTCAACTATTTAACGTCTAGCTTGGACGCAATTGGTGCTTTGTTCGATTTCTGTTCTGGATTCTTTCCAAAATCCTATTAAAACAGTTTCTTTCGTTATTCTGCTATATTTTGGCTTAAAGTCCTTTGTAACATCAGCTAAGCCAAATGAGACCTGCTTAGCAACCTAACGTGCATCATCCTTGCCCCCGGCAAACCTGCAGATAAACCTGGCTTTTGAACTTTGAACATATTTTCTCTGTGTCATTGGTTTGCTGAGGACTTCTCCCGAGAATTCTGCAAGTCTTTGTTATTTTCTTTTTCAAATGCTTCCTCTATGAAAGAATGGACTCAAAGGCATTTTTGTACCTTAATCAGTTCTAAAGCCTTTATGGTTATCATGTACAGGGGGAGCTTGTAAGGTAGCTTATCGTATTGAGTTAGGCATTACTGAGGTCTCCACCGCTCAACGAAATATCAGCTATAGGTGCCCATCCCAATGGCTATCTTTTCCAAAAGCTTAGCGTGTTGACCATTAAAACATTGGCTAAGGCTTCCACTTACCAGATTGGGCTCGTCCAATGTCTCAGGCACATCAATACGAGTGCGCTGTGATTTTCGTGCGGATTTTCTCTTAATATCCCGTCATCATAACAATCCGGAATTAAGCTGTCATTACTCCAGTTCCCCCCATCTACTGATCAACGACATTTCCGACTTTATTACAAATAACGACTCTAATTCCCCATAGACTTCAAACTTTCCATGCAGTCGGCAATAGTCGTGACCCCGCGTTCCTGGGTTCCTTTCAAAAAAAAAACTTTTCCTTCGCCTCTAAATATCATCTCGTTACTCTCAATGCCTTTTCAAATTCCTTAAATTATTATTCCGGTCATCAATACAACAAAAGGGCCGAAAAAGAAACATCGTTTCATGCCGTTGTTTTGATATTTTCCCAAGAATTCCTCCACTAAAAAAACAAAAAAACAAAAAACAAAAAACGAAAAAATAAAAAGAAATTTAAATTCTTAATAAATTCTCTTCAGGGATGACTTTGCCTTTTGCGAAACCCAACCAGGACATCCCCCAAAACTTCAATGAATAACTTTTTAAGAGTTGTTGAACAACCTTCATACAAAACACACAAAACACCAGGACCCAATAACAACAACTAAATACAAAAATACTAACAAGAACCGAAAATATACGAGTATACGAGTACATCCATCCACAAGACAAGACACAATATTCGTCCCATCTGCTTAAATTTATCATAAAAAGTTCACATTTCCAGGACATAGCAAACGAACGCCACCGCCGACCGCCCGCCACTTGGTTATTCAACAATTTTATTGATTTTTCCCGTTTGCGAATGAAATCGGGGGTAGACTCCTTCGAACAACGCTATCCAATGGATTGAAAAAACCATCATAATTCCATAAGGCATGCCGCATATTTGCATGACACCCAGTCTAAAGCAGCCTGACAGCCAGTCATCCAGCCAGTCATCCAGCCAAATCATCTCAGCCATCGGAAATGGCCATGTTCAGAAAAAAAAAAAAAAAAAAAAACATCCAAAGACGAACTTAAAAACTTGAAACAAAGCGACGGAAAGTAACATAACTTCAAGATATTTTTGGCCAAGAAAAACTTAAACTTTGCCCTCTCCCCGAGCGAGAAAATTTTTCCCAAAGAAAACTTTTCCGAAAAAATGGTTTTTGGCCACGGCTTCAGGTTTTTAGGATGGCATCTAAGGGATGGATACATAACATTTTGGGCACATTAATGCAGCAGAAGCAATGCCAGATGAGAGAACGAAATAAAACGGGGATCTAACCCTCGAATGAATTTTCTTTTATTTTCAAAAGGACTCGCTATCAGCCCTGCAAATACTCGTACTCGTATTGCAAAAAGTTTTTTTTTTTTTTTTTTGGTTTTTTAAAAGAAAACTTTTTTAGCATCTTTTTATCATTTTGTCGTTATGATAATAAAATTTCTTTTTGAAAGAGCATCTGAAGTAGTTGGGGGTGTTGCTGATGGTCGAGACCATGTGAGGATGAAGTATTTGGGGTGAACTTGAAACGGATACAAGTGATGGGACCTTTTATGATTTTTAATGCCACAAGGGATATTCAAATTTATACACTTAAAAGGGACCGGAGACAGTGAGTGGTATCTCAAAGTTTGGACTTGTGTAGTATTGATGATTAAAAAGTATTCAAAATTCAAGACACAGTCCAAACTGCACAGCCGGCATGTCCTTAAGCACTTTACACGCGCATTGAGAATAATTTTTTTTTCTTTCAACAAGAGTCATTACTGAAGTACTAGTGAGCCTTGAGCCTTGCTCACTAGTACGAGTATGTTTCGAAGTCGCATGAATGCATTACCAGAAAGATTTACAAAAGTATTGTACTTAGATGGGGCCATAGCGTGAAGTAGGCCTAGGCCTGCAACACGATCTTTGACGCAAAAGATCGACTGTAAGTTAGACAGAAAGTAATCTACTTAACGCTATCCAACAGTTAGACTAAGGAAATTGCCGGCTTAAATGTACTACCGGAGGTTTCCAGGTCGGATTGATACATCAAATTCAGAATCGGATGCAACCGATCTTGTTGAGGAGGAGGAATCCGCGGAAAACCAACTAGAAACACTATGTATAAGGAGAAGATCAGCAAGAAAGTATGTCCTAGTTAGGTCAACTCATAATAAAGAAATAGGTAAAACAGGCTGTTCACAACCTGAACGGTGATCTCACCAGCTGATATATCCAGTTGGAAAACAATCTTGTTTCCCTCCATGGAACCCAGAAAACTTCTAAACAAGTCACTTAAAGGCTATCCGGAGAAAGGCTGAAATCTTTCATTCAGAAAACCTGATGGCACCTACGCTGTGTCGAAAGAAGAGACTCTTTGTTCCATGCTTGGGACTCACTTCCTAGATAACGTAGCCAGAATTAAATAACAACCAGCTGCTATCATCGAAACTGTAAGTGAGCTGAGTAACACAACACGCCGTAGCTGGTATCTGTCATCGGTTGTAGTAACTGCTGCTTCCTTTCGTGGCTTCACGTCAGCTGGCACTGATGGTATTCCCCATCTGCTGGCTTTAAAGAGAATCTTCTCTGCTAGCCTGGCACTGGCATATACGTATACCGAAACCCTGTCGAACAGCGAGAGTAGGCTTTATACCGAAAATTGGAAATGATATCTACACGCTCGGTAAGCGTGACAGACCTATTAGTCAGGCCTCCTCCACGTTGAGGACCATAGGGAGAATGGTCGAACTCCATGTGTGAATTAATTCTCTGTCGAAGATGCACCATGCCTACATACGCGGAAGATCCACCAAAGTGCCCTTTAAAATCTATTGGCAGAATTGAAAGTTCACACGACAAGAAATGGCGCTATGAGGGCGATCTGAAGGCGCTTTAAGGGTACTTTGAGGACGTTTTTAACAACGCAACATATACAACATTTAGTCCTTGAAGGCATCACCACCCATTTCACCAAAGAAGCTAGGTATGTGGATGTCGTCCTAGATAGCAAACTTCTATGGGCTAAAGGCGTCGAAAACCTATAAGGCGGTATTGGTTTGGCAGTGTAAATGAACTTCCAGCAAGACATGCGACTTGTCCCCAATGGAGGCCTTTTTTATAAACACGGCTATCCGTCGGTTGTGTGGTGGAACAAGTCTTCAGGTTAATATGAAACTGCTGTCCTTAGCAGACTCTAAAGAACGGTTTGGCACGTCGGTATAAGGTGTTTTTCTAGCTGGCTTTATTCTCGCGGCACTGATGAATCTCCCTTGCTGCACTCTCAAAGCCATCACCCATTTAAAGAAACTTGGTGTTGATAGCCTTGAACGCGGATTGTCTTTTAACTCTGGTCTTATGGATATGCCATCTGATGCAATGACAACAGAACTCCTCTTGCGGAAAAAATACGAAATCGACTTTCACTGTGCCCAAGACTGGTTTCGGCCAGAATCCCAGCCAAGAAAAAAATTTCAGGATACGGCGTTTGTGTCTTTCTGGTAGACGAAAACGTTAGATTCCACTTGTCTTTAGAGAAACTTCTGTCAGCCTTCCAAATGAAGATATACGTAATTCTGAAGGTACATACTGTAAAAACAGTCAAGCTGAGCTTAAAGCCTTGCTGTACCCTCTCATCTCGTAGTTCGGGAATACTATTGATTGGGTCTCGTTACAACGAGATCATGGGAAATGATATCCCCGATGAACTTGCTACACAAGTCACAAAGGAGAGTTTTTCAAGACTCGAATCTGCATTAGGAGTTTACTGAAATTTGTCTGTCTTCCGTAGAAAGATGACTTAGCGCTTCAGTGATAAGTGCATAAGTGCATCAGAGCCGATTAGCGGAAGTCAGATGAGAGTACAGCTAAACAGAGATAGTGCTCCTTGGTGTCGTCATCACTCTCACAGCTAGCATCGTAGGATATTTATGTCACTTATACCCAGCACACCTAGGTGCTTAGCAGAGGCGTATTGCCCCATCACAGTGAGCAGCGTGAAGTCGGTTAATTTTTTAATTTTAATTTTGGTGGGGGCTAACGCCCCCATTGGCTTAATACAAGCTTAATCAAACTTAAAAACTAACAGAAAGACTTAAGAGCTAGTGACCAAGAAAGTGATGGAGGAGATCTTGTTTAAGACGAGGAGTGTTCAGGTGGAAATGAAAAAGGGAGAGGTTAGAGTTGACCCTTCGGAGTATACGGGAGATTGGTTTTTTGGAGCCATAAGAGGTGTGGTGGACCGTCAGATAGAAGAGACTAAGAGCATTGAAGGAAATGGAGTTCAAAATGGATGCACAGTCGATGGAACCTGAGAGAAGACGATGAATGAAAAGAACGTCAGCAATATTCCTACGTTCTTCTAACGAATTCATATTTAGAAGTTTGAGGCGGTCTTGATAGGGAGGTAAGATTAAAGGGTCGTTCCATGGCAGGCCATGGAGGGAAAATCGGAGGAATCGACGTTGAATACCCTCGATTCGGGAAACATGAACCCGGTGTAAAGGGGGACCAAGCTTGACTGGCATACTCAAGCAGGGGGCGAACAAAGGTAATATAGAGAGATCTGGTTACATACGGGTTGGAAAATTCCTTGGACCACCGTTTAATAAAGCCAAGTGATGAGTTGGCTTTGAGGATCATCTTATCGATATGCGAACGGAAATTAAGCTCACTGTCGAATAATTGGTTGACCATGGAGAAAATAAAGTCGGGGAGGAGACGGGTTGCATTTACGTGAGAAGGTTATAGATTGACATTTGGCTATATTAAATTGTAGGCAGTTTTTGAGGCACCGATCAAGGTCTTCTTGAAGAAGGGCAGAGTCCTGGGGAGAGGAAATAGATTTAAAAAATTTTGTGTCGTCAGCGTAAAGGGAGAGGGAGGAGTGCTTAATGACACTCTCAACATCGTTGATAGTAAGAATGAAGAGAAGAGGGCCAAGTGGAACTCCAGATGAGGCCAGGAATGGAACAGAAAGGGCGGATCTTAACCGAACACTATAATATCGGTTTACCAGGTAAGAAGAAATCCATTTTGAAAAGATAGGCTCAAAGCCGAGAGCAGACAATTTGAAGAGGATCAATTGATGAGATATCCTATCAAACGCTTTAGTGAAATCAGTTGCGATAGCATCGATTTCTTTGCCATTTTCTAAGGCTGAGAGAGCAAAAGACACGAGTTCAATTAGATTTGTGGTAGTTGATCTACCTTTTAGAAAACCATGTTGTTGGGGCGAAATAAGAGGCTTGCATTTGAAGCTTAAGACTTCGTATAAAATGCTTTCAAAGAGTTTGGGTATATGAGAGAGTTTAGCAATGGGACGATAATTGGTAACTTCATGCTTAGATCCCTTTTTGTGTATTGGGATTATAAAAGAGGTCTTCCAAATCTGGGGAAATTCACCCTGTGTAAGCGATAGACGAAAAAGGTAGGAAAGGGTTAGAGACAGGTTGGAAGAGCATTTCTTAAGAAACATGGCGAGGAGTCCGTCTGGGCCAGGTACAAATTCATCCTTAAGATTTTGTAACTTTTCTTCAATAACTGTAGGATCGAAATTTTGAGTGAGAAAGGGTCTCAAGATGTCTTAAAGACATCGGGAAGCATTCGTTTGATCTGCCGGTAGCCCGAAGAGTCATGCCATCTGCAGTTATGGTCATATTAAACCCAGTTATCATAGGAAGCCCTAATCGAGGACACAAGCTTGTGTCCCGAAAAACTTTCCTTTATGATTTTTTTTTTTCTGTATAATTAGCGGGTACCCAAGGGCTTTTTGGTACCCTTAAAAGGTTTGCAAACAGCGCTGGCGAAGGAAGCATATGGAGGAAGAAATCTTTCTTTTCCGATGTATAATGGTTTTAAATGTTTGCAAGTTATAATGAGAAATAGAGAGCTCGGCAGGGCTCAACGAGTTGTTTTGCTGAGGAGCGAATCACGATATTTTAGAATGTATCCAAAAGGTGTCTTGAGGGTGTACTGATGAGCATTCATATCAAGACGGGTGTTGCGGTTGAAAGTTTGAAGGGGCGGAATGCTACTTGCAATTTCTATGGAGCTTTGGGTGGTGGAAATAGCGATAGAACAGATTGAACACGAGACATTACGTCGGTATTCGACGCGTCAATTGACTGACTGAAATTAGTATCACTTATGAGTTCCATCGCACGGTTTTGAATCCTATTTAGCAGCTGTAGAAATGTTTAAGGCGCACCTGACCAGATGTGTGCATTATACTCCAATTTTGGCTTATAGATTTAGTCCAGATCAGAGGCGGTGAAATATTTATTACATCGCTTACGGAAACCAAGACATTTCACAGCATTTTTGACGACACCGAATATCTGGTCATTTCAACGTAGTGTGTCGTTGACAAACATACCGAGAATAGAAAGATTTCCGGTCTCAACGATGCAAGTGCCATTCACAGATAATGGCAGGGTTGCTTAAATTTCGCTTTAACGACACCAGAAAGCATTGGGTTTTGGACGCATTAAATTCCACTCTGTTGATAGTACTCCAAATGATTAAGCTGTTTCTACCGAAATTTAATGAGTTTAGTATACCCTGCGTTCTCGTTCTACAGCCGAAGAGCAGGGACGTGCATCCTGTCGTCAGCAAAGGAATATATTGGATTAGAAGTAGCAGGCAAGAGATCGTTTATGAAAATTAAAAAGAGTGTCGGGGACAGAACGGAGCCCTGGGGCACACCAGCATTTATTTTGTGAACATTAAACTTGAAACCACCCAAGACAACTTGAATTGAAAGTTACGAAAGTTAATTGATGAAGATAGTCGAGACTGATGCCAAACTCTGTCAAATATCAAGTGCAACTATTTTGCTTTCGCCAGATTGATGTACGCTTTGGTTCCACGTTTCGGTGAGATGTGCCATCAAATCACCAGTGGACCTGTTGTTACGAAAACCGTGTTGCCGAGAAGTTTTCGCGTTTCGAGATATCTCCTGAAAGGAGGGATTATCAGCGTTTCCATGACCTTGGAAAGAAGGGACGTAAGTGCAACGGGTCTGTACAGTCTTAGGGACTGGTTGAACAAATGCTGTTTTCCATTTGCTCGGAAGAGTCCTATTGATGAAAAAACTTACGCAGTGATTTCGCCAGCGAGGAAGAACACCTCTTTAGAAGAATGTGGTTGAGATTTTAAAGTACTCTTGCTCCTACACGAGTGCGAAAGTGGATTCGTCCTACTTAAGATTCGACGCAGTCAAGTGTAGGCGGAGACAAAGCGCAATCTGGGTATGCAGCTCAGCAGCCAGCCAGCTCAGGCTGCAAAGTGTGTAGCAAGCAGATTAGCCTTGTCTAAAGAGCTGACTGCTGGAATGTCATTGTAAATGAGCGTTGGGATAGAGGATGAGGCAGAATTTTTGATGTTTTTGGCGAAGTACAAAAATGTTTACCTTTAGGACATTGTAGTATTTCTTGCCTCAATTTTTGGTCATATTGAAATTTCACACGCTTAAGAAAGCCGTCGCAGTCATTCGTCGCCGTTTCAATTTTTCTCGGTTTTTCTCTGTCGGGTTAGCTTTGTAGGACCGAAAAAACATTTCTCTAAGCCTGACAGCCTCTTTACAGCTTGAGCCATACCGCGCCTTTTCTTTTGATTTGATGCCCTTAGTCCATTGAGAAATAAAGGATCTCATTACAAGGAGAATAGTGTCTGTGATCATATCAGCAGCGGCAGCAATATCGTTATCAAAGAAACATAACGACCAGCTAAAATTCCTAAAGAAGGTGTCAAGTCCGCTGCAACTGACTTTCTCCTATTGCCATACCGTTTTCTTCTGAATCCTTTCTCTAAATCTGTATCCGTGTCCGAGAAATTAGCTGATATGACACATTGGTCCGACGAGCCTAAAGGAGAAAGCGCGTCAATAGTGTACTTATCACGGTGTTGGCAGTATGACTATCAACGTTCGCGTGGGTTCATTTACAATCTGGGTCAAATGTCTGTCCAGAATGACGAAGCCACCCAGTTGTGTATATGAAAGTCGCCCTTAATAACGATTTCAGTATAAGGATACACGGATAAAATTTTATGAATGGAGTCAGACAGCGCGTCAAACTCGTTAAAGGTCGAATAGCTGTCCGCAGCTTGGGGTTTCTATAAATAAGGAAGTAGCGGATAATTTGCTTACGGAAATGGAATTTTAAGCACATGAAATTGAATCCCGGATTGGAATAGGGATCACATTGTGGTGGAGTTTGGTAAACACGTAAATGGCGAAACCGCGGTGAGAGAAGAATAATGGCACTAAGCATTGCGACCTGGTTCCCAAACAGGACTCAGTGAATTCAGCCTTCCGACTGAGGTTAGTGATGTCTTGTATTCTAGAACATTTACCTTCGAGGAAAAGTCGGTTTTGTATTATTTTAGCAGCATCAAATGGCATCTCCATAAGACCAGAGACAATTGACATTCTCCGCGAACGGTCGTCAAAATTTCAGTGCTTGTCCGACAGCGCATTGGAAGTGTTCGACGTGGCATATTTAGTCAAAGGAATTTACTATTCGTTTGGATGATACCCGAAAACTTAACTTCGGAAAAGGACGTACGCTTTTAAGTAGTAACAGAGTCAAACTAGTCAGCTTCCTTCTTCTCGTAAACGGAACAACTTTAGGTTTGAGTGGAGTCGCTGATAGCCCATTTCTAGTTCCCTAATCGTCCATAACCCCTACGACTGTTTACACCTTAGAGCAGACGATCGATAAGCATGATCCAAGTGGCAGTATTCGTACGTTATAGCATATGACTGAGCGTAGAGATTAGATTCATTGAGAACATTAGGTAGCGAGCCGACCACCGTGTACCATATGAGTGAAGACAGATCGCTGCCTTGCTGGTAAACCCTGTTTATTCCCGTCTTCAGAGTCCTATTCACCAGTATTGGCCTTATGCAGTGCGCTAGTGATTCGTCTACGCTGTGCTGTCTGTCCAAGTTATCTTCAATGGTTTTGAGGTGTAGTCTCACAAGATCTACAACGGTGAAAGGTATGTTGCATCTTGGACAGGGAGTCCATTTCCCAAGCAGTTTTGCGCTCATGAAATTTCAACCAGAATTGTGAGAACTTCCATGGGCTTCTGGAGTGTTTGTTCTGAAGCTCTTGACGAATGCATCTTTGACTTTTTTGTTGGTATAACATAAAGGCTACTCTCAGAAGCTAGCAGTGATAAGAGTTGCAAATAGCTGGTCTATACCTTCTTGCAGCATAATTGGACATATGCCATCGATGCCAGCGACTTAATGCCATGAAAGGAGGCGGCAGTGTATTTGATGGTCATAGATGGTTACAGCCGTGACCGCAATATATGCCACATAAGAACTACGGTGGGTTGTGTTACACAGTTCATTTGTAGCTACAGTGACGGAAGCTGGTTATGAGCCGGTTCTAATTAGATTACCTGGAAAGTGAATCTCAAGCGTAATGCAGATAAGCTCTGCTTTAAACTCGGTATAGGCCTCATCAGATCTCCTTCTGAGTGGTTCCCGTCTGGCTAATTTGACCCTTTTGAGGACTTAGACAAGCCCGCCTGGTTTCACCGAATATTTTGATCTTTCATAGATACATTCTTTTGCTTCGATTTCTTAAGATTCTGCTCTTCTTCCAGCAAATTAGTCATGAGTGGCTTGTTAAGCAGGTTTCGAGTTTCCTAGTCGCTACGAACAAGCGATCTGATAGAGGTTTTCCTTGCTAAGAATTTCCAATGGCTTCCTTTACTTTCTGTCCTAGCGTATTCAGTTGGTTTTCCGTTGATTGCGTGGGCTCACATGCGACTCTAAATTCGATGTACCTATAGTCTGACATGGAAACCTCCGCTAGTACTTTCCAGCCTTTAATCTCCTTAGCGTATCTGTTGGATGAAAGCCGATTACTTGCGGTCTTACTTTCGTAATAGCTGGTAGCTAAGCACGTCGACAAGAAGACACTTCTCGCAACAATTTCAGAGGGTAAAGAAAACACCTCATGTGGAGTGTTCAGGTTAAAAAGGATCTCAATCAACTTAATGTGCACAACTGCAAATGATCAGCAAAAGACTCTGCTAAATATAGGGAGATGCTCGTTAAGAGCCAGTTCTATCCCCGAATGTAGTGCCACTCAAAGTAAGTAGGTAACCCATAAATCACATTCTGTGAGGAATCTCTTCTTGGTCTCCTAACTATGAGCAACTCGACTTACCCTGGGACTTTTTACTCAGAGACGAAAGCCTTCCTCTTCTTCGCAACTCCTTAAAATTTCCATGGAACCCTTGCTGCTATTTTCAGTAAATAAATTCTCACTAACCAAAATGATTGAGGAACCTGGCCCACATCCCATCCTTTGAGGATACCATAAAATTGACCCGAAAACAATATTCCTAAAAACTCTCGAGTGTTATGCTGTCTTCACTTTTTTACGGCAAAATGATTTAATTTGCACTTCATCAAATAAACGCTGCTGAGCGATGCATGGTTTGAGAGTACTTTCCCTCCGAACATAAAAGCAGATATTCGCACTTAGGCAGCTTGGAAGATGTTACATGAAAGCCCCATTAGCCATGAGGTAAAGTACGAGTACCTACATACTATCTACATCCTCGTGCCTTTTGAAAGACCTCTTTTAATGGTTACAACGTCCATCTCCATGCCGGTGGTAGACCGTAAAATGTATTTCCGTTTAATAATATTCCCCATAATCCTTCAAAAGGATACAAGGACTTTAGACCGAGGATGTAACCGTACGCACCTAAAAGAGTGTAAACCACAAACAGATACGGATAAGCTCTTTATAAAGAAATACAGATACAAACTCTGTAGTACGAGTACATTGCATAGATGAGTTACGGTAAACATCATTAGGATGTAAAAGGATCGCACCTATTTTACGTTTTACGAGCACGACCAGTAAACGGGGGCACAGTCGAATGGTATTCGGTGGGCTGGGTATGTGATTTGAATTTATGAAGTATGCCTAACACAGGGATGTTATACGACCTGCGTAGATACAAGGTAAACTCGTTAAACTGAAAAGGCACTTACGGTGAAAATATTTATGATATCCCTGGTCAGTCCCATTACACGGGCAGAGGATGATGTCTTCCCTTCGAATGATGCGAGTACACGACTATGTCGTTGCTACAGAGACAGAGAGATAAAGGGAAGATAAGTTCATTTAGATGTCCTTTTTGCTGATAAACTTTCGTTCGTTTATCTATTTTTTTTTTGTTATTCGAGTAAATAACCGCTTGTCGTTCATTTATATATTTTTGTTGGCGACTCTTGTGGTGTAACACGGTAATTTCGTGTTTTATCACTGAACCTAGCTGTTGATGCTAATTAAATTCTCGGTTTTTGTCCCAGGACAGTAGAGAGGAGTGTGTTCTTAAAACAGCAAAAAAAAAAAAAAAACGAGGAAGCCTCATATACCATATTTCTCTCTTATGGCTAACATTTATGGGAAAAGTGGTTGTCGTCGTTTTTGTGGAACTTTTCGGCCTTTAATGGACGCACGTGGAAGTTGTAATTATTTTCCAAGTCCTGCGGTGACTACTTTCCGGAAATATTACGTTTTGATGGAAATTATTTTGAAGAGGGGTTGGTCCACTTATGGACTAAGGTTAGTAGAAAATTTCTTTCATGAAAATGAGATACATCAGTGGTAAGGGGCAAAACAAATTTTACATTTCTGTGGAGACCCTTTTGACCTAGTTCTAAGAAGGAAAGAAGTGTAGTGACCAATTTCAATACTTTAAGTGTGAAATAGAATTGTTTGTGTGTATTTTTAGAAGCTAAATGTATCCAGAAACAAGGCTAAAGTTTTTATTTGGGGATTGCTCTATAGTAAAGTTTACATATTATGTATGTGTCTTCAAATGTGGGCTTGTACCGGCTTTAAACTTGTCTTGTGACAAAAAGTTGTTCTTCAATTTCGAACCATGTAATTTTGAGTCGATCTATTTTGAGATTATTTTAGGTAGATCCCTGTCGGGCTAGTTTGTCATTCTCCCGTTCGCCTTTATATTTCTGTTTTACGCAATCCTGGAGAGATTCAAAGTGACCGGATTGTGTTAAGCCAATTTCTTGCCGCTTTTCAGCAATCGGAATCACCATCGGGAGAATGATTTTGATGGCTGCTGAGGTGGGGCCAAATCTCAACGTCTTCGCACCTAAAGTGTAGAACATTGTCATTTTCGTTTCCTCCCTCATTATAGTTCTATTGCAACTCTCGTCCTTCCCAGCAACAACGCTTTGTCAACCTACTTGCTTATAATGAAGCAGTAGTCCGAGTCAACATCACAGTTTTACATCACAGTAGTAGTAGTAGTAACTAGGAGGGAACGTAAGCAACGTCTATTTGGATGCAGATTTGTTGCAAGCAGCAGACTTAGGCAAGTAGTCTTGAGCTTTCGACACGTGAGTGGACGCCTTGTAACAATCCGTATCAAAGGTAAATTCGCTAACATCAGACTTAGCAAGTTTCTACGAGCTCCTTGGGAAAACCTACGAGCAATGTCCGATGTATGACGTTAATATCGTCCTAGGCGACTTTAATGCCAAAATTGGAAAGGAGGTAGCACAATCGGAAGACATAGCCTACACAACACCACGTCTGGAAACGGGCTTAGGCTAATCGATTTCGCTGCGGGCCGTAACGTTATCATAGAAAACACACGGTTTCCTCACTTCAATATTCACAAGGGAACACGGCAGAAACCAAATCAGAAAACTGTCAAGCAGATTGATCATGTTGCGATCGACGCAAAGCACTCCTGAAGTGCTTTAGATGTCCAAACATTCCGAGCGGCCAACAATACACTCAAACCACTACCTAATTGCAGCCAAAGAACGTCTACGGATATCTCAACGTTGAACGGTTGCAATCGCAACAAGCCGCCAGAAACTTTGCCGATTGCGTATCCTTCATCATCACGAGAAGTCCTTTGCAGCCAGCATCAAGTGCTGAAGACCAGTGGCTTAGATGCCGAGAAGCCATCAGAAATGCCGCAACTGACATGCTGGGTTTCACCTGCCCACTACCACCAAACCCATGGTTTGATGAAGAGTGCCCGCAAGCATATGCAGCAAAACAATATGGTATACCTGCAAAGCGGCGCTGCAGAAAAGGACGAGATCGGCTCGTGAGCTCTACGAACAAAAGAGGAAGAAAGAACATCGGCTTCTCAGGAGAAAAAAGAAAGAGCATCAAAAGCGCGCAATCGAGGAAATAGAGAGGTGCTACTTAGGAATATTGTTCGAACGTTTAACCAAAAGGTAAAAAGAACTCGTCAGCCTGTAGAAGGAAACCTCGTATTAGAGTCGCGGTCGGTGCTGAGGATATGGAAAAACCATTTCTGCAGACTGCTAAACGGCGAAGACGACACAATTTCTGCTGTCAGGCAGAGCGAGCCATTCAATATTGGCGATGCAAGCCAAGAATTCCGTCCACCCGACCAAAATGAAGTGAGGATAGCCATATCTAAACTGTAGTCGAGCAAGGCTGCCGGGCCGTACGGCCTACCCGCCGAACTATTTAAGGCAGCAGGAGATGACTTGGTAGAGAGAATACACCAACTAATTTTCAAGATGGAACCTTAACATCGTTTGCCCAGTTCACAAGGAAGGAGACCCTCTAAACTGCGCCAACTATAGAAGTATCAGTCTCCTAAACATCGCATATAAAATCTTGTCCACCGTATTGTGCGAGCTGCTGAAACCATTTGTCAACGATCTGATTGAACCCAATCAGTGCGGTTTTAGGCCCGGCAAGTTCACAATTGACCAAATATTCACACTATGGCAGATCCCGGAGAAAATCCAAGAAGTTCAGATCGATACTCATCACCTTTTTATCGATTTGAGAGCCGCATATAACAGCTTCTACAGAGACGAGCTATACCGAGCCATGTCTAGTTTTGGCATCCCTACCAAACTCGTCCGCTTGTAGAGGATGACGATGGAGAAAGCTCGCTGCTGCATTAATGTCAATAACGACCTGACCGAGACCTTTGATGCCGCAAAAGGATATAGGCAAGGCGAAGCGCTGTCATGAGACCTCTTTAACATCATACTTAAAAGAATTGTGCAAAACTCTCAAGTCAATACATGAGGTACATTCCTTCAAAAGTCTGTTCAATCGCTTGCATACGCCGACGATATTAATACACAGCGAGCTGTCACTGGTGCGTTTGCGAATATAGGAACAGAAGCGACAAAAATGGGTCTAGCAGCAAACGAGGGCAAAACAAAATATATTCTGTCAACAAGAAGGGACACCCAACATCAACAAATCGGCCAGAATGTCACAATCGACAGATATAACTTTGAGGTAGTAAGGGACTTTGTCTACCGGGTCTGCGAACGAAGAATAATTCTTGCCAATCGCGGTTTCTTTGGGCTGCGAAGGTAACTCTGTAGTAAAGCCCTCTCCCGAACAACCAAGGAAACTCTATATAAGGCCCTTGTAATCCCAGTCCTACTCTATGGTTCCGAAGCATGTACCCTTTCTAAAGTGGACGAACAGATCCTTGGTCGTTTTGAGAATAAAATTCTTCGTATTTGGTCCCGTATGCGTTAACGAGTTCTGGTGGAGACGATTCAACGATGAACTCTACGAGCTGTACGGCGATATTGACTTGGTCAAAAAACTGCGAATTAGGCGCTCCAGCCCGCTGAATCTTCGACTCTAAGGCCTCACCTTAGGTGACGCGAGCAAATAGAAAGGAACCTCAACCAACTTGGAGTGCGCAACTGGAGGCAGTTAGCCAAAGATCGCGCTAATTGAAGAGGCTTATTGGTTGAGACCCAGGTCCACCCCGGACTGTAGCGCCGCCTAAGTAAGTACTCGTAAATCCGAGTCGACATTGATCCTCATTCCCATGTCTAAAATAGTGGATAGCACTGTGATCGCATAGTTTTATGTTCAGAGGGCAACCAGATCCGTTTGTAAATGCTGTGCTATGCGAAACGCGTGATAGCTATGATACATGATACGTGATACTCGTAGGTATTTCGCTCCGCCGCATGAGAATTAATGTGAATATATTTTCATATCAGGTACCGTGCTGGCAATGTTTTTGCACTGTTTCAACTGTGAAGATGTTCTCATTTCCCAACTTGCTTACTTACTTAGGTGGCGCTATAGTGCAGGGTGCAGCCTCTGCAGCTATCTGAAGTGCCCTTCAACTTGCGTGTGCCACCGTCCCCCGGTGTCAAAATTGAAAACTCTTTGCGTCGTATCTCTAGTGTCCAATCGCCCAACATGGCCGTGCAATCCGTGGTTTAATCTCCTCCTTCACTGCTAATCGGAACGAAGGGAACTGAAAATCACGTGCAGTATCTTTCTCTCGAAATGGCTAAGTGCTTCTTCATCCGTTTTCGACTAGGTCCAGGCCACTGCCCCATAGAGCAAGACTGAAGTGGTAAGGGTCTTGCATAAAGCTGTTACACAATTAACTGCTGCGGCCAAAGAAACAGCGATTGGCAAGAGTAATTCTGGCCCAGACTTCTGCGCTGATGTCGTTGCTGCTTATAACTGCGAACCCAAGGTAGGCGAAGTTATAACTGCCAGTGGTGATGTTCTGGCCAAGCAATCGGTGGTGTGCGTCTTCTCTAATGACAACATGTACTTTGTTTTGCTCCCGCTTACCATCAGATCCATTTTGACCACTTCATCCTCAATACTTAGGAAAGCTTCATTTACGGTTCGCTGCATTTATCCAATCACATTAATGTCATCCGTGTACACAAGTTATTCTGCTTGCGTAAACAAGAGCGTGCTTCCTCTGTGGGCCAGTGAAATTGATACGATTTTTTCTAGTGCGATGTTAAAGAAGTCATAGGACACATTTATTACCGACATTGATAGATCATCCCTATCCAAGCTTCCTTATGCGGCTTGGATATCGAGAAGGGATGGTGAATATCGCATTGAAATTCTCGGGTCTTCCAAAATCCACCGTGGTCTTTCCTGGCCCGAAAACGAACTGATATGGACAAACCAGATTGTTAATGAAAGGTTTCAGATACTCGCACAATGCACGATGTTTACGATGTTTAGGAGGCTTATTCCTCTATAGTTGGCGCAGTCAAGAAAAGCTTTCCCGTTTAAACGCTGCTGAGATTAATGGCCATATCTTACAGATGTAGTGAAGCATGTTCTCAACCACGTCATCTCGCTTGTCCTTACGCCTGGACAAGGGTTCCGGCTGAAGAGTCAAGGTGAAGTAGCTCCGCTGTGGCTTTGGGAACCGCCGTTGGCCTATTCAAGTTTCGTGCGCTGCCATGTAGGCTCAAAGCTACCGACATTTCCGCCCAGCTCTCTCAGACTTGGACTCTAAATACGTCGAAGTGACTCTAAAGGGAGGTGTGCAGCAAGTAGCTCAAGCTTACCAGAGTCGTGGATGCCGCCGTTGATCCGTTTGAGCCGTCTATGGGATTCCTCCGTTGTCGCCTTGATGAAGGAGTGCGTATACTCTCTCGCTACTGCAGCCGCAAAAGACATCCAGCCGGAGTTGTGTACCTTACCTTCAGCCAGCGCCTTCACCACGTGCAGGTTGATAGGCAGAAACTTAAGTGTCGACCCTTGTTTGTTCATAAAACCTTTGACCCCCACTGAAGACCCCAGATAGTTTAGCGACCGTCTAGGCTTTAGATTTGATCTCATAACTAATGTTGTTCTCTTTACTAATCTGCCTCATCTAGTGCTTAAGGGCATCACTATCCATTTCCTCATCGAAGCTTACAATTTGGGTACCATTATGGATAGGTCACGTGGAAGATCTCCAAAGCAATATCGACCTTCTGGCAGTGCAAAGGAGATTTCGGCAAGACATCGGGCTTCTCACCGATGTGGATCCTCCGGATCTATACGCGTATGATAAGACCAGTTGTATCTAATGCGTCGGCTGTCTGGTGGAACAAGCTTTCAAGCTTTTCGATGACATTGCGCGCCGACTGTTTTTACTCTGGCCTTTGGGGCATGTCGTGTGATGTAGTGAAACCAGAATTCCTGTTGGTGCGAAAGACCATTCCTGTGCCCAGGAATGGTTTCGTCCAGAATCTGAGTCGCGAGAGGATTGTAGTCGGGTCTTTGTGGTTGGCTCTAAAATAGTTCAAAGACGTGCAGCCTTTTTATAGGACGAGAACACAGAATTTCACTTCTCGGTTGGTTTGTCTTTCACGCGGAGACATAAGCAATTGTTGAACTCTATTGTGAAGAAGCGGTGGAGGAGTCGAAGTATTTGCGTCTGTAGTGACAGTGAATCTACACTTAAGACCGTGTTGAATAGTCTCACCATTTCCAAACTTATTGTCGAATGCGAAGCTACTCCGAACGCGGTCGGAAGGCTCAGTTCTTGTGAAGTACGCTTGGATCCTAGGTCACAATGGAATTATGAGAAATAAAATCGCCGAGGCAAACCTCAGAGAAGAGTTTCTAAGGACCCAAACCTAAGGTATGATTGCTTAACTGCCGATGGCATGATTCTAGAAGTTGTCGGCAAATCAAGCGCATCCTTGCCGACGTCTGTAAGACATCAGTGACTTTCAGTAGGAAAGACTTCAGGCTACTTACTGGCGTTGTGCCATAGTTGCTAGGTGTGCTAGGCCTAAATGGTGCAACACCCTGTAATACTTTCTAGAGTGATGATGACATTGCCGAACACTATCTGTAAGTGGCCGAACTACGCTCGCATCTGGGTGCAGGTACTCGGCGCTGAGGTAGTTGGTACTAAAACTATAGTCACTTTATCATTGAAACGTTTACTCCTGTAAAGTTCAGTGGACTAGTTGCATATCTGAGAGCTCTGTTCCGACAGGAAGAAGCAAACCAGTCCCAGTTTCTCTTATGTGCAAGTTCAAACTCGTAGTCCTTCCTTTACATATTTTATAAAAGTTTATTTCCCAATAACTGCTCTTATAAGCTCAACAATTCAAGTCCGGATGGATGAGACAAGCGTCCGCTGGCAACCACCACCATAGCACAATCGATCTCATAGCTACAGCATTGGTCGTTGGCATCAAGCAGACAGTGTTTTCCTGTCCTAGCCTTAAGCAAAACTATTCACGACAAATAACAATTACCATATCTCACGTCCATGCATTAAAAATAAAGGACCATCCTGACTTGCCTTTTTCACCCTTTCACCAACACTCTCATGGTTTCCAAATGGAAAAAGAAACCCAGAAAGTATCTCAAGAATCTACTTCTGCCACTTGAACTTGAATGAAAGCAACTACAAAAGTATCCTTCGACCTTAAGCTATTTGCCAAGCACTAAACCTTAAAAATGCGGAACCCTTTGAGATTCCAAAATCCTGAGATCCTTAGAGAATCTTGGAGTGAATAATGGAATATTATTTCCACAAGACTACCGCTGTCCATCGAATGTGTTAATGGACTTAATGGACTGTGCCCGGTGGCTGGTGCCTGGTGGCTCGTGGCTGGCGGCTGGAACCGGAGTCAGGGAGACATGAAAATAGAAAAAGAAAACACAACTTATCAACGGATCAATAGAAAAGGGAAAAAGGGTTAGAAAAAGAGAACAGGATACACCTGTTATTCCATTTCCCGAGGAAATACGAATAACGCTCGTGGAAAATCCCTTACCCCATAGGCATTTGTATGGCTTGTGGAAGTGGAATTTTTCAACTCTCGGTCATGGGGGTCTCCTTTATTTAAATGTGTGCGTATCCACTTTGAAGTGTTCCTATTGTACAAATAAATCAAATATTTACTTTTGAACAATGGGAAAAAAGGCTCGAAGGGGTGTTTGGAATATCTATTGGACAATTTGGGTTGCTTTTAAAATAAATAACAGAATTGGTGGATGGCCTGTTGTGGGGCATGGTGTTTTCTTGATGTTTCCTTGGACACACAGACACTTTAATAGCTAAACGACCCATGTTTTAAATACTTTCTCCAGGGTATCTTAATATGGAGTCAAGCCGACTCTGTGCAGATAAAGTAATGTAATATGGTTGCAACGACAGTTAACAGAAGACGGAATAGTCAGTAATTGCTCAGAACTCGTCCACCGACCATCGAGGCGAGTAGATGTGTTTCGGATGGCCTTGTGAATTAGAACAGTGCACATAGTACAAGAAAAGTTTTTAACAAGGATTGTGAAAGTGGCAAGTTGGCCTAGTGTAAGCGACAATCGATCGGCAAATCAAGCGACCCGAGTTTCGACTCCTGGTGAGGGGAAATAAACATAACTGACAGCGAAAGAGTATCCATCAAGCGATGGATAAAGACAAGCGGTCCGCTCACGCAATAGCGGATCCAATATATGGTGTGATCAAATCAGCCGATGAGGCAATAATGTCGGACCAGCCAGGTACATCAGAAAGTGGAGGGACAGTAAAAAGAAGGAGGAAGCTAAGGCCAACTGTAAGAACTGTTAAACGCCTTTTCCTATCACTTTCAGCTACCGGTTGAGGCTAGGAGAGAGGCGAAAATGTCAACTACAGCAGCTAGAAAGAAGGACACACCTGTGGACGCCGAATACCCTTACGTCTCTGCCGGAGGTGAAAGCCATTACATGGGTGCCCACAATAACTTCACCTGTCTCGCTGCCTCCGAATCAGACGACGAAGACAAAGAGGTAGGGAAAATAAATAACAGCATAATGCAGCTGCAACAACGAGTTCTAGCCATTAAATCTAAACAAATAGCGAGAAGGGCGAGAGAACAGCAAGAGCCACAGAGCTCTCAACAGCAACAGCAACAACCTCAAACTCAAACTCAAAAACATCCGCAGCAGCAACTACAAGAAGACCAACAACAACAAAAGCAACTACAGCAGAAACACCAAAAACAACAACAGCAACAGAAAACAGTCAAGCAAATTGTGCCACCAATCAACACCTTCAACATTGAATTAAAAGACACCATTGAGCTATGTAAGTCGGCTATAGGAAATAATTTTTTTATAAAGCGTTTAAGTATTAGTAGACATGCGATACACTGCAATACAGTGGAACACTATTTAAAAATTAAAAATTTACGGAAGAATACGACGACGGAGTTCTTCTCCTACACCCCGAAGCTGCAAACTATGCTGCTTGGGGGGTTAGAACTGTCTACGGATCCGGAGGAGCTCCTTGCACTGCTGAAAGGGAAGGAGTGCGAAGAGCTCAAATTCGTGGGGGTTAAGCCATTCGTCACGGCTAGAGCTAAAAGGGAGAAGCGGAAACTAAGGTTTTTCCTGGTCCAGCTAAGTCTCAACAGCAAACTGGATCGTCTAAAGAGCATAAAAGTCCTAGACTACCAGGTTGTACACTGGGAAAAATTAAAGAGGAGCGAAAACATTTTAGTGCGAAATGCAGCCTCGATGCTTGAAATGCGGAAAGCACCACAAGTCCGAGGAATGCGCTCTAGGCAAGGACGGAGCGTCAAAAAAAAGCCAACTCTCTTGTGCGTTATGTAGGAATACGGGACACACCGCAAATTATCGAGGTTGTCCCAAATTCCAATACATCAAAAGACTAAATCTGGCTCGGCAGCAGAAAGTGGAAGTTAAACGTCCATCCGTACATATACAAAGTCCAGCCGTTACTCCCCAAGTTACCTACGCCCAAATGGTGGCAGGTAGGGAAAATATGGTACAGTAAGCGAAGGTTGCTTCTCAGGCACACGCACCCAGAGCACCGGAACCAGTACCTAACATGCAGAGGGCTCAGCTCCAACGTCATATAACTCAACAAACGGCGCGGGTGGATCAAATATATGCGCTGTTGCCTGGCCTAACTCACCGTATGTCGTAATGGGTACGTGCGTGGTGGGGCAAACCCAGAAGGCCCTTGCCAGTTAATGTTAATTCACTGATTAGGCTCGAACGACGAGCCGCACTATTTAAGTTGCTTAAAGACCAAGCCCCTGATGTGCTTTTGGCTAGCGAAACTAAGTTTACCAAAAGACACAAGATGAGGCACAGAAAATACAAAATAGTGTGGAGAAACCGACCCAACTCCATTAGGGGAGGAGGAGTTGCGATCTTTGTAAGTAAGGCACTGCGTTACAAAAGAGTGTACAGTCGTGTAGTACGTAGGTTCCAGGTGCTGTAAGCATGCATCGTGTATTCATCGCAGAGCTCGTGACACTTTTTCGATTCCTGAGGCTGGAATTGGAAGACAATTGTTTTATTATCGGCGGAGATTTCAACGCAAAACATAGTAATTGGGGAAATAATATACCAAATACTAGAGGGAACCTACTATTCAATTGGTGGGGTCAGCACAGTGTGATGTATCGACTAGGCCTCAAAGCGACGGATAGTACGTCGTTTTCTAGACACGGGTCCTATTTTATCTCCTGCTGTTCGAATCACGACTACTACTGACGTGCACTAACCAAGAAACTACAAACTGTCTACACACTTTTGTGTATGACAGTGACCATTGCGGTCTCAGCACCGAAATAACTGTTCCCAACGAAACTGCGGAAATGGAAGAGCTTGTTGAAAGGCATTCCTACAACTATAGTAGGGTGCGTTGGACACACTTCACCAGAACACTGACTAGAGCACTCTCCTCGAATTCTCTCTACCCACCGTCCAATAGAAATCTATCAAACGAATAGATTAACAGGTATCTAAGACTAATGGGCGAGGCAATCAAACGAACAATGACGAAGAAGACTTTTCCGTAGCGCAACTATTGACGCACTGTACCGACAAAAAAGTAGGTTGTACCGACAGTTTACTGACAGACATAACCCGGAGATCATGACATTGAAATCGTTGATTAAAAACCTCCAAACAGAAATTCTGTAAGTTTGTATTGGAACAACAAAATTCAGGCTGCAAACACCAGCAACCCGAATATGTTCCCGCAAATAAATAAAATATTTCGGAAAAAAGAACAAAACAACCTTTCGTGTCTTAAAATCGTCCGAACGACGGAGAACGAGCACATACCCATAGCAGCAGGCATCGATTCAAATGAGGCCTTTGATGATGACAGCTTTTTTGTGATCGATGATCTACAGGAGAAGGTACAGGCTATAGGAGCGGCTTTGCAGAAAGTGTAAAAGGCGAATGACATCATTGGCCCGAACTACGACCTAGAAAATCGAGTCCTTGTGCACAATTTCTATCTTCGGAATGAAATAGTGAACTGGCGATTCGAGAGCTCGGGTTTCACCCAGTTCAGTGACGAGAATATGGCAAATAATATCATCGCCGGCGATAGTGTACTACCCCCTTTTATTTCGAAAGAGGAGCTCCAAACGATCTTTGAATCGCTTAGAGGTAGGAAATCAGTGGGAACCGATGAAATACCGAACATTGTGCTTCGATATCTCCCAGTAGAAGCGGTGGTCATTTATACCGCCCTGTTTAATAATGCACGTTATCCAGCGTATTGGAAAACTGCGCTGGTACATCAAAGGGATAAAGACACATCCAATCCGGCGAATCTGCGGTCGATCAGCCTTCTTCTAAACATCATTAAGGTTTTCGAGAAAGTGATCAATAGAGTCCTGACCAAGTGGGTTGAGGACTAACGTATAATTCCGGATAATCAATTCGGTTTCAAGGCGGGGCATGATATCATTCACTCTGCGTCTAAACTGGTCTCTGATATCCAATGGAACAAAGGGAAGAACCAGTGCACTGGTGCCTGCCTGATTGACTTGAAGAAGGCCTTCGATATCGTATGGTTAGATGGACTCTTTTTCAAGCTGGACAGGTTGGGAATTAGTAAATCACTGCTGTATATTCTCTTTGATATGCTCTCCAGTAGACAGTTCATCGTGAAAAATGACAATGTGACATCTCCTGGAACATTTTGCAACAAGGTGCAGTAAATTCGCCATTCCTATTCAACATTTATCTGATAGGTTCACTTTACCATGCCATAGCGTACGCAGACGACTTAATCGCGTACAGATAAGGTCCAAAAATTGAGGTCTTTAACATACTTTTGCAACGTGACTTCGATAAAATTAAGCGATATTGCGATGACTGGAAGTAGGAAACCATTCTGTTTAGGACGCCTTTGTCTGGGGCCTCTAGGGATACCAGAAAGAATTGGCGAAAGTTCTCTATCGTCGGACAACATGGACAGCCACTTGCTTGTCGAAATGTAGTCAGATACCTTGGGATCTGGCTAGACCAATATCTGTATTTTAACAAACATATAGATGTTGCTCTGGCCAGAGCCAGAGGTGCTTTTGCCCTTACAAAGAGACTGTTTTATAACAGCCAACTCGATGCGAGGGTAAAGGTGATCTGCTACATGGCCCTTATCAGGCCCATGCTTGTATTTGGATGTCCGGTGTGGTTCAACGTAAGAGCAAGTTTATTGGAAAAGATTCGGGTGTTTGAGAGGGCTTGCCTTAGGGCTTGTCTTCGCATATACAGAACACCAGAGTCTGAGTACATAAAATTCTATCGCAATGAGGTCTTGTACAATAGGGCGAACCTAATAAAAGTCGACAATTTCGTCATTAAGTTGACTCGAAGGCACATTGCAAGAGCAATGACCTCGTCGAACAACCTGATCTCCGGGGCTTACTACCTTTGTTATATTTGTTGAGCAAATCAAAAAAACCACAACGTCTATTTCAATACAACTTTATTCTATTAATCGTAGACAAAAAAATAAACCTCACAGATCGAAGTGTGAGGTTAACCACCAAGAAAAAATTACCATGCGGTCTGTGCTTATTTCCACGGCAATTGAAATGTCATTCATGGGCAATTAAACAGAGTTACCATTGTTTGCAATATTTTGTGATATAAAAGAGTTGCTGATGCAACAGCTTCCCTTGCATCTAATTCAAGCAACGATCAGATCAACAATTCAAGCGGAGACGATCAGATCTTCTAAGTGTAACTGCGTTCTCAACTGAATTCCGCCTAGCTGAAGTCATTTGCTAAGGTGATGAAGAAGCTTGAGAAGTCGATAAATCAATCGGCTCTACCGCAGCAGACCTCTCTAAAACCAAAGAGTCATTTGTGGACCTCGAGCGAGGTGATTGTTGAGGTGCCCTTTCTGTAATTTGAGTCGGAACATGGTTATAGAAAGAAAAAGCGTTACCATTGACTGCTCCATGCTCTGTCTTTTGTGATGTCTGGTTCTCTTCTCGAGTTCGAAGCTGGTTCTGGTGTCTCCTGCAACTGCCACTGTTTGACTGCACGAGATACATCTTTTTGCCAAGCCTCCTCAGTACAACACCATTATCCATTTCTTCTTATTAGGTATTGCCGAAAAAAAACGAGTTGTTGGGGCGAGAATTTAGACTTATCCGCACAGAGTCTCGTCTTATCCTGCATATCTGGAATCATGGCCGCATGTTCAATGGATTCGGCCATGCAACTTTTCTGCTGACGATATACCTTTATTGTCTGGCGTCTAGCGATATGTCGCCAAAAATATAGACAAAGCGTCATCGTTCTGATATGAATCCTCTAATATTTTTGATAAAGAAGTCTTGAAAGTGCGGACCATGCGCTCCGCGGCACCATTAGACTCCGGGTTAAAAGGAGCAGATGTCAGATGCTGAATTCAATTTCTCCTACAAAAATCCGCAAATTCTTTGGATGCAAATTGCGGCCTATTATCGGAAACCAAAGTCTTTGGTAAACCCTCCAACGCAAAAATGGGCTGCAATGCGTGAGTGGTTGCACATCTTAATTATAAAGGGAAACTTCGAATCGGAGTCGACCACTATTAGCCACATACTCTTCTTAAATGGCCCCGCAAAGTCCACGTGCAATCGTTCCCAAACCTCCGTCGTAGTGGGTCAACTGGCATATTCCCTCGGCGAACGACTAGCATTCAGCTGACACGCACTGCACTGGCTTACTGTTTTCTGTATCTGCTCATCGATACTGGGCCACCAGCAATATCGGCTAAAAATCTGCTGCAGTCTCGTCATGCCCCAATGGCCGTGATGAATCATCTGTAATACTCTTTGCTGCAAAGCTTTCGGTATTAATACTCTACAGAAGTTCTCGCTCTGAAAAAGAAGAACGTTGGTACACACACACAAACAGAACTTTCTATGGAAAAACGGCAGTAACTTGCTTTCAGCAAGAGGAAGAACATTTGGCCAACCGTGCTGAACATACCACATTACCTTCTGTACTATTACATCACGCTTTGACTCGGCAGCGATCTCTACCATGTTTACAGGAAAATTTTCCAATACATTATCAATAAGATAAACAATGTCCTCCTCTGACTTGTCGAACTCCTTGTCTGGTCCATGGGGTGACCGTGACAAACAATCAGCATTCCCGTGCGATTTCGTAGATCTGTAGCGTATCATGTAAGTGTAGCTCATTAAGGTTTGTAACCGTTGAATGGTCATCACAGGTAGTTTTTTATTCGGGCTGAAAATGGTTACTAAGGGTTAATGATCGGTAATTAACTCAAACTGTCGACCGTAGAGATATTGGTGAAATTTTTTCACACCATAAATAATCGAAAGCGCCTCTTTCTCTATCTGACTATACCCTTTTTGGGCTTCAGTAAGAAAATGCAATTGGCTTCTCCATTTCATGCGATGAGGCGTCCGTCGCTAAAGAAATGAGTAACTCATTTTGGAAATGAACCAATCGAGAAACCTTCATGATTTTCTCTTTAAAATCATCAAACGATTTCAGTTGTTGTTGACCCCAAACGAAAGATTCTTCTTTGGATCTCAGTTTATTCAGCGCTGCAACTAACTGTGCGAAATTTGGTATGAACTGATTGTAGTAATTTAACTTACCCAAAAAGGCTTCTAACTCCTTCAAATTCTTCGCTCTTGGTAAGTTGTTGATGGCCTTCACTCGCGTTTCTACTCCTTTCTCATCAATTGTGTGCCCCAAATACACGATTTCAAGGTCAGCGAACTTGCTTTTTGCCAACCGACATTTGAATCCATGATCTTGGAACCGCTGGAATACTGTCTTTAGGTTTTTTATGTGTTCAGCATTGTTTCGGCCCGACACGATGATGTCATCTAAATATGAGACACAGAAATCCAGATCGGCAGTCAGTTGCTCTATGGAGCGTAGAAAAATTCCTGATGAACTTGCTGTCCCAAAAGGAAGACGTTGATATTAGAACAACCCAAGCTCAGTATTGACAACACACAGGCGCTTTGATTCCTCATCAAGTGGGATCTGAAGATATGCATCTGAAAGATCCACTTTTTAAAACAAACGGCCACCTTGAAGCCAACAAAATAACTCCTGGATTCGAGGAACAGGATGCCTATCAATTTCCAAGTGAGGATTAATGGTAACCTTGAAATCACCACAAAGTCGAAGATTACCATTCTGCTTCTCTACAACTACAATGGGGGCTGCCCACTGGCTGGTCTCAACAGCTCGCAAAATTCCCAAACTTGTCAGCAGCTCGATCTCTTTCCTCACGGCCTCCTTTTGAACAAAAGACACTGGTCGGTACTTAAAATACCGTAGACGGCTGTCAGACTTCAGCGTTAGATGTGCAACAAAATGCTTACTGCATCCAAGATCGGAATTGAATACCGACTAGAATTCTTTACAAAGGGCACGTGCCAGTTCTGCGAGCTGATCCCTAGATCTATCCGACAACTGCAAGACTCTCGCATCCTCTGGGCACTTAACCCCAAACTTGAACGCTTCGAACCAATCAAGTCCTAGTAATGTCAACTACCAGCAATGACAGCTGTCGCCACTCGTCACGCCACCGTACGGTCACAACCACTTCACCTTTCAATGGCACGGACACGTTGCCATACGCCTTCAGAGTGCGGGATGTGGGGTGTAACTTTGGGTTATTAAGATCTCTATAGCCATTAAGCCCAATCAGAGATGATGTTGCTCCCGTGTCCACTTCAAAAGTAATTGGACTTTGGTTCACTTCTAATCTTATAAGTATTTTCCACTGTTTACGTTGGGAAATAGTTGACGAAACTTCATCTAGAATTGAAAGCCGGGTACCCCCTTCAACTTCTGCAAGATCCGAAGTCCTTTCCTCCAACTGATGAAAGGAATGTGCTGATTTGCTGCCTCACTACCTTGCCTCGTGATTGCGATCGCCTGTATCGTAGACTTTCCTTCCTAAATTGATTTCCACCTTCTGACCGCTGCACTGACAAACATACGCTTTCGATGTGACCTTTCTTACCGCAAAGATCACACACTGAATCCAGATGACGACAATCGTTTCGATCGTGGTTCACATTGCATCGTGGACAAGACCTTCGTCCTTGGCTCTCATTCATCCACTTTTGCTTACGACTAGAATGCACTACATTAAATTCAGCTGAGAAAGTGTACTTCCCTTTAAAATGTCGGTCGCAAGTTAAGTGGACTCGTAGGCCGTAGCGATATCCTCAATCTCCTCCAATGTGGGATTTTTTCGTTGAGGAGCTGCACTGCGGACGGCGTCATGTGGAGTGTGAAACACCAACATGTCTCGGATCATCACATCTGCATATGACTGACTACAACCTTCTTTACTGCAAACAAACGCGCAACTTCTTGCTAATCCCCTTAAGTCTGCGATCCACTCTGCGTATAATTGATTGGGTGTCATTTTGTTGTTCTTTAAAAGTGTGTGTACTTACGTTTTCTGTTTCAAACAGTTTCCTGAGCAACTCGTTGACACTTGGACCACACTCTGACAGGAAATGTGATCTCCGAAGATTTTCGTCTACCAGGGAATTCGCAGTATAATGCGAAACTTTCCTTCTCAGCGTTAAACTGACGAAACGATGGAACCGCCATTGATGTTTAAGCTACAGTATTCCTCTTTAAGATATTCTCCATAAATTCTTTGTTAGACGCGAAGATCTGTTCCATCCAGGCTTGTTGAATTGCTTCTTGGTTCATAATACTCCTTTTCTCAACCAAAACCTTCAGGGAGTGATTTCAAGGGAATCACTTTAGTCATACTCGCATGAGTGATGCCTAATACATTAGCAGACGTTTCCATGAACCCATAGACGAGGAGAAACTCAAAGTGAGATATTCTTGCCTTTTGAGGAAGAGGATTTGTATGCCAAATTCATAATTAGAAATTGCGTCGCATTTAGGAACAGTGATTGCTATTCCTTTTTATAGGAGTACTTCGCCCGCTGCAAAACATCATGGATGAATGTGAGTCCGTTTTCATATCAGGTATCGTGCTGGTAATGCTTTTCTAGTGTAAAATTTTCAACTGTCAAGGTGTTGTCCTTTCCTAACGTACTTACTTACTCCGGTGGCGCTACAGTTCGGGGTGAATCTGGGCCTCAACTAACAGGGCTCCGGCAGCTACTCCGGCCTTTAGCTAACAGCCTCCAGTTGCGAACTCCAAGTGAGTTGAGGTCTCCTTCTACTTGTGCGCGCCACCTAAGGTGAAGTCTTCCTCTACTGCGTTGTCCGTTCGGGTTAGACTCGAAGACTCTGCGGGCCGGAGCTTTGGTATTCATTCGCTCAACATGTCCTACCCATCTCAGGCGACTGATGCCCAGTTTTCTGACTAAATCGGTGTCGCTGTACAGCTCATATACAGTGTTGTGCAAAACATACCGGATTTTCAAAATTAATGGTAAGGGTTTTGGCTGTCATTTGAAGTGAGTTATAGACTTAACAAAACTTAAAAGGCCAGATGTCTCCAATTTGTTTACTAATAAAATGGCTAAAAATAAATACAGTGGTGTGGTTAAAAATCAGGTGGTTGTGGATTTCCGGGCAAGGCTAAAACAAAAATCTATAGCCAAAACTATAAAATGCCATCATCGACGGTGTGTAACATTATAAAATAAATTTCGGAATGGAAAACCTGGTAAAACCATTCACTCTGGAGGACGCCCCAGAAAGACTAAACTCCGAAGCAAGCACCGTACGCAGACGTTTAAGAGAAGCTGGATTTTGTTCTTTTCGACCAGCGAAAAAGCCTCTACTTGCAGCTAAGCATAGACAAAAAAAGTACCATTTTAATCGTCTAGTAAGTCCTTGAATACTTTGCTAACGCTAATCGTTTCCTAGACTGGAATTCGCAAGTAACCATTCGAATTGATCAGCAAAGAAGGGGAAAACTGTACTCTTTAGCGAAGAGAGTAAGTTCAACTTGATTGCTTGCGATGGAAGTATTCAAGATGTCTCCGCATAAGCCCTAAAGCGACTAAACAGTGGACAAATAATCCATTTGGCCACGCCAGTATTCTTAATACATTCGGAATCCGCACAGAGAACATCGATTACACCACACCTGAACTTTGGTTTGACACAAACTTCCATATAAGCTTCCCCTCTAGATCCTTCTGGGAGGAAGATGCTTTCATGGAGGACAAGTTAATCCATTTCTACACAGGTGGATCTAAAACCGATAGCGGAGTTGGTGGAGGTGTTTTCTAAGATACGCTATTCCAGATACAGATTCCAAATCACTGTAGCGTGTTCCAAGCGATTAAAGAAGCTCTGTTCTGGCTGAAGAAAAACGTGATATCTGCAAAGGATATCCGCATCTTTTTGGATAGTCCCTGGCCTCGGTCTCACTAAATTCTAATGCCGATCGTCTCTTATGGAGATGGCAGAGCAGTTCAACCTTCACCTTTGTTGGGTGCCGGGCCACATAGACATTCCAGGGAATTATAAAGCTGAAGAACTGGCCAAAATTGGAACCACTCTACCAATCGCTATGTGCAAATTAATATTAAAGCTGGATGTCAATAAAAAAACAGAGCTTAGGTGAACTGTTATACCATGATGTCTAGCGACCAAACTGATCTGGCCAAAACTGGATTTGAATCGCTCTAAGTGTCTGATCCTTCTAAATAAGGAACAGCTCAGCGCCATTATAGGTGCCATCACTGGACAGTGCCTCATAGGCAAGCACGCAAGAAGGCTTGGCGCCTTTACAAACGATTTTTGCAGAAGCTGAATGGACGAGGAGGAGGAGGGGACAATCCTCCACCTACTCTGTACATGTCCTGCTCTCTTCCAGAGAAACAAAACTTCACTTAGGAGCTTTCTTCTACAACGACCTAAACGATTTAAAAAATATAGACGTAAACAGTCTCCTACGCTTCATCATAAGTTCAAACTGGTTCCATCAGTAAGAGGATCATAGATCCACGTGGCATCACAATGGGCCTAAGTGGGTTGGTATTTCCAACAGCCACTCTTACCTACCTACCTACCTAGAAGAAAGAAGGGGACACTCTTCCAACACGACATTGTGGTGAAGCATGGAGGAGGCTTAATTATGGTGTGGGGATGTAGACCAATACATGAGATTAGTGGTATTATGGATCGCTTTTAGTATAGGGATATTCTGGAATCCGTAATGCTTCCATACGCTTAGGAGGAGATGCACTGCATTGGTGATAATGACCCAAAACACTCATCAAAGTTGGTTAAGGAGTGGTTTGAGTCGAAAAATGTTGATGTGTTGGAATGGCCCTCTCAGTCGCCGATCTAAACCCTATCGCGAACTTGTGGGCCATTTTAAAAAGACGCACACATCCAAAAATGCACTTATGGCGTCACTAAAGAATGAATGGAAGAACATTTCAAAAGACAGTTTTGAAAGCTAATGCCGTCTATGCCCAAGAGATTCAAGGAGGTCATAAAAAAAAACAGTTGCTGGACAATATAACAAAAATCCGGCATGTTTTGCACAGACCGTTACCGAGTTAAGTTAAGTTGTTCGTTTTTGTATAATAAAACATATGATATTATCGCAAAACCTTGTTCTCCATTTATTTGTAAGCTAATAAAATAAGTTTTCTTAAATTTTACTTAGGTTCTTTCGGTTCCCTAAAATTCGCTAAAGAAAAATGTTCGATAAAAATCCGGTAAGTTTTGCACAACACTGTAGGTCGTCGTTGAATCTTTTCCTTCAAAGCCCATCAACTCAAACGGGCCCGAATATTTTCGGAAGGCCTGAGAATATCTTCATCCGCTTTCGACAGAGCCCAGGCTTCAGCACAATAAAGTAAGATTGGGATGATTAAGGTCTTATACAGAGTTCCTTAGTTTTTCGTGATAGGGCGTTACTACTTAATTGCCTTTTTAGCTTGTTAGATTCTTCGTTTTATTTCTACTGAGGTGTTATTGACAGAACTCATAACAGAGCCAAGGTAAACAAAGTCCTTTACGTTCTGTTCAATTCGTCGATGTTGTGTGTCCCTTCTTAATGACAGCATTTACTTAATTTTGCCCTCATTTACCGCTAAACCCATTTTGGCAGCTTCCGTTTCAATACCGGCAAACATACCGCTGAGTTCTCCCAATTATGTCGATATCATCGGCGTACACTAGTAGTTGCACAGACTTTTGAAAGATCCTGTCTTCAGTGTTCTACTTGTGAGTTCCGCACGATTCTTTCAAGTATGATGTTAAAGAAGTCACATGACAGCGGGTCACCTTGCCTAAAACCTTTTTTGAAATCAAAGGTATCGGTTAAGTTGCTGCTGACCTTGACGGAGCAGCGAACGTTTTCAATCGTTGTTTGGCAGGGATACCAAAACGAGGCATGGCCCTGTATATCCTCTCTATGTGTGTATCCATTTGGACTTGTTGAGTTTTCCCAGGATCTGCCCAAATGTGAAGATTAGGTCAATTGTGGACTCTCCGTGCCTGAAACTGCATTGATAGGGTCCAATCGAAGGGCTGTAGACGAAGGGTTTCAGGTGTTCTTACAATATGGCAGATAGGATCTAGTTTCTGATGCTGATGAGACTTATACCTCTATAGTTGGCGCAGATGAGGGTGTCTCCTTTTTTGTGGATGTGGCATACGGTGCTGAGACTCCATTCATCAGGCATACACTCTTCTGATCAGATCTGAGAAATGAGTTGGTGCATGCTCTCCACAAAGTCATTTCCATACGTCGGCCGGTAAACCACCAGGTCCAGCTGATTTTTTCGACTTCGTTCTGTCTAGGAGGACGGAAATTTTGGCTATCACCGTCTAAGTTGGATGGTCTACTCTGCCCTTCTTCACCGTTATAAAGTCTTTCAATATTCTCAGCGCCGACTGTGAATCTACTACAAAGTTTCCTCCTTCATCTTTAAAGGTTTCGATACCGGTCTTCTTGCCTGGACGCGTTTTTTTTACCTGTTGATAAAACTCCGGTATGTTATTACTGGACTACAACCTCTCAATATCTTCGATCGCGCTCTTCTTGTGGTCTTTTTCGTTCTTCTGGAGAAGCCGATGTTCTTCATGTCTCTTCTTCTCGTAGAGCTCACGATCGGCTCTCGTCCTTCGTTGCAGTGCCGCTTTGTAGGGTTCCAGGGATTTTTTTGTGGTAGTCCCTGGAACCCAGTTGTCATTGGTCTTCGGTACTCTATGCTGGCAGCATATGAGTTGTTGAGAGATTCCGGGATTTGTGTTAGACGAAGACTCTGGTGGTCTCTTGGTTTGCAGCTATTCTACGTTGTATCTTCTCACAGTAGTTCTTAGATGTTGTGGCACTTTAGAAATCTCCATTCGCACCTTGGCCGCAACGAGATGGTACTCCGAATTAATGTTGGCTGCCCGAAACGTTTGGACGTCCAAAATATTGGAGACATGCCTTACGTCTATCGCAGAATGATCAATTTAATTTAGCGTTTGATGATTCATGTCCCCTTCTTTATATTGAGATGAGGAAACCGTGTGTTTGCTATAGTAATATTTCGTCCCGCCGCAAAGTCAATAAGTCTAAGTCCGTTGCCAGACGTGGTGTCATGTAGGCTGTGCTTATAAACTGTCCTACCAAAGATGTCTTCCCTTCCTATCCTGGCGGATATTGGACATTGATCATGTTCGTATGTCTTGTGGAAGAGCTTGTGGAAACATTTTTTGTTGGCGTCGTCCTTGCCTTCCGGTAGGGGATGGGCGCATATTAGGCTTACGGTAGCGGTGATTGAAGTCAAGGGCCTCTGTTAGTTGCTTGGCTGTACATGGCCTGTTAAGAGTCCGAACATTCCACATCCGAAGGTCGTTGTCTTTTAAAGGTTTGCTAGGGTCGTCAACAGTGAGCCCATTTTTATCCGAAGCCATATTTTAATTTCTTTCGTATATGGTTATGAGCCCTATGACGAGTAGCCTGTATGAGCAACGGTTTTTTCATGCAGTTACCGGGGACCACCATTTGGAATTAAAGCAAACGCTACGCTATGAACTTGATTGCTGCGCTGGTGGTCTAATCCAAGTTATAGGACAGTGAGCAGTTTCCCGATCAATCGCCACGTAGGTCCGCTTATAAAGTGGGCACATGGGTATTATCTTCCAAATGAGCGTAGCGTCATACGTTCTCGGATTGGGTCCTGGAAGAGTTGCATTCTGACATTGATTCTTGCAAGAAAATTGTGTTTCCAGATGTGGCCAATTTGCACATTGACGGCTACGTTTAGTGCCGCATCTGGTGAACCAAAAATCTACTAGTGATTCAGGAGATGCCAATGCACTCAGCACGAGTAACTATTTGGTGCGGTTTATGGACCGGAGGAGTCATAGTGCCGTACTTTTTCGAAAATGAGACCGGAATAGCCATTAAGGTCATTGGAGCGCGCTATCGAGATAGGATAAAAAAATTTTTCTGGTCGGAGCTTAAGAATATGGATAGGGACTACCTCTACTTTCAATAGGATGACGCTATGTACCAAGCAAGGCGCGAAACAATAGAGTTATTGCTCACGAAGTTTCCTGGCCGAGTTTCGGAGACACTAATTGGCCGCCTAGATCGTGCGACTTAACATCGTTGACCCCTTTCTTTGGTGCTATGTTAAAGAAAGGTCTACACCAAGCATCCACAAACAATTCTAACTCTGAAAGTGAACGTTGAAGGTGCCATCGCCGAGCCCCAATTATGTGAAAGAGTGATTGAAAATTTCGAGAAAGGATGAGGGTCTGCAGGCAGAACCGAGGCGGTCATTGTATCTACTTTATAAAGCAAATAAAGGTTTCACAGATATCTCAACAATTGTTCATACAGGCTGATGATAGAGATATTTACAAAGGATGGTGGTCTGCGGTGCCATCATCATTTTGACAGCAAGCGTCACACTAGCAGGAGCTCAAGGGGTTTTTGTACCCTTAAAATGGTTGTACACAGCGCGGGCTAAGGAAATTTAGGGAGGAAGAAAGGACAGGTACCAACGTACATTGTTTTTAAATGTTTGTAAGTTATAATGGCCAGGAAACACAGAGATCGGCAGGGGTGGCATGCTACTGGCGATTTCAATGAAGCACTGGTGGTGGAAATAGCGATAAAACAAAGTGAGACACGAGTCATTTCGTCGGTGTTCGAGGATGTCCATTGCCCGAGTGATATTGGTATCAGCTATGAGTTTTATCGTTCAGTTTTGAATCCGGTCTAGCAGATGCAGAGATATTTTAGGCGCACCTGACCAAATGAGAGCATGGTACTCAAATTTTGGGATTGTTGTTGATTCGACAGATCCCCTTCTGGTCTGTTGTTGAGGCCAGATCAGAATTGGAAAAGTACTTCTTACATCGTTTGAGAAAGCCTAGACATTTCGCAGCATTTTTGGCGACATCGAATATGTGGTCATTCCAACGTAAGTTGTCGTTGACACACATACCGAGAATGGAAAGTTTTTCGATTTCGACGCTGTAAATGCCGTTCATGGGTAATGGCTGAGTGTTTAAATTTCGCATTGACGACAGCAGACATCATTGTGTTGATAGTTCTCCAATTAGTTATGCTGTTGATATCGGAATTTAGTAAGCTTAACGTATCCCGTTCCCGTTCTACAGCCGAAGAGCAAGGACGTGAGTCCGGGAACGAATATAAGAAGCAGAGAGTACTGTCGTCAGCAAAAGATTGATTGGAAGTAGCAAACAAGAGGTCGTTGATGAAAATTAGAAAGAGTGTCGGAGACAGAACGGAGCCCTGGGGAACACCAACATTTATTTTGTGAATATCAGACTTGAAACCATCCAAGACAACTTGAATTGAACGTTCCGAAAGGTAATTTCTAATCCATTGAAGAAGAGAGTCATCGATCCCAAAAGCACGCATTTTCGACAAAAGAGCCTGATGCCAAACTCTGTCAAATGCCATATTTCTTTGAGAACGACGTTGGTCGGGTCATCACCGTCAACGGCGAGCGCTACAGCTCTATGATTACCAACTTCTTTTGTCATGCATTGGATGATATGGACAACAACGACATGCGGGTTCAACAGGACGATGCTACGTGCCATACAGCTCATGCTACATTGGAAATTCTACTCGGACGATTCGAGCGCATGGCTTTTTCTTATGGGGTTTTCTGAAGTCGCAGGTCTGTGCGAATAACCACAGCGGTCCTCATTGCCATCGGTCAAATTCAGCCTGATTTATGCGCCAGAGTTATGGAAAATTGGGCGTTTCGGATGGGCGCCACCCAGAGAAGCCGCGGCGGACATTTGAACGATGTTATATTCCATACATAATGGCGTCGGTAGGCCGTTCAAATGAATAAAAAATTTCGATGATATCTCACACCCACTTTGTTTTATTTAAACTTAAAAATAGGCAGCGCTTAATGAAAGATTTTTTATTTGTAGATATAACTCTAAGGGTATTTCCAAAGTCATTAAGGATGTCGCGCAATCTCATTATATCGCAACATAATGAAGCAAAACCTATGCCGGAATAGAAAATCTTGCGCTACCTCTTTGAGTAGAATGTTCCTTTGTCCCTGGGAATGAAAAATAAAGTACCGCGATGTGTTTCATATTGAAATCTCCCGCTCTGACAAACAGTAGATAACCATCTCAGTCAGAATTCTCGTTGAGGCTTGTCAAAATTTGCTGAATTGCCAAGCCAGATACCAAGGTTCCTACTAGGTACAGAGTATCCGTATATCTGGTGTCAAATCGGGTTCTCTCATGGAAGATCTTATAAATGTGACAATACCATAGGCTGGTTGATAAATGGCGCGGCGCCCTAACATTGCGTGAAGATTTACCTTCCCACTGGCAGAAAAGTTTTGTTAATCCTTGCAGTGTATTTCTCCCTCCAAAGATTTGTTTCAAAATCAAGGATAAATCTGACTTGAACACCTGGCTCTCAATGGAATTGGTGGTACCTGGTTTTGATTAAATTCTAAATCGACTAAAGTACTTTCTAAGCTCATATGGCACACAAAACGGCTTAAAAGTTCTTTAAGTCCTCGAATTCCATAAACCCATGACCAGCTGCGTCCACTTTTTGAATGCTAAGCAGATACTTACTGCCACAGGTCCAATCCGACTCCTGATAGCCTTCTATCCAAAAAAATAATACTCCCCAAAATGCAATTTGAAATATCAATTTAAATTTATGTCCGAAGTAACCGTTAGTCACGTACACACACCGAGATATTAAAATACACACAAAGGACCATGTAAACATTATGCCGCCAAATTGTGCTAATACAAAGCAAACGCGCCTTTGACTCTGGCATTCAAAAACCCGGGACAGATGCGGCAAGAACACGACAACGACAACGACGACAAAGATGACGACTACGTCAATGGCGTCAAATGCAAATGCAAAAATAAGAAGGACGAAAAAAAAAAATAAGCAATTCAATTTATATGCAAACAATTTCATTCCTGGTTGACATTTAAATTGCTGCCACACTGTGCATTACGGACATACACACACACACCCATACTTGTAGCCACCCGCACCCCTCACTAGGCGATAGTGACTATCCTGGGTGTCCTCGCACTGCCGCATCCTTGACAGAGGCGATTATACGGATGATGATGATGGTGATGATGGCTAAGTAAATAGCTAACTAGATGCTTCAAACAGTTTTACGAGGACGAAAGTTCTGAAAGGAGCCATCGTGCAACACAGAGCTGGGTGAAGGGCACATTCCTTTCCTTTTCGGGAAACATTTTAACTCTCACCTGTGAATGACCTTTTTGTTGCCTGCAGGCAGGACTTTAGTTAGATGTGTTTACCGTGTTTACCATGAACCCAAAGTTACTTTGCTCTGCATACATACTAGCAGCCAGAGTTTGAGGGGCCCGCCAATATTCACCTTCACGCGTCAGTGGCGTGCACCCTTTAAGTTGAGAAGTTCCCTTAAGTTGACGCCCTTATGGATGACAATCGGTAGGGTGTCCTTATGCAGGCAGGCAGACATCAGTCGTTGTTGATGATGGAGGCAACCGCATCATGCAGCATCATAACAGTAGCGTCAAAAGGGTAAAGACTTTGCTGGTTCTTCTTCGATTTGAACTTGCTGGTAACGTGCTTGAATATGCTGCCATAAACAGAACCAAATACCACCCAGACATGCAGATTCTTTTTATGTCGTCAAGCCACTAGACGACTTTTTCATGCTAAATGAGATCCTTTTTTGGATTATCAGCTTCTTTTCATTCTACTCGTACGCCCTTCACTTCTTGACGTATCCTTGTTGGTTTGGCTTTCCTTTTTTTTTTTTTAGTGATTATGGCAGCAAATTGAAATTGAGCAGCCAGTGGTTGGGGTTTATGTTGGATTGCTCTTGTTGGGTGGAAGGATGGAAGCAATTTTGATGGAAGCTATTCTCATAGCTCAAAAGTAAATTGACATAATAGCCTTAGATATGGAGAGCAGGATTTAAAGTGCGTGGCACAATAGAAGGAAGTGTGAACTAAGATTTTTCTTGAAACTTCTTAAAACGGCTACAAGGTAAATTTTTTTTTCATTTTTCCTTCGAAGAGTTGACGTTTCAAGGCCCTATGACCATTTGTATTCCTCCATGCGATGTAGTTGGTTTTATCATAGCTCATGGATCCAAAGGAGTCTCATCGGTGTCTTGCCAAAAGCTACATTGCCAGAAAGCTGACAATTCCTCAAAGGTGAGGGATATTCAGTTCGAAGAAGTTTTCTACCCAGGATGACATTTGGGTCATACATACGTATGCATGTAGGTTTGTTGAAGAAACGGATGATGACGTTTTTTACCCCTAGAACGCTGGACAGCTTCGATTCTCTGTATATGTATGTACTTGATGGTAAGGAGACCACACGAGGAGTGGCATCTCAAACGTCATATAAAAGGATTTAGTGACGTAGGGGTTAGAAAACTCTTCAACCAACATTTGACAAACCCGAGTGCTGAGTTAGCTCTGCTAATAGTGTTGTCGATGTGAGCACAGAAGTTAAGTTGAGCTTCGCAGATAATGCCCAGATCACGAATTTAAGAGACAGTAGAGACGAGCTTGTTGTTTATGTAATAAGATCTTTGAGGCAGAGGATGACGTTTCCGAGAGAAAGTGATAACTTGATACTTGTTCACGTTAAGCTCTAAGATATTATATTGACACCAAGTGTAGCTCAGAAAGTAGCAGACGACCTTGCTGCATTCGGCCACTACGTTCACTCTAAACGAGTCTCACACCTACAGCGAAGCCGAGCTGACCACGATAAATTTTTTCGTCCATAACGTGCCTTCCTCGTCAGCACTTAAACCATCCCGCCATACATCTCCACCCCACAACATCCCTCTTACATTTTACTACCAGAATGTAAGAGGTATTCGCTCTAAAACCAATGCTGTCCTACGTCAATCGCATTCTCTTCACTTTGATATTTACGCCTTGACGGAAACCAATTTGACATAAAGAACCAGGAATTGTTCCCCCCTACTTTTAATGTTTTTCGCGACGACGATCCTACCCGCCCACATGATGATTCCCCCTGTCGAGGCGTTATACTGGCGATCCACAACAGCCTTAACTCTTCTCCCATTACCATCTCTTCATCCTCTAAAGTCGACTTTGTCGCTATAAAAATATCACTCCTCTTCAAGTCCCTTTACGTTTTATGTTGCTAGCTGCCAGCTATGCCAGTTATGCTGCCAGCTCAACCTACCGAATCTTACCAACTTGTTGTCGATGCGATCGACTATTTAATTGACCTGTCTGACTCTACTGACGATATCTTTGTTTTCGGCGACTTTAATCTTCCTCAGCTACAGTGGATTCCATCAGACGATCAATCGTTCTTCATCGCTTCAAATGCCAACTCAGCTAAGGAATGTCTCTTCTTAGATCGCTTAACAGACTCAAGTCTATGCCAAGTCAGTGGTGTATCCAACTATATGGGCAGGCAATTGGACCTTATTTTCACAACAGATTCAATTAACTCCTCTGTCTCACTTTGTCCCCTGTCTCTCTCTACAATCGACAACTACCACCCCCCCCCCCTTTCTACTTTCATTTTTTCATAACTCTTCTTTCCAGTCCACTCCTCCCACAACTCTCTCATCCTACGACTTTCATAAAGCAAACTTTCACAAAATCAGTGACTATCTTAGCAGATCCCCCTTTAACTTTCACAACCTAAGCGTATCCATTCTTTATAAAGAAATATTTAATTCTTTTAGCCTTTACGTTCCGTTTTCCCGCCTTAAAACATCATCTACTAGTCCTCCCTGGTATAACCGCAAGCTTCGTTCCTTACGAAACAAGAGAAACAAGTTATGGGCTGTTTTCCTGCGTACCAGATCCTTGTCCGACTATTCCAACTATCTTGGTGCTTATCTTCATTTCACCGAACTTTACGATTCCCTTTACCAGCGTTACCTTAACAATGCGCAAGTCAACCTTATAAATGACCCTAAGTCCATTTACCAATTTGTTAACTACAAAAGAAAGTCCGATGGTTACCCTCCTTCCCTCTCTTTCAACAACAAGTCATCAACCGATCCACTCACCATTGCATTCGCGACTAGTTTGTACCAGATCCATCCTATTTTCGTTACCTACTGAACTTCTCCAACGGCCCACTTCTCTCTCACATCTTGGACCCCTCCTATATCGAATATAAATTACACCAAAAAATGTTCTTCGTCTCTTTCCCTTGCCCTTTCTGATCTCTTTCGTCTATCCCTTTCACAAGGAGAATTTCCTCAGGTTTGGAAAACCTGACCCCGATATATAACCCCGATCCACAAAAAGGGATCAAAGAACGAAATAACAAACTATCGTCCAATCGCTAAACTCTCCCATATACCCAAACTCCTCAAAAGTATTTTGTATGAAGCTCTAAGTTTCCAATGCAAATCACTTATTTCCCCTAGACAACATGGCTTCCTAAAGGGTAGGTCAACCACCACAAATCTTGTTGAATTCGTATCCTTTGCCATCTCTGCCCTAGAGAACGGCAACGAAGTCGATGTAGTTGCAACCGATTTTAGCAAAGCCTTCGATAAAATCTCTCATCGATTAATACTCTTCAAATTGTCTGCCCTCGGCATTGAACCCATACTGTTAAAATGGATATCCTCTTACCTCGAAAACCGTTTTTACAGTGTTCGTTTAGGTCAGCCCACTCCGTTCCATTTTTGGCCACCTCTGGAGTTCTTCAAGGTAGCCATCTCGGTCCCCTTCTCTTTATATTAACCATAAATGATCTCGATAGGATCATCAAATACTCGTCCGTCTCCCTTTACGCCGATGATACCAAATTTTTCAAAACCATTTCCTCTCCCCATGATTCCTTCCTTCTTCAACAAGACCTTGATAGTTTTTCGATCTGGTGCCTCAAAAATTGTTTGGAACTTAATATCACCAAATGCCAATCCATCACCTTTTCACATAAGCGGCACAAATCTCCTCCTCGACTCTACCTTCTCCACAACCAACCTATCTCCTCCGTTGAATCTCTTCGCGACCTCGACATTTTGTGTGATAGGGAGCTCAACTTCCGTTTGCATATGGATGGGATAATCCTTAAAGCCAACTCTGCACTAGGTTTTGTAAAACGATGGTCCAAAGAATTCACCAACCCATACGTGACCAGGTCCCTCTATATTACCTTTGTTCGTCCCCTCCTAGAGTACGCCAGTCAAGTATGGTCCCCATATCATCGCGTTCATATCTCGAGAATCGAAAGCATCCAGCGCCGTTTTCTTCGATTCGCTCTTCGAGGTTTGCCCTGGGATGATTCTTTTACTCTGCCCCCCTATCAAAACCGTCTCAACCTTATTAACCTTAAAACCCTTGAGGAACGCAGAGATGCAGCCGACTTTCTCTTCATTCATCGACTTTTTTCAGGTCAGGTTGAATGCGCGTCCCTTCACAACTCTATTTTCCTCAACACTAACCCTCGTAATCTACGTACCCCTCGTCTCTTCTATCTCCCAACCCACCACACCACCTATGGCGCGAACGAACCAATCTCCCGTATGCTACGAAAAATTAATTCAAACCCTAGCGTCTTTGACTTCCACCGCACCACTTCCTACCTCAAATCGGTTCTCCTTCACCACAATAACCAACCTTAGTTTTAAGTTTTAGTTTAAGTTTAATTTTAAGTTATAGCTTGTACGAGTATTAAGCCGAATAAATGGGGGCTTTCGCCCCCACCAAAATTAGTCAACGAAAAACCAAATACGCTATGCGGTAGCAGCTAAGATGTGAACAATTACATTGACCAGAAGAACATGCCTTCAAGAATCAGCTGGACAAGGAAGGTGTCGTTATGACAACTGCGGCGAATGGTTGAGCATTGCCAATTAAACCAGCAGAGTGACCGTACCTGCGATTTATGTAAAATTTGTAATGTAAAATAAAAGTTTCCAGCGTTTGTCAGAGATGGCGCCACCAGTGGATCCCGGGCAGAAATGTCAGACCCCATGTGTTTTATTTGTAGGTTTTGTATCTGTCAACAACTTTGCAGAGTTATATTTGAGCAGTTCTATCGGTGTCGTACATTTTATCGAGCAAAATCATGGCAAGTTTCCAGCCAAATAAACGTCATCTGAGGCCTATCGTTTGCTTTCGGAAACTTATGGGGCGGAATGTATTGGTGAATCGACGTGCCGCGAGTGGTTCAAACGGTTCAAAAGTGGTGATTTTGGAGTTGAAGACAAAGATCGCCCCGGAAAGCCGAAAAGTTTTGAAGACGAGGAATTGGACGCTTTACTGGATGAGGATCCGTGTCAGATTCAAGAAGAACTTGCTGCATCATTGGGCGTCACGCAACAAGCCGTTTCCCTGCGCCTAAAAGCACTGGGATTCATTCAAAAGGTTGGAAACTGGGTGCCGTACGAATTGAAGCCAAGAGACGTTGAACGGCGATTTTGCATGTCCGAAATGTTACTGCAGCGGTATAAAAATAAATCATTTATGCATCGTATTGTCACTGGTGATGAGAAATGGATTTATTATGATAATCCTAAACGCAGAAAATCATATACAAAGCCGGGCGAGCCCGCCCAATCGACGCCGAAACGAAATATACACGTGAATAAGGTCATGCTCTGCATATGGTGGGATCAAAAGGGTGTCGTATACTACGAACTGTTTCCGAGTGGTGAAACCATCAAAGGACCATTATATCGAACCCAACTAATTCGTTTGAAGCGGGCATTAAAAGAAAAACGGCTAGAATATGAGACCAGGCATGAGTCCGTCATTTTTCATCACGACAACGCTCGGCCATATGTTGCGGTTTCGGTGAAAAACTATTTGGACAATAGTGGATGGGAAATTCTGCCTCACCCGCCTTACAGTCCAGACTTGGCACCATCTGACTACCACTTGTTTCGTTCGATGCAGAACGCTCTTACGGGAATACGCTTCAGCTCAGTAGAGGAAATCAAAAATTGGCTCGATACGTTCTTGGGCTCGAAAGACGAGAAATTTTTTTGGTCCGGAATTCATAAATTGCCAGAAAGATGGGGGAAAGTTGTAGCTTCCGATGGACGATACGTTGAATAAAGCATTGTAACTATGTTTTCATAATACAACTTCAAATTTTGGAAAAAAAAACGCTGGGAATTTACTTGTAGACCCAATATATACAGTATATATATTTTTTTGTTAGTTTTCGTGCGAAACATATGGTCCTTCGAGCCGGATCAGGATCTAGACAAGTGAAAAACTATTTTATTCAGTGCGTGACATTAATTTTAATTGCGAATAATTCGTCGGGTGCATTGAAGTATCGACATAAATTCGGTTCGGTCGATCGTTGGCGCTTACTAAGGACATCTGCTGGAGTTCGAGAAGCTGCGGCAGCGCCGGCAATAAGATAATTATAATTAATTTATCGATCATCGTGATCTCATTATTATTATTATAATATTATCCTGTGTGTTGGGTGCTATTCTGGGTGCAATTCTTCTATTTCATTTCTGCTTTTCGTCATTCTTGCAATATGAGATCTCAAATTTAATCGACTCAATTCAAAATATCTTGAGTGAACTCGAAGCTGATAATATAGCGCATAAAGAGCTTGGTAAAACATCGAAATCTATCTTCATGGCTGAGGCGCGGTTAAAGAATTTGGAGAAAGGATTTGATGATGCTAGGGCACTTCATCAAAAAATTTTGCTGCTCCTAGTGAAGAGGCTAAAGTTACATACATTGAGTCGCTAACATTTCACAAATTAAAAGAGCTCTATTACACATATTCCTCCGATTTAAAAGAGCAGTTATGTACCTCCGACAATCCGAATCAAACTCAAAGTTTTCTGAATAATTCAATGGCAGGATCGAAACCCCCTTTGGTTGATGTGAAGCTCCCCCCGACGTTAGTGAAGCGGTATCAAAACCTACGTTTACTTAAGGACAACCAATTTAAATTACTGTTTGATCAACCAAAACTATCTAAGGAATCAGCAGACGATATAAAATCACTTTTAGATACCACAATTGAGGCCAAGCAATCTCTCGAAAATCTCGGAGTCACTGTAGATTCGTGGGAAGACGTTTTAATTTTCCACACTTTGCAAAAACTTCCGAGGTCAGTGGGAATCGCACATTTCGGCTTATGCAGATTATCCGTCATTCAACATACTAGAAGATTTTTTGCTCATGAGGTCAAGAACATTAGAAATCCTAGGACAATCCTCATCGAACCCCCCTCAATCAAAATCAAGGCAATTTAGCTCAGTCACAGTTCGTACGCACAATTCCATAATTTCGAAATGTCAGATGTGTCAGGGTTTGCATTCGATTAGGAAGTGTTATAAATTTAAAGCATTAGCTCCACAGAGAAAAAGGGACATTGTCAAAAGGCATAAACTGTGCATCAACTGCCTGTCACACTCGCTTGCCGCGCAAAACTGTACGAACACTTTTACATGTTCTGCATGCAGCATCATTCGTTGCTGCATGAAAGCGATCCAGCTAACATGAACGCAATGCATGCCAACAATTCAACTTCAGCGTTGGTTACTCAGCCACCTGTTCAACCTGTCTCCACTACGGTTCAATCTTCACAGTCAGAATTTTTAGAAGATCCAACCTCCTCCAACAAAATAGCTGCAGTACACAATACGTACGCATCCAAGAACAGTCAGTCAAAGGCTGTCCTTTTGGCCACTGCGCTTATCAAGGTTGTTCCAACTGTGGACCGCTGTTGCTGCGGGCTTTAATTGATCCAGGATCGGAGGCGTCATTTATCTCGGAATCGGCTGTACAGCTGATGAAACTTAAAAGGACAACGAACTATGTCAACATAATAGGCGTTGAGGAAACCAACAATGGCGTTTCCAGATCTAAAGTTTCCCTCACTATCCGTTCGAATGCGTTGTTTCTACCCAAGCTAACAGCAATCCTTCCTGTGCAAAATATTCTCTGGGCTAACTGGATGCACCTCCAGAACATTCAACTTGCTGACCCCACCTTTTACAAACCAAACAAAATCGATGTCATACTGGGGAGCGACATATATCCATTTATTCTACTCAACGGTATTGGCAAGGGAGAACCAGGTACACCCATGGCTCAACGAACAGAACTCGGATGGATCCTCTCTGGTTGTACATCTGCTAGCGACCAAAAAACGGGGACATCTTTGCACATCATGACGGAGACGCCCGACTTGGAATCCATGATGCACAAGTTTTGGGAACTTGAGGTGATACCCACAAGGAAAATTCTCTCGGAGGAAGAAAAACAGTGTGAAATGCATTATTGTAGAACACACCAGCGTCAGTTAGATGGTAAATATATTGTTCAGCTACCATTCAAGGAAGGATTACGTCCTAAGCTAGGCTTGTCATTCAAATCCGCTCTTGTAGGTGGGCGGCCACATGGGAACTCAGTACTCCGCGTGCTGTTGACATGGGAACTCAGTACTACGCGCCACATGGGCATAGTACCCCGGCCTTAAATCCCGGACCCTACAAATTAATTTTGTATCGTTCCGTTGATAATAATAATAATAATAATAATATATATATACCATATATATATTTTTTTGCTAGTTTTCGTGCGAAACAGGAGAGAAGGTGGCTACTCTCAATATCTACCCCATTATCGGTCTCAGTAGAAAAAATTAAGTCTAGCTACCTTCCTGTGTTGTTTTGGATACCACTTAACTGATAAAGACCAGCAGCCAACAGCCGATCGGTGAATAAGATTTCCTTGTCAGAGGTAGCATTAATTGAAACCATGTGAATTTTATCATCTAGCTCAGCGCATCGTAGTCATGGAAGATTGAAGTCACCAACAACGATAACATCGTCTTCAGGGTACATGCCCATGATCAGAGAGGCTGATATTGACAAATAGGTTGTGAGGGTTTGAATATAGCAGCACACGATGTAGAGGGAACTTTTAGAAAAAAGTAAGTTTTGGAAATCGGGGGCTCTGATACGTCGTAACAAGTTCGAAGAGCCAAAAGTACACCGGACCGGGGGCGTCATAAATTAAAGGGATATAGGGTTTACGAAAAACATTGAAGTCGGATGTAAAAAGTTCAGTATTCTTACTGTTAGGGGCTAAATTTTTTTTAATCAGGAATACCACAGAATACCACCACTTTGCTGTATACACACGGTCGAGTTTTAGTTTTAGTTTTAAATGCATTTTATTATATTAATCATTAATTCTTACATACTAACAAAAAATGCTTAAATGCTAGCTAAAAATTACTTAACAATCTTATATTAACTTACTGGCTCCACACAGGCACTCTAAGCTACTCTAAATTCTTATATCTATGTCTTTCGACTTTATTTACATTTTATTGAAATATTGTATACTTAAAGCTAAGAAAAAAATTATTAACAAAAACTTAGCATATGGACTTTTTTTTATAAAAACTTAATATCTAACTTAAAATAAACCTTGGTCTATCTAACCTACATAAACAATACACACACATAGATATTATACATACACAATTATATACATATATTAGTATATACAAAGGTATATACTAATATATGTATATATTTCTTACATGCTAACCTAACGTATGTAAGCTGGCCATCGCTATTCACAGAGCAAATAGATTGGTCAGGTCAGGACGAAACATCTTCTCCATCATTCAACCACCAGAAATGCTGGTGCTGCCGAACGACATCCCTCTTATCGCGATTCCCCACCGCCCTACTGAACCTGAGAAGATCCACACTGCCGTGTGCGACGTCTCTGCCATAGTTGAGTCGCCTGTCCCCAGCTTTCCGAGCGACATGGAAGATTAACGGGACCGCTGATCTATCCTGGATCAACCCTATCTGATCTAGGTAGAGGAATGCTTCCGGTGGAACGAAGCCATCATAGCGCACACTCTCGTGGTAAAGGTAATTGGGGTAGTAACTCCCAGATATCAGGTTATTCGTCGAGGTCATTGCTCTTGCAATGTGCCTTCGAGTCAGCTTAATTACGAAGTTGTCCACTCGTATTAGGTTCGCCCTGTTGTAAAGGACCTCATTACGATAAAAATGTTTGTACTCCGACTCTGGTGTTCTGTACAAGCGAAGGCAAGCCCTAAGGCAAGCCCTCTCAAACACCCGAATCTTTTCCATTAAACTTGCTCTTACATTGAACCACACGGTGCACCGAATACCAGCATGGGCCTGATAAGGGCCATGTAGCAGATTACCTTTACCCTCTCATCGAGTTGGCTGCTATAAAACAGTCTCCTTGTAAGGGCAAAAGCGCCTTTGGCTCTTGTCAGAGCAGCATCTACATTTTTGTCAAAATACAGAAACTGATCTAGCCAGATCCCAAGGTATCTGACTACATTTCGACAGATAAGAGGCTGTCCGTGTTGTCCAATGATCGAGAACTTCCGCCAGTTTGTTCTGGTATCCCTAGAGGCTCCAGACAACGGCGTCCTAAAGAGAATGGTTTCCGACTTCTGAAAGTTGATTTTCAACTTCCAGTCATCGCAAAATCGTCTTATCTTATCGAAGTCACGCTGCAAGAGAGTATTAATGACCTCGATTCTTGGACCTGTTCTGTACGCTATCAAATCGTCTGCGTACGCAATAGAATGGGGAAGTGAACCTATCAAGTCGCTCGTATAAATGTTGAATAGGATCGGCGAATTGACCGCGCCTTGCTGCAGACCATTTTTAATTTGAAATATTCCAACAGAAGTCACATCGCCATTTTTCACGATGAACTGTCTGTTGGTTAGCATATTAAAAAGAATGTACAAGAGTGGTTTACTGATCCCCAGACTAGTCAGCTTATAGAAAAGACCCTCTAACCATACAGTGTCGAAGGCCTTCTCCAAGTCAACAAGGCAGGCACCAGTGCATTGGTTTTTGCCTTTATTCCATTGGATATCGGACACCAGTTTAGACGCGGCATGTGAGATATCATGTCCCGCCTTAAAACCGAATTGATTATCCGGAACTATATGTTTGTCCTCAACCCACCTAGACAGAGCTCTATTGATTACTTTTTCAAACACCTTACTGATATTCGGAAGGAGACTTATCGACCGGAGATTCGCCGGATTGGATATATCCTTTCCGGGTGGTGTAAATGTCCACCGCTTCTAGAGGAAGATGTCGAAGAACGCTGTTCGGAATATCATCGGTCCCCACTGATTTCTTAGCCCTGATTGTGTCGAAGATCTCATGGAGCTCTTCCTTCGAAATGAACGGAGGTAGGTCACCCTCTCTGGTAATGACATTATTTGCCATATTTTCGTCGCTGAACCGAGTGAAATTAGAGAATTCAGATCGCCAGTTCTCTACTTCATTTCGAATGTAGAAGTCGTGTACCAAGACGCGATTGTCCAGGTCATAATTAGGGCCACTGGTATCAGTGGCCTTGTATATTTCCTGGAAAGTCGCCCCTATGGCCTCAACCTTCTCCTGTGGATCCTCGATCACAAAGAAGTCATCATCATCAGCTGCCTCATTTGGATCAATACCTGCTATTGTCAGTAATCGTCCGTTGTCTGTTGTCGGGGCTATTTTAAGACACTGAAGGTCGTTTTGATTTTTTCTCCGAAATAGTTTATTTATTTGCGGGAACATATTCGGATTGCTGGTGTTTACAGCCCGAACCCTGTTGTTCCAATACGAACTTACAGAAATTCTGTAATTCCCTTTTATTAACGTTTGAATATTTTTAATCGACGACTTCAGTGTCCTAATCTCCGGGTCTTGTCTGTCAATTAACTGTCTGTACAAGTTTTTAAGTCTTGACAGAAGTCTACTTTTCTGCCGGCGCAGTACGTCAATAGTAGGATTGCGGAACAGGTCTTCGTTAGTCGTACGTCTATACCGCGGCATTGTAGCGTCCATAGTTTGTTTAATTGTCTCGTCCATTTGTTTTAGATACTTGTCGATCTCCTCGTTTGACAAATCCCTATTGGACGGTGGACGGTGGAGCGTGTTCGAGGCGAGTGCTCTTGTCAATGTTGCGGAGAAGCGTGTCCATCGAGTCTTACTGTAGTTGTAAGAATATCTTTGGACAAACTCCTCCAATTCCGCAATTTCGTTAGGAACTGTAATTTTGGTGCTAAAACCGCAATGGTCGCTGTCATACACGAATGTGCGCAGACATTTTAGCGTTTGTAAATTCGTGCCAGTCAGTCGTATACGTTCGTCGTACAGCAGTAGATCCAAATAAGACCAGCCTCTGGGAAACGACGGGTTATCCGTCGCTTTAAGACCGAGTCTGTACATGACATCGTGCTGACTCCACCAATCGAGTAGTAGGTTCCCTCTAGTATTTGGCAAATTATTTCCCCAATCTCTGTGTTTAGCGTTGAAGTTCCCGCCGATTATAAAATAATTCTCCCCCGATTCCAGCCTCAGAAGTCGAAAAAGCGTGTCGAGCTCTGTAATGAATAAAGTGGATTGTGAAGCCTCAGGTGTATAAACAGCGGCTAAGTACAGCCGCTTTCCACTGCGGAGAGGGACGTAAATGACGACTGCCTCCAACACCCGGAACCTACGCAACACTCCCTTGTACACTCTGTGAAATTTTATACCTTGTTTAATGAAGATCGCAACACCGCCTCCACGTTTGGATCCGGGCCGGTTTCTTCTTCTAACAATATAATTATTATACTCCAGTTTGTGCTTATCGGTTAGCTTGGTTTCGCTAGCGAAAAGAACATCAGGAGTTTGGTCTTGTAACAATTTAAACATCGCGGCTCTTCGTTCGATCCTAATCAGTGAATTAACATTCACCGCAAGGACCTTCAAAGTTTGCTCCACCATGCGCGTACCCATTACGACATGTGTTGCGTTAGGCCCGGCAGCAACGCGTAGATCTGGTCCACCCGCTTGGCCTGTTCTTGCACCTGCTTTTGCAGCTGAGCCATCTGCCCTTGGATTGCGAGCAAGATGGCCAGCATGTTGGGTGCAGCTTCCGTTGTTCTCGGCATTGGCGCCGGAGAAGCAACAGTCGCTTGCTGTACCGTAGCACCCCTACCTGCCGCCATTTGGGCGTAGGAAATTTGGGACGTGACGGCTGGTGTTTGAATCCTTACAGGTGAACGTTTGACCTCCACCTTCTGCTGCCGAGCCAGTTTTGCTTTTTTAACGTCGGCGAACTTAGGACAACCCCGATAGTTTGCGGTGTGTCCCACGTTCCCACATAATACGCAGGAGAGCTGCGTCCTATCGGATGCTCCGTCCCTACCCAGAGCACACTCCTCGGAACTGTGGTTCTTTGCGCACTTCACGCATCGAGGTTGCATTTGGCAGTTCGACGCGGCGTGCCCGAACCTCTGGCAGCGAACGCATTGTATAACGCCTTCGCTCCTTTTTAATTTTTCCCAGTGAACCACCTGGTAGTCTAGGACATTGATACTCCTTAGACTATCCAGACGGCTTTCGGGACTGAGCTGCACCAGGAAGAACGGCAGACTCCGTTTCTCCCGCCTGGCTCTAGCTGTGGTAAATGGCTTTACCCCCACGAACTTGAGTCCTTCGCACTCCTTCTCTTTAAGCAGTGCCAGGATCTCCTCAGGATCAGAAGACGGTTCCAACCCCTTCAGCAGCATCGATTGCCGCTTTTCACACTTCGGTGTGAATGAGTAGTGCTCCGTCGTCGTTTCCTTTAGGAGCTCTTTCACTTTCGCGTAGCCCTCCACTGTATTACAGTGGATGGCATGGCGATCGTTCCCCAATCTCTTAATATTAAAATTATTATCAATGACCAACTTACACAGGTCCTTGGTAGCATTTACCTCCAATTTATAGGTGTTGATAGGAGGCACCTTCTCCTTCTTCTTCTGCTGCTGCTGCTGTTGTTGTTGTTGTTGTGACTGCTCTTGTTGTTGTTGCTGGTGTATCTTTGGCTTTTGTTGTTGTAGCACTTGTGCTATTTTATTTGTTTGGTGTTGTTGTTGAGTCTGCTTTTGAGCAAGCTGCTGTTGTTGGGATTGCTCTTGCTCTTCCCTCTTCCTTCTTACCATTTGTTTTTCTTTTATGGCCAGCACTCTTTGTTGTAGCATGTTGATGCTGCTACTTATGGCCTCCATTTCTTCCTCTTCATCTTCAGTTTCGCTTGCTGCCAATGAAGCGAAGTTGTTCTCTTTCCTCACTCCGCCAAGCAGCTTTACAGTGGCTGTTGGTAGGGTGGGAAGTTTTACCAGGTTAGAAGTAGGACTAAGCTTCCTCCTTCTCTTTGGTTTTGGCATTTGGCTCGAACCACTCGAAGCCTCACCTGTTATTTTAGCCGATCCCGCTATAGGCATAGCGGGACGTTTTACCCAGTCGACCAAGAAAAGCTTCCATTGTAGTGGGTAAAACCAACGCTCTCGCTGTAAATTCCACTGTTGTGTTAAAAAAAGGCCATTTTCCATGGGATGCCAGTTTCGGACATTGAAGACGCAAGCCAACACCTCGACCCAGTGGAAAAAATCAAAGACTTAGAGTCTGAGTTCACATTCACTTATCGGTGAAAAGATCATTAGGGTGATTTCGAGATGAAATAAATGTCATCAAGATATTGTCCACATCGACTGAGTAAGTCAAATCGATCACAGTTGCGGCTCCGCATCTCACTATTGGACAGTGAAACCGTTCTAACTAACTCCTTCGTCGATATGATAGTGTTTTTAGTAAATTTGCTGCCAAACTCATAGGATTGCCTGCCAAGCTGCATCTCAAAAAATTGCTACGGATTTTATAAGAAAGTGAATTACTCTGAGTGGAAGTCGACCACCCACATCGTAGCTAAGAAGTCGGGCAAAATCCGAATAACAGGGAATTAAAAACCAACTCTCAACCCCAGATTGATCATCGATGAATATCTGATCGCGAGAGCTGACCAGATATTCAACTCGATGAATGGGTTTTTCGTTTTCTGTCATCTACAATAGATGTCACGAATGTAACATATATATGCATTTACCAATTGATGAAGAGTTCCCTCAGAGGTTGACTCTGAATACAGCTACACACGGGTTGATAAGGCCTATTAGCGTAGTGTATGAAGCTGCTAACATACCTGCAGCATCCCGGCAGCGGCGTATAAATGGCGTTTCTGATTTCAAAACTTTTTTTGATGATATTATGAGTATTCATGTAGGTAGATAACTTCGACCAATTGTTGATAACTTTAGACATAACTGTGGAAAGAATCAGATCACATGGCCTCCGACTTTTCGGTAGAATTCTAGGGCATAACATCAATGCATATGAATCTAATAGACACGTCGAAGTCGTACATAACACTCCGAAACCCAAAACACGACAGGAAATGTAACTATTCCTGGGTAAAGCAACTTACGAGTACTACGAGTACCTTTCCACCATTGACAGGCCGATACGAGAGATGCTACAAAGCGAAAACTTCAGATGGACATCTGACGAACTAGAGAGATATAAAAACAATATTGACGTTACCATCTGTCTTGATGCAATACGAAGCATCACTACCTCTCCTATTGGCCACGGACGCTAGTAAAACAGGATTGGAGCGCCCAATTACGTTTTCAAGTCGTACGTTACGAGTATCATGAGTAAAACCGAACAACGTAACCCTCAAATTGACATATAAGCACCGGCTATATGTAGTATGTATCGTTCAGAAGTTTTTCTTGTATTTATACGTCCGAATATAATAAGGCTAATGCCTTATGCCCCCGAAGGAAACCAGGCCTAACTAAGCACGTCATCTTTCAAATATCAAGCAAAAGGTAAAAGGTGACTATGCAAATGTTGAGATACTGTACGAGTATATTAATCTAATACCTGAACACAGCAATGATAAAAATTCAATTTCGTTAGCAACTTTTTTATTCAAAATGCCTGGTGCAATTTACTTCCTTTAAAAGTTATGTAGCCAACCAAAGTTTCGCGAGAGCATTTGTCTACGGAAATTAAATTAAACGTCACTGCCTATGATAACTGCATCACGAATTCCAGATTCAATTAACATTATTCCGCGTAACATTGTGTTGCCAACGGCGACTGTTGTAATTGAATTCCGCTGTTTGCATTCAGAACAGATTTCGATGTTTCAAAAAAAAAAAAAAAACAACAAATTCCATGACTTATCGCGTGCTCATGACTTTAAAGTTCCGCTCAGTGCTTAATAACTTGCCATGTTCATGTTTAAAATGAATTTGTTTAATACGACAACGCTTCTGGGTAAATAGGTGCATTTAGAGTTCCAACTATGTAATTGGACTGCATTGTCAGGAAGTATCTGTTAGATGAAAAAATATGAAAGGTTTAAGATTTCAAGGTGCAGCACATTTTAAAAGTTTCTGGAATCAAAGGTACGGGTACCTCGATACTCCTTTAGTATGCCCAAGACAGTGGGAACGTTTCAAATTGCAATATGACATCGATGAGACAGAAAGGACAGGGAAATCTTCGGCATCTGTTCAATTTGGTCAGATAATCAGATCAAGATAAGAAAGAGCAATCTCTTATCGAAGGCACAACTACTCTAGACATTCAAGACTGCTAAGTAATTTACTTCAGGTCATTTTCAATGAAAACCATTTTACTAAGGCACTTTCTTCAGTTTCCGGGCGGCAGCGGACGAATTCTAAGAATAGAATCAACGGTAGCGTCCACAATTCCAATTAGGTTGAACTATTGTAGTGTTGTATCTATACTACCTTGATCAAAAATACATTCCCGGAATGTATTCAGAAAATTGGAAATACAAGTTTATTCACCTCAATCTATATTGTCCGTCGACTGCAATACACTTATGCCAGCGCTTGATCCAATCCTCGAAACATTTTTTATATTCGGTTTTCGGTACGTCCATCAGTGCTTCCTGCGATTTTTCGATTACTCCCTCTCGGCTGCTGAAATGCGTTCCCCGTAGTGGTTTTTTAACTCGATTGAACAGAAAGAAGTCACAGGGAGCCAAATCAGGTGAATTCGGTGGCTGTTTGATGGTATTTGTTGCATTTTTCGTCAAAAAATTACGAATAATGAATAATGTGCGACGGTGCGCTACCACGGTGCAAAATCCACGAGTTCTCTGCCCACAATTCTGGTGGTATGGTAAACATACTCTTTGTTTACTGTCTGGCCTTCTGACAAAAATTCATGATGGACTACACCGCTGTACTAATCCATGAAAACCGTGAGCATTGCCTTCTTTTTTGACTGAAAACGACGTGATTTTTTTGGTCTCGGCTCATTTAGTGAACGCCATTCACTTGCCTGATGTCTGAATTGCGTGTCGTACTCATAAATCCACGTCTCGTCTCCAGTAATGATCCTTTTGATGAATGTGGGATCGGATTCAGCCTCGCAAATCATCTCTTTTGCGACGTCAACACGGTCTCTTTTTTGCATGGGATTGAGGTCTTTTGGCACCAACTTTGCTGCTACACAACGGAAACTCAAATCGTTAACCAAAATGTCTTGGACGAATCCATAGGCGATGTTCAAGTCCTCCGCTATCTCTCTGATGGTTAATTTGCGGTTATTGACCAACATTTCTTTTACGAGTACTTCATCAATGTTTTCGTCGGTTTTCGATGTAGATGGTCTGCCACTGCGTTCATCATCTTCGATTGACTCACGACCACTTTTGAACCGCTCGCGCTCGTGCCACTGGTAAACGACCGTTTTCTTTAGAGAATCGTTGCCGAAACACTTTTCCAACATTTCCAACGTTCGCGAACCATTAAATCCGTTTTTTACTCAAAATTCAATACAAGTTCGTTGTTGCAAATTTAAATCCATTTGTAAAATTGCAAAAAAAATCGCCAACACACACAGAGATAGATGTACTCTTCGCTACGTAACTTTTGCAAGTGTCACGCTATGACGCTAAGATTTAAAGGGAATGTCAACAACAGATTCACCAACAAAAAAAAAACAGAACTGAAATAGGGACAATAAGAGCGCCACACGGTGGGTGTGCCCGGGAACTTTTTTATCAAGGTGGTATGAGCTGTTTCAACATATTTGAATATCAGATCTACAGGGATCTCCAATACTGTTCCCGATAAGCGCTTAATAAGAACCAAAGACAGCACTCAAATCCCCGAAGCGAGTTACTGGCTCCGAAATTTGGTCCGGCCCCTTTTTTCCTAGAGATCCCATAAAGGGCCTGGCCCTCCAGGTTGGTGGTTGTGCGTGGGGTTAACTGCCCAACCTGGTGAAGCGATAAGGGCGGATTCACTGTTGACGACCCTGCAAAATAAACAAAGTACAACGACTTTCGGATCTGCTCGTGGAATGTTCGGGCCCCGGGAGGCCCTAAAATGCTATAAAGGAGATATCATCGCCATCTAGGAACTGCCAGGAGCAAAGAAAGATGAAAAACTGTGATGTTTACTACGGTGATTTTTATAGGGAACGTAAGCAGGTTCTATTTGGAAGCGGATTTGTTCTAATCGGCAGACTTAGGCAAGAAGTCTTGAACTTTCGACACGTGAGTAAACGCCTTACAACAATCCTTATCAAAGGTAAATTCGATAAAAACATCAGCCTTATATGCGCTCACGCCCCAACAGAGGAAAAGGACGATGCTACCAAAGCAAGTTTCTACGAGCAATGTCCGATGTATGACGTTAATATCGTCCTAGGCGACTTTAATGCCAAAATTGGAAAGGAGGACATCTTTGGTAGCACAATCGGAAGACATAGCCTACACGATACCACGTCTGGAAACGGACTTAGGCTAATCGATTTCGCTGCGGGACGTAACGTTATCGTAGAAAACACACGGTTTCCTCACTTCAATATTCACAAGGGAACATGGCGAACACCAGATCAATAAGCTGTCAAGCAGATTGATCATGCTACGATCGACGTAAAGCACTCCTCCAGTACTTTAAATGTCCGAACATCCCGAGCGGTCGACATAGACTGGAACCACTATCTAGTTGCAGTTAAGGCACGTCTACGGATATCTCAGACGTCACAACAACGGGGAAATACTATAAGAAGATTTAACGTTGAACGGTTGCAATCGCAACAAGCCGCCAATACTTTTGCCGATCGCATATCACCCAACCGCTCAAGAAGTCCTTTGCAGCCAGCATCAAGTGCTGAAGACCAGAGGCTTAGATGTCTAGAAGTCATCAGAAATTCCTCAACTGACGTGCTGAGTTTCACCCGCCCACCACAACGAAACTCCTGACTTGATGAAGAGTGCTGGCCAGCATCTGCATCAAAACAACATGCCTACGAAGCAGCCCTGCACAAAAGTATGAGAGCGGCTCGTGAGCTCTACGAGCAAAAGAGGAGGGAAGCACGTCGGTTTTTCCGGAGAAAAAAGAATGAGCGTGGGAAGGTTTACCAAAAGGTATAGAGAACGCGTCAGGGTAACAAGACCCGAACGGAAACCTGTAGAGATGAACAAAGGAACCTTGTAGTAGAGTCACATTCGGTGCTGAGCATATGGAAACACCATTTCTGCAGACTGCTAAACGCCGAAGACGACACAAATTCCGTTGTTAGGCAAAGCGAGCCATTTAATATTGACGATGCAAGTCAAGACCAAAGTGAAGTGAGAATAGCAATATCTAAACTGAAGCGAACAAGGCTATCACGGCCGGGAAAGACGGCCTACCCGCCGAACTATTTAAGGCAGCGGGAGATGACTTGGAAGAGAGCACAATCAACTTATTTCAAAGATTTGGTCGGATGAATGTATGCCTAATGAACGGAATCTCAGCATCGTTTGCCCGGTTTATAAGAAAGGAGTCTCCTAAATACCGCATATAAGATCTTGTCCGCCGTATTCGCGAGCGGTTGAAAAACTTTTTTAACGATCTGATTGGACCCGATCAGTGCGGTTCTAGGCCCGCAAGGTCCACAATTTACCAAATATTCACACTATGGCAAATCCCGTAGAAAACCCAAGAAGTTCAGATCGCTACTTACCAACTTTTTATCGACAGACTCGATGTACAGAGCCATTTCTAGTTTTAACATCCCTGCCAAACTCGTCCGCTTGCGCAGAATGACGATAGAAAAAGCTCGCTGCTGCATCAAGGTCGGTAACGACCTATCACAAAAGGATTTAGGCAAGACGACATGCTTTCATTCGACTTCTTCGACAAGCTAATCCACGAGGAACGATCTTTCAAAAGTCTGTTCAATTGCTTGCATACGCCGACGATATTGATATTATTGGTAGAACACAACAAGCTGTCACTGGTGCATTTGCAAGTATAGGAACAGAAGCGGCAAAAATGGGTCTAGCGGTAAACGAGGGCAAAACAAAATATATGCTGTCAACAAGAAGGCCAGAATGTCATAATCGGCAGCTATAACTTTGAGCCAGTAAGGAACTTTGTCTACCTCGGCCCTGCTATCACATCTGAAAACGACATCTCTTCAGAAATCAAACGAACAATAACGCTTGCAAATGCTGTTTCTTTGGGCTGAGAAGGCAGATGCCATCTCCCGAACAACCAAGGAAACTCTATATAAGCCCCTTGTACTCCCAGTCCTGCTCTATGATTCAGAAGCATGGACCCTTTTTAAAGCGGATGAAGATATCCCCAACCAGCTTAGAATGCGCAACTGGAGGCAGTTAGCCAAAGGCCGCGCTAATTGGAGAGGTTTATTGGTTGAGGCCTAGTTCCATCCGGACTGTAGCGCCGACTAATAAGTAAGGGTATGTTAAGAAACAAAACGGCTGTATTTGGTCCAATGAGCAACCTCAGGCAATACAAGAGTTGCTAATGCACCCGGAAAAATGCACTGTTTGGTGGCGGTTTATGGTTCGGAATCATTGGCCCGTATTTTTTTTGAAGATGATCGTGAGAACAACGTTACCGTTAATGGCGCCTGCTATAATTCAGTGATTTCGAACTTTTTTTTGCACAAAACGCGCCAGGTGAATCTGGCTGACATGTGGTTCCAGCACGCGAATCGATGGACTAATTGTGAAGGCAATTATCTCTCGTTTTGGACCGATGAATTGGACGGTTAGATCGTGGGATTTGACGCCTTTAGACTATTTTTTATGGGGAGGTATGAAACCACTCGTCTATGCCGATAAACCAGCGTCAATTGCAGCCTTGGAAAACAACGTTACACGTGCTATTAGCGATATTCTTACCAGACAATATGCCCGAAAAAAGTAATTCAAAATTGGACTCTCCGTGTGGATCCCTTAAAACGTAATCGTGGTCAACATTTACATGGAACAATCTTTAAAACGCTTAGAGAATCACCCATTATAATATTTTGACCAGAATGTCTAACAATGGGATTAACCTAATGTTTTGCGGATTAAATCTTAGTCCACAGCTAACAATATTTTCGGGAAAAATATGGCCCAATGGCATCGTCAGCCCGATTTCAGGTTATTTCACTATTTCCCTTAAGTTTTCGGAGCCCCAGATGCGACAGGTTTGTTTGTTTACGAAGCTAGACAAATGGGCCTCATGACTCAGAATAATTTTGTGTAAAAAGTTATGATCTTGTTGATTCATTTCCAGCACCCAATCAGTGAAAGTACATCATTGTGCGTGGTCTGCTGTCTTCAATTCTCATGTCCGCTGGACCTTATAAGGAAGTACGCCAAGATCTTTAAGTAAAGTGCGGTGCAAAGTGATTACAGATTAGCCGAATTCCTGCGATAGTTTCGAAATGGACACACCCGACTTTTGAGTCAAACTCACAGCTACGGCGGTGATATTTTGATTTGACCTTCACGTCACTAACGCGTCCCAGACGTTCAAGTTTATCGATTAAATTCGGTGTATCTGTGTGAGAAGGCGATATTTTCACCGTTTTTGTAGCGAATTTTCACTATTGCAACACATTGTGCGGTTGCATATCTATTCATATTTAATAACCTCCTAATTTGGTTATCAGAAGTCATCGCGATGATAGTTAAATGTTGACAATTCAGTAATGGCGCGGAATTTAAGATAACACCTCTTGTTGGATGACTCGATATTAAAGGGTCTTTCATTAAGCGCTTCCTATCTTTAAATTTAAATAAAACAAACTGTGTGCACGATATCATCGAAATTTTTTATTCGTTTGAACGGCCTATCGATGCCATTATGTTTGGAATATAACATCGTTCAAAAGTCCGTCGCGGCTTCTCTGAGTGGTGCGCATCCGAAATGTTCAATTTTCCATGATTGTGGGGCATAAATCAGGCTGAATTTAAACGATGGCATGGGTTATGTTGGCTTTGACGGCCGCTGTAGTTTGTGGCTCATTCGCATAGACCTGTGACTTCAGAAAATCCTACAAGAAAAAGTCAAACGGGGTCAAATCGCACGATTTCGGTGACCAGTTCACATCACCTCCATGTGAGATGGCCATGCGTTCGAATCGCTTGCGCAGAATTTCCAATGTGACGTGAGCTGTATGGCACGTAGCGCTATCCTGTTGAAGGCACTTGTCGTTGGTATCCATATAATCCAATTCAGGCCAAATGAAGTTGGTAATCATCGAACTATAGCGCTCGCCGTCTGGACGACGTCGTTGTCAAAGAAATATGGACCGATGACGCCGCCAGCCCAAAATCCACAGTCAACAGTGACTTTTTCGGGATGCATTATACGCTCTTGGATCTCATGTGGATTGGTATCCTCCCAAATCCGGCAATTTTGTTTGTTGACGTACCCATTCATCCAGAAATGGGTCTCATCGCTGAAGATGATTTTTCGATGAAAACTAGGGTCAGTTTTCAACTGCTTCAGAGCCCATTCAGCGAACACACGTCGTTGTCTATGGTTGTTTACCTTCAGCTCCTGGGTCAGTTGAATTTTGTATGGGTGCAAGTACAAGTCACGATGCAAAATTCGCCGAGTTGTGGTCTGCGAAAGGCCGAGTTCTTGTGAGCGACGCGAGATCGACTCACGGATAGCGGTGATGTTTTCGGCAGATCTTGCGTTTCGTCGACGTACGGGTGTTGGTTAATCGTTTGCTGAACCAGTCGACTCAAATTTATCCACCATACTGCGAATAGTACTCTCGGTAGGATGATTATGGCTGCGCGGAAAGTTGCCCAAAGAGAATACCCATTTTGATAAAACGATTTTATCATTTGCACGTGTTGTTGAGCGCTATGCCCGTCCATGGTGATTTGGCAAAACAGACTAAATGAATGACAGCCAATTTTGCAGATATAGCTTCAACAATATGGCCGCTATCAGCTGTCAAAGTTTAGAAATCCTTTTTGCAAGACCCTGTACATGTCGTAGGTTTTCATCCGCTTTTTGCGGTAATATCTGCTTGTACATCTACGGCCATCGTGAGTTGTTCTGTAGCACGTGGGCTGTTAAATTCGTTGTCAGCATTATATTCGCCCATATCCAAAAGTGTTGATTTTCTCTGTCCTATTTTTATGTTTTTCCAACCTGAGGGCCAGGTCCTTAATAAAATCTCTGGATAAAGGGTCCAGCCTAACCTTCCGGTGCCAGTTCCCGAATTGGGGTTATTAAAGCCGCCGTTATCCCATTCAGATTTCTCCGGCTACCATCAACGTCCCAAGCTTCACCCCGTTGTAGAAAGTAGAAGTTGAAGCTGTTGCCTTCACGAAATGCTTGATCAAAAATGCAATTATACGCGTTACTTATAGCAATGTTCGAACTTCCCGCCGTCATACTCCGCCTAAGCTAAATTTAAATTCAAAAAACGTTCGTTACAACCACTAGATCCGGTCGTTTGACAGCTAACCACTGATTTGAAGAAAAAAATTAACGAAAACCAAAACAGCAAAAGCTGCATGCCAAAGCTCTCTCACTCATCAAAATAGAAGTGCTCCGTTGATCGCATCGATCGATCGTACCGTGCTTACACGATTGTATCTAATAGTAACCGCTAGCACACTTGGTGGGGATATCCTAAGCTAAACAACTCCGATCTCTCTCTCTCTCTCTCTCTCTCTCTCTCTCTCTCTATCTATCTTTCTTTCTCTGTGGTAGAGTGTTGGTTATCTATTAGCTGTGGATACATTCCTCAGCTGCACATTCAATCGGGCACCCTTAATGGGTGAAAAGATCGTCAGCGTCAGCTTCAGTGTCAGCCAGCGTTAGCATTATAAGATCGTCGTTCCTACATCAGCCAGAAACATAAATCAAAAACGTATTTGAACTCTGATCGCGCTGCTCCGTCTCTCTGTATCTCTGTGTTTATCTATTTAAGATAAAAGATAGTATTAACAGAAAAATTCTTATCCATTTCTTTGCACAGTACCGGCTATCAGATATACGACTACCTAATTAAATTTCGTCTATACACCATCAGATTTTAAGAAGTACTCGTATCTCAAAATTGTTGTACCTCACTCTCAAGATTCCATTCTCATCTATCGCTTAGGTGAGTCGAATTTTAAGTGCCATTCCGTTGCGGACTTGAATTTATAATTACCAGGCTGCATCGGCTGAGCTTTACTACAATTTTACACAATCCACCAGCAATAACGTTACATCGAGTGCAACGACTCTTCTGTCAAAAAAAATAAAAAAAAATAAAAATTTAAATAAGAAATAAAAGTAGTGGTCTGTTGTAAAAGTGGTTTGTTGTAAAAGTGGTCTGTTGTATCTGTTGGATTGCCACTTGAATTTCAAGACAACTTTGTTGGTCGTTGTTATGAGCGGCAACGTTGAATAGGGAAATGCATTTGGCGCGCCGCGATCGTTTTAACTCGTACTCGCACATGAACGGATACTACTGGTGATTTGTCGGATCGCAGTATCTATTGAGGTCTTTGGCAGCGTGACTTGTTTTACTATCCAATTTTGTCATTTGTTATTTGTGAATTTCTGTGATTATCCAATGGTGTCCACTTAATTAAATTCCATTGAAAATTTGTGCTCAATTAATGGTGTCTCATTCATCATTGACAAGTGAAAGAAAGATTCCAGTTTTAGCTTCTCGTTTCAAGTTGATTGGAAATTCATAAATCCTAGGAGAACATTGGATTGCCTGACGGGCGCTCTTAATTCACCGTTTATTAACTGAATATCTTCTGGGTAAGTGACTAATTAGTACTAAATTACAAATGCAATTTAATTGCAATCGTTTATCTCTCATTGAATTTCTAAAACACATCTGGAAACTGACACGACTCTCTCTAGAGTCGAAACTCGTTTAAGTGTTAAGTGTTGGCACGCAAAGCAATTTATAATACTTAAGGAGAAATCTAACCCAGTCGGTTTTATTTTTTTTTTGTGTCCATTTAATTACCATCTACCTTCAAACTTGTTCAGAGATACTTTGTACATATCTACTGTGGGAGTATATCCTGTAAGATGAATTTTGTTTATAATTAATCCGGTATCAGTACAAAATCATCATGAGCAAAAGATAAATACTTGAACGCCATAACAAAAGAAAACCCGATAACGCCGGTTACCAACTGAATCGTTAACCGTATCCGAACCAAGATCACTTTATCATTTTTCGACAATCAAGCCATGATGACAGTAATACGAGTATCTTTAAATACTCAAAGACAGTAATGATTTTGCAAAATTTGAAACCTCTACTGCTTTGTTCCTTGTCTCCATACGGATGTTGGCAATCAGTCATTTGAGATGAATGTGCTATGAGTAGGACTAGAAATACTCGTACACCTTGCGTGATGGCAGATCATCATAATCATCATCATTTTAGAAACACTTTTGACAACTAGACATCCATCTGATGACACTTTGGCGGTTAAAGTCATGTCATGAAAGTGTGTATCTATCTATATCCCTTTGTATCACTCATTTTAATTACAAGAGAGATACTCGTATTTGTTTACACTTTCGATGAGCCCTTGTCAAGGTGACAGTTGTTTATTGTGGCAGATGCCACAATATTACCTACACTACCTTGAATTGAATATTGTGGAAAATTTTGAATCTTAATCCGCAGATTAATATGAAGTAATAGAATGTAAATAAGTCAGTTATATGAGCTCTCGCCGTAAGATACAAAATGTCAAGTTGAAGGCTGGCAATGTTAAGTCGCAATTGGGTAGCCAGTGCTCACGATCAATGATCTTCAGATCACTTGTTGTGGTTAAGTGTTTTCATTTCAGGAATTGAATTTGTTTTAAGTTAAAATCGTGGTTAGTTGGATCTTATACTCCAAGGGACTTGTTCCCAGAATAGACTTAAACTCATACACCTGTAATCGGCTTTTGTTACCTTCTGGAACGTTTATCAATTCTGTCTTATTGTGCTGACTAGCATGGTAGACTTTACTTTCTCGGAAATTTTTTCTGTTTACAATTTTGAATATATTTTTTTTTTTTTACCTTGAGCATGTTGTTCGATAAATATTAAACAATTATTTACTAGGTCAGATTTTTTTAATTTTTTTTAATTATATGTTTGCGGTAGAAGAACAACCGGTGCGACCTAATTGTTGATATTGGCGTCAGCACTATGGTAAAAGAATACGCAAAGTGTAAAGCCAGAATTGCAAGTAGACTATGAGTTGGTTGACTAAGCTTTTATCTTCGAGGGAAAATGTAAACGTTTTGTATTTCGAAATCACATTTTTGAAGGACGATCTTATGCATATTAATCGCATAAAAACAATCACGATGGAAGATACTCTTGGAATTGCTATAAAGATCTGATGGGAAATTATGTTGACCTTATAAACCTTGCTTACTCTCCTCCTCGAAAAAATGTGTTTCATATTGTTCAGTTGACGGTATTCCCGCAGAGCTCCTTCGAGTAATCGAGTGTGCTCTACTGCACCCGCTCATTCAGAGAGCTTGGGAAACGAGGAAATGAGGAATGATTGTCAAGCTCCCAAAGAAAGGTGACCTTACGCAGTGCGAAGAATTTGCGTGCTGCCTGCAGTAGCCAAGGTAATAGCAAATATCGTCCTGGAAGGAATAAAAGATCACCTCGAAGACACACTCGACGCCGAACAAGCATAATTCCGCACTGGATGTCCCTATGTGGACCACACAACACCTTGCCTATCATCATCGAACAGTGCGTTGAATATCGATCACCACTTCACCTGCTGTTCATTGACTTCGAAAAGTTCGACAGTGTCAATGGAGAATTTATCTGGCTTACTTTGTGCAACAGGAGCATCCCTGATACATTGATTGCTATTATCAAGGCTGCATATGATGGATCCCAATGTCACGTTCTGCATAAAGTAAGGTTGTTAGAGGAGTTTGAAATCCAAAGTGGGGTCACGCAGGGTTGTGTACTGTCACCAATACTGATCCCGTTGGTGGTAGGTTATGTACTCCATGCAGCTTTGTCGACTGGAAATGGAGGAATTCAGTGGACTCAGCAATCACACCTCAAACATTTGGACTACGTGGACGACGTAGGATCTTGAATCTCCATCAAATAGCAACAAGGGTGGAGAGAGAAGCTGAAATTGCTGGAATAAAGATCAAGTAGAGATTTTTGGACAACCAGTAGAGATCTTAGAGAATTTTCAATATCTTGGAAGTATTGTCTCTACTGATGGCGGGACCGAACTAAATATAATTAGCCGAATCGGGAAAGCAAAGGCTGCGTTCGAAATGCTGTTCAAAATATGGAGAAACAACTCTATCAGCATAAAGACCAAGCTACGACTGTTCCACTCCAATTTTGAGTCCGTGCTTCTTTATGGATGCAGCACTTGGAAAGTTACGCCCGCTGTCACAAGAAAGCTGCAAACGTTCGTGAATATCATACGCAGACGTAAGTGGCAGTGGATTGGGCATACGCTTCGTAAAGGTCACGAGTGCATTGCGAATCAAACGATGCAATGGAACCCTCTCACACAGAGAGGCAGACGAGTAGGCCGACCTAGAAGTATTGTACTTGGCGAAGAACGGTCAAAGTGGAATCTGCACAACTGGGGAAGAATTCAGCAGAACTGAGATACATCTCCAGAAACCGTAACACGTAACACTCGTAGGGGAACCTCATTTCCCCATGAGGACCGAGGACCTAAGTAAGTGAGTTAGCTGTCGCTATATATAATTTCTGCATCATTTCCTATTAATGAAACTCGCAGACACTTACCTTTCTCGATCAACAGCTCAATATCAGCCAAATGGCAAGTTCACCAACATTTTCTTTTCAAAATATGAACACAACACGAGAGGAAAAAGAACTTAGATGTCGGAACAGAGCACTCGGACCAAAGAACTTAGGTGTGCTTAGCAAAAGCGTAGTGCTCTCCTCTCCTCGATTGCGAATCCCGAGATCCTATTATGAAATGCGACTTGAACAAAACTCAGTGTATTCAGCCTTCCGACTCCGTTCAGTAAAGTCTTTGATTGACCTTTAAACTTAGACAGCAATAGCTCCACGTTTGCACGTGTTGTGTGACGCGTGGCTTCATCCTGTTGAAAATAAAGATCATCTGTATCTATGTCTTCAATTTGAGGCCACAAAAGATCTTCAATCTTGTCTATAGCGCTCTCCATTGAGAGTAATAGCTCTTTCATTTGTATCTTCGAAGAAAGATAGGCCAACGATTCCACCCGCCCAAAAATCACACCAAACAGCATATTTTTGTGGATGTAATGATTTTTCTGAAATTATTCGAGGATTTTCTTCTACCGAGATGCGACAATTTTGTTTATTGACGAATCCATCCAATGCGAAAGGAACTTCATCACTAAAGATGATTTTCCGTGGAAAACCAGCATCATGTTCTAATAACCAATTGACGAAAGTTCTGCGTTGATTATGATCTCTTGGGTTCAATTCGTGTGTTTATTGGATTTTGTAAGGATACAAATGCAAATTTTTGTTTAAAATACTCCAAAAAGTCGATGGATGAATAAGTAATGTCTGAGAACGTCGTGATATCGGCAATTTGTGCTCCTTTATCAAAGTTCTCAGTACAGCGTCCACTTTTTGGTCTACCAGACCTATTTCACTAATCTTCAAATTGTTGACTCATTTGGACGATTATTTACAACAAAAAAATCACGAATTTTATGATTTTAAAGATCATAATAAGTTTGAACAGCTTTAATACGCTGTTTTTGCGTGTTGATTGTACATGCGTCTACAATACTTCACAAATGTCAAAGATGACGCAAAAATTCAGAAATTATTCACTACTGACATCTAGGCGCGTATTTTGAAAGACTATTTAGCTAGCCATCAAACCAGGGTTGTTTTCGCTCAAACCTCTTTGTGTTTCTTGCTTGCGCGGGCATTCTTATAGGGTTCGTTGTTTTTACGGGAGAAGAAAAAGATGACGGCATTCTGGGGACAGCCTTCTGTTGTACGACTATTCATTTAAATTTTGTGTTGATGTGGCTGTCTTTCCAAATGAGTTTTGGAGGCAGCTCTAACTCTTTGACGACTGGCATTTTCGTCGATAGATAACATTCAATTACAAGCGCCATATGATCTGAGAATTCTTGTGCCGAGACTTTCTTATCCTTCACAATATTATGCCACTTGCCGTTAATGGGGGCATAATCGATTACAAAACAACCAGTGCCTTTGACAAAGGTTTTCTCGCCATCTGGGCCACTTTTATTTCTGCAGTTTAATAAATATAGATCAAAGGAGTCGCAGATCTCAATAAGCTGTTTGCCCGTCATATCTAACATTTTATCTTTCAAAACCCTGCTTTGAAAAAGTTTCCTGCTCCAGTGTCTGGCTCGGGCCTAAAAGCATTAATGAATTTTCATCCTCATGATATTCATACAAGGGGCTGTACCCTCAAAGACTTCTAAAAGGAAGACCACGATACAATACGCACTGGAGTTTGGATGACATTGCGCGCCAACTGTCTGATCTCATGGACCTCTGATTCAATGACACCAGAACTCCGACTTATCCTGCGCTCAGGAATGGTTTCGGTCAGAAACTGAGTCGTGTGATATTTTTGGAGGACGACAACGTTAAATTACAGTTCTCGGTTGGTTCACCTTCTAAGCGGAAATATACGCAATTCTGATAGCAATGAACAACATAATAATTTATTGCGACATATCAGAGGAGGGACCAAATTATCTGCGTCAGCCAAGCTGTGTTTACATCCTTACTGTACCCTCTTACGACTTCCAAGCTAGTTCGAAAATTAAGGTCCTAGCCTTAAGTCTTAAGGACACCAAGGGAATGGTGGAGATGAGGAATTACGTTAGATGAGGGTAAACAGGGGTACGATGTCTTTTGTCTTTAAATGACAAAAACCTAAACAATCTCCCTGGTAAAACACCCAATTTCCCTGCAAAAGCCAAGAAGGTCCATGAAGTTCGTGCCATCTATTTTCTCTAGGTTTTCGAAAAAGTATTTCCCTAAAAATTTTCTTTGACTAGCCGATATTGCCTCGCATTCATACAGTATACGTGTTATGTTCTCTACTGCTTGCAGATCACCACCGAATCTGTATCCGTATCTGACAATTTGAGTCTCTTTGCGTGTTGCCACAGGAATCAGTGTCCTGTCAGGATTCATATTACTGTCCTAAGCGTATCCCTGTTTAATTTTATTAACTTCCTAGATCTTTTGCCGTTAAAAAGCGGCCAAAGAGCCTTAGATACCCTGTGTCCTTCAAGACTTACCCACCTTAGGTTGGCAGTTTTTGTGACTTTTTCCTCGATAGTGCTATTCACTATGCAAAGGGGATTGGCAACCTCACAATTGTCGAGTAGCCCTACTTTTCTAGCAAGCTCGTCCGCTTCTTCATTTCCTTTAATACAGCAGTGTCCTAGTACCCAGTACATTTTAACCCTGTTCTGATTGCATGGTGCCTTGAGCACCGTGCGATAGCCCTTGACTGTATCAGCGAATGAAAATTAAGCTCACAGTCGAATAATATGCTGAGGTCTTGAAAAAACTGCACCAGGAGAATTGGAAGGACATGGGTTGCATTTAGGTGGGAAGGTTATATTGGGTTGTACCACATGATTTGTGCTCAATCGGAAATAAGAAGTTCTCGAGTGAACATCTGTGTCAGAACGTTAAATTTTCTTTTATTATATAATAAAGTGGTGCGTGTGATTGACGTGTCAGAATTTTAGGGTCCGTTATAAGTACCGTTATTTTTTTCCTAGGAATTATTTACCATGCTGTCGGCAGTTCAAATTCGAACCCTCTTCCTTTACGAATTTGAAATGGGACATAATGCGTCATTGGCAATGAAAAACACTAACGACGCATTTGAGGATGTAGTGGTAAACGAACGCATTATACGTCCTTGGTTTGGAAATTTCCGGGACATTTCAGCCTCGAAAATTAACCACGTGGAAAGCCGGAAACGTTAGTTGACGACGAAGTTTTAAGAGCAACGGTGGATGCGGACCCAACGAGTCAACCCCCAAATCAAGCCCCAAATTTCCATCGTCCGCGCTGTGTGCAAACATTTTAAGTAACCCCTTGAGCGCGCGCTAATTTATAAAACAAAAAAAAAGGATGTGGACCTATAATTTGCAACTATGTTTGGGTCGCCCTTCTTAAATATCAGGAAGACAATCGAAGCTTGAAATTCTTCTGGCACTTTCCCTTTATTATAGGCATGTTTGCATAATATCAGGAATATTTTCAGAAAGGATTCTGCAGTGTCTTCCGTGTTCTCCCGGAGCTTAACTCCATTTAGCTTTCCTCAATTTGCCCTTTCTCAACATCTTCTCTAAGCTCCGCTTGTATCAGTATGGCTTCATTCAGAGCATATGAGCCCGTTAAAACATCGTCGACATAAAAGTCGAATTCGATGACCTTAGCAGCATGAACAAAGCTTTGTCTTTCAAAATTGCCTAGTTGATTCGATGAGCGAGTAGCAAAATATGAGGAAGAAGAGGTTCCATAAGCGACCGTGCAAAGACGGTAGGGTCTCCTCAGGGTCGCTAAGATCTCGATACATCTTTGTTATGTCACTTGTAAAAACAAAGCGATGCATCGCAAACTGAAGCGCATTTGAAAACTGGTCTGGTTGAACAACAACGACAACAGTCATTGGTGGTTCCTTGAGAGATTTTCCGGTGTTAGACTTGGAGGAGCCTTCAAAGACAACTTGGGCTTGAGAAGGCAGTGGTGAGGGAGATAGGAATGAGGTTTCGAGTGATCAACAAAGTCGATAACCTTCACATGGTTGAGTTGTATGTACTCATTTATAAAATGCTTGCGAAAGTCAACGTGATTTTTAAGTTTCTTTTCTAAACCGTATAAGCGATGCAGCGCCGTATTTTGTGAGTTTCCCAGAGTCAAAGGGTCACATTTGAATGGTAATCTGACTTGACATTGACCACAGTCAAGGCGACAGAAATTATTAGTAAAATGACGTTCGCACAAGGTTTCGCTTTTAGACAAATTACGTGCGGACGACGAGCTGTTTTCGATTCCCCTAAAATGATTTTCTATAATCAAATTGCTATCAATCAATCGAAGGCAAGGGGAGAACCTTGATAGTCGACAGCGTAAATTATGACAGCGACTAAAATTTTTGTGTCTCCATTGCAAGTGGTGTCAAGTGCGGAGAATGCGACTGAATCAGGAGAAGAGGAACTAGGGACGTACTATATTTGCTAGCGCTTGGATAAATGAGGGGATTTCATCTCGATGAAGTAAAGTGCGGTACCTTTGGCCACAGGAGCTGCAGTCTGAAGCTGTGCATTTTGCCGTAGCCTGATCGAGTTTGAGACAATTTTCGTATAGTTTTCGTGTTGTGATTAGATGAGATCGCTCAACTGGTGATAGACGAATGAATCGATAACCCCTGGTAATCATGTGACCAGAGCACATTGTATGTTGCTGGTGGCGACAAAAGTCTTTGGTACGTTTTAAAATCTATTGTCTACTTTAGGACTAGGACTCACCTTTGTTAGTAGGCATTGGGCTTCCAATATCTGGCAGCGTTTGTTAAAATTTTTCCATATCCAATGTTGCCGCATCCCATTTAGATATTATTATGTAAACTATTAGGTCATCTCACTGCTGCGTAGAACGTCCCAGTGATGCAAGCGCTCGTAAATGCACATTAAAGGTGTCTAGTAGGTTGAGAAGCGACAACGCGGAACTCCTTTGAGCTGGTAGACCGTTGAAAATTTGCTTCAAGTGTTCGTGCGCAATAACATCTTGATAGCGACGGTGTACTATAGTTGGCACCAGCAACTTCCAATAACTTGAAAATCAGCGATCCAAGTAAATGAGGGAATTTGTTCACATTGCTCCAGCCCATTTGAGAGTGAACAAACGAATTGGATGCATCAAGAAATGACAGCCACTCTGTGGTTGTACCTGTGCGAGTAAATGTAGGAATATGTGCCTTTGGAAGTTTTATTACTTCAGATATGGCAGATGCTTGTCGAATACTTCCTTCAGCATTAGCTGAACGTTTTCCTGTCTTGGCTAATAGTGTCTGCAACGCCGAGAAAATAGTGTAGTAGAGTTCTTCGCATGTTGAATGTTCATCTAGTTCCTCCGGATCAACGTTGAGAAACATTGCAAAGTTACCTCCAAAGTGGATGCTGTACTGCCGAAACAGTGCGAATTTGGAAAAGAAATTTCGATCGAAATAGTGCACAACTGCAGCTGGGGCACGCAAGTTTGTGAAGACAATTCGTGAGACTGGTTTGCTTCTTGGTAACAGAACACACTTTCGTGTTTGTCTTGTGCGCTCAACGGAGAATATTGCAGCCGAAAGTGCGCACCTAATCCCGAGAACCTTAACGCGCTCAAGATCTCAGTTGATGTGCAGTTATCAGTCGCACTGGTCTAAGAGGCTAGTGGATAAAGATCTCTGATTATTCGCTTACATTGGATGCCGCAACATTGAGTCAGGAATTGAAGCAAAATGATCATCCGCTTCGTAGTCGCGTCTTTGTTTGGCCTTTACAGCAGCTCGAAATTGACGACAATTTTGCTCAAAATTAGCGCTTTCCATATCGGCGGCTATGTAAGCAAGCAAAATTTGTGGCTCAGAAAATCCTCACGTAGTCATAGAGAAGTCAATGCATCCTGAACGTGTGACTGTTTGGTGTGCTTTTCTTTTTTCCTTTTTTCTTCCAAGACGACAATGGAAGGAACGTTACAGAGCGCTACTGAGCCATGAAATTGAAGACTTGGACTTGGATGAGATATTTCTAGCAAGATTGGGCTACGTGCCATACAAGCCGTCGAACAGTCGATTTATTGCACACTAAGTCCATTAATCGTGTAATCAGCCGTTTTTGTGACGTTGCTTGGCCGCCACGGAGCTGCAATTTGACGCCGTTGGACTTTTTTTTTGTGGGGTTCCATTAACGATCGATGCTAGGCGAACAATCCAGAGAAGATTCAGGCACTTAAGGACAATACTTTCAAGCTATTCATGAAATAGGGGCCGAAACCATCGAATTGGTATTGAAAAATTGGGTTGAGAGGGTGGCCTACTTCCAAGCTAGTCGAGGCAGTCTTATGAATTAAACAATATTCAATAATTAATCGGAAGGTTTATTCTTTTCAGGAAAGTAACAATTGTTAAAAAGTATTGAAATGGTGAAAGGAGGAACCAAGTTTTGAGATTGTAAGGGAATTGCCTGAAGGGCATTTTACATTCAGTCAGCCGATGAAAATGTCCAGCGCCTTCAATTCTGCACATAAGATTTTGAAGCGTACACTCGCAGGATCTTCCGCGTTGGTAGACATGTTGCATCTTAGATAGAGGATGTATTAGCAATACAGGTTTGTGCACATATTGTTGAATATTCTCTCCATCCTCCTCAAAATATTCAAAATAATACGAGGTCGTAGGTTTGTAGCTCTTGGCGAATGTAAAGTCATATTTTCTGTTCTTCGATCCCTAGGCTCCAGAACCTAGATAGACTAAGTCCTTGATTACCTCCAAGTCATACCTGTATGTCGTGACTTTTTTTTTTGAGTCATCGGACATAATCTTTCTGAGTTACAGCATGTGCTCGTACATTGTTTTCCCTTTATTTAGCGCCAGTCCCATCTCCATTGCTTGCAATTTCGTAGCTCGCTGTCCTCTATCGATAATGTCTATGTCATCCGCATAGGATAGTAGTTGTAGAGACTTTTAAAAGATTCTGCCTCTGCTATTCGCTGGCGAGTTTCGTATACGTACAATCTTGAAGGAATCACGTGAAAGCGGATCGATGTGTCGGAAGCTTTCTTCTTGGTCGTTCTGCGAAGCCCGACAAGTTTAGCAGGGATGCCAACACCAGGCATGGTTTCGTATAATTTTTCTCCAAATAACTTTTTGAAACAAATGTTACTCTGACACTGGCAGCTCTTTCTCGCACGAAATCTTGACTGTAAGTTAGTATCGTAACTCAGCAGAACGGATATTGCAAAATTATTTCAAAAGTGAGTGCTATGTTGCTGCCCAAATAGTGCGTTTATTGGAAAGAAGTTTTGGTCGAAATGAAGCACCCACCACGCCTGTTGTACGCAAGTTTGTGCAAAAAGTTCGTGAGACTGGCTTGCTCGCTGACAGTCCTCACGATCCCCGTTGTCGTAAGGTGAGTACCGATTAGAATGTGGCCGAGAGTGTTCGACTCAATCCAGGAACACCGGCTCGCTGTCGATCCCAATAACTGTACATTTCATGCACCAGCCTGATGAGAACTTTGCACAAAGTCCAATTGACTCAACAATTCCTCCACTTCGTTACCGCTTCTCAGTTTCGGCCTTACAGCAGCTCGAATTGGACGACGAATTTGGCCGAAAATTGTGTTTTCTGACGAAGCGCATTTTCATCTAGGCGGCTATGTTAACAAACAAAATTGCCACATCCAGGATCGGAAAACCCGCGCATGATTGTCGAGAAACCAATGCATCGGTAGATTTTGGGGTGGTGGCATCATTGGTCCATTTTATTTCGAAAATTCTACTGAAAACGCCATTTCGGTCAGCGGTGAGCACTACAGAGCAATGATTACCGGATTTTTCTGGGCTAAAATTGAAGACATGGGCTTGGACGATCTTTGGTTTCCGTACGGTGGACCGCCATGCCACACAGCCTAACACACAATCGATCATTTGCACGCTAAATTCCATAATCGTATTATCAGCTGCCTAGACGATGTCAATTGGCCGCCTCGGAGCTCAGATTTGATCACGTTAAATTTTTTTTTAGGAGGGACCCTCGAATATCAATTTTGTGTGCCCATAATATGTTTGTACATAGCGCGGACGAAGTTAGAGAGAGAAAAAAGAGAGATACCGATGTGCGTTGGTTTTAAATGTTTGCAAGTTATAGTGACTAAGAAATAAAGAGCTCGGCAGGGCATTCCATAAGCGAGTTGTGCGGCTTAGAAAAGAGTCACGATATTTCAAAGTACGTCCGAACGTGGGATTGAGGGTAAACTGATGAGCATTCATAGCGAGACGCGTGTTACGGTTAAAAGTTAGAAGGGGTGGAATGCTACCGGCAATTTCGGTGAAGCACTGGTGGTGAAAATAGCAATACAACAAGGTGAGACAGGAGACGTCTGTGTTCAAGGGTGTTGAATGACTGTGTGATATTGTCATCACCTATGACTTTTACTGCACGGTTTTGGATCCTGTCTAGCAAGAGCAAAGAGGTCTTAGGAGCACCTGACCAGATGCGAGCATTGCGCTCCAATTTCGGGCGGATGAAGGCCTTATATATTGAGGCCAGATCAGAGGATGTGAAATATTTCTTACACCGCTTGAAGAAACCTAGACATTTCGCACCATATTTGGCGACATCGAATACGTGGTCATTCCAACGTAAGTTGGAGTTTAAATTTCGTTTTGACGACAGCAGACAGCATTGGATTTTAGAAGCATTAAATTCCACTCTGTTGATAGTTACCCAATTAGTTATACTGCTTATATCGAAATTTAATGAGCTTACCATACGCTGGCGTTCCCGTTCTACAGCCGAAGAGCAGGGACGTGAGCCCCGGGAGCGAATGTGAAAAGTACTGTCGTCAGCAAAGGAATATATTGAATTAGAAGTAGCAGACAAGAGATCGTTGATGAAATTTAAAAAGAGTGTTGGAGACAGAACGGAGCCCTGTGGCACACCAGCATTTATTTTGTGAATATCAGACTTGAAACCATCCGTTGAAGAAAATAGTCGAGCCTGATGCCAAATGCCTTAGAAATATCAAGTGCAACTATTTTGCTTTCGCCAGATTGGTATAGACATTGGTTCCACTTTTCGGTGAGACATGACATCAAATCGCCAATGGACTTGTTGCTACAAAAACCGTACTGCCGGTCGTTGAGAAGTTTTCGTGTTTCGGAATATTTCATGAGTTGACGGTTTATCAGCGTTTCCATGACCTTGAAAGGAAGGGACATAAGCGCAATGGGTCTGTAAGACGAGAAAGAAGGAGATTCGCCTTTTTTAAGGACGGGCTGGACAAATGCTGTTTTCCATCTGCTCGGAAAGAGTCGTAAAAAGTAGGATTGATGAAAAGGTTTGCGCAGTGGTTTTGCCAGCGAGGTAGAACACCTCTTCAGAACAAGGAGAGATATGCTATCTGTACCTGCAGATTAATGGATGTTGAGATCTTTAAGTAATCTTGCTACTACACGAGTACAAAGTGAATTCGTCCGATTGAAGATTCGACACACTCAAGTGTAGGCACAGACAGAGCACAATCCGGGAGTGTTGAGCTGGCCGCAAAGTGTGCAGCAAGCAGATAGGCCTTGTCCAAAGAGCTGACAGCTGGAATGTTATTGTAAATGAGCGTTGGGATGGAGTATGAGGCAGAATTTCTAATGTTTTTAACGAACGACCAAAAATGTTTACTACATTTGGGACATTGTAGTATTTTTTGCCTCAGTTTTTATCCGTATTGAAATTTCACGCGCTTGAGAAAGATATTGTTGTCAGTCCTGGCTCGTTTGAAATTTTTTCGTATTATGCGAGCAATCCAGATACCATTGAAGCCCTCGTCTCAGGCAAAATAGAGCCACAAACAGTCAATAAGATCTTGCAAAATTGGGTTGACCGGATGCCCTACTGCGAACTCAGCAGACTCAGATTAACGAATGAAGTTGTATTCCATAACTAATGGGAATATTTGCTCTTACTAATAAAGCCATATCATACCATACCATCGCCCGCGCTGTGTACAATGGTTTTTTTTTTAATTGATTTTTCATTCATTTTATTTTATTTTCAAAAAGAAACTTCTATTTGGACCACCCTGTATACTGTCATCGGCGGCCTGAGAACTTATAAAATTGACAAATAAGTGCTTAATGTCGATTTAGAGTTCGAAGTCCTTTTCCAAGACTGTAGTAGTGTAAATATTTGACTTTTCTATCCTAAAACCGCACTCATATGGACCAACCAGGTTGTTCCTGAATGGTGAATACTGCAATACTGCAGATTATTTATTATTTAGGAGACTAATTCCTCTTCCTTCTGTTCAGAATAGTCTTCTTTCTTCATTATCGGGCCTTGAACAGCTGGCATCCTTGTTCTACTTTAGTTCAATATTGTTGCACATCATCATTCAAGTTGAATGGTTCGTTCTGCCATACGGAATGTCCGTCATCATTGTTCCACAGACTACAGGCTCTTTCTATCCTCAGAACTGACTGCAAATCTGCCACTAGGTTGTCTTGTTCATCGGCTTTCGTTCGTTCTTTTCATCTTCTGGTATCTCGATCTTGTGCTCCTTTTGCACTTTTTTTCCATCTGAGAGGCCACCGCTAGTCTTTGCCTTCTTACTCGCAGAGCTCCTTTGCAACGCTGTCCTACATGCCTTCTCTTTTTTATATGAGTTAGCCGGCATACATCATCAAACCACGAGCTTCACAGTGTCAATCGGGCGAAACATGGTACATCTGATGGCCTGTTGCCAACTTAGCAACTGCATTTCGGGACAAGATGCTGACGGCGCAGACCATCTAACGAGGTTATGGAACACATTATCGGGAAGGCCCTGGCCTTCGATATTAAACTTCCTCTCAGTACCTATGTCTTCTTCTTGGAAGCGTAAGGGCTTGGCTACAACAAGACAATTGTCCAAGTCAAAATTGACCCTTCGGAACGTTTGGATATCCAGAATATTGAAGGCGTGCCTTGTGCCGATCGCAATGTGTTCAATCTGGTTGGTGGGAAAATGAACAGGAGGTCCCCTTATAATTATCAAAATGCGAGAATTGCATACTTGCTAGCCTGAATCCGTTGTGGAACGTGCTGTCGTGCAGGTTATGATTCTCAACGGAGGGAAATTAAAGTAGTATTGACTTCTAAAGCAGGTTGTTTTAAAAACACTGCGGCCATGAGACCTAGACCCCAACCAGCGTGTCTACACTCAGGAAAAAGCATGGAAAAGGCTCTGTAATTTGGGCTGCCTTCGTCAACAGTTCCGCAATACGTAGGTGGGAGCAAACCACCCTGATAATCTGTATGCTCAACAACATGTACATCAATACAACACTACCCAACACAATACTAAAGGACACTTTCTCTAGAGGCACCACTTAAGAATTTCACCCCATGTGTGGACCCAATTTGTTAATGAAATACTTCTTTAGGCTAGAAATGAACCCACGGAGTTTCTTCTTTTCATCCTTTTAACCCTGTATACACAGACTGGATAGCCTTAAACTGTCCAAGTAAGCAAGGAGTATCTAATCGCCCTAAAAAGTAAACAGAACCGAAGGTTTTGTGTTAAAGAACGTGTGTAGAATTAATTTCTTTTGCAACTGTCACTGCATAATCTGGAGAAAGTAGGAATTCAACCCAGAATATCCTTATCGATATAATCGCCTACCTATTGTCAGAGCGATTTTACCCTTCAGTGGCTAAGTATGGTGGCAATCCACAAATAAAACTAGCAACCTTAAGTTAGTAACAAAAATCGTCTACACTTTGCAGACATTGGCTTAACTAGCAGGCTCTCCCAGGACTTCTTCGCTTATTATTGATCTCAACATACAGGAACCCTCTTCCAAAAGTTCACGTTAGCTTAGTCAGCTCAACGAATGAGAACCTTATCCTTCGTATATGCCACAATACGGACTACGTACTACCATATAATGTCCTTGAAATAATATTACTCTGTATCTTACCAAGCAGAAAGGAACCAAGTGGTAAACAAATCGATAATCATCCTCGCGGACAGATGGATGTTCATATGTCTGACAGTAAGAGGAGTCTTCAAGTCTTTGCAGAAGCGGTCAAACTAGCGACACAAAAGACGGTCCGAGAACATTACCATATGTTTTGATTGAAAAGGCATAAAATAAAATCAAAACTTACGAACCAATGTCATATGGAACTTGAAGCTTTATGGGCTCTCCATAGCAGTCCTCCAACGGATTCGAGGTAGTAGGCCAAAGTATCAAGCCTCCATGCTGCAGTTCGAGGATGCAAATGAAGCCGCCGTAGCACCTCCGTTAGATGGTGTGATGATTCCACTGAAAAGGACCTTCCGCAACGTTGCGTGGGCAAATGTTGAAAGCAAATACAAAAATCACTAGAAAAACGCATGACTATTTAACTGCCTAAACCAAGACTTGATAGCATCGAGCTAAGTAGCGATGACAACGTCATGATTCAATGCGCTGATAAAAGAACCTTGAAGCAGAGGCACCAGTGATAGAAGGATTGAAAGAAAGTAGGGAGGATCTCTAACTTCTAAATCGCTTTCAAGTCACTCTAAATAGGTGAAAGTCAGTTGTTTTCACACATCAATACCCTCAAGCATGTGGAAGTTAATTGAAGTTCATTAGATGCATTCCAGAGAGGAAATGTGTTTCTAATTAACAACAACCTCGTTGAAAGTCACGAGGTACTGTCAATGTCACAGATGACAATTTAGCATTCAACCACTCATTAGAACAACATTGTCCGCTACTATGTTTAAGAAAAAATTCAAAACCTGCAGATACATATTATCTTATGCCGACCGGTGACGCGCGTCACCCCTGGGTACTTCCTTGCAAACTTGTTGGTTGGTTAGCATGCTAATCTTGCCTTCTGGGGCTAATTTGTCTGCGGTTAAGTATCTAAATAAATTAGTGTTTCAACAAATGATTAATAAAAAAGCTACACACGAGCTAAAAATATCGGAAATTTCTATATTAAATTTAATAAGTCGGCATTTTACGAAGACCTAATATGCAAAAGCAATTAAACTTGAGAGGCCCGAAATTCCAGGAATTTCGTAAACATAATTTCTGGATTGATTTTTGGGTTTAAAGTGGATGCTGAGTATACCTGCTGAGTAAATACGATTTGTAAAGAATCACTCCGTTGCTGGAAATGTTTTTGCCGCCAATTCTATGGTATTTCATCTGAAGTTCGGTTTTGTAGAATCGCTTTTCTCAGGAATAGCTAACCGCTTTAGGCTCTGAAATGATTGATGTGTTGACTTTGTGACTTCGTATTGACTTAAGATTATCGTATTCCCCCGCAGATACAGTTGGAGTTTCCAAATTTCTTCTTAACAATTTTACAAAATCTTTTCACACGAATGATGACGCAGGCAAAGTGAGATCCAAAGCCGCTTACAAAATTTGTATTACTTTTGCCTAAGCTGTCGGAATTTGAAGGAGCAAGGGAGGACTACGTATTAAATGTACAAACTTGGACACAACATCTCGATAGATTGAAGTTTTATAGACAGAGACTTTCGGGGGAAACTGGTCACTGAGGAAGATCTAGATTGAGACGGTGGGATAACAGTCTGACAGAAGTGTTAGCATTACGCATGATTGTCTGTCTGTTTGCTAAGTACTTCTACTGGATGGCGCAAAATTAATCACCCTATCGGAAGATGGTATAACATTTGCAAATGGCATCGTACGTCATTCATATTTTACAGTTGTGAACTAGACAGCTGCAGCATACAAACCGATAAGCAATGGAGCCATATACTTCGCAAGAGCGTGGAATGCGTCGATGTTTTTGACCAATAATCGATCGGTGGTGTTTTCGACGTCAATTTAGTAATCGTGTCGCGCCAACTGGGTAAACATTCCAACACTTAACTACTCGACTCGGACAGAGTGGAACCACAGGAGACCATCTTAGTGAAAGACTTATACATGTTCCCATACAAAGTGCAAACAGTGCATCAGTTAATGCCTCCTGACCGTCAGTAGCGTGTGAATTACTCTAAAGCCATCCTCAATCTCAACAACGAAGAGGACGATTTTGTGTCGAATATCATCATGAGACGAGGCGCATTTCCACTTAAGCGGTTACGTCAATAAGCAAAATCTTCTAGGGCACTGAAAAGACGCTTATGATGCACGAAGAGCCATTACATCCGCTCAAAGCCACTGTATGGTGCGGCGTTTACGCGGGAGGAGTGATTGGGCAGTATTTTTTTGAAGACGCCATCGGTAATACGGTTACTGTTACTGGCGAACGCTGCAGGACCATGATAAACGACTTCTTACTCCAGGAATTGGATTAGCGGGGCTTGATGAGCACGTGGTTTCAACAACTGCACACACAGCACGAGCCACAGTGGATATTGTGAAGGAAGCGCTTCTGGTAGCGTAATCTCCCGTTTTGGCGGTTTGGCATGGCCAGCAAAATTGCCCGATTTAACCATCCCAGACTTCTTTCTTTGGGGCTACTTGAAGTCGCGGGTTTGTGCCAACAAGCCTCAGACAATCGTAGCCCTTAAGAAAAATATTCGACAGGAATGGGAACAGTTGTCATCGGAAATCTTGCGGAAGTCATGGAAAATCCGATAAAACGGCCACAAATGTGTATCAACACTGACGGCAGCCACTTGGCGGGTATCATCTTTTCCACTTAACAGAAACAATTATAAAGGTTCAAATAAAGATTTCCATAACTCGAAATTATTTTTTTTTATTTAGTAAAAAAGTAATTGAAAAACAAAATTGGGTGATTAATTATGCGCCACTTTGTATAAGCCATAAAGTAAATTAGACTGCAATCGCAAGTACAGAACAGTCTAACGCCGGTAGGCATTCCACGCCACCGAATCCTGCGACTTGGATATGGACTGGCAAAAGACTGTCGACTTTTGTCTTTTGTACCAGAAATACTCGCAAGATTTGGTTTTTTTTTTTTTTTTTTAAAAAAGAACTTAACACTCAAGAGGGTATTACTACTCTTAAAATGCCGGAGCACGTGTTAAGTTTTTCGGAAAATTGGATAGAGAGAGAGAGAAAGATTTTGGGCTCAGTGGTTATTTCGCTCCATGGGTGGCATCCAACATTTAATGGGGAGACTAAATTATTAGTGTAAATTGGACTCAAGTTGTATTTAGGCAACCATTCATCTCACAAGATTTTAGTTGCCTGAAAAAAAGTCTTTCGGTCACGGCTGGTATTGAACCCCGAACCGTCCGATTGGGAAGCCAACACACTACCACTTGAGCCACGGCCACCCACGGTTTGTGAAGGGAGTGAAGGTTCCTTCATCTTCAATGAGATTGCACGTAATATACCTAGTCCTGCCATAAGTTCTGTTAGACAATTTTCAGCGCTTATCGTTCAAAACTTCTTGCGGGAATAGAACCGTTAACTCTTTTTTCAAAACACTTGCACTGATCAGTGAAGAATACAAGTCATTTTGGTTTCAGTTTGCAAACTATTAACATGGAGCGGGGCGTTAGAGAGAATCGAGTCGAGGTAATAGTGATGCATAAGTGCGGAAAGAGTGCTGGCCAAATTTTCTTAGCAACTCGAAAACCACTCAGAATATCGAGAATATTCGTTCGTCGGGCTACTGCTCGCTTCGGCGAATTGTCTGGAGTAGAGGACAGGCCAAGAAGTGGTAGCCCGTGAGTCGCCGTACGAATGCAGTAATAAAAGTATTGTGTGAACGAATTCGGAGAAAGATCATGTCTAAGGAATTGGATATATCAGATCCCTGTCTAGACTGATTCGGGATGATCTGCATATGAAAGCCTATCGTCGGTCCACGGGTCATCTTCTAACTCCTCAACTCAACTCAACAAATTAGGCTGGAAAGATGCAAGCGACTTTTGCAGTGGCAGGCGGACAATGACCATGAAAACATCCTCATTACGGATGAGAAAATTTTTACCGTAGAAGAAGTTTTCAACAAACAAAATGACAAAATTTATGCCACTTTATCTAAGGAAGCGAAAAAAGTGTTCAACTTGGGCATCATCCCGCTTCCGTAACGGTTTGGTGGAGGGTCTCTCACCATGGTATCACATCCCTCCATTTCTGTGAAAAAGGCGTAAAAACTGGTGAAAAGGTTTACCAAGAAGATGTACTAAAGGGTGTTCTAAAGGGTTTGACAAATATCCTTTTCAGTGGATACAGATGGATCTTCCAACAGGACTCTGGAGCGCACAAAGCCAAAACCGCACAGGAGTGAGTCAGAGTCAACATTCCTGGCTTTATAGCAGCAGAGGATTGGCTGTCAGGGAGTCTAGATCTGAATGCATTGGATTATGGTTTGTGATCAGAATTGGAGAACATGGCCTGCAAGACCCCCCACAGAAATTTGGAAAGCCTTAAAACAGAATTAACCAGAGCAGCGTCCACGATCTCCATGGAGGTGGTTGGGAACAGGTGTGTGTTAGTCCCCACTGAGTAATACTGTGCTGTTATACTTCGGAAATCCATGCGGTATTTCTAGGAGCCCTATCAGGTTAAGACGGCCAAATTCCGGGTCAGAATATGACGCTTCAAGATTATATATTGTCATACACCAACGTAGCTATCATCTGAAGGACACCTTCTACGACCAGCTCAGCGCCATTTACAACCAATTGGAAGCATTCATTGGCAACAGCGAACTCAAGCATTTTATCAGGAAGTATATGCTTGGTGAGGGCTATAACAGTAAAAAGTCCACTCTGTACTCTAAAAAAGCCAATGAAACGTTTGGAAACCTTCCAACAATTATGGCTGGAGCTCTGTAAATCAGAACAAATCAGATTCGCTTGAATGGCAGTGTTGAACTATCTACACTTATTGAATTACTCATGGTCCATAATCTTCTGGTGACGACGACGACCTCTGCAGAGGATCTGGGGACGTGGGCTTACAGGAGAATACCCTCCACTTTCTGTGCCACTCTCCTTTGTACTTTGAGACAGAGAACTTTAGGATGTATAGGATGCCTTCGGCTCCGGACACCACATCAACCCGAAAACCTGACCTAACCTAATTAACCTAAAGTCCATTAACTCTCCAAGTAAACTACCTGCTCGACCAGAAGAAAGTTCTTCAGACAAGACGATCGCTGTGTATTAGTCTAACGACAAAACAAATTTGGCCAAATCTGAATCTAAGTGTCGTTCTTTCCTCTCAAATGGCGGAATACTGCAATAAAATTGGTATCAGCACTGAACACCATTCTATTGTACAGGCACGGGGCCCCCGCAAAATTATCAAGGCCTCGCCCATCATTGCCTAATAAAAAGCGGGGGCAGAGTATATTATTGGTCTTATCGTAAACATCTTCAGATAAAGCCTCTGAAGGTTTCTACGATTTGACCAGTAACAAGTTGCCGGTCATAGGTCTTGTTGGCGGCTGGACCACCGGTAGTCCATACCAGGACTTAAATCACGGTACCATGGGAGTCAGGAGCCCCCCCCCCCCCTGGATTTCGGTCCGGGTCTGACTTGTTGAGGTAGGCCCCCTTGTGGGAGCGTCATGGTGGCTGTGGTTTAAACCCAAATCGCGGGAAAGGGTCTAACCCATTGTAGAGTTGCAAATAAGTACTGGGTGCTGTGACCCTAAGAACAGTAAGAGGTTTTAGGTCGGCCTCGACTCATACCAAGTTCCGAATTGGTATCAAAGGATTGACGGAGAGCGATGGCAAGGCGTATCCTTGCTCCCATGGATTAATGGGCATCCCGTAAACATAAGTCTACATGGCAGGTGGTTTACGTTAAAAACCAAGAGACGTTCTGTACTACCACGCACCATGAGCAAGCTATCGGTGTTGAGTTTCAATCTCAGTCTGGGCATTCTGCTGACCGCCAATGGCTCCTTGAATGCGTTTTTGCATAAAAGAAGCCTTAGCGAGGTTGCAGGCTGTACATGCGGAGCTCCCCTTGAGGACTGGATGCATGTCCTGAGCATATGTTCAGTTTACTCAGATGCTAGGTACTTGCTTGCTATGGGCATCACCTACGATGGTGTTGCCTACGATGTCATTGGAGTTCTCCTTGACAGAGTGAAATTCGAGAGAATTCGTAGCTTCGCAAATGAGATTTTCCGTAGACGGCATAGATAGTTAGCTGCTGGAAATAGGTGATGAGGTGCAGTGAAGTTCCCAACTGGAAGTGACCGCAAGATTGCGAAGCTCGACCGGAAGCTATATTCTGGTACCACGGGAGGTCAGGAGCCCCCGGAACTATGGTTCCGGCCTGAACTAGGAGTTGGCCCCTTTGTGGGAGTATCGTGGTGGCTGTAGGTTCGTACCCAAAATCGCGGGGTGAATAGACCGAATGGAACTTGGACATCTCATGGCTTAGCATATGTTGTAGTGTACTACGACCTGTGCTCAACCATGAGATTGTTATGGAACCAACTGGTCTGCTCGATGTGAAGTTGCATTGAAACCGGGTATTATAACCCACAGAATGGCGGAAGTATTAGATAGGTCTCAAACCTTCATCAAAGTGGAAGTTCGTGCCTGGTACTGGTGGTAGTACTTGTACTGCCCGAAGGGCGCTTAACAACGCATTGTTTTGATATCTCGTGCGAAAACGCACCTACGTAAAACACTAGTGACATTTTTTACTTTCACGCATACAACAAAGCTAGGCACATAGTCGTAATTATGATTTCTGTAGAAGCTGCTTGAAGTAGAAGGAAAAGGAAATTGAGATTATCACTTGCCATAGCATTCGAAATGGGCTCTTTATAGCTTCATCCGAAGCACCAACAAATAATTTTACGTGGCACCAGAATAAGCCTGGCATTACCACCAGGAGACTTTCCCTCTTATCCTTGAGTCTTTCATTTGTGCATAACACAGTACAAAGGTGATCTTCATGCTAGATTCTGGAATTTGGCCGGTCACTAATCGGTTCACAAAGTATGTGGCTCTTTCCTATTGGATTCACGCTTGTTTCTAACTGGCTTGTCAGGGTAAAACTAGGCAGTGCTGAGAGTTGGTGTATGGTACTAAACAGGATCCCACTATCTTATTCATTTGAGATACTTTATGGTGTGTTAGACCAATGGAGCTATGTTGTGCTACAGCCAAATGACATTTATCGCCACAAACTTTTCCTCATATCGCAGTCACCGAATGAATACCTCTGATTGAGGTAGGCTCTACTATCAGGTAATCGACTCCAAAATCTCTTTCTCGTCATTTAGCGAGTCAACTTACGTCAGAAGCGATTACGTGTTGCTATTCATTCATTCCAAAAATTCTAATGAAATACGATACATTCTACCCCTGACCTTAGGACCACAAAAAGTGTTACCTCCCCTGTTGCGTCTACGAGCACACACATATATTTCAGTTTGTATGCCTCCCTCGAAATGTTAGATTGTTACCAAGTGAGCTGTTCACACTTTAAGACAACTTGTGCATCAACTTATCAACCTCAGTTCATTGTGAGAACACAGAATAAAGCACAATCTGTTATGAATTATTTAAATATTTGATATCTACAATACTTGGCAGCAAATCATCAGTCACTGGATAACATTTCATGGATCCAGGTGTCTTGGGCTTACTCAGCGGTAAACATTCTAATTTATGGACTCACAACAAAGGCACGAGTACAAGCCAACGGCTCTCGCATTGTTTGCTGTAGTTATCGCCGCCGCTTATTCAGAGTTTGCCCTCCGCGCTACTCATTTCTTTAAGCATATTTGTAGACTCACCTATAAATAACGGTAGCTTTCAGGTATTTCTAATTTATACCTACACCCCCCACCCAAGAAGAGGAAATAAGCGAGTTCACTAAACAAACGAAGGCTACGGTGTGCAGTCAGGCAAAGTCCATAGCAATTAACCTGAGAACCTTAAAAACGAAAGCCAATTCTAGAAGACTCATCCAAAGATGTTTTTTTTTTTTTGTTTGAATAGCAATTCCGTGCATGACTCCGCTGTTCAGAAGAACCTTCGCCCAGGGGTTTTAAAATAGACTTTACTCAGACTACAATAGACAACTCATTAGGCGTTCAGCTTCTCTTAAGCTAATGGCCTTTTGGCAAGATGGACTTTGTATCATATTGTCATCGCTAAATTGTGAGACATGCGAAAAAAGAATTAAGAAAAAAAGATGAGTGTGTCTTGCGAGATACGGATCGCTTCAGGAGGGCCTATTGTTAGTCCGCTTTGGGCAAATCCCAGTTGCTTGGGTCTGAATGAAAATTGCTTACTCATTTCACGCGTGAGATATTTGTGCTCTTTGTATCTATGGTACAATCTGCTTCGAAATCGATTGGGTTGGTTATACCAGAGTCAGGCCAGAGTCACGCTGTTTAGCGCAAGACCGCATTTTGCAACAGAAAAACCAACAAAAAAGCTTTAAGACCATTCGAACCCAGTGCCCTGGTCAACTGATAATTTTCACTTTTCATTTCCCCCTTTGTCATGCCTTTATCTGGGGTCGTGTTTTTTAGTTGGTTTCGAACATAGACTTTGCCTTGCGCGACGAATGCTTCGGGCAGCTATGTGCATGTTAGTCACGCTGACTCTTTTGAGCTTTCTTCATACAACAAGTTTCGCAAGAATGTGTACGATTGCTAGTACGAGTAAGTCATGTAGCAGAGGTTAAGACTATGTGGTCGGCGGACCACTCGGGTACAATGTGTTAAACAAAAAGTCTGATTGATCTTAAAGTGGAGCGTTTCATTCGCAGACCCTAAACGTCCTGATATTGCGTTTATACTAATGCTTCTACAGAAGTCCTTACTCTCTAAAGGAACAATTTGCAATGGAAGCCATTTTTCACGAAATCTTGCGTTTTAATTTGACATAGTCTACAGCCCAATATTTGTAAGCCCTAGGCACTGAAGTAACAGTCAAAATCTTGTATTTTTAAACGACGAGGACCACGAAATTTCTGCAACCAAGTATCTACTGGTAAGCATACATACGTATGTTCGCTGCTAAGTTTAACCTACTTGAACTTGAACTTAACCACTATGAAAAAGGCATCCCTACCAGGAATATGTGCCAGATCCATCTTGTTAAAGTATCTCTAAGGCTTAAGAAGGAATGAAAAAACAAAAAACTAGAAAGGAGATGGATATTTAGATCCTCCTAGACTGGGATACCAGACTCTTCAGAGCCCTACAAGAAAATCTGTCCGAAAATACTCACAACAGACTGTTGTTTAGGCAATCACATTCCATGTACTCTTATTTGTCCAATATTAAATGTTTGAGGCTCCAATGTATTGGTTTTTGTAAGAAGACTGTCTGTGCCGGATGTGCTGCTGAAACCTAAGCGACATTTGACCCCCATTCTATTGTTGTGAGTCCCTTCGAATTAGAGGTGAATTGAGGGCCAGTTGTTTACCCATCATAACGATTGTGAGGAGATGAGGCATGGCTATTGGTTGGAAGTTGATTTGTGGTGCTTTGACAATAAGCTGCAGTCCAGTATTGACTAGTTCCTACACTTAATGCGTTATTCTTGTGGCATTTTGTAAACTGATTCTGCCGGTTCTGAGTAGCGACAGAATGGGGAGATTTTTTTGATATGCAAACGTCACTGTCCGATGTCTATAATTGTCCACCAATATACGTTTATATACAGCGGCAAATGTCAAAACAGATACTCATCTCTCAGAATGCGCAACACATAGGTTCTCTAGAAAGGCAGAAAGTCAATTGGAATACATACCAAATCTCAAAATAATCGCAACTAACTTGATGTGCTTAACTACAAGGGTTCGACACAAGATTCCGCTAAATGAGTTGTTGGTCGAGGACCAGATCTGGACTGTCCTGCCACCTATAGAAGGTAGGTAGGTAGGTAACAGTGGTTGTTGGAAAGACGAACCCACTTAAACCTATTGGCCTATTGTGATGCCACGTGGATCTATGATCCTGTTATTCATGGAACCAGTTTGAGCTTATGATGAAGCGTAGGAGACTGTTAACGTTTATATTCTTTAGATCGTATAGGTCATTGTAGAAGAAAGCTCCTAAGTGTAATTGTTTTTCTAGGAGAGAGCAGGGAACGTACAGAGTAGGTGGATGATTATCTCCTCTTCCTCCTCGTACATGCAGCTTCTTCAGAGATTCCACCAGCCCGTAAAGCACACCAAACAGTGAGTTTTAATGGTTGCAAGGGCGTCTCGATAAAGGCTTCTGGGTTTTCTCCACTCCAAATTCGGCAATTTTGCTTGTTTACATATCCATTTAACCAAAAATGAGCCTCATCGGAGAACAAAATTTTGCGTTGAGGATCAAGTTGAACCATGTCATGTCATGGCGAATCGACTCATTCGGATTCTCCTCAACACTGCGCTCCACAAGGGCAATAACTTCTTCTGTTCGCCCTGTTTGTCGTCTTTGGGGATGCGTATTATCCACAAGAGTGTACGAGGTGTGAATACGATTCATCGTGTACTGAATAACTTGCTCAGATGGACGATTATGTCGACCGTAAAATGAACGTAGCGCACGATAAGTTTGGCGAACCGAACCATGGTTTTCAAACCAAGTTTGCGCAATTAGCACGCGTTGTTCTGGCGTTAATCTATTCCTCGTAAAATGGAAAAACGTACTATCCACACATCAACTTTCAACTGTCAAACTGACAATCTATAGAAACAGTGTTGCCAGTTTAAAAACCAAACCTCTGCAAAAAAAATACCCTTTATAAACGTTTGAAAGGAATTTCTAATATAGTTTGCTCACCAGCACTTATTTAACATTATAGTGCTTGCCTTCACAATGACAGCAGAATAGGTAAATCTGCTATGGATCTTCTACAAATCCTAACACTTGTCGATGCTATTAAGCAGTCATTATATAGAGCAATTAAACCGTAGCATCGTCATAGAAATTAATGGATACTCATTTTGCCTTTCAAATTGTATCTTTCTTATTACTTTCCGTCAAGCTTTAAAATGACAAAACCTTCAACAGTACTTTGACAAAGGTATCACTTTGAAATATGCAACATAAAATTAAAATCAATTGCAGGATGCAATTACTTTAACTATTTAAACTTTGTACGTTGTCCTTTCTTCATTACTTAAGTGGCGCTACAGTTCGGGGTGAACCTGCGACTCAACTAAGAAGCCTCTCCGTTAGCCCGGCCTTTAATTAACTCCCTCCAGTTGCGCACTCGCCGTCAGTGCGCCACCTATTAATAAAATCTAAAATCTAAAACCTAAGGTGAGGTATTCCTCTACTGCGTTATCCCTTCGGATTAGATTCGAAGACTCTGCGAAGACACTAGTGTCCATGTCGCTGTACAGCTCGTATAGGTCGTCGTAGAATCTTGTCCTCAAAGCCTGTCAACGCAAATGTTACCGAATATTTTTCTAAGGAGTTTTCTCTCGAAAAAACTGGGGATATCTTCATCCGCTTTTGATGGAATCCAGGTCTCAGCGCCATAAAGTAGGACTGGAATGGTCTTATATATGTAGAGTCTCCTTAGTTTTTCAGGATAGGGCCGTACTACTCAGTTGCCTTCTTAGCCTAAAAAACAGCGATGGGCAAGAGTGATTCTTCGCTTTATTTCTACTGGGGTGTTGTTTTCAGAATTTATAGCAGAGCCAAGATAGACAAAGTCCTTTGCAACCTCGAAATTGTAACTGTCGACCGTGACGTTCTCTAAAATTCGTCGATGTTGTGTGTTTCTTCTTGTTGACAGCGTATACTTGGTTTTGTCCGCATCGGTGACTGCCCGTTAAGTTCCTCCAATTATGCCAATATGATTGACGAACCTTAGTAGTTCCACGGACATTTGAAAGATTGTGCTTGTAGTGCTCGCTTGTGAGTTCCCCACAAATTCATTTCAAATATGATGTTGAAGAAGTCACATGACACCTTTTTTGACATCGCTGTTAAGTTTTTAGAGAGCGTTCTCTCGACAACGGACGAGACTTACAGCTTGTCTCTGTAAGTGCTGTCATATGCCGCCCTAAAATCGATGAAAAGATGGTGGGTATAAATTCGGACTTTAAGGGTTTTTTCTAGGGTCTGCCGGAATCCGGATGTCAGATTGTTGACTAGGGCTTTCAGACCTTGTGTAATAAAGCAGATTATACCTTGTCCGCAATGTTCGAGGAGACTTGTACCTCTATAGTCGGCGCAGTTGAGGATCGGTAAATCGATGCTAAGACTCCATTCATCAGGCAAACACTCTTCTAACCAGATCTCAGATATGAGTTAGTGTCACTTAAAGCAGCTTTGTTGGATTTCAGTTTAAATAAATACTTCGTGGACGGAAGTTTTGGCTATCATCGCCTAAGTTGAATGGTTTATTCTGCCTGACGGCGGGATGTTGGCCTTCGTCGCTGTTATGCAGTCCGCAGAAAGAGTTCAGCATATTCTCAGCAGCGACTATGACTCTACAACAAGGTTTTCTTCTCTATCGCTACAGGCAGGCAGACCTGTAGGAAGGGTGTTCATGCAGTACAGCCTCTCAATAACTTTGATCCCATGCTTCCCGTGCTCTTTTTTACTCTTCTGAAGAAGCCGATGTCCTTCCCGTCCCTTCTGCTCGTAGAACTCTCGAGCGGCTGACATCCTTAATTGCTTGGTACGTTATTGAAAGCTCCTTCTATATCGAGGAAGGCCGATATAGAAGTGTAGAGTCTTCTCTATTTCCTCCACCACCTCGTGCGGAGCAGTTCCTACAGATTTGCCTTTCATATATACAAAGCCATTACTGCAGCTGTCTCCAATAATTGCTCTAGGGTTTTAAGCATAAATGATGACAGACTTATTGATCTGAAATCTTTTACTGTTGTATGCCCCTGTTTTCCAGCTTTAAGTATAAAAACCACCACTTAGACTGTGTCTAAGAATTTCCATAATTTTTTTGGATTTCTACCTCCGGTACTTTCTGTATCATAATCGGTAGAATATCATCCAGACCGGGAGATTTGTACGGCTAAAAGGCCTGAATTGCCCACCGTAATATTTTCCTTTCCGTTCGGCAGAGGCCTAAGTGTCCACGCTTGTGTCGTCGTAAGGCACTTGACCATTATTCAAATTTCAACGGAAACTTGACCAGTAAAATCAAAACCCCCTTTACAAACAAAGTAGTACGGGAGAGCCAACGGCTAGTTTGGAAGTTTTCATTAAATTAAAAACAAATTTATTGTAAAATCAATATAGAATTTTACTGATTAATAAAGTTCGGTCTATGGCAGTCATGAATGGAACACAACATCGTTCATGTGACCACCACGGCTTCTATTGCAAGCAACCATCCGAAGGTTAAAATTATCGATGACTTCTTGAAGAATAAGTTGGTCAATGGGCGCAATTTTAGTTTGGATGTTATGTTTGAGATCCTGAACTGTCGCTGGATTATTGGCCTTACTCTTCAAATAACCCCACAGGAAGATGTCTTGAGGTGTGAAATTGCATGACCTTAGAGGCCAATCAACTTCTCCTCTAATCGAAATAAGGCGATCATCACATTTCGTATGCAATAGCGTGATTGATTGATGGCTTTTATGGGCGGTAGCACCATCCTGTTAAAACCAGAGATCGTCCAAACCCAATTTATTCAATTTTCGAAAAAAAAAATAGCCGGTCAACATGTTGCGGTAGCGTTCTCCATTCACTGTAACTGTCTCTCCAGCCTCATATTCAAAAAAGTACGGACCAATGATGCCGCCAACCTACAACCCGCAACATACAGTGACCTTTTTGGGATGGATCCCCGATCCCCAGAAACGACAACTTTGCTTATCCACGTACCTATCCATCCAAAAATTGGCTTCATCGGATTAGATCAAATTCGATGACAAATTGTCCTGGCGATCCAACATCCAGCTAACAAATCGGCGACATCGTAGATCGTCCAAAAGCTTCAATTGTTGTGTAGTTTGAATGTTATAGGCGTGCAAATGAAGGTCAACTTTTGAAATTCGCCGTAAAGCGCCATAAGTGAGGCTCAATTGTCGACTTCGGCGACGAATTCAGGTGTCTGGCTGGTTTTGAACACTTTCGCTCAAAATGGGGTAATGTTTTGGCGTGTACGTGCGGGTCGAGCATACTGATATGGAGTTTGACCCGATACCGAACCAGTTTCTTCAAAATGCTTCACCATTACACGAATTCCGGACTCACTAGGGCGATTATCTTAACCGAAAAATTCACGAATCTTACAGAACGTCACTTTTACAAATCGCCCACGCGTTGTTGCGTCGTAAACCACTACAGGGCTAAAATTGGCAGATTGTATGATATCTGTCAAAAAGATCAACCACATAGAATTCAGTAAATGACAGCCAACATCCACAGTATCTGTTGGCTCATCCTTTAGTATGTATCTGCGCCCGTATGGACAGGAACTTAAAGCTTTGCTGAATCTTCTTCCCACCACCAAGATAGGTCAAAGATCCAAAACTTTAAAGCGCGGTCGTAAGACATAATTCGCTGAGCCTTGTCTGGATCTGAAGTCATGGTGGGAGCACAGAAAATTACAATAGATCCCCGATAAATCTAACAATACTCTCAATACGAAGGGCTGTAGTCTGTTTACTAGGGTTTCGGCGTGACATTACGCTTTTAATAAATCAAAGCCTTGTAGTCATTGTGATATCACCTACTACTTCAATCTTTCGAATAGTTTTCCTACCGGAGATACGTACAGTACTGTGGAAAACTTAAGCAACCATCTGAATTCAGCATTTCATAGTAAATCTTTTCAACTTTCTACACCACCAAATAAAAAGAAATGGATATGTAATGATGTGTAATAGAGTGTATTTTTAAATTCACAACTTTATATAAAAGTAATAATACTTCAGACTTAAAAAAAAAACCCCAAAAACCAACAAAGTAGCCAAATTGGGCTGTGTAAAACCTAAGCAACTTTTTTAATATTTTGTGTGATATCCTTTATTTTAAATAACAGAGGCACAACGACGAGGCATAGAAGTAATTAACTTTGAAAGTGTATCCTGGTATATTTTTCAACTCAACTTTCAAAGCATTGAATAGGTGAGACCTATTGGAAAAGTGTTGTCCAGCGATACGACTTTTAAGGATACCAAACAGGTTTTCGATGGGATTCAAGTCGGGTGATTGGGCCGGGCAATTAAGGACTTGAATCCCACTATCCGCTAATCACTCCTTTACCAACTTCGATGTGTGTTTCGGAACGTTATCCTGTTGAAACACCAAACGAAGCGGCATTTCCCACTCAGCATGTGGTAGTGGGAAATGGATTTATATTTTACCCGGTCCATGATTCCGTCTATTTCGTAGAATGGACCTACACCTCCTGCCGAAAAACAGGTCCACACCATCACATTACCCCCACCATGCTTTGCAGTGTGAGTGCAGAATCTAGAATTGTGTCGCTGCCCTTTACGACGTCTCACATAACATATCCCATCAAAATTAATTAAATTAAATTTCGACTCGTCGCTGAAAAGAACTGTTTTCCATTTTTCAAGACACCAGTGTTGGTATTTTCTTGCAAAATTTAGCCTAATATGAAAAAAGATTTTAGTTTGAATTATGTTTAATGAATTTAGTTGCACTACCTGTTCCTTAAATGTCTTTTTGTGAGCATCGGTTTTTTGCACGGCCTATAACTTCGAAGATTATTTTCAATTGCACGTCTTCGCACCGTGCTAGCATCAATGTTTAAATCAAGTAATTTTACGACTTCATTCGAACTTATGAACGGTTGTTTTTTAATTACACCACAAATGTTTCTATCTGTTCGACAAGTTGTCTTACGCAGCCAACCACTGACATTTTGATTTTCGACGACTCCTATTGCATTTTTTTATTAAACGTGAAATAATCGATTTATTAATATTATAACGTTTAACTAATGTTGCCTGAGTATCTCCAGACTTAAGTTCATCAATAATCTTTAGTTTAAGAGAAGAAGAGTAACTTTGTCGCGACATTATTAAAAAAAATATCAATTATGCGACTAACTTAAAAGAAAACTGATCAAAGACAATCACTCAAGATCAAATACAAAGAGCTCACAACATTTCATGTGTAACCTGACTGGAATAGTACCGTTAGCTATTTTTTTATTGCAGTAGGTTACAGAGTTGCTTAGGTTTTGCACAGCTCAATTTGGCTACGAGGGCGAGTGAATTTCTGACCTCTTTACTGAAACAGCAACACTGCTCCTGTCAACAGGCATCTGTCAGTTGACTCCTGTCAAAATTTAAACTTGCTGCGTCAGTTAGTTTGTGTTTGACAGCTATTTTTATCAGACTACTCACTAATTTGAGGAGAAAATGGAAAAAAGTGAATTTCGTGTGCTTATTAAGCATTATTTCTTGCGAAAAAAAAACCATTACCGGGACCAAGGCTAAGCTTGATAAATACTATGGGGACTCTGCACCATCGATTTCAATGGTAAAAAAGTGGTTTACTGAATTTCGTTGTGGCCGTACAAGCACTGAAGATGCCGAACGTCCTGGACGCCCAGTTGAGGTCTCTACACACGAAACAATCGAAAAAATTCACGATATGGTGTTGGCCGACCGAAGATTGAAAGTGCGAGCGATTGTGGAAGCCGTAGGGATCTCGCATGGCTCAGTGGTTTCAATTTTGAATGATCACTTGGGCATGAGAAAGCTTTCCGCAAGATGGGTGCCGCGTTTGCTCACAGTCGACCACAAACGCAATCGTGTAACAACTTCACAGGAAGGTTTGGCGTTGTTTAATCGCAATATGGAGGAGTTTTTGCGCCGTTTTGTAACCGTGGACGAAACATGGATCCATCACAACACACCAGAGAACAAACAACAGTCAAAACAGTGGGTTTCTAAGGGTGAATCGGCGCCAAAGAAGGCCAAGGTGGGTTTGTCAGTCAATAAAGTTATGGCGACTGTTTTTTGGGATGCACGCGGGATAATCCACATTGACTACCTTCAAAAGGGAAGAACAATCAATGGGGAATATTATGCCAACTTATTGGACCGATTCGATGACGATTTGAAAAAAAAACGACCTCATTTGGCCAAGAAAAAAGTTCTTTTCCACCAAGGCAATGCAAGGGTGCACACATGTGCAGTTGCCATGGCAAAAATCCATGAATTGGGCTATGAATTGCTCCCTCATTCACCCTATTCTCCAGATTTGGCTCCGAGCGACTACTTCTTGTTCCCAAACCTGAAGAAATGGCTTGGTGGAAAAAGATTTGACTCCAATGATGAAGTCATCTCGCAAACAAAGGCCTATTTTGAGGACCTCGACAAATCATTTTTTTTTGGAAGGGATAAAAAAATTGGAGAAGCGTTGGACAAAGTGTATAGAGCTCAAGGGAGACTACGTTGAAAAATAAAATTATTTTTTTATCAAAAAATCTGTTTTAATCCAAAAGTCACGGACTTATTGATCCGCCCTCGTACTTTGTTGGTTTTTGGGTTTTTTTTTTTAAATCTGAAATATTATTACTTTTATAAAAATTTGTGAATTTAGAGTGTCTTACTCTATTACACATCATTACATATCCATTTCTTTTTATTTGGTAGGGTAGAAAGTCGAAAAGATTTACGTTGAATTGCTGACTCCAGATAGTTGCTTAGATTTTGCACACTACTGTATATACATATGTAGGTATGTATATACACTTCTATATATGGGTGTGAAGGTTAAACCCACGCTGAACTTTTTTACATTTAACTCACTTTCTCATTTATTCTTTATTATTACGTCTACCAGCGGTTTTATTATTTTACAAAAAAAAAAAAAAATAATAATAATAATTTCTGGTCCGCCACCGCTCTGAAAAAAGGTTCCCCAACCCACACCCACTCCAGTAATTTAAATATTTCTCGACCACATACCCCACATACTCACACGTCTTATCGTGTGCTCTTATTACATTCGAACAGCAATGGCACTCGCCAATCCGCCAGTCGGCAACTTCCACCACAAGCCAACCACCACCATCACCACCACTAACCAACCAGCCATAAAAGTTTCCTCTCTTCAAATGTCTAAAGATGTGCTTCTCTCTGGACTTTCACAGCGGCTCCTCTGTACGCTCTCAAGACCCGAGAACGAGTCATACATCGCTGAGGCACAGCACAGCTTACTTAAGCTTAAGCTTCATGGTGCTGCCTATGTATCCCACTTGTTAGTGTAGACTCGACGTCGTGTTCAGTTTAGCGCCACCGAGAGCGAGACAAACAGAAAATAATCAGAAAAAAAAAAAAAACGTACATTCCATATCCGACTGTCGACTGTCGACTGTCGACTGCCGACTGACCAGTCAGCTTAGTAACCCCGGCCAACTGTGGCGCATACACAATCTACCACCCGATCATCAATAATTCGAGAATGTAGTGCAAAGTGACTCCATCCCTCAAAAAAAAACCAAAAAAATCTCCCAAAATTTCGTATCTTTTGTGTGTTTATTCACTCGGGATCGATTGAAATATCGAAAAGTAAAAAACGTGATTATAATGCCAGCGAATACAGCGATCGCTAGTAAACAGTTAATAACGCACCAGCTGCTGCTAGCTAAGATATCGTTACGAAGGCGCAAGAAAGGGAACGCGCGAAAAAGCTCGAATTAAAAGCACAATACGAGTATTCGTCGTACTCGTATCGTACACGGTTACACCATAGATACATCCATACAAACTAGGTGGCCCCGCAATCGACATTTACATATACTCGTACTCGTACTCCACACACGTTAACCCAGTGTTGAATAACAAAGACAAAACAAACAAAACTTGATCTTGAATTATATACATGCGATCGCTACAGCAACAACTGTAACAATAACTCCAACAACAACAACAACAACAACAGCCACGATCCCCAATAATAAACCTAAAAACCCCAAAAACAAAATAAAAGTGTACACAGTGAGTGGTAAAAAAAAAAAATAAAAAAAATCAAAAATCTGGGGGAATTTTTTCGGGTCTGTACTTTAGTGTCTCTTCGGCGAGTGTTTACCTCCAACCAAAACAATAACAACAACAACAACAACAACGGCAACAATAATAATAAGAACAGCAGAAGCGACAAGAAAACATGGAGCGATCACAAAGTTATACAAGCGTGATCAGTGATCCTCGCAGCGGTATTAGTAGTTCGCCCAACAAATCCGTTTGTACTCCGCTGGCGATCGATATTCGACGACTTCCCAATATGGACAGTACCCACTGTAGTAGTGAACATAACATCAGTAGCTGTAGCTTGCCAAATTTTATGCCAATCAGTCCGATTGTCAAGTGCAATCCGGTGACATTTAGTGGTATCCCAAGTCCAACCACACGTCGTAAGGGATTCCTCATTCGTGACAATTCCATCCATTCGGATTCAAGCCATTACTCAAGTGTTGACAGTTTATTGGAGTCGAGAAAACCCGATCCCGAAGCGATCCTCATCAACATGGGCTTCGGTCCCGTCGAATCTGAGGATATTCTCTCACGAATACCAAAGAGATTCCTTAAGCCATCCCAAGTGAAAGGTGTCGATACAGAGGCATTCGTTCGACGTCTTCAATTAGCCAGCCATTTGCACGATCACAGTGTTTTAGGATATCGTGGACTGACCGGAAATCCGGATATCCCACCGTCGTCAATTGTTGCCAAAATAATGGAACGCTTCGAGGTGAACGAACGCAAGAAATCTCTCACATCAATAGATCCTCAATTTTGACAACGGTCGAGAAGCAGCGATCCATTTTGACAGTACCAGCCATCAGATTGGACACCAGCCACCAGCCACCAGCCACAGACATCGATTTTGACAGCAGTCAGTGCATCTGTGTCGTTTGGGTGTTCGTGTTCCTTTTGTGTGATTTCATATCATTCAATGCATCTGTCAATCTGTCAATCTGGTTTTTTTTTTTTGTTACTTAATTAGATTTTCTATTTTGTAATTGTATCTCGTATGTACTTAGGGACAAATAGTTGTAATTGTAGTTTCTAGATTGTTTTTATCATTAAGTGACTAATTAAAGAATTTTCGTACTTAAATTTGCGCAAAAAATAGTAAAGTCGCCTTTGGTTTTCATGTGCTTTTTTGGATGCAATTGTGCTCTCTTAATCGTATCTGTATCTGGTGATTGGAGAGAGTGGAGTGCCTTGACGTAAGTAGTGTGTTTACATTCGCATTTGGGGGCGCTTATTTGAGGAAAATAATTTCACAGATAGACGTCAATGATGGCAAATATTCGTATGGCAAAGATACGAGTACGTGAAATTTATTAGATTTCAGAGTATCTGTATTCTTAGGGCGGAACTTGTTTTGCATGGTACGAGTATTCATAGAGCCTGTTTCTTAGATAACAGAGTGTTGGTTGGGCCAAGTGGAATTACGGATGTCTTGAAAGTCACATGAAAAGACGAATAAAAGTGAATAGAAGTTGAACAGGGATGTAGTCGGCTAGTGCTATCAGGTAAACTTTGTATATACAAAGTCAAACTTTAAATCAGGGAATGCGCTTGAATTAGCAACTCTATAACCGTAAAAGTGCACGTAAAAGACAACTATGTATCCTTTGTCCAATTGAGTGCCGCCAAATCAGTGCTACCAGTTGAATGCTACCATTGAAGTGCTGCCAGTTAAGTGCTTCCTGACGCGTATACTCTTCTACGACACACCTTCTGTATTGGTCGGGTTATGCGCTTCAATTTTTCGCCAGTGTGATCTTCTAAACAATATTCAACAGTGACATTACGGACAAGACTATCATTACCCGGATGTACTGCGACGATGTGTGCAAGTCGCCATTTGATATAGTGGTAGATTCTCATTCCGAAATACGACCACGTCACCCACTTGTATATTTCCACCTGGCCGTCGCCACTTTCAGTGTTGTTGCAACGAAGCCAGATACTCATCGTGCCAATGATGCCAAAATGATTGATACATTTGTCGAAGAAGTTTCCAATGCTGAATCCGATTGGTAGGTTGTTGCGTAACAGTAGACTCCAAGAAATCAGGTGGAGACAGCACCAAGCGGTCATCCACGCCATAATGTACCGCAACCAATGGTCGCGAGTTTAAGGAAGCTTCAATTCGCACTAGCAATGTATGTAGTTGAACGAAATATAATGTTTGCCCACCAACCACGCCAACAAATGTTTTTTTGGCTGATTTAATTGCGGCTTCCCATAAGCCATCTTGATGGGGGGTCGCCGCCACTGAGATAAAATGCCATCGTGTCTTCTGGTTTGTCAACTATTGTTGAATGTACTCAGTTTGCCATTCAGCCAAGTCTGCTTGTAGGATTTTGTTTGCCATTTTGAAATGAGTGCCGTTGTCGCTATAGAGAAGGTTGCAAGAGCCACGGCGACCAGTAAAACGCAAGAAAACATTGATGAAAGCCCTTGCTGACAAATCCTCTGCCAGTTCGATGTGCACGGCCTTGGTTGTCATGCAAAGGAAAGTGATCACGTATGTTTTTTTTTTTCATCGTACGTGTACGTTGAGCGCCAATTCGAATGTTGAAAGGTCCGCAATAGTCGACGCCTGATGATGAAAAAGGTGGAGATGCTACGGGACGTGCAGTCGGTAACAATGCCATTTGCTGCTGAGCCATTCGATAAGAGTGTCGTCGGCATATGACACACTCATGTACGGATTGTTTGACAAGCGCCCAGCCGCTGATGATCCAACATTGTTGTCGAATTTGTTGCAACATGAGTGCAGCCTGTGCATGTGAGTTAGTAAGATGAATATCACGAATAATTTGTCGGGATAACGCGCTTTCCTTTGCCATACTGATCGGATGCCGTTGTTCAGTCGATAAGTCAGCGTGTTGCAATCGTCCGCCGACTGATAGTATACCATCGGAATCAAGATTTAGGGCCACAGAAGCTAATCTGCTCGCAACTGCAACTGGAACAGAATTTTTTAGATGGTGAATTTCGTAGTTTTCGTAGTCGGTTTGCGTAGTCAACACAGAACGATTGTAGGATTGGTCCATAGTATACATAGTGCATGCGCCAAGTCCAGTGCATGTGGTATATTGCCAAAAGTTTCAGCCAACAGACGCGCTGCTCACAACTTCAAACGTGGTATAGTTGTTGTCGGATTACCTTGATTATCAACTCGAGACGGTGTGACACACGTTCTCGCAGTAACAAATGCTGAGGTGAAATTGCCACTGTTGCTTGTAGAGCAAAATCACGCAAATGGGTTGTGACAGATGCTCGCGTCCGCAGACATCGCGGAATTCGTTGCAATCGATGTAAATTTCTCCGATAATCCATCCAGTCTTGAAGAAATTCTCACCATTACCAAGTGAATCCCATCCTAAGTCTGTACGCCTTAAAGTCTGAATAAATATTTTTGCCACAATGATAACTAGAGCAAGCATGTTTGTAGGGTCGTGCAATCGCGCAATCTCATCTAGCACCACACGTTTGGTTGTAGATGCCGTTTCGCCGAGGTTAATCCGATAGAAAAATTAGTCTGTGGTTGGATTCCAAGGAGGCCTAGTACCGTGACCTTCGGAGACTTAAGTTCAATGTCAACAGCTGGACACGAACCAATGCCATTTTATCATTGGACCGCCATTTCCGTAAATGGAAGTGACCTTGTTGTGGAACTACAGCCACGTCATTTACCAATTGAATCGGCTAGTCTCGACACTCAACATGAAATCATCTACATAAATGTCCCGCAAAATGCTTGTGAGAGCGGTCCTGGGTCGACCCTCTACCGCCAATAAATTAGAGTTGTTACGGGCGCACTGCTGCATTGCTCGAACAGCGTTGTACGGACCCGATGCCCGGAACCTGCCAGCGTTGATGACGATCGTTAATTCGAACCTGGCGAAACATTTTTTCTACTTCCGCCGAAAGAGCAACTGATACGCGTCGGAAGCGAAGTATTATGGTAACGAGTAATTCCTGTAGGAGCGGTCAGCTCAACTGTGTTTCGTTCAAGGAAATGCCATTCGAAGTTTTCGCTGACGCATTAAAAACGAAATTTCCCCAACACAGCATGATGTGGTATTAGGTAACGTTGGGATGGCTCATATGGCCATCGTCATGCGTCCCAAGGCAATGTATTCCCTCATGAATGCCACGTATTTTGCCTTAAGTTCTAGATTATTTGCCAGTCTGCGCTCCAATTGGAAAAAAACCGTCGCAATGCCAGTGGATGTAAGTTGCCAAGAGTCGGTGCATCCGGACGGAAAGGAATTTGTACGACATAACGACCATCAGAGTCACGTCGATGCGTGTCCAAGAACAAATGCACACAGATATCGTTGTCAACATGAGCTGTTGAGTTGTCTGCGTCGACGTCGAAAATACTAGCCAGAGCTAAGTTGGGGCGTTAGTCCTTATCGCCAACGATGCCATGAACTGTGTGCAATGAGCGAATTGATGGTGCCGACGATAAGGTGTGTATTGTGGCTGACCCAAATACCACCCATCCCAGCGAAGTTGATTACGGAAACGGTTCGTTCACTGAACCACGTACGATGCCTTCTTGTATGATGTCCCCCATACATCAGCGCCAATAAGTGCATCTATCCAACCCGTTTAACAAAAGATGGATCTGCCAAGCCCAATGAGGGTAAATGTTGACAGCAAGACGGCGCAATGTCAGCTACTGGAGTCGGTGTAGTGATTGTAGTTAGCGAATAGAATTTCACTGCAATGCCAAATTTGTCGTCGCTCGGCGTCAAAATAAGAGTAGCGCGGCCACGAGTGTGGGTGATGGCCGCACCAATGCCTTCTACTGGAATTGTGCAGGACCTCGTGCAAGTAGCAAACTGATTAAATAAGCGATATTTCATAAAACTGACCTGACTGCCCGGATTTTAAATCCAAATAAACAACTGCAGTCGCCAGCAAGACCAATTGTTCACCAATGACGACGAACGTCCTTGCAGTATGTTAGTTGGTAGTCACGCTGTGTAGCTCTGTGGTGGCTAGTTTGGCGTTGCTAAAGTCGTTGGAGCAGCACTCGATGGTAAGATTGATTTAGTTGTTAATGCATTGCCAGAGGTATTGACACGACACAGTAATGTATGGTGTCTGCCATGACAAATTCGACAATTGCCACCTGCGCACCCCTTTGTTGAATGTCCCGGCTTCAAACAATTGAAGCAAAGATTAGAGCCACGAAGTTTGTCAAACCGCTCAGTTACAGGTAAAACCACCAATTTCGGACAATTACTTATGCGATGTACATTGTCGTCGCAAAATTCACAGTTGCCAGCTGAAGATGCTGCCAAATTTAACTTTATCAATCGTGGTGCTGTATTTGCCACAGCATTCAGCTACCGTTGCCGTGTTGATCCACTTGTTTGAAGAAACAGGCCAATGAATAACATCCAGAGAGAGACTCTATGCGCCTTTCTTCACGAATAATAGCAAATCATCCAGTTTAGGAATGTCCCATTGACTGTTATGTGACTTGCGGCAATTTTGAATTGACGATTGGCACGGACAGTGCATCCCATTTATCGATTGGTAGTCACATTACGCGCAATGCGCGAATCGATTCACCCACGGTGTCCATAATAGCCAAAAGTCCAGCGCCAGTCTCAATTGCAACCGGTTTTATGTCAACAAAACGAGAGGCGTGCAATTCAGCTAATTGTTTTTTATTGTCGTATCGTCTCATCAATTCCTCCCACGTGGCCTGATACCCACGTGGTCAAATCGCCCACCAAGGACTCGCGCAACTTCTGCAATTTCTCATATTCCCGAATTTCTGGTTTATCGATTAGGGTTTGAATTGCATCTTTAAAGGCTGGCCAATTACGGAGTGAGCCATCAAATTTGGGAATGGTCATGGGATCCAATTTAAGATTCATCTCAGCAGATCGCCATTCTGCAGCATTCTTGCACCACTTAGCAGCTATTAAGCGTGTGAGTTTTACCACCGACGGATTGTATGTATAAAACCCCCAATTCGTCCCACAGCTTCTGATGTCTTTAGCTCGCTCTCATCAGCCGCGTTGCTGACTAACGGGTTATGTGCGGTCGTAAAACGTCCAAAGTACAGGTTCAGACTATCTAATTCCTGTGAATAGGAATAATAGCCGCCATCGAAATCGTCTGCCAAAATTGAAGCGGCCATACGACTCAATATATTGATTTCTGATGTGCGTCGATTCAATTCTGCCATTTTTGTTGGAAGCTCGGTTGTAGCGTAGCGTATGAACTAGCTACCTGTTCCGCAAACCACTCTGACTCACCAACGATTGTTGATTCCAAATAATGCGACTCCGTCTAGAAGCAAGTCACGCTGTCGAATGTACTCTTTCAATCGCAATGACAACTTTGCAATTCTCGCAATTTATTTATGTAAATTATTTGCTCGATTTATTAACGTAATCATTCCAGACAGGAGGCACCAACAATCTATCAGATTGTTAAAGATTGAAAGGAGAAAGAAAACACTAAAACAGGAACACAATCTTTAAAACCAACAATTTAAATTTTTTTAAAACGTAAGAGAAACGGAACTGAATGACAGCAAGATCAACAAACCAGTGAATTTAAAAAATGAATTTGACAACTATCCGTCCTGACAAATCAGTGCTACCATTATGTGCTGCCAATTAAGTGCTGCCAGATACGTACACTCTTATGCAAATATCACATCAATTCTAGTGATTAGAGGACTTCTACCTTAACCAAGAGAGTTCGCTTTTTAGCGCGAGATTGCGCTTATCGCCCCCAAGTGCACATTGTGAAGCCATTTACTCGTAAAAGAGTTAGCAAAGGCGCCAAGCCTTCTTGCGTGCTTGTCTATGAGGCAGTGTCCAGTGATGACACCTATGATGGCGCTGAGATGTTCCTTATTTAGAAGGATCAGACATTTAGAGCGATTCAGATCCAGTTTTGGCCAGATTTGTTTGGTCGCTAGACATGTTGGTCCAACAGTCCACCTAAGGTCTGTTCTTTTATTGACATCCAGCTTTAATGTTAGTTTGCACGCAGCGATTGGGATACCTATGCTACCCTTTTCCGGTAGAATAGGTAAAGTGTTTCCAATTTTGGCGAGTTCATCGGCTCTACAGTTCCCTGGAACGTCTCTGTGGCCCGGCACCCAACAGAGGTGAAGGTTGAACTGCTCTGCCAACTCCATAAGAGATGATCGGCATTCAAGGGCAGTTTTAGAATTTAGTGAGAATGAGTCCAGTAATTTGATAGTGGCCTGACTATTCAAAAAGATACGGATATCCTTTGGAGATATCACGTTTTTCGTCAGCCAGGACAGAGCTTCTTTAATCGCCAAAATTTCTGCCTGGAACACGCTGCATTGATTTGGAAGACAGGAAGAGAGGCTTAGATTTAGCGTGTCTGAGAAAACGCCGCAAGCAACTCCGCCATTGGTTTTACATATATCTGTGTAGAGATGGATTGACTTGTCCTCCATGAAAGCATCTTCCTCCCAGAAGGATCTAAAAGGGAAGCTTACATGGAAGTTTGTGTCAATCCAAAGTTCAGGTGTTTAATCGATGTTCTCTGTGAAGATTCCTAATGTATTAAGAATACTGGCGTGGACAAACGGATTATTTGTCCACTGTTTAGTCGCTTTGCCTGCTGAAAATATTTTCAAATGAAGCAGAATGTCTAATGCCGCAGAGGGGGTAGACCGCAATGCACCGCTTATGCATAGACATGCTGTCTCTTGACTCTGCTTAGTTTAATGCAGTTAACCGCACTTTCTAAGGCCGTCTACCAGACTACCACCCCGTAAGTAAGTATCGGTCTTATGACCGAGATTTACAGCCAGTGGGTTATCCGGGGTTGAAAGCCCCATTTATTCCCAAAGCTATTGTAGCTTTATTGACTCTTTCTTGAATGTTGGGTTTCCAGTTCAGTTTTCTGTCAAAAATGAGACCCAGATATTTTGCTGTATCGGGAAAGACTAAACTGGTACCGTTTATTGAAGGAGGGTCTATAGTTGGAATTTTGTATTTCCTAGAAAAGAGAACAAGATTAGTTTTGTGGGGGTTTATTCCCAATCCACAGCGATCTGCCCAACGGGCTAATCTATTGAGATTTACTTGAAGGAGTTCTTTAATGGTATTAAGATGCTTACCAGAGACGGCTATAGCAACGTTAACCACATAGGCAATCACCCTGCTACCACCCGCTTCCAGGTATATCAGCAGTTCATTTACTACTAAGTTCCAGAGAAGGGGAGAGAGGACACCGCCTTGAGGCGTGCCTCTGCTGGCAGATCTTTTAGCAGCAGCCCCACCCTGTTTGTAGTTGATTATCCTGCTATTTAGCATAAGGATGATCAGTTCCCCAAGTGAGTCGACTACCTGCAGAGTTGATAGCGCAGTCGTGATTGCGGATGTGTGGACGTTGTTAGAGACACCCTCTATGTCCAGGAAAGCAACAACTAAATATTTATAAAATCTATTTTCATTCTACAAGAACACTTTTTCCGTTCACGTTCGTTTCACAACTGCCTTGATCTTCACTTTTATCCTCGTCCACAGCTGTTGTCGTTCTTTTACCCTGTCTTTGACGCCGTTCTAGAAGGTTTCGACGTCGCTGTTAATTAGGCAGAGTTACCAGTATTTCGTAACCGTAAAGTTTGCCGCCCTGTCGAACTAATCGACCTCAATCAGCAGTACCGTCGTGTTCGTTATGGCTGCTTTCGTCGTTTTGGTCGCTGCTTTGTTCGTCGACAAGTGGCGATAACGTGCACCACAGTTTCATTTCTTCTGACGCGTAAATTGACGTGTAATGGCGTTGTTTTCTGCTGGCACCAGATATATCCTCAATGACATACCCATCTTTGTCGAGAACCTGTCTTACAATGAAGAGGCCTTTCAACAAAGGTTCCAGTTTTCTTGAAGTACCCGTTGCTGATGGTTCATTTTCGACTAACACCAAGTCACCTATATTGTAACGTGTAGGCCGAGCATGGTGTTCGTCGTAGAGTCATTTGGATATATCACGTTCGCGTTGCGTATTGGTTTTATCAGCTGCGTCGTTACGGATCTGTTGCAAACCTTCGTCGCCGATCGTTTCACTGTTGTGTAGGACTAGAACTAACTTATTCTAGTCACGGTCGGAAGCCATACAATAACTCTTGGGGTATTCAGCCCGTTCTTTTATTCTGCATCGAATTAATAGACCACTGCGATTGCGGTAACTGCTCGTCCCAATTTTTGTCTTCTTTGGTTGACGGTAGAAGCATAGTACGATTGGTACGTTCTGCATGCCCGTTAGCTCGTGGGGTTCTGACCGCATTTAGATGTGTTTCACATCGTTATCTAGGGTGAAACCCTTTAAACTCGTGTGACGTGAATGCTGTTCCACGGTCGGTTACTATGGGCGTCGGCATACCAAAGTATTCGCTAATTTTGTTTAAGATATTGATGACGTGCTTTGCCGCTGCTTTGATAATGGAAAATTTTGTGAAAGCGCTCACAATGACCGAAATATGCTCGTTGCGTTTTGAACTTTTCTGGAATGGTCCAAATGATCCATGTGAATGGTATGAAAGGGTACTAGTGTACCCTTGTATCATAGCGATATTCACCTTCATGCTTTCCGCCGGGTGATTTTACGAACTTTCTCATTCGGGGAAACCAAAAATACTTCTGCCAACCGTTGAGCGTTTTCTCAAGGCCCAAATGCTCTGCTTTATCGTGTTGTCCATGGACCACCACTCAGAGAAACTTGTCATTGACTTTACGAAATAATCTGCCGTTTTCGATTGTGCATTCTTCGTATGCCGTTTTATCATTCGAATGCATTTTATCGATTATCTCGCAGATTTTCTTGCCTTGGTGCTGCATAGAGCAGAACCAATCACCTTCGCTAGCAATTATTTTGGCGATTCGTAGCGATGCTGTTTCTAGTTCGAGTGCTGCTTCGTATGATGCTCGACTTAGTGCGTCCACGTGCTCCATACGTTGTCCTCCTCGATGCTCAATCTTCATGCCGAAGTCCTTGATACGTAGTCACCATCTCGGAATTCGCGGAATCAGTTCCTTTTTCTGCATTGTCGTTGTAATTGCGCTGCAGTCGGTTACCACGGTGACTTCTTTACCATAAACGTAATACCGGAAATGCTCAAATGCCTCCACCACAGCCAGGGCTTCTAATTCATAACTATGATACTTACGTTCATCATTAGTAGTCGATCGATTGTAGAATGCTACCGATGTCCATATGTCATTTTCTTTCTGTAAAACTACTCCGGCAATTCCGATAGAGCTAGTGTCCGTGTGAATTTGATGTTCGCTACTGGTTTTGTAGGCAACTAGTACAGGACTTGTTGTAAGACTCGTTTTTAACTTTTCGACAGCTTCATTTTGGAGATCGTCCCACCTGAATTGGCAATCTTTTTTAAACAAGCGTCGCAATGGTTTGGTGAGTAAGGCGTATGCGGGGACGAACTTTCGAAAATAGCTACTTAACCTCAGAAATCGTCGCACTTCGGTTGTATTTGGTGGCGTTGTGAATCCGTGAATTGCTGCGATTTTAACATCACCTGGACTTAAACCGGCAGGGTGTAGCTTATGACCAAGGCATTCGATGGAATGCATCTAGGACTCGTCGTAACTTTTCAAACATCTCATTAATGTCGTTGCTACCTACTACTACGTCGTCCATGTAATGAAACATATCTCCATCTCGCGTCCTTTCCCGAATAAGGGCCATAAGTCGTTGGAATACAGCCGTTGCATTTTTGAGGCCAAACGTCATGCGCTTGAATTCATAAAGACCGTCGGGTATTACAAATCCTGAATATTTCGAGAATTTTCTTCAATTTTTATCTGGTAGTGTCCGCTGTTCATATCGAGGACAGTGAAGTAAGTAAATTGTTTCACGTCTGGTAGTCGTTCTTCGATGTTCGGTGTTGCAAAAACCTCTTTCACCATGTGTTGATTGAGTCGGCGATAATCAATGCATAACCGATCGTTGTCATTCTTCTACTTCACAAGTACAATCGGGCTAGCGTACTCTGATATCGATTTCGTAATTATGTCGTTCGTTAGAAGCTCGTTGACCATTGCAGTAGCAGCTGACTTCTTCGGCTCTGGCAGTCGATTAGGCTTATCTACAATGGGCTCGTTAGTTGACAAGTTGATTTTCATTTTTACCGCTTCAGTCAGTCCGATTTCACGAAGATCATTTCCGAAATCATCTCGATATTCATTGACGAGACTAAGTAACGCCATATTAGTTATGTCGTCGCCTTGTTTACGATTTTGTTACCATTGTCGCCATAATCACGTTATGTTTGCCAAATAATCCTGTAACGACTCACGCATTTCTTTTATTGACTTCAACTTAGGTAAGTAGATATGGTCGAGATAGGACTGTCTGGATACAAACATCCCACCAGTCCGAATGGATATTGTGAATATTGAAAGATATAATCAGAACAGACTGCCACAGACTTTGCTAACCGCCAGTCAGCTCCAGTGCCGTCAGAATAAAGTACTGAGTACCAATCCCAATACTGTCAACAGGGTCTCTAGTGTACTAGAGACCTCCGCGATCCTTGGTTTGATAAAAAGTGTTGCCTAGAGCATTTGGCCAAATAGCTAGCCGCCTGATGCAAAATACAATTCTAACTCAAAAGAAGAGCAAGAAAGGAGCACGAGAAACTCGAATTCATCACAGCTGCTGTTGCGGATAGTCTACAAGCTGTTTCGCTGGAAATAGCGCGATATGCATCTTTGCGAACCCAATATCCATCTTAACTCTTAACGCAGAAGTGCATCGTTTTAGTAGTATCAACGCCCCACAACTTACTTAAGGAGGCTCCACAGTCCTGGGTGGACCTGGGCCCCAACCCAAAAGCGTCTCCAGCCAGCTCGATTTTTATCCAGCTGCCTAGAGTTTCGCACGCTAAGTTGGCTGAGGTACCCTTCCACCTGAGTTGTGGTCTTCCTCTACTGCGCTGTACCTCGGGGGTGGATTCAACGATTTTCGGACAAAGCATTGGTGTCCATCCACTCTACATGACCCAGCCCCCTCAGTCGTTGGACTTTCACACTTCTGGTTAAGTCGATGTCGCTGTCACAGATGGGACTGAAAATCAACCGAAGAATTTTTCTTTTCAAGCAGCCAAGTGCACCCTCATCCACTTTTGATGAATTCCATGCCTTTGAGCCATAGGACAGGACTGGGATTCTTAGGGTCACTTTTGTTGTTCGAGAGAGGGCTCTGTTAATCAATTGCCTTCTTAGTTCAAAAAAGCAGCGGTTGGCAAGAGTTGTTCTTCGTTTGACCTCAGCGTTGGTATCGTTGTCTGAATTAATAGGGAAGCCTAGGTGGACGAAGTCCTTAACTACCTCAAAGTTATATCTGTCGAGGGAGACGTTGTACCCGAGACGTCGATGTTGAGTGTTTTTCTTTGGTTGTCAGCATATACCTGGTCTTGCCCTCATTGAGCGCTGAACCCATCTTCGCCGCTTCCGTTCTAATACCCTCGAAACCTCCACTGACATCGGGGCTGCGATTATGTCATTATCATCGGAATATGCGAATAATACGACGGACTTTTGAAAGATTATGCCTTAAAGAAGTCGCATGACAACGCGTCGCATTGTCTTAATCCTTTTTTGACATCGAAAGTCGCGGTGAGATCTTTACCGATTCTGATGGGGCAGCGTGCATTCTCCATCGTCATCCTGCACAAGCGGACGAGTATAGCCCGTTTTTGTAGATGTTGTCATACGCGGACTTAAAATCGATGAATAAGTGATGTGCATCGATTTGGAACTCATGTGTGATTTCCAAAACCTGCTTTACTGTGAATATGGTGGGCTTTCTTCACCTATGGACCAATCAGGTTGTTGACGAACGGCAGAGAGGATCTTGTAGGTGAATTTAAAAAAACTGATGCCTCTGTAGTTGACATCAGAGGGTCTCCTTGAAGATTCTGAGGATGCTGAGGTTCCATTCATCGGGCATACTTTCGTCCAACCATATTTTACAGATGAGTTGATGTATACTCTTTACCAGGTCATCGCCTGCTCAGCGGGCCGTCCACTTCAGCAGCTTTGTTTGACTTAAGTTTGCACATGGCTATCTTCACTTTATCTAGATCGGATAGACGGAATTGTTGCTCTACATCGTCCAAGTTGGGAGTTTCATTCTGCCTGACAAGGGTATTTGATTCGTCATCGCTGTTATACAATCTACAGAAATGCTCTTTCCAAATCCTCTGCATTGACTACTACTATGTTCCTTGCTGATCTCTACAAACTTCGTTTCGGGCTTTGTATCCGTTTTACCTTTTGGTAAAACTTCCGAATCTCATTCCTGGGTAGTATCCCTCGATTTTCTTGACCGCGCGGTTCTCATGCTCTTTCTTTTTCACCCTGAGAAGCCGATGTTCGTCTATCCTCGTCTGCTCATAGAGCTCGTAAGTAGTCCTTCTATGCAGCGCCGCTTTGTATGCATTTTGCTTAGCTGCATGTGCTCGTCGTGGACAAGGCATTTCGTTGTGGTGGCCGAGTGAAACCCAGCACATCTGAGGCGACATCTCTGATGGCTTTTTGGCAATGTTGCCACTGGTCTTCAATACTTGCTGGCAGCATAGAACCTCTTACGAGATAAATTGAGACTCGATCGGAAAAGGATTTGTCGATCTCTTGCGATTGTAACCGTCCGACATCGTACTTTCTCACAGTATTAGCTTGCCTTTAGGATGTTTGGGATAACCGCAACCCTACAATGGTCCGAGTTGATGTTGGCCCCTCATGACGTTCGGACATTCGTAACACATCCGTAAAGCTATGCGTCGATCGCCATAAAAATCGATTTGCCTAAATCCGTTATCGAAGGCGGTGTCATGCAAGCTATTCTTTCCGACAGTCCTACCAAAGATGCCCTCTCTTTCTAGCTTTGCATTAAAATCTCCGAGGACAATTTTAATATCTTAGCTGAGGCACTGGTCGTAGGTCTTGTCCAAGAGCTTGTAAAAGCTGTCCTTCTCCTGTGTGGGAGCGTGTGTTCATATAAGGCGCGCATAAGGCAAATTTAGCCTTAATACGGATTGTTACGAGACGCTCTAGCAATAAATCCGACTATAACCATCGCCGCAATAAATGTTGCAGTTTTCCATCCTCTTCTTGCTTGCCATTTCATTTCTTGGATGGCGGCACCATCTGCTTTGCAGCAATCCAGGGCCTCCGCTAATTGTTCGGCTGCACGTGCCCTATTAAGGGCCCTAACATTCTACAGAACCGAAGTTTGTTGTCCTTATTTCATTTGCAGGGGTTATCAGGAGTAGGTCCATCCGTACCTGAGGCTTGTTGTTGCTTCATAACTGTGGGTTATTTTTTCATGACCGGGGAGTCACCCCGACGGCACAACCCCTGGAGGGCCAGGTCGATTATAGATACCCCTCGAACAAGGGTTCGGTTAGACCGAAATCAATCACCCGTTCGGGGATGTGACTGCTGCCGTTGGCCAATTAAGGGTTCATACGCCACCATCTCCTTTCCAAGACCCTGGCTTAGTCTTGGAAATTCTTACCGGCCTAAGCTCCAAATATGTCGGAGTAGCCCGGATAAGATATTGTTTGCTTTATTCCAGGATTCCATCTAGAGAATTCATGTGTTGCTATTTTTGTCTGCTGATCAGCATTCGCGCTTATAAGTTTGGCAAGCCGAGACCACTTGGTGGTAAAATAAGCACAATTGGTGACTTGACACCTCTCAATGGCTACCCAAGTTCTACAGCACCCAACGCCCCATTCCGGTATGTCTTTTAAACGTCTTCGCAGAACGCAGCCGACGAACATCACAGCTTAGGTTGTGCATACAGTGGGAAAGTGACTTTAGGCAAGGTAAAGTAAACCAACCGAATGGACAAAACTGGATCACAAATAGACTAAGAACCCTATCCTACACGTAGGATGACGTCATCCAAAAAATATTCAAAAATCCGCAGAAATATTTCCACAAACCCTCTAGAAACTACCAACCAAAGACTTTGTTTCTCAAGCCACTACTCCCCTTTGGCTTCCCGAAGAATTTGCAAAATCCTTGTATTTCCCTCAAAGCCCCTATTCCTCGGCACATTCCTTCCTGGTTTCCGCATAAATCTTCGCAAATACTTCGCAGAACCTGAAGAAGCTATTCCAGAGGCCCGAGGCATTGTTTTCAGATCTCTGAATAAGGAAATAATCCATCTTTTGTGCACAAAGAAAATACAATTCTCAATGCGAAAATTAATTCCCTGTTCAGCTTTGTGCTCAGCTGTCTCAACCAACAATAAAACAAAACATGAAGCCAGCAGACTTTGGTGTTTTTTTTTTTTTTTTTTGTTTGCCAATTTGAACAATAGTTTCACGGAACTTTTAAAAGTTTTTGGATTTTTTTTTTTTGTTCGTTTTAATCAACTTCGTTCGACTGACTGTCGAATATTAATCTGGCACACTTCACACAATACAATGAACTACCCGATCCATTCGTCGTCGTCGTCGTCGTCGGCCTTAGTATCGGTGATTTATTTTTGCTACGTGACTGCCATGATAAACGCGGCTGGAAGTTCTGCACGCTCATTAAGAAAACACCGCAAACGCAATTAATTAATTCATAATTGAAACGCATTTATTAGATGACCGCATAAGTAGGAAGGTGGCCGATCCGATCTCCGATTGATTGGTGAGACACATAATTGAATCGGATTTTCCTTTTTATCTTTGAAATGTTAGAGAACGAAGTGCCTATAGATACGGATAGACAGTATACGGATAGACAGTATCTATAGGTAGTCAAGATAATGAGTTTTTTTTTCTGAAAATTTTGGAAATTACTGTCGGGGTATTACCTTAATTGATCGAGTGGATACAGGTGCAAAAACTCATTCAAAACAAGGTTGACAGTGAGTAATTGTACTCGTAGTGGCTTTTTATTGCTTCAAATTCGTGCAAACTCTGGGTGAATGGGGAAAATTGCTGTCAATGGAAAATTTTGTGGATGAAGTCATTCGAATGCATGACATTGGTTTAAACTAAGTCTACTACGACTACTATTGATACATTTGCTTATTTCGTGCAATCCCATCACGTTTATCTCAACAGTTACGAATACCAGCGATCCTGATTAAACATACTTACATCTGACGGGCCTATGTGGCAAAAGTATAATAAGGGTTTCACCAGAGCCTGACTCAGCTATAAACAACAATCTGTCAACAGCCTCAGAACCAACTCCTATTTCTGGAACTGCTTGTAGACTAAGTAATACGAGTATAAGCCGCTGTTCCTGGTATCTGTGATCAATTGTGGTGGCGGATAAGGCCTTTCTGTGGCACCAAGTCCCCTAACACCGACGACATATTTCTAGATATGATACAATGAAATAACGATCTTCACTGTTAGCCATGGTACTGGCTTTCATACCTGACGAACAGTGAGAATAGTCTCCAAACCGAAAACCTCCAAAGTTGACTAGCACTCATGTTGAGCTGCGATCAGACTGACTTCTTTCCTGCTGAAGAGTATAGAGAGGACGTTTGCGCCCTACTGGCTTAAGACTTCTTTGGGAATATATGGCTTGTCTTGGATGCAATACGAAAAAACTAGTGAGTTTGCGCTTCAAACTGCTATGAGCTGATCATCAATCCTTAAAAAACTGAGCTTCCTAGGTTGACTGGCTCTACTCATCTAATGCCAAAAGGTGTCACCTTTCAACTCCAACATTCATTTTCCAACGAAGTTAAGTATGTGACTATTGTACTTGATATCTTTGGACTTGACATGTTGCAAACCTTCAAGACACTATCGGCAACCTGGCACCATTATTTTTTTTTCCGGCGGAACAGAGCACTTAGACAAAGAAGTAGTCCGTTGTAAGTTGTTTTTAATGAGATCTTTCAGTCTTACGTAGAAAGTATCAGCACCCACCACGTCAGCACCGAATACCTGCAGTCTGATGCGAGCGTAAGCCAGACATTCACAGAGATAGTGCTCCGCGGTGTCGTCATCACTTTCAGAGCAAGCATCGCAGGACGTTGTGTCACTTATGCCCAGCACATTTAAGTGTTTTGCAAAAGCGTAATGCCCTGTCACGACGACAGTAATCAACCTGCAGGCTTTCCTGCTGAAGGGCAGCAGAAAGGCCGCTGATTTCTTAGAGACGTCGGGAAGCATTCGTTTGGTCTGCCTGCATCTCGGGGGCTATGTCATCTGCAGTTGTGCTCATATGAGACCCAACTGGCAATAGAAGCCTTAACCAAGGACGCGGGCAGACCTAACGTAGGTTCGTACATTCCTGAGAAACTCTCCTCTGAACCTTGCCTGGGAAGTTCATCGGCGATTTTATTTCCCGAGATCCCATTGTAACATGGGACCCAGAGAAGAGTCTCTTCTGTAGTCCTGAACTAGCTTGGAAGACGTAAGAGGGTTCAGCAAGGCTCTAAGCGGAGCTTGACTATCGCTACGGTTCTCCACAATATAGTTGGCTGCCATCAGGATTGCGTAAATCTCCGCTTGGATGACAGATGAGAGCTTTCCTAACGTGAAGTAAAATCTAACGTTGTCGTCCTCCAGAAAGGCACCAGCGCCACATCCTATATTGGTTTCCGAGCCGCCCGGAATGAACCGACTGCATTCTTTTCCTGGTTCAGATTCTGGCCAAAACCAGTCCCAGACACAAGGAGAGTTGATTTCGTATTTTTTCAGCAACAGGAGTTCTGGTGTCATTGCATTGGACGGCATGTCCATAAGACCAGAGTCATAAGAGAGCCGACGCGCAAGGTCATCAAAACTCCAGTGCGTATTGTAATACCAAACACCACTTCTTTTTAAACAGAAGAGGGCTTTGAGAGTGCAGACCATGATATGAATAAATTATCCTCTGCGACTTTCATGCAAATCTAGGAAGTGAGGGCATCGGAAAGAATAGCCTGGACGACACCACCTCCGATAACGGATTCAAGCTAATTACGGATGCAGCGGGGAGAAACGGTTTCGCAGCTACCACGCGGTTCCTGTATCTCGATATCAATCAATCGTGACACAGATTGAACACATTACGACGTAAGGCACTTCTCCAGTATAAGGAATGTCTGAATGTTTCAATTGGCCAACATCGACTCGGACCATTACCATGCTGTATCCAAGATACGGCTGAGTATACTGTGAGGAAGCCTGACATCGAACGACTACAGTCGCCAAATCCTTTTCCGATCGAATCTCCCTTAATCTTTTAAAAAGTCCTATGCCGCGAGCATCAAGTATTGAAGACCTGTAACAACATTGCCAAAAACCCATTAGAGATGCCGCCTCTAAAGTGCTGGGTTTCATCCGGCCACTACAACGAAACGAGTGCCAGCAAGAGGTCTACAAAGCGGCGCTGAAGGAATAGAGCTAGTTACGAGCTCTACGAGCAGAAGAGGAGAGATAAACATCAGCTTCTCAGGAGGAAAAAGAAGGAGCATAAGAAGGGTGCGGTCGACGAAATTGAGAGATGCTACTCCAGGAATGAGATTAGGAAGTTTTACCAAATGTTAAAAAAAAATGCTATGGGCACAAACCCGGAACCGAAGTCTGTAGAGACCAACAGGGATCATACCTAGTAGTAGAGTCGCAGTTAATGTTGAATAAATGGACGATGTAGACCCCAATATTCCGTTCACCCAACCCGGATGAAATCATGATAGCCATATGTGAGCGCGAGTCCAATAAAGCTACTGGATCAGATGGCCTGACTGTCGAGCTCTTCAAAACAGCGGGCGATGTAAGGAGCATACACCAACCCATCTGCAAAATATGGTCAGACGAAAGTATGCCCGATGAATGGAACCTCAGCATTGTTTATCCGATCGTGAATCAAGGATACCCTTTTAACATGTCTGCCGTATTATATATTCTTCGTCAACAATCTGATTGGTCCATATCAGACCAAGAAAATCCTCAATTGACACAATATTCACATACGGCAAAAAAAAGCCATGAGCTCCAAATCGATTCACAGAACCTATTCATCTATTTTAAGGCCGCGCGTGGATAGCATCTATAGAGACCAGCTATATACATAGAGCAATCTCTAATTTTATCATCCCTGCCGAACTCGTCCGCTTGTGCAAGATGACGATGGAGAGTGCACGCTGCTCCATTGCGGTCGGTAAAGAACTCACCGAGACTTTTGATGTCAAATAAGGATTTAGACAAGGCGACGTGTTGTCATGCGATTTCTTTAACATCATTCTTGAAAGAATAGTGCAAAACTTACACGCCAACACCAGAGGCATAATCCTGCAAATGTCCGTCCTATTACTCGCATACACCGATGATATTAACATAATCGGAAGAAAGCAGCGTGAAGACAGTAGCGCCTTCTCGAGTATTGAGTCGGAAGTGGCAAAGATGAGTATAACAGCCTAGCATATGCTTTAAACAAGAAAGGACACCCAACACCGACGTCGCGGACAGAGTTAATTTATCGGACCCTGCCCAAGTTTTGGCCTTAGTGATATGGACTCAAAACAGAAAATAAAATACTGGAGAAGGCTAGGCACAGTGACCTAGAAGGCCTTAACCTGAGTTAAATGAAATACCTAAATTATAATAGCAAAAGAGCAGAACTAGTCGTTCTCCTTGATCGAAAACAAACAAGACTACCGTCTAGCACGTAGAGGAGGACCATTTCTAAACAAATAAAATATGTTTTTTTTAAAGCTATACAAATTCAATATAAAATAAAACACCTAAAGCTAATGTCGATGTCCACTATATTAGCTTTATTTAATAGATAATTTTATGGCTTTAGTGTTTAAATATAACATCGGGCATATGCGCGTCATGACTAGTCGAACGAAGCGCAATCGTGAAGTTCAATTTTCAACAACTTTATCGAGCAACTGGGCCCGTATATCAGCAATAACACGGCGAATGTTGATTTCCAAATCGTCCCACGTCTCTAATTAATCGGCATAGACTAGTGACTTCGCATACCCACAAAGAAACTAATCTAAAAGTGTGAGATCACAGGATCGTGGAGGCCAGTTCACAGGCCCATTAGGCGAAATTATGCGCCGAGCAAATGTTTCCCGCAATAAATTGATGGTGTCATCACACGCGTGCGGTATGTTGCGCCATCTTGTTGAAACCAAAGCACTGTCAAGTCAATGTCATTCAACTGAGGAACAAAGAAGTCAGAAATCATGTTTCTATAGCGCTCTCCATTGACGGTAACATTCTGGTCGGCATCCCATAAATCACACCAAATAGAGAGTTTTAATGGGGGTAAGGGCGTCTCGACAAAGGCTTCTGGGTTTTCTCCACTTCAAATTCGGCAATTTTGCTTGTTTACATATTCATTTAACAAAAAATGGGCCTCATCGGAGAACAAAATTTTGCGTTGTAAACGAGGAAGCTGAATCATGTTTTCGGCCCATTTACCGAACCTACGACGCGTATAATGGTCACGCGGTTACAACTCTTGCACAAACTGGATGGGCATAGCTCCAATTGCTGTGCACGATGGCGAATCGACTCATTCGGATTCTCCTCAACACTGCGCTCCACAACGGCAATAACTTTTTCGGTTCGCACTGTTTGTCGTCTTTGGAGATGCGTATTATCCACTAGAGTGTACGTGGTGCGAAAGCGATTCATCGTGTTCCGAATAACTTGCTCAGATGGACTATTATGTCGACCGTAAAGTGGACATAGCACGCGAGAAGTTTACCGAACCGAACCATGGTTTCCAAAATAAGTTTGCACAATTTGCACGCGTTGTTCTGGCGTTAATCTATTCATCGTAAAATGGTAAAACGGACTAACCACAAATCAACTTTCAACTGTCAAATTGACAGTCTGTAGAAACAGTGTTGCCAGTTTAAAAACGAAACCTCTAAAACTAATACCCTTTATATTCTCCATGAAGAGGATCCGGAACGGATAAGATCGGAGCAGAAAAGCCTGATTCTATTGCTGGAAATATTAAACAGCTAATGGCGGAGAGGGGTACTATCGATCAACCATGGGCTGCAGTTTTTGGCGGGAACTCCAAACATATTTTGTAGACAAATCCCTAGGTATGACGTCAAACATTGCAAAATTTCACTGCCTTGTATGCAATTATGATCATGAAGTCATTTTCAAGTTCAACATTGAATCGACCCCAAAAATTGCAGTCACATGTGCTTGACGCCTGTTTTGCTGACTTCTACAATCAGAGTCGATTAAAATTCCATGATTCTATCTGGCACTTTGCTCATCACACACTTACGTCAATCTGGGTGGCATTAGCTTATAATCACTGTCTCCTGGAACTAATGCCCAGGTGATTTGTTATTCACTGATGCGACGCTGTAATATTGTTTGCTCAGTACGAGCAATTAAACACCCTTCACGTTTTACGACTGGAAAAATTCTGGCATTTTCTTTTTACCAGCTGGGATCTGAAAATCCCCAGTCGCTAAGACAAAAGACTTGTATCAAACTAAATACCCATAGCACTCGTATCTACAATTTACATTCTTAATGAGCAAATATGTCAGAAAGTAGAGAATCTCTCAGCAAGTCTACATGCACAGATAGCTGGTGACAGTCGGGCAAATAAACCGTCTGCAAGTCGGTAACTTTGAACAATGCAAGTTCTATGCTAATTGCCGCCAATAAATCATACGAATCTGTCAGTCTGTCAGTGGTTACTGTATTTGCGAATTTCTAAATCAAATAAAATCCAATCTTTCGAATTGGATGAATTCTTGAAATTCCCCCAAAATTCAAAACACGGGTTTCATGTCAAGACGTTGCCTCTATGCCTCTACCTTGCCCCAATCCGAAAAAAAATAAAAAAATTCAAAAAATCAATTTTTTTTCAGCAACAAAGTGTTGACGTATCTACGTATCTGTTGTGGTATTTGCTTCGATGAAAGTAATTGAACTTGTGTCACAAAGTTAATGGCGCCAGACGCATTTCAATTAATTTCAATTGAATTCAAGTGCTTCGATGCCGTTGTATCCGTGCATCCGTGTATCCGTATAGTGGAATAGGAATAGTTGCTCTCACACTGTTAAGGCCGTTCTGCTCCAAGTTGCTGTCGCATTGTGTCGCTTTAATGGCCGCAACTTTGCAAATCATAAACTCAATTGCCCGTTATGAAGTTAATGGCATTTATGGCACAAGATTGTTGGGCGACAGATTAGACTTTGAGATACATACGCGTACAATATCTGAGATAGATGATGACTTGTTGTAGCTGGAGGGTAGGTCTGTAGGTCTTTGAAGAGGATGTTTGCTTGCCATATTCGAGTGCTTGTGTCTATCTATATGAGCCAACATTTTTGGGAGATCTATAAAAGTGATTAAGGTATTTCCTGGCACACGATAACGTTTAGATTTTATTTAATCAACTGACAAGTAGTCAGACCGACAGACAGAGCTACATGTCAATATTGACACGAGGAAACGTTCAACTATTGTTATTATGGGGCAAGTTCTGCTACATTGATGTGGAAACATCTGAAAAGAAAAAAATAATAAAAAATTAAAGTAAACACGCAGATTAAATAACGAGATGATGAACGAGAACGATGTCGTAAAATGTTTTCATTGGCAAATATTTCACGATAAGGAGATGTCAATTGAAGTAAACAGAAAAATAAATACGAGTACTCGGAGAATATGTGCTTCACTGATTATATTTGGAATCGGATCAGATAGTTGGTTGTTGTGCAAATTATAAATTACAATAAATGGGGCCTGGAACTTTCCCTAATTTTCCCTCTCGACATTAATCATTAGCGAGACTCATGATAATTTGAGAGATTAGTTTTATTTGAAGCACCGATTTCTGCTAAGGGACACCGTCATAGTCGCTAACCTGTTAAAGACGTCGGGAAGCACTTGTTTGTTTTACCGGCATCCTGGAGAGTCATGTCATTTGGAGAAACCCAACTGTCAGCGGAAGCCCTAACTGAATGCATGGGTCCTGGGAAACTCTTTTCTGACCCTTGGCTAGCAAGTTCAACGGAGATGTACTCAAAATCGGTGAATTCAGGCATCCGACTTAGTTCAGAGAAATATTTCGGTCTCGAGTTAACGTGGTACGTGGTACATTATAGTTTATTTCAATCAGGATTGCGTATATCTCTGCTTGGAAGGCAGACACAAGTTTTCGTCACAGAAGTGGTATCTAACGTTATCGTCCTGCCGAAATACACCACCCACTACACCCTAGATCGATAAAGATCCGGCTACAATCCCTTCCTGGTTCATTTCTGGATGAACCCATTAGTGAGAAAGTCGATTTCCTACTTTCGTAGCAAAAAGATTTGTAGTGGTATTCCGTTAGGCGACATATCGAGAGTCAAGCCAAAAGGCAGTAGTCGTACAAGGTGCATGTTATGTCAAAGACGACTTTTTTTTAAACGGCAAATGGCACCGTAATTCCAACCCATTTTATGAATATCAAGAGAAGATAGGTAGGTAAGAGTGGCTGTTGGAAACACCAACCCACTCAGGCCTATTGGCCCATTGTGATGCCACGTGGATCTATGATCCTCTTACTAATGGAACCAGTTTCAGCTTACGATGAAGCGTAGGAGACTGTTTGCGTCTATATTTTTTAGATCGTCTAGGCTCCTAAGTGAAGTTTTCTTCTCTGGGAGAGAGCTGGGCATGTACAGAGAAAGTGGAGATTTATCTCCTCTTCCTCCTCAACTTCTACAAAAATCGTTTGTAAAGGCGACAAGCGACAGTGTCCAGTCATGATACCTGTGATGGCGCTGAGATGCTTCCTATTTGGAAGGATCAGACACTTAGAGCGATTCAGATCCAGTTTTGTTTGGTCGCTAGACATGTTGGTCCAACAGTCCACCTAAGGTCTGTTCTTTTATTGGCATCCAGCTTTAATATTAATTTGCACGGAGCGGTTGGTACACCTATGCTACTCTTTCCCGATAGAATAGGTAGAGTGGTTCCAATTTTGGCTGGTTCATCGGCTCTACAGTTCCTTGGAATGTCTCTGTGGCCCGGCACCCAACAAAAGTGAAGGTTGAACTGCTCTGCCATCTCCATAAGTGATGATCGGCATTCAAGGGCGGTTTTAGAATTTAGTGAGACCGAGTCCAGGGACTTGATAGCGGCCTGACTATCCGAAAAGATACGGATATCCTTTGCAGATATCGCGTTTTTCTTCAGCCAGGACAGAGCTTCTTTAATCGCCAAAATTTCCGCCGCTACAGTGATTTTGAAAACGGGAGGAGAGCTTAGAATTAGCCTATCTGAGAAAACACCGAGACTAACCCCGCTATCGGTTTTAGATCCATCTGTGTAGAAATGGATTGACTTATCCTCCATGAAAGCATCTTCCTCCCAGAAGAATCTGGAGGGGAAGCTTACCTGCAAGTCTTTGTCAAACCAAAGTTCAGGTATGGTGTAGTCGTTGCATGCTGAAAATATCGAGGGGTGTCAAATGAAACAGAATGTCGAAGAGGGAGTAGACCGTAAGGTTCCGCTTATGCATAGATATGCCGTTCGTTGGACTCTGCTTAGTTTACTGCAGTTGACTGCATTGTCTAAGGCCGTAAGTGAGTATCGGTCTTATGACCGAGATGAATAGCTATAGCCAGCAGATTAATGCGGGGTTGAAGGCCCCATTTGTTCCCATTGGCTTCTTTGCAAGAAAATAAAGCTACTGTAGCTTTATTGACTCTTTCTTGAATGTTAGGTTTCCAGTCAAAAATGAGACCCAGATATTTAGCTGTATCGGATAAGACTAAACTGATACCGTTTATTGAGAGAGGGTCTGTAAATGGAATTTTGTACAATATTTCCTGGAAAAGAGGACAATATCAGCTTTATGTGGGCTTACTCCCAATCCACAGAGATTTGCCCAACGGGTTAATCTGTTAAGGAGCCCTTTGATGGTATTAAGATGTTTACCTCAATCACCCTGCTAGCACCCGCTTCCATGTATATCAGCAGTTCATTGACCACTAAGTTCCAGAGAAGGGGTAAAAAAAACACTGCATTGTGGCATACCTCTGCTGACAGATCTTTTAGCAGCAGCCCCACCCTGTTTGCAGTTGATTATCCTGCTATTTAGCATAAGACTGATCAACTCTTCAAGTGAGTCGTCTACCTGCAGAGTTGACAGCGCAGTGATTGCGGATGTGTTGTCGCTGTTAAAGGCACCCTCTATATCCAGGAAAGCAACCATTGTGTACTCTCTATATTGCAGGGATCGTCCGTTGTGGCTAGTCAGTGAATGTAGAGCGGTTTCCACAGGCTTTCCTTTACCGTAGGCATGTTGAGCCGTTGACAGAAGTCTTGGATCAATTTTAGCTCGTATATGGATATCAATCAGTCGTTCTAAAGTTTTCAGAGGGAAAGATGACAGACTTATAGGTCTGAGGTCCTTTAGAACAACATGACAGCATTTTCCGGCTTTGGGGATGAAAACCACATTGAAAGTGGAATGTGGATCAGTTCTACACAGCTCCTCGTAATATTTTCTAGCGAAGGCAGAATAATATCTGAAGACCTCTGTAGCTCGGCAGGTATTATGCCGTCCGGACCAGCTGACTTGTATGGTTTGAAGCTATGCAGCGTCTCTTGTAATCAGGCCGTGAATTTTGGTACTGGTTGCAGCAGGCCTGTTTGGGTTGCTAGTATGCGCGAATTGGAAGCTACCTGGTAAGCGGGTGTCTAGTAGCAAATTGAGTGATTCACCACTTGAGGTTGTCCAAGAGCCATCTTTTTTTCTTTCAAACAGCTAGGCATCAAAAGACTTGTAGGGGAAATTTTCCTTAGTCGCGATGCCTCAGAGGTTTCCGTGATTTTGTCACAGAGTGACCCCCAGGATTGTAGCTTTGCTTGCTCAGTTCTTTTTGTATATTTTGAGTGATTCTTTGTATGAGCCCCAGTCAGTCACTTTTCTTGTTGAAGTTGAAAAGTTTTCTACAAGTGTTTCTAAGCAGTCCCAGTGCTGATGTCCACCAGCGCGGCTTTTTCTTGCCGCTAGGTTGATTAAGAGGGCAGGAAGCGGTCATAGTCTGATTGAGAGCCAGGATGAATTCCCTGACTTTTGTGTCAAGTTCATTAGTGTCACTCGGGTGACTTGAGTCTTCAGAGGATATTGTTTCTGGCAGTATTCCTCTGTACTTTGGCCAATCAGTTTTCCGATAATTTCGAAATGCTGGTTGGCTGTGAGGAGCATCATTCGATGGAAGCTATAAATATTAATCAGTGCGTCTAGAACAGGACTAGGGAAAGCCCGCATGCATTTGAAGCTGACCGTTCTTTGGAGTCGGGCTAAGGCAGCGTTGAAGCATTTTCATTTTCGCTTTTGGAGCAGACATTCATCGCATAAGGTACATATAAGCGATCTTATTTCAGACGGGAGATGCATATGACGCTCCTCGGTGACAAGCCGATGATGTCTTGCCGATATTGCAATCGAAATTATCGACGCGACATGTTCAGTCCAAAGAGGTTTGTTATAGAAAATGACACCCAAATACTTAGCTTCATTAGAAAAACGGACGATGAGCATAGTACTACAGGGTGAATAACTCGAACTCCAACTTTTTAAAATGCAAATTTTTTTTTATTTTTTGATAAATTTTATTGTGCCAAAGCAAAAAATGTTGGAAAATACATCAATTTTCAAATTGTACTCGTATCAGTAGTTTTCAATATGCCCACCGAATATGCGCGAATAATGGCTCTGCGGTATTTTGGCCCATTCCCGGCGAAGTGCTTGTTTAAGGTGGTCCAAACTTTGGTATTTTTTGTGCCAACCTTCGTCTTCAAAATACCCCAGATAGAGAAATCCAACGGATTTGCGTCCGGAGAATTTGCAATCCATTGTGTCGAAGAAATGAAGTGTGGGACATTGTTTTTTAACCAATCTTGGTTGACGCACGCTTTGTGAGACGGTGCCGAGTCTTGTTGAAATGTCCACGGTCTCCGACCGAAATGATTGTTTGCCTAAGGCTTCAATACTGCCTCTAAGACAGTTTCACGGTATACAATCGCATTAATTTTGACGCCACGGTCCAAAAATACGAGCGAAGAGCGACCATCGGCGGTTATAGCGGCCCAAACCATCGGTGCTGGCCGGCCGACCTCTCTGGCAAGTAAACTCGGTCATTTTGTTTGTTGAAATTTTGCTCGATAACAAATGGCGACTCATCGGAAAAAACCAAATTCGGCAACTCACCACTTTTCTGTTGCGGTGCAATATCGTGTGCTTTTTGGAGCTTCAATGGCTTGAGCCCAAGCTCATTTTTCAGTATATGTTGCATCCGTTCCAACGATATGTTGAGCTCAAGAGCCATTTTTCTTCCACTTCGACGCGGATTTCGCTCAATTCGAGACTTCACTTTCCGAACCATTTCTGCCGATGTTGCTGTTTTTTTTATGAGCATCTCCATGGCGTTTTGCAACGCTGCCAGTATCACGGTAACGTGCTATGGTTCGAGACACAAATGATTTATTCACGTGTTGGTGTTGGAGGGCTCTAACGATAGCTACTTGTGGTTTTCCAGCCAAATATAAAGCAATCACACTATCACGTTTGAATTCCAACGCGGATAAAATTTTTTCAACACAACTGAGACGCAAATCGTTTAAAAAGCTTGTAAATAATAAAATTATCTGTCATGTGTCAAAATTCGAGCTCACTGTCAAGAACGATTTGGAAATTATAACAGTCTGAAGTTGGTTGCAGTTCGAGTCATTCAGGGTGTAGTACAACAATGATCGGTCGCGCGAGCATTTATGAGAGGCGCAGTGTTTCAGGATCTTCCGCGTTGGTTAGAATACTGCATCTTGGACAGAGGATGCATTCGCAAAGCAGTTTTGTGTACATTAACCTCGACTACTCTCTTCTTTCTATTTAACATGAGGGTAAGATAGGTCTGGAGCTCTTGGCGAGCGTGTAGTCATCTTTTCCGATTTTCGGTATAAAGGCCAGGTGTTTGATATGTGTGCCAGTGGCAGAGTTACAGTAACGATTCTTTCCAGAGTTGCTAGCAGCTGATCTATACCTTTTCTAACATAACTGGAAAGCGTACTTTGTGCCCCCATCTGTCACCACAGCCGATTACATCGAGCAGTTTCGACGTATTGTGTTACTCAGCTCACTTGCAGCTTCCATAATAGGAGCTGGTTGTGAGCTACTTCTGATTAGGTTACATGGGAAGTGATTCTCCAGCATGAGCCAGAGAGTTTCTGCTTTCGACGCAGTGTAGGTCCCATCACATATTCTCATTGTTTGCAGTCTGACTGATTTGCCCTTTTTGAGGAATTTGGCCATAAAGGTTTTGTATAAAGGCCTTTAGAAGAGGCACTCTACGCAATACTTTTTTCTCGCTTCCTTCAAGATTCTAGTCTTCCTCCAAATTAGTCTTTACTTACCGGTTTAGAAGTTTTACGAAATCGCTGCAAATCTGCCATTCACTATGGAATGACCAATCTGCATGAGTTTTTTCTGGTTGGACAAGTCAGTTCGAAACATTTGACAAGGGTCCTGTTCAAGTTCTGAACGGCTTGCTTTTACTTTTATTTTATTCTGAGTTTAAGCGAAATATTAACGGACTTGCCGAGTTCCTACTTAATGCGTCTCTAGGTGGTTTTTCACAGATTCTTCCCTTCAACAAGATCGGAACCTTGCATGTGATTTTGAATTCGATGTACGCATGGCCTGACATGGAAGAGTCCGAAGGTGCTGGATACCATCAATTCGACTACTTGCTGTCATACATATTTGCAGTCTGGCTGAAAGTCAATTAGTATTGACATTACAACCAGGTCAGACCATAGTACGAGGTGCAGCACATGATTCCTTCCCTCGTTGCGGTTACTACTGCCCTCAGAAGCCTTCTGAGCAATACCAACGCATCACAGTATAAGTTCCATCTTCCTAGAATCAATCGACTAATAGCGAATAATAGGGAGAATAAGCCGATGCAACGATGAATTTGTGCCATTCGACATTCTTTTCGGAGCTTTTGTCTGCAGCAACTAAATCGTGGATGCAGAATTGCAATTGAAAATATATTTTCCACATTTCAGTATCGAGTCCAAGATTCTAGGTATGAGGACGTGTCAACACATCCACCATTTCCTTAAGTTGTCCTGGAATCCAATAAATTACGCGCGTCGGCTTCGGTGACCTGAAAACCTTAAAAGTCTTAACTAACAGATGGGTTACACACTTGCTTAGCCATTCAAAAGTTTGCTGCGCTAAAAGTTCCGGTTTACATATCGCGGTCCATTGAATGCGAACTTTCACAGCTTTTGCTAGCTAGCGCAGTTGATCAAACCAGTGTTTGGACAAAGTGTCGTTCAGACTATTGCCATTGCCATTCTTTTCAAGTCGAACCATCAGAGAGGTGATAGTGGCACCCTTTTACGTAGGTAAACCTATCTTGTCCCCTTTGGCTTTTGGGATTTTCTTGGAGGAGATCTCTGAATACGTACACGAGTATATTGCTTTCAGTTTTCAATTGCTAACTTAGACAGCACTGCCTGCAATTGGACATTCCTGGATATCTTAAACTACCTAAGTCGAGGTCTCAAGTTATTTGGGTTCAAAATGACCAAGGATGCCTTCATCCGCATTTATTAATGTCCATATGTGCTTTTGCGCCACCGAGGGGAACCGGGATTATTGGGTCTTAAATAGAGTCTCCTTAGTGCTTCTTGATGAAATGTTATTATCAGAGTTAACAACGAAGTCAAAGTAGGCTGAATCCCTAACTACCTCAAAGTTGAAACTATCTTTTATGACGATGTGCCCGATTTTTTGATGTTAACGTGAAAATTATCCATCTGCAAACAGCTCCAATCGCAATTGATAGTTTGCAATATTATCGGCGTAATAGTCAGTGCTATTGGAGAAATGTACTTCTGATGTTTCCTTGCAAGCTGCAGACAAGTATGATGTTAACGGAGTCGCATGACAGCGCATTACCTTGTTTAAACGTCTTTTTTGGCATCAAAGGAATCAGAGAGATTGTTTCTGACTTTTGCGGAGTAGTGGACCTCCTCCATTGTTATTCTGACGAGTTCGACAGGGATACAAAAGCCATATACGGCCCTAAAATCGATTAAACGTGAAGAATGTCGGTCTGGAATTCTTGGGTTTTCTCAAGGATCTGCCATAGAGTGAACATCTGATCAATTGTGTACTTAATTGGTCTAACACCGCACTGATAGGTTGGATTGGCTAGTTGACAAGATCTTGTATGCGCTGCTAAGGAGACTATTGTTGGTGCAGTTTAGAGCGTCCTTGTTTCTGGAGAACAGGAAACTGTGCTGAAGGTACATTTTTCACGCATACTCGTACTTCCCCCAATTAAATCTTGGAAATGTGTTGTTTTATACCCTCTGGCAATCATCTTCCGCTGCTCTAAATAAGTCGGAAAAAAGGCCTTGAGGCCCATCATCCTTACTGTTCTTAAGTCTTTGGTAGCTATTGTTATGAATCCTCAAATCAAATGGATAGACATCTTGGATTTCATCGCTTGAAATGAGTGCCTCAATTCTGCCTGATAGCGGAATTTCAGCACTGACTGTGACTCACCCCTAAATTCCTTGTCCATCTCATTGGGTCTTGTTGAATTGACATGTTCGTCATCAATTTTCGTAAAACTTGTGAACATTGTTACTACAGAACCACCCGTCTTTTCCCCGACCAGGTGCTCCTCATTCTTTTATAACTAGCCAATGCTCAGGTGACTATGGACATACTTAAACTGTTTGCACATTGCGTATAGGATGGAAGGGATAAGAAGAAAAGCGAGATACCGATAAGCGTTGGTTTTGAATGTTTGGAGGTTATAATGAGTCGGAAATAAAAGGTTCGACAGGACATTCCATATTATTCTACAACATTTCAAAACACGTTCGAAAGTGGACTTGAAGGTTAACTCATATATGGCTCCTTAGGCCAAAAAATAGCGCGATTGGTAAGTGTAACCTTTCGTCTGAAGGGTTCGTTTCTTCTCTGGTCTTTTGTCCAAAAAGCTGTTCTCGTCATTCTATGCAGAACCGCTTCATAGGCTAGGTATTTTGTTACTAGTGCTTGTCTCTACTCTTCATGGAACCAGGAATTTCGTGCGGATAGTCGGGGGAATCCGAGCGAACCAGTTTCGCCGTTTCTAATGGCTTCCTCTTAGCACTAATGCCACTGGTCTTCAGAACTCTGTTGTTGTGGTATCGGAGATATCCCTAGACGTACTTTGGATGCAATTAGGTAATGGTCCGAGTTTATACTAGCCACTTCAAATGTTCGGGCATCTGTAATACGGAGACGTCATTGTCATGCTTATTTGCAAATGTTGAGGTGAGGAAATATTCTGCTAGCTATGGATATTCCGCCAAGTCCGTTTCCAGACATGGTATCCTGGAGACTATGCTCTTCGATTGTACTACCATTTTGGCATTGAGATTTTACAGCCATACTTAGGACGTTACTTGAGACTCTCGGAGAAACATTCGCTGTTACCAGCGTCCATTTTTTCTGGTGGGCCGTGAGTGCATATCAGGGTGACCTTGGAAAATTAAGCCTAAACTCGGATGATTATAAGGGCTCCTTGCTTATGTTATGTCTGTCGCTTACAACAAATCTACTCCCAAAGTGACTCTGCTTCTGAGACAAGTGTCATTATGCATGTCATAGTTGTTCATTCTTTCTCCACTCACCTGGTTCGCTCAAAGCATTCAATTAGGAAAACTCCAATGTCACACTTAAAATGAATTTAAAAAATCCCAGCGCTGCAAAAAATTGGCCCTCACACAACCAGCAAAAGCAAATTTGAATTTTCCATGCGAATCCATTTATCTACTGCTCTAAGTAAAAAGCCACTTACAAGCGCTTTGGTGCTCTCTTGTAGGTACTCGGCACGTGCCCTATTTCCAGAGCACACGTGCTGTTCCAGATTCACAAAGCAATGCACTGTGTTTGATTCTCCAAAAGCAAGGCAATTTTGATTGCGTGCATTTGTTGGAAGGAAGCGTGGAATTTTCCGGACGTGCCTGATTGTGATCTTGATTGCATCTCCACTAAATGCCTGTGTCGCAAAGAGCCATGCGATTTTTACTATAACCAACATGAGTCATAGCTGAAATTTCCATGATAATCTGCTGGAAATAGTATTTGTGGGTGAACTCTGGCTACAACGCAAGTGTCAGAAACGACCTCGTCATACTGGTATCTGCCAGTATGTGCACATTTAAAGTTTGGGAATTGTGTTCTACCACAGACAAAGCATTTTTTTTATCACCGATTTTATGAGCCAGAGCTGGCTGTAAGGTTAAAAGGTTTAAAGCCGTTGTCCGATGTGGATTTCGTTGTGCCTATTTTTGAATGATTATGAAAAAGTGTCATCCAATGCGCATATGATCTATCGCTGCGCCTATTAAATGGTAAAAACTACAACTTTACAGTTGTTAACTTGTAATTTGTTGTTCAATATTCAATAAACGTAACTGGCTACACCGTGAAATATGGCCACCTAATTTGTTAAGCTCAACTATTATTTCGTACTAAAGATGGATTTTTACTTATTCATTGTAATTAGAAGTCCGTAAAGTAAACTTTTGGATGTACAACGATTGTAAGTGATTACCAAATATGACGTCAGCTGGAGGTTTCAGTATTCAAGATGCATATGGAGGTACACATGTTTGTTTCCTAATATGGCTCGGCAATAAAGCACTTAAGCAACAAATTTGTCATTACATTATTAGGGGGCGTAGAGATTGTGATTAAGGCAGGTAATTTACTACAATTACTAATATTATAAGCATCGTTAGTTCTGAGTTGTAGCTGCTTTTGATTAAGCGGAATCGTTGGAGTCTGCTTCTACGAGAAGAAGACCTTCTACGATTAACTAGGCGCCGTCAATTGTAGCCCAAAAGAGAGACATAATCATTCCGATTTGGGAGTTGATAGTCAACATGGGCAACGACAACAAATGACTCATACATCGGGAAGGTAGAACTTGGCAACCGCACGATTTTTGGAAAGACAATCACCTTTTCACAGGCAACACCATATTCAAGCACAAGGCCTGGCACAAACTGATCTGTCGCAATAACAAACAACCGACTTTTTACTTACTTACTTATGGTGGCGCTACAGTCCATAGGGTCGTTTTTGTTGTTCGAGAAAGGGCTCTGGTAGTCAATTGCCTTCTTAGCCCAAAGAAGCAGAGATTGGTAAGAGTTATTCTTCGTTTGATCTCAGCGCTGGTATCGTTGTCTGAGTCGATAGCGGAATCTAGGTAGACAATTTTATTACTATTTCAAAGTTATATCTGTCCAGGGTGACGTTTTGGTCGAGACGTCGATGTTGGTTCTTATTGACAACATATACTTGGTCTTGTCCTCATTGACCGCCAAATCCATCTTCGTGACTTCCGTCTCAATACTCACGAAAGCGCCACTAACACCACGGACTTTCGAAAAATTGTGCCCCTAGTGTTGGCGCGTGAGTTTTGTACTATTCTTTCAAGAAAGATGTTAAAGAAGTCGCATGACAGCGCATCGCCTTTGACATCAAAAGCACAGAGTTCTTTACCCACTTTGATGCGACAGCGTGCATTCTCCATCGTCATCCTGCACAAACAGACGAATTTGGCAGGGATTTTTTTTTTTTTTTTTTATAATTTACGCGCGCCTAAGGGGTTATGATACCCTTTTACTCTTGCCTTGGCGCGGGCGGAAAGATAGAAGGAGGAGAAAGGAAGGCATTTGTTGTGATGTAGTGGTGTGTATGGTTTCGATATTGACTCTCCAGGGGTGGGAGTCCGAATAGGACGGAGAGGTTTTCTTCACTCGGAATGAATCAGGTTGTGGATTTTAACGGTTGTTTTGCGCTTGAAAACTCTACAACAGCCAAATCTACATGTCAGTGTTATGCCTTCACACGCAGATTTTTCTGTCTGAGTTTCAATTACACAAATGAAGACTTGTCGAGGCTAGGATTCGAACCTTGACCCTCCGAGTGAGAAGCGATTGCTAGTACCACTACACCACGGCCACCCGTGATGCCGTGCCAAAACTTGACATTGCTCTGTATAGTTCGTCTCTATAGATGCTGTCATACGCGGCTTTAAAATCGATGACGTGTATCGATTTCGAACTCATGGTTGCTTTCCAAGATCTGCCGTAGAGTGAATATTTGGTCGATGGTGGACTTTTCTGGTCTAAATTCACACTAATATGGGCCAATTAGGTTGTTGACGAATGACTTCAGGGGCTCAGACAATGCGCCTCTCTAGTTCTCGCAGTTCAGAGGGTCTCCTGTCTTGAGGATCGGATAAACAATGCTGAGGTTCCATTCATTGGGCATACTTTCGACCAAACATACTCGTATTTTGGAGATGAGTTGGTGTATGCTTCTTACCAAGTTATCGCCTATCGCTTTGAAGAACTCAGCAGTCAGGCCGTCACCTGCAGCAGCTTTGTTAGACTTAAGCTTAGATATGGATATCTTCACTTCACCCAGTTCGCGTAGATAGAATTGTTGGTCTACATCGTCGAGGTTGAAAGATTCATTCTGCCTGACAACGGTATTTGGTTCGTCGTCGCCGTTATACAGTCTACTGAAATGTTCTTTCCAAATCCCTAGCATCGAATGCGACTCTACTATGTACTATGTTCCTTTGTTAATCTCTACAGACTTCGGTTCGGGGTTCTGAATCTCATTTCTGGAACAGAATCCCTCAATTTCCTCGACCATGCGCTTCTTATGCTCCTTCTTTTTCGTCCTAAGAAGCTGATGTTCGTCTGCCCACTCTGCTCGTAGAGCTCGTGAGCAGCTCTAGTACTTCTATGCAGCGCCGCTATGTATGCATCTTGCTTAGCTGCATCTGCTTTTCGGTGCTTGTTGGTCCCTCGAGACGTTCGGACATCCACAATACTTGAGGAGTGTCTTGTGTCTATCGCAATGTGGTCAATCTCGTTGACTGTTGATTGAAGTTCTCCAAGTCCCCTTCTGAATATCGAGATGTGGGAACCGCGTGGTAGCTACGACAATGTTTCGTACCGCAGCAAAGTCGATTAGCCTGAATCTATTTTCGGAGGTGGTGTCGTATACGCTATTCCTTCCGACAGTGCTACCAAAGACCAAAGATGTCCTCTCTTCCTAGTTTTACATTACAATTTAATTTCATAGCTAGGACACTGCTCATAGGTCTTGTCCAAGAGCTCGTAGAAACTATCATTGGTGACGTCATTTTTCTCCTCTGTAGGGACGTGCGCGCATATAAGGCGAATGTTGGCAAATTTAGCCTTAATACGGATTGTTACAAGGCACTGGTTCACATACCGGAAACTCAAGAGTTCTTGCCTCTAACAACAAATCTGCATCCAAATAGACGCAGCTTTTGCCGTCGATAAACATCAGAGTAGTAGATATCGTAGTTTGTCATCCTCTTTTTGTCCGGCCCATCCCATCGCATTTCTTGCTTCCGCTATGGATGGGCCTATTATGGGACCTAACATTCTACGTTGTCCTTGTTTCGTTTGCATCCGTCCGTATCCGCAGCTTGTTGTTGCTTCATATTATAACATAACTTCCTTTTCCAGGGCCGGGCATTTACCCTCGTGGCACAACTCCCAACCTGGAGGGCCAGTTCCATTGTACAATAGATATGCCTAGGATTAGGGGTCGATTAACCCGAAGCCAGTAACTCGTTCGGGGATGTAAGCGCTGCCGTTGGTCCATTAACGCCTCATCCGTCACCATCTCTTTTCCAAGACTCTGACTTATTCTCGGAAACCCTTACCGGCCAGATCTCAAAATAGTAGCTCACTATCTCTAAGCACATTGATTTGTACCATGAGACAGAAGTAATTTTCTGAACATCCGGAACAAACGAAAAGCATATGTGGTGATGGTACGAGATCATTGTCTTAAGACAGCTACTCTCCAGTCAGGAACTGCTACAGTTCTGAGGATACCCAGAATCAAAATCATTAGACTAGAAGCTGTCTAAACAGCTCAATAACTAAGGGACCATCACCTTTCGCAAAGTGTGGAAACAATCAGAACATCGGTGTGTACCACCGTTCAAAGCTTCGCATCTGATGCTGTAAGAGTTGTCGGTCGATTAGGCTTGGTGCCTACCACACGTGAGGACCTCGGAATATCTCGGTACCGGACAGAATGTAGACGAAGCTTTTTAGAACTAAAAAGGTGTCCTCATCAAATGTTTTGGAACGACGTTTCTTCTTTTGATGGCTTCAAGTCGGCACAGATTATAATGTACATATATCCAGCTATGCTAACAAAGGTATGACTGGCCGTATACCGAACCGCTGGCATACGGCTAGAGTAGACTTTATACCAACACTAGAAAAAGATAACTACAAGCTCGCCAAAAGCTTCAGACCTATCAGTTTGACTTGTTTCATGTTGACCAGCATGTAGAGAATGGTCAAGCTTCATGTGCGCAAAACTTTTTTTGCGAATGGACCCTCTGTTCAACGTATACCAAACAACACGGAAGATCCTACAATATTGCGCTTCTCAAAAGCATTTGCTCTAAAGCACAGGCAATCCTAAACGTGATCTACGATGTGTACACTAGAAATCGACTTTTATTCAATCCTCCCAGAACTAAGACGGTTCTCTTTACGAGAAGGGGGAAGCTGGCTGGTGCTTAAGGGCATCACCATCCAATTCTCCAACCGAGCTGAATATTTGGTGGTCATCCTGGAAAGCAAACTTCTTTGGACTAAATATGTTACGTCTAAAACGTCAAAGACGATGTCGACTATCTGGTAGTGTAAAGGAGCTTTCGGTAAGACGTGGAGCTTGCCGCCGACGAGGATCCTTTGAATCAACACGACTGTGACAAGGCCAATTAAATCCTGAGCGTCAGTTGTCAGCTGGAACAAGAAGAAGTGCACGATACATACTGGCGTTTGCGCGCCGACAGCCTTTCACTCTTACGGGCATACCAGATCTTCAGCAAAAATACGAAATCGGCTTTTCCTGAGTGGTTTTAGCCATAATCTGAGCCAGGAAAGGAATGTAGTCGGGTTTTCACTGAAGAAAGACGAAAACGTTTGATATTACTCATCGTTAGGAAAATTTTCGTCTGTCTCCCAAGCGGAAACACGAGATTCTGCGTTAGAATTGCCTGTGTCCTCGGTTAGGGCTTCCATGGATAGTTGGGTTTCGTGTGAGCATAATTGTTGATGGCATGTCTGCTGGCGTGAGTGTTAATCTCACCATACTTCTAAGAGAAGGTATTATAAGCACGATTAGTTATAGATACTGCACTGGATATCGCACAGTTGACATTGCTCCGTGCCTTGCCAAATTATACAATACACAAATGCCAGGACGCACTTCACTAAAAAAAAAATTTTAACTATAGAACAGAGACCCTAGTATGTAAGTCATTCCTTGCAGTGGTTTGTCGCTACCGTATGACTATCTAGCCTGCAGAGATAGCTCTATGTCTGAGGCGGTAGACCCCAAATTTTGAATAGCTCAGACACTCAGAGGACATCATATGACTGGCCCTCTTGTCAAGTTTTATTATGATCGGAGAGCTCGTGGTTTCCTAAATCAAATTCAATACTTTAATTGCCAGATACAAGTACTTACCCGTATCTATCATGATTAAAAGTATTTTCCGCCTCTTAGTTATAATGAAACTGTTATCCTCTCCTTGGTCATTAACGACTATTACAACATTCATTTTCCTAAGAATTTCTGCTAGACCTCCCCTTAGTCAAGTCCATCTGAATAATTGACGGATTTACCTAGAAAACTGCGAGTATAACGTGTTGCCGTGTCTACACCTACCTCTAAGTATTCCCACGATTTTAACGCCCTCTCATAAATAATATGTATATTTTGCGGTTTCTATAGAACACGATTTAAATCTTATCTAACATTTAATTACTATGTAGATACGGCAACAATGTTAAGCCCATATTCCCCGAGGATGTTAAGTCAGTTTCCTGACAGCTGACACTAAAGCCGTCAAATACGAACCCAAACAAGGGATCTGTGTGACTGCACATTGTATTCTCTTTATCTAGTTCAAATCTAGAAATCTATGCTGACTTCCGTTTCCCCTTCCTTAACATCTGAAGGCTGACAGCAACAGTAGCACCAACAGCAACAGCAACAGCCACACTTAAAAGCCTAATTTGGCACTATCAATTTGACGATGATTACCATCAAGGTTCAACCAGATAGGAGAGGCACAATCACTACTTAAATCGATCAGAAAAGATACAGCGATTTCATAATTCCCATTGTAATAACTGTAAACAACAAAGCGCAAAATACAAAACACCGATCTTAATAACAGATTACAGATGCACGATCGGCTTCTCTACGGATAAGTTGCGTTCGAGTTGTCATGCGGTCATACCTTAACCATATCCACAGCCAGCCACACTAAAGCCATGTGAAGCTCATGGAAATGTCAGTTCGAATTATGATTAACTGCTACCGCTAGATTCACGAGTATTCGTATAGACATCCCCTCGATTGAAGTGCCGCTCGTAGTCGATCCTTACATCGAGAATTTAAAAATTGCGCCATTTTGCGACGTTTTTATTTTTTTTGTATCTCATCGCTCAATTCAGCAGAATTGCCACTCTCGTGCCGGGAAAACAATGTAGGGTCTGGTAGGAGTCGATTAGTCTCATCGGCTAAGTGCAGCGGGGAGTTGAAGTGCGAGTACTTGTATCTCGAATGCTTTTGTTCGATGGGTCATATAGTGGTAGTTAGGTAATAATTAAACTCAGATACAATATAATTGGTGATTTAATAGGAGAGAAAAGATAATTCCTCATGTTTACTGGTACTCAGGTATTTCGTGAGTGAAAAGTCGATTGACAGTGAAGTGTGTTGTTACACTGTTTTACCCGTAATTGTGGTTGGCGGTGCTTGAATAGAAGTGGGATGTGTAGTGTAAACATAACTCTGTAACGAGGTAGTAAAATAGTCTGAGAGGAGTGAATTTTTCTAGGAAATTCTGAAAATATCGTACTTTTGTGGTTATCATGCCAAAAGACCTTACGAACGACTAGATTGACTCCTTACGACTTTTGCTCGTGTTATTCGGTCAAAACAAAGGTGCGAATGAGGTCACCAACTTACCCCAAAAAGTAGAACATGTGCAACTATTCCAATCCAACATGTAATAAATACTCAATCAATATAATAAGGCCGCCCTCTAACGACACCTACCCGACTTGACAGGAATTACAATACTTCCAAAAATGCCACTGTAACACACACCCTTAAAGCGCTATGCCCCAGTAAAAGAAATGCCGCTCCACCAACTCATTGCTCTAAGCAATCGCTCTTTCATTCATATTAGACGAGATTTCATATTCTTTCAAGATCACCCAAAGACAAAAAGTGGGTAGATGGTCCACAGATGGATCCCTGGGGGTATCCAAGCTTAACACTCCCACACGCACTCAGTCAAGCTTATATGTTATATAAGTAGATCCTGTAGAGCCCAAATATTCGGCGGGCAATCGCGTAACCTACTACGTTTCAACTGACCACCACCACCAAGAAATCCCTGGTTTGATGCGGAATGCCAACAAGCAGCAAAACAAGAAGCGTACAAAGCAGGGCTGCAACGAAGAACGAGATCCACTTATGAGCCCTAAAAGCTAAAGAGACGGAGACGAAGAAGAAAAAGGAAGCATGAGAAGCGCGCGATCGAAGACATTGAGAGTTTGTACTCCAGGAACAACGTGCGGAAGTTTTACCAGTAGGTAAGAAGAACGTAAAGAAACCTGTAGAGTTGAGAGGCATGTAGAGTCACAGTCGGTGCTAAGAATATGGAAAAACTTCTTCTACTGTATAACAACGACGAAGAGCAACATTCAACTTAGACGACGATAGCCAAAGCTTCTGTAGGCCTGATCAAGATGAAGCAAGAATAATATGAATTTGAACCCAACGAAACTGCTGGACCTGACACGCCTTAACGGCCAAAATATTAATTTCTCAGATCAGCTCAGAACAGCGTATCTCTGCTGAGTGGAATCTCATCATAGTTTGTCCGATTCATAAAAAAGAATCCCTTCAACTTCGCCAACTGTAGAGGTATACATAAGTCTCCTCAAATTACTTACTAGATCTTATCTTGGATGAAACCCTTCGTCAACAACATAATTGGTCCTTTTCAGTGCTGTTTCAGGCCAGCCGATTCCAATATCGACCAATTGTCCAGACTCCGGGACATCCTGAAAAAACTCAACAAGTACAAATCGATACAAACCATCTTTTCATCATGGTAAGGTCGCATGTTTTTTTTTTTTATAATCCGTGCCCGCTCAAGAGCACACAGCTCAGCCGAAGGAAAATTAGGAGGGATGGAAAGAGAGGTACCGATGAACATTGGTTTTAAATGTTTGAAGGTTATAATGACTAGTAAATAAACAGCTCGGAAGTCATTCCACATTCCATAAGCGAGTTGTGCGGCTTGGGAAAGAATCACGATATTTCAGAGTATATTCGAAAGCGGGCTTGAGGGTATACTGGTGAGCATTCAAAGCAAGACGGGTGTTACGGTTGAAAATTTTAAAGTTTGAAGGGGCGGAATGCTACTGACAATTTTAAAAGAGCACTGGTGGTGAACATAGCGATAGAACAAAATGAGACAGAAGACTTTACGTCAGTATGCAAGGGTGTTAATTGATTGCGTGATATTAGCATCACCTATGTAAACATTTCATTATACAGTTTTGAATCCTATCTAGCAGGTGCAGAGATGTTTTAGCAGCACCTGACCAGATGTGGGCATTGTACTCCAGTTTTGGGCGGATGAATGCCTTATAACATTCAGATCAGAGAGGGTAAAACATTTCTTGCATCGCTTGAGGAAACCTAGACATTTCGCAGCATTTTTGGCGACATCGAATTCCAACGTAAGTTGTCATTGACACACATACCGAGAATGGAAAGTCTTTCGGTTTTGACGATGTAAGTGCCATTCATTAATAATGGCTGAGTATTTAGATTTCGCTTTAACGACACCACTTAGAATTAAATTCCAATCTGTTGATAGATAGATGGTGTTAATTTCGGAATTTAATGAGCTTTGCATACGCTGACGTCCCCGTTCTACAACCGAAGAGCAGGGGCGTGAGTTCGGGAATGAATATGAAAGGCAGAGAGTACTGTCGTCAGCAAAGGAATATATTGGATTAGAAGTAGCAGATAAGAGATCGTTGATGAAAATTAAAAACAGTGTCGGAGACAGAACGGAGCCCTGGGTCATACCAGCATTTATTTTTTGAATATCAGACTTGAAACCATCCCACACAACTTGAATTGAACGTTCCGAAAGGTACTTTCTCATCCATTGAAGAAGAGAGTCATCGATCCCAAAAGCACGCATTTTCGACAAAAGAGCCTGATGCCAAACTCTGTCAAATGCCTTAGAAATATCAAGTGAAACTATCTTGCTTTCGCCACCAATGGACCTGTTGCTATGAAAACCGTACTACCGGTCATTGAGAAGTTTTAGTGCTTCGAGATATTTCATGACCTGACGGTTTGTCGCCGTTTCCATGACCTTTTAAAGAAGGGACGTAAGTGCAATGGGTCTGTAGAAGGAGAGAGAAGAAGATTCGCTTTTTTAGGGACTGACTGGATAAACGCAGTTTTCCATCTGCTTGGAAAGAATCTTAAAGTGTAGGATTGATGGAAAAGCTAAGGCAGTGGTTGTGCCAGCATGTAAGAACACATTTTCAGAAGAAGGGGAAATATGTAATACCAGATGTTATCTAGCAGATTTGTGTATATTAAGATCTTTAAGTACTCTTGCTACGACAAGAATCTGAAAGAGGAAAGGTGTAGGCTGGGGCAAAGCACAATCCGGAAGTTTTAAGCCGGCCGCAAAATGTTTAGTAAGCAGATTTACAGCTGGAATGTCATTATAAATGAGCGTTGGGATGGATGCTAAAGCAGAAATTCTAAGGTTTTTGACGAACGATAAAGAATTGATTCTTGCCTCAGTTTCTTGTCATATTGAAATTTCGCACGCTTAAGAAAGGTGTTGCATTCATTTCTGGCTTGGCCATGTAGGAGCGTAAAAATATTTCTCTAACCCTGACAGCCTCTTTATACGCCTTTTTCTTTTGATTTGATGCTCTTCATCCGATGAGGGATAAAGGATCTCATTCCAAAGAGAATAGTGTATGTGATCATATCGGCAGCGGCATCCACGTCATTATCGAGGAAACATAACGACCAGTTTAAATTCAATTTCATCGTGTATATTGAAATTACCCGTAATAACGATTTCAGTATGAGGACTCAGAGATACAATTCTTTGGATGGAGTCATGGATGGAGCATCAAACTCGTTAAAGTTCGTATTGCTATCCAGTTTGGGGCTTCTGTAAATAAAGCAGTAGTGGATAATTTGCTTACGGAGATGGAATTTTAACGACATTGTGGTGGAGTTTGGTAAGCTACATCACTACGCACGTAAATGGCGAACCCTTTGTGAGAGGAAAATACCTTAACCATCCCACTCCTAATTTATGGGGCTGGATGCAAGGACTGTATCGAAAGCAGATGAAGATTTCCTCGATCGTTTCGAAAGAAAAATTATTCGTAAGATATTCGGTGCTGTTTGCGTTGACGGGCGTTAGAAGAAAAGATTCAGCGACGAACTGTACGAAATGTACAGCGACATCGACCTAACCAAAGATGGCTAGGACATGTACAGCGAATGGATACCAATACTCCGGTTCACAGAGTCTTCGAATCAAACCTCATAGGTCAACGAACTAAAGACCTCACTTTAGGTTGCGCGCACATGTAGAAGGAGATCTCAACCGACTTGGAGTACTCAACTGGAGGCACTTAGCTGAGGGTCTGGCTAACTGGAGAGGCTCGTTAGTTGAGGCCCTGCTTCACCCTGAGCTGTAGCGCCACTAAGTAAGGAAATTGTCGGAAAGTCATAAGGCATATCGCAGAGGGAGAACCTCTATACATCAGTGTGGTGTTTTCACCGGACTCGAAAGCGAAGTTTGTTTTGGCTGCTATGGAACTTTTCCCAGAACACCTGCCCTAAACGCACTGATGAATCACCACACTAGAGTTTCTATGTTCGTGAGCGCCAGCTCAAGGCTCTGGACTTAACTCGGGACTTTCCTTATACTCAGAACTGGCTTCGGCCAGAACCTGAGCCAGGAAAGAAATGTAATTAAATCTTCACCGAAGGGTCCAGAATGATCTAGAATCTACAATAGAGCTGGTGCCTTTGTACGGAGCGACGATTAATTGTTAAATTTTTGTCTGTCTTCCAAGCGAAAACATTCTCAACGGTAATGACAATTAACTCTAATATAGAACTGGTTGACGGGGTGAAGCGTCTGTGTCTGCAACGATAACCAAACAGGGCTTAAGGCCTTACTGAGCATTCTCACCACTTTTAAGTTTATTGGGGCATGCAAGGCTTGTTGGAATGCAGTTACCCGGAAAACTAGATCGGCAATAAATGTGCCAGAGAAAGCTCAAAGAAGAACTCGAGAACTTTTCAGGACGTGAACCCACGTTGGTAGTTCCCATGTTTCAATGTTCCACGTGTCTTTGGCTAGGGCTTCCATTGACAGCTCAGTCTCTTGTGTACACGTAGGTAAAAAGGCTTTTTCTGTTCCTTTACTTTGGACAGACATATGGTACACAAAATGATTCTTGAGACACGTGTTTTTCTGTTTAAGTAATGTTTTATGACGATCGATACAATTCTGTAGCGCGCACTTCCAGCCAGGTGAATGTCAAAAACGAAAAAGAAAAAAAGGAATTGTGGGATGCTGGAAATCGAGAAAGAGAGACGGAACGATGCGATTATTTCGTTTCATTTTCATGCGATTATGCGATTATGTTAATGGCTGCATTCAGCCCGATGCATTGATAGAATGCAATTGGTGACCACTTCAGACTCAGCGGCATTCCTACTGTGTCTAAGTAGTAATGATTTCCAAGCTAATGATGACTGACATCCTTCAACGCTTGATGTGAGAGCGACGTCGTAGAATATTTTCTCCTTTCACGTCCGGCTTGCGCTCGCATAAGTTCCAGATATTTGCCGATGATGTAGTAAGTGCTACTACTGTAGGCACTTCGTAACCGAATCGATTGCTCATCTTCTTAAGGAAAAAACTGAGAAGTTCCATAAAAAGAAAACTGGAAGACAGAAGTACATGAAATTGTCGTGCCAACAAGACCCAACCAAAGCTACTCCATGCCGCATAGATCATGGGAATATTTCCAAGTCCCAAAGACGAGATGGTCTCCTGTGGTTATTTCTCATTTTACGTGCCTAAACAGTTCAAGGCTGTGTTGGTGTAGAGGAATCATAAGATACCTCTTTTTAAATTACCTCAGCGAAAAGAACTTTCCTATATTTGACAGTTTTTCGCTTTTATACACCTCTTAATTGGTCATGTGACTCAAGTATATGGTCAGTCAGAGAACCTCCGAAATAAGAATAAACCTGAGTTCGGCCACCTTTCCAATGCTGCTACTTCGAGTCAGTTCAAGCATATCTAACGGTAGTTTTAATATCCCCTATAAAAATTCACAAGACGCTGCGGTCACATTCGCGAATGTCTTTAGGTGTTAATTTCTTACCATTTAGCGCGTTCTTGCCTTGACCGTTAGCATCAATGGCTTCGAATTCCACTTAAGCATTTCGTTTTTAATTGTCAAAAAAGAACGCAGGAAATTTGCAAAAGTGTATAAAATTTTTATTTGAGTTGATAAATCAATGCTTGGCAATTACGACTACGTTTTAAGTGGTCTATACGGAGAGTCAAATTCTGAATCATCACTTTTTCGAGCATATTGCCTGGTATCTCGCTAATAGCACGTGTAACGTTGTTTTCCAAGGCTGCAATTGACGCTGGTTTATCGCCATAGACAAGTGATTTCACACCTCCCCATAAAAAATAGTCTAACGGCGTCAAATCCCACGATCTAACCGGCCAATTCATCGGTCCAAAACGAGAGATAATTGCTTTCTCAATTAGTCCATCGATTCGCGTGCTGTGTGACATGTAGCACCGTCTTGCTGGAACCACATGTCAGCCAGATTCACCTGGCGCGTTTTGTGCAAAAAAAGTTCGAAATCACTGAATTATAGCAGGCGCCATTAACGGTAAAGTTGTTCTCACGCCATAAGCCGCCACCAAACAGTTCATTTTTCCGGGTGCATTAGCAACTCTTGTATTGCCTGAGGTTGCTCATTGGACCAAATACAGCCGTTTTGTTTCTTAACATACCCTTACTTATTAGTCGGCGCTACAGTCCGGATGGAACTAGGCCTCAACCAATAAACCTCTCCAATTAGCGCGGCCTTTGGCTAACTGCCTCCAGTTGCGAACTCCAAGGTGTAAGGTGTTAGACCAAGATCCTTGCGTAAAATCTTCCACGTAGTCGAGTAACACAATCCCAATTGCTGCGAACGGGGACAAATGAACAAATCACGGTCTTCATTTCCACTGGCGGATACAGCAGCAATATTTTCCTCTGTACACACTCTACGTTTACGGGTAGGTGGCTTGTTGTCCAATAGCGTGAAATTGGTGTGAAATTAGGTCACTATGACTTGAATTGCTTGCTCAGTAGGTCGATTATGTCGACCGAAAAATGGTCGAAGTGCGCGCAAAACATTTTTCACAGAGCACGAACTTTTATAACAAAATTCAACAATAATTTGTAAGCGTTGTTCGGGTGTTTGCCTGTGACACATGTCGTGAATGACGCGTGAACTGTCAAAAATAGAACACTGAAAAACCAAACAGCAACAAAATCACCCTTTACAACCGAAACCAGACTTGAAGCAGTCAAGTGCTTTAGGGACGATAAACGACTTTTGTGTCGTCCTCACACTTACATTTACAGCAGAGCTCATGCAGACTAACTCATTTACTACCTTGAAACATTGATATATTGATGTACCTATAGATGCGGACAATTGGCGATGGATATCATTTCTCGTCGTCATCGTACACACTGGGTTTTCATCCTCTGGCTTGACTAAATTGTAGTTCCAAGAAAAATTTTCGAGCTTGACCCTTAAGATCACTGCTTCTGACATTTTAGCAAACATAACTAAGGGCAGTTACAAAATCGAGATGACAAGCAATCTCTTGCCAATCCTTTTATTTTTGGCCTGAGAAAGTAACCCTTAACGGTTTTTTTCTGATATCAAGAAAGTTACACTTGAATAAATGTTGACATACTACGAATTTGACAGCAAAAATAATGGGAGCAAATCTCTGACACCTACAAGTCAAAATGAAAATTCAGTTGTCATCCCCCCCATCCATTTTGTATTATCTTCTTAACTGTCACTCTCAAAGTCGTTTATCTGTCAGTTACCTACTTTCGAATGAAGCATGTATCAGTTCGTAGATGCAACAAAATTAATTATCTTGTCAATGGTCTAGAAATGTAGAAAAACTAGAGCACGTTTGAATGCCAAATAACAAAAAATTCAGGGTCAACCTCAACATGATATCGACCACGGACCGAAACCATATGCTTTCGTGACACTATCCCAATCAATGCATATGCCCCTTTTTCTCGTACTCGTATGTGGCAAGATGTCGTCTCAGTAGTCCACAGTCAGTGTCAACATAAATCATTGACCGCTAAAGTGAACTACAAGTGTGGTCATTTACCGCTAGATTCAGATGGGGTGGCAAAAGCTTTTTTATCGATCTTTTTAGAGCTCATTTGGCTGTAGACCAAGAGAGCAAAAGAAAATGTCTGACGCAAGGGGTTAATAGGTTTAGATATTTTTAAAATGAAAGAAGGACGTTCAGACTAAGTTTGACGGCGCATGGCTAAGGTTTTAGGCATTCGGAAGCATTTACGTGTTACAGCGTAAGTTTAAAGACGTTGGTTTTATTTTTGTATTATTTAATTGTGTGTAACACGTAAGAAGGCTATTTTCGAGACTCATGTAGGTATGAAAATGAGGCCTCTTGTATGTATAACGTGGGTTTTGAGGATGAGTTTTAGAGAGATATCTTCTCGCTTATAGAAACTGAATTTTCTATTTAGCTCGTCCAATGCTATAACGCAATATGCCGTCTTAAAATCAATAAGCGGGTTGTGGGTTGAAGTTCCTTGATTAATTCCAAGGCCTGGCGTGGCAGATACCGCAGATGAAATCTTGCACGAGATGTTCTGGGAGGAGGCTGATTCCTCCCTTCTTTAAGTGGGAATGCTGAGATTCCATTCACCGGTCACACTTTCAGCCGACTATCATAGATAAGTTGCTTCAAATAATTCGGGAGGCTAGATACCTTTGTCGATGCTGGTTAACGAAAAACGTCCAGCGAAGTCAATCAGCCTCTGCCCGTTTTCAGGCCTTAAAGTCGCACATGGGGAAATCAAGGTACAGACATAAATCCGGTGTTAGATGTACCCTTAAAGGGTCAATGGCAGTCCCCATATGGTCTTTCGGCGCTGCAAGTTGAGGGTTGTGCGTGGGATTAACTGCCTGACCATGAAAAACACAACACTTCCGAAACAACCAAGAGTATCGAATATGAACTCGTCAAATTGTGTGAACTGGAGAACGCTCGCTGCTCCATAAAGGTTGAAGTTGGAGGTGTTGATGTCAAGGTGACTGCTTCAATATTATACTTCAGAGAACCTTGAAAAATTGCAAACGAAGGAGGACGCAGCGAGCTGTTACTGGAGCCATGGCAGCATTAGAACAGAAGCAGTTAAAATGGGTTTACATGTAATCGCGGTAAAACCAAGCTCATGTGTCAACTGTGGCAGTACGTCATAATGGACGGCTATAACATTGAGGTGATTAGGGACTTGGCCTACTCCAGAGATCTGATGAGATCTCTTCAACAATCGAGTTGTAAACTACACTAGCTGATCGCTATTTCGCCGGCCTAAGAAGGCAAAGTAGCAATTCAGCCTTGTCAAAATCGTGCGTATTTGTCGGTTAAGATGGCTAGAACATATAGAGCGAACAGATACGAGTAGGTGCAGCACTGAAAAGAAAGACAACAGAGATGGAATGAACAACCAAACTTTTAAGTGCACAAAGGGAAGCAATTGGCTTAAAATTATTGGAGGGCCTTATTGGTGATCTAAGCTTAGGTTGCTTTTTAGTAGCCAATCCCACGAGTCAGATCATAATGCGCTCTGGATTGAGCTTGATATTTGAGGATGCTTCCATGGTAACTCTTCCGGAACTAACTTGTTTTTTCGAATGGTGAAGACCAAAACTGGCTGTTTTCACATTGTCATCAGCACCGTGTCCTAGATCTGCTCTGGAGCCATTCTGAAGATACGAGTACACTCCTGGCGCAAATTCTAGTCATGGCCATAGAAGGTCTACTTCGTATTCCAGTTGCACGTGGATTGCATAAGACAGCTGTCCATAAAAGTGGGGTTAAATAACACTCGGAGGGGAATATCAACGAAGCCTCCGCCCGAGTTAGTCGTGTGTAAAACGAAGACCACTTCCCTTTAAACGAACGACGACATTGAGAATAAAGGGAATATGCAGATCAAAGAAGGCAGATTCCTAAGTTCATCCGATGAATGAGTCTGAAGATTTGATCAAGTGAGTAGTCATCTTTGTCGGTTTTTGGTACAAAAGCTGCTCTCATTATTCGACAGTAGTTTGGTATGTACAGCAATGCCAGGCTGCCAGGAAAAACTATTCTCAAAGTTGCCAGCAGTTGTTCTATTCCATTTGCTATAACTGGACGACTTAATACCATCCAAGGACGTAACAATGTTAAGATACTGTTGTGAGCTGGCAATGATCTAGTTGCCTGGTGAGTGAATTTTGAAAACAAAATTGAAAGTCCTTACTCACGACTTTGCATCAGATTTTCTTTTGACTAGTCTGCTGATTTCGCCATGTGTTTCGGTCTTTCCGCAGAAGCTTTTAATGAATGCACTCTTTGAATAACCCTCTGATATACTTCTGCATCAATCTATAAATATTCCAGTCTGCCTTAAAATAAGTCTAAAGCCATCTATTTAGAAATATTCCGTTTTCCGTACTTGGTCGCTGCAGATCTTCGTTCAATTATATAGGTAGAACCTCCCTATTGGCCTTTCAACGACATCAAATCTCCCTCGATCTTAACTGCAAGCTTTGCTAATTACAGTGGCATACCAGAAGATGTAGGTCTGTACAAAGCGCAAGAAAGGAAAGCAGCTTCATCTTAGATAGGTTCATTGGTTTCAGTCAGATCTGTTTCTCTTTACTGTCGTCGCAGTTGTAAGGCGTTGCTTTGTGCTCTTGACTGCAGCTGTAATTTTTGCGCTGCTTGCCTCAAGCCTTTTTCTCTAATTTAACTGCATCTTAGATGTATACCTCTTCAAGCGCTCATCTTTCCTTTTGCCTGGTCAAGCCGTCAAAACTAATTCTAACCAACAACCTTGATATTTTGATGAAGTATAACCGAAAGAGGCTCCGACCGCTCCGTCATTCCACACAAATTTAACGAATGTGTTATACAAATAGCCGCAGATGCCATCGGAATTGAAATATGTATCTACATAGATACACCTGAATAGGCAATTAAATTAAGGAGGGACTGTGGTTGAATGTAAATTTGTTTGAGTACTTTTCTGAATCTAAGCCTAGCCTTTCCGCCGCCAATGCCAAGACAAAGCAATCGCTTGTCGCGTTTGCTTTAACATATCGAGTAGAAAATGAGCAAATATATGGGGCAATTCATAATGTTACCTCAAGTTTCGTATCAGCTTTGCATCGTAAATATCGTAAACGCAACTGCAAAGCGAAAGAAGACGTACTCCCTACTTTTCCGCGCTTTGACACTTAACAATTGGCAATTTGTTTTGCTTTTGGCGTTGATTTATTTGATTTGAAGCTAGAGGGTAGCTTACGCTGTGCTATGTTCACTCCGAATGGGTAACCTCCAATATATGGCTTTTTACGATTATCATATTATGGTTTCCTTGCACAAAATAGTAGTTTTGAACTGGGTACGAGTATTATACTGTTTTTCTTTTGTTTATTACAATACTTTGTTTGCGAGTGTTATTTTTGCTTCGCTTAACGAATTTATGTATTAAAAATTTAGCAAAACAATACTCTATGTGCCATCTCAACGAGTGACATTTCGGATTGCATATTTCGAGTTCGTGCATTTGACGCAAATTATCGTAAGTTCGATATAAAGCGTGTATGAAGCGTATCAAAGCAAGCGCGCGCGGAACGCGACACTTCGTTTTGATCATTAAAATATTGTTTTACCAATGTCACATTTGTGAAAGAAACTCCAATGAATTGCGTTGCGTTTGTGCTTTTACTTTTGCTTTTCATTCAGCTTCCACATGTATAGTTAGCTAGGTAAATGCAAAATATTGCCCTGCACCACCGCTGAATATACGGCCCTCCACCAGTAAGATACAATATCCTCCTTTTACTCATGATAAGTCAACTTGCAGTCGACTATTCAGTTGCGATGGCGGGTATAATACCTAAGTTTGCAACAGTCTGACATTGACTGATCGTGGCAAAACCTCGCGACATTCACGCCCATAAAACATAAATAATAAATAACCGAATATGCCAGACCTACATACATATGTACGAGTATTCTAATCAATTTCAATCCAAACATTTGCTTGCAATACATTTTTCTCTAATTTTTGTATAGAAATCATGAGAAAAAAAATTTTATTACACACTTTCAATTTGCATGCATTCACACCCTAAATATTTTCCATTATTTTCTCTCTATCACAGCTACTGCCATCTAGTGTTGAACTTGTCAACCTACCCAAATCATGTATTAAATGTCAAAATTCTGACATTTCTCCAGTCAAACCAGTGTCCGTCGTTTCAAATCGCGAACATTCCCGCTTAGTCCCGTCGGATTTCTCTAATTTTCTTTAGTTTTTTCTCACAATTCTTTAAGTTTTTCTATATTATTCACTTTTGTTTAAATCAATTTGCACTTAATCTATCAAAATGGCTTCTCACAGAATTCTCGGTGCTTCGCAATGTCTGTTTGGACAACAACAACATCTGGCATAGAGAGTGCTCTTGGAGTAATATCATCTCCAGGTAACGGAAAATCTACCAGTTCGCAACAATTAAACGGTTCGGCATTAGTCCCACCACCAGCAACAACATCAGCCACAACAAATAATTATAATTTGCAATCGCCGCATCTACAGAGTCAGCTAACTGGAACCAATATCGCCGCAGTGCAATCACAGATTTCGATTCTAGCCAATTGGAAGCGTAATAGCCAGTCTCATTCACAGCAGCAGCTTCAGCAACAGCAACAACAACAGCAACTTCAGCATCAGCAGCAGCAGTATAATCATAAGGTAAGCTAATATCACAGTAGAACGATTATGATTTCATTTTTGTTGTCCGTTTGTGCTCTGTCGGTGGTTAACGTATTGTTTCGTTTTGTTTTGTTTACTCTTTTGATTAGCCTACGCTTTGGCTAGAGTGTTTATTAAGTTTTTGCTTATTTTATCCGGTATATGCAAATGTAGGAGTGTGCTTGTTGGTTTTGGTGTGCTTCTATGGGTTGCAACCACCTAATGATTGCGGTTGTTTTAGCTGGAATCACTGAATTTGGGTTCGGAGTACGTTTTCATTGGACTCTGTCCTCCCCCTCAGCTGTAATTTAAACTTGATCGTGACAAAGTTGTCGTGACGTAGTAGCTCTAGAGCGGACAATAAAGTGGTTGCTTCAGTTGCTTAGAAACAAACAATAGATATGCCAATTAGTCGGGTACCTATCTATGCCATATTCCACCCTGTTGAGGCAATAATTAGAGTCAATTTATGCGACAACGCTGTTGAGGTGATCTATTGAAAAGAAGCTACACACATTCATGTGAACGATGCCCTAGAGATTAAATGACCACAAACCTATCACCATGACCTCACCTGATAGGAAAGCAATTTCATTGTGGGTCGAAGAATCATTTAAATTAGCTGCGGTGGCCCCTGTAACAAGATGTACATACAAACGATGACCTTCAGTGCGCTTAACTTTGATCTGAAGTGTGTTTACGTAGAACAGTCAAGGCAATCACGGGTTGTACTTAAATTTGGGTGTCATTCGACTGTTTGTCTGGGGCGTCAGCAGAATGCTATCTCCTTATTGCTGATGCAGTGCAACTGGTTACTTAACTGCGCAGCTATACCAAGTCTGTGATTTAGTAAAGCGTCTTTACAACGGGTACTGGTTCCTTAGGTGTTCTACAATCCTGTTTTTATTTTTGTGAAATGAAATTACGAAAATATTATCTTTGATTACTTCTGCGTTCTTCGAGTCAAGGCTGTGGAGTGGGAATCGTATTCAGAACAGCACCATACCTTGACGTAGCACTTCCGTTTCGCAGTTCGTGCACTCTCTCGCAGGACTTAAGTAATCTCCAGCGAACCGAAGTGTAGAGTTAGGTGTACTTAGCATAATGGCTAGCAATCTCACGTAACAGCAGGACCACCCATGCCAGCGAAAGATACGATCATCATGGTCATGTCGTGGTCTGCACTGCTGGGGGAAACGCTAATTCTATATATCTGGGGACCTCTAATTTTAATTTTAATCTGTCTCACCTGCACTTGGCCCATCAATGACGTTGTGCAATAAAAAGCGGGGGCAGAGCATATTACATCTTCAGATGACTCCACCGAAAGTTGCTACGATTTGATCAGTTACAAGTTGGCGGTCATAGGTCTTGTTGGTGGCAGGACCACCGGTAGTCCCTACCAGGACTTAAATCATGGTACAATGGGAGTCAGGAGCCCCCCGGATCTCGCTCCGCGCCTGACTTGTTTGAGGTAGGCCCCCTTGTGAGAACGTCATGGTGGCTGTGGCTTAAACCCAAAGTCACGGGAAGGGTTTTCCTGTTGGTTTGACCCAATGTAGAGTTGCAATAAGTACTGGGTGCTGTGACCCTAAGAACAGTAAGAGGTTTTAGGTCGGCCTCGACTCATACCAAGGGTGGAACATTTGCCTCCAACACAGTTCCGAATTGGTATCAAAGGATTGACGGAGAGCGATGGCAAGGCGTATCCTTGCTCTCATGGATGTATCTGCATCCCGTAAAATTAAGTCTACGCGATAGGAGTTTACGTTAAAAATCAGAGACTACACCTTGAATGGCTGGAACCGCAACCAACTTCAGACTGCTATAATTTCCAAACCGTTCATGACAGTGAGCTCAAATTTTGACACATGACATAAACGATTTGCCTCTCAGTTGTGTTGAAAAATTTTTATCCGCGTTGGAATTCAAACGTGATAGTGTGATTGCTTTATATTTGGCTGGAAAACCACAAGTAGCTATCGTTAGCGCCCTCCAGCACCTCAACGTGAATAAATCATTTGTGTCTCGAACCATGGCTCGTTACCGTGATACCGGCAGCGTTGCAAAACGTCATGGAAGTGGTCATAAAAAAACAGCAACATCGGCAGAAATGGTTCGAAAAGTGAAGGCTTGAATTGAGCGAAATCCGCGTCGAAGTGGAAGAAAAATTGGTCGTGAGCCCAACATATCGTTGGAATGGATTCAACACATACTGAAAAATGAGCTTGGGCTCAAGCCATTGAAGTTCCAAGAAGCACACGATCTTACACCGCAACAGAAAAAAGTTTGAATCGAAAGAACGAAGGAGTTGCTACGCTTACACGAAAGTGGTGAGTTGCCGAATTTGGTTTTTCCGATGAGTCGCCATTTATTATCGAGCAATGTGTAAACAAACAAAATGACCGAGTTTACTTGCCAGAGAGGTCCTTCGAAAATTTACACCTTCGGACGGCCACCAGAAAGCAGGCAGCGCCGATGGTAATAGTTTGGACCGCCATAACCGCCGATGGTTGCTCTTCGCTCGTATTTTTGGACCGTGGCGTCAAAATTAATGCGATCGTATACCGTGAAACTGTCTTAGAGGCAGTATTGAAGCCTTGGGCAAACAATCATTTCGGTCGGAGACCGTAGACATTTCAACAAGACTCGGCACCGTCTCACAAAGGGCGCGTCAATCAAGATTGGTTAAAAAACAATGTTCCACACTTAATTTCTTCGACACAATTAATTGCAAATTCTCCGGATGCAAATCCGTTGGATTTCTCTGTCTGGGGTATTTTGAAGGCGAAGGTTGGCACTAAAACAAACCAAAGTTTGGACCACCTCAAACAAGCACTTCGCCGGGAATGGGCCAAAATACTGCAGAGCCACTTGCGTGCAGCGTGCGATGCTTTCTTCGGCTGTCTCAAGGCCATTATTCCCCCCAAAGGTGGACATCTCGAAAACTATTGATACAATTTGAAAATTGATGTATTTTCCAAAATTTTTTGCTTTGGCACAATAAAATTTATTAAAAAATGAAAAAATTTTAGCATTTTAAAAAGTTATAAGTCACCCTGTAAAGTCACCAGCAATTGCATTCATCCGAAAAACACCGCTAGACCTGTTCGAAACATTTTAGAGGCTGTGACAATCCCAAGCTTCAATCTTATTGGGTATAAGTACCAATGCGGACTACATAACTCTCCACAATGGCTCTAAAATATCATTCTTCGACATCAGGTATCAGATCGGAACCAATTGGTAGTTGCCTCGATAGTTACCTTCATAAATGGACGACAGTCCAGATATTGGCCGTAGTATGCTTACTTACTATGGCTATCCAGCCAACATGATCCCTAGTTAGCTATCTTTAGTTACGCACACTGAATTAGTTGAGGTATACAGAGTTTATTCAAGAAGAAAACATAGTACCCTGCCCTCTTAGATGGCTTGGTTAAGTTGGGCGAATGAACACCAACGATCCGGCCTGGAGTGTTTTTGAATCCATCCACCACGACAACGCAATGAATGAAGACCTCGTTCTACGGGGCACGCTTAAGTGGTAGGGAACCTAAATCTGCTTTGTGTGCGCAACTGGAAGTGATTAGCGCAAAATCGCATTAATCTGTTAGTTAAGGCCAAGTTCTATCCGACCCTGTCCTCTCTATAGAAATTTCTGATTAGTCGCAGGGCTTCTGGAAGGCTGCCGAGACATCTTTTTCCGGAACGGTTCACAGCACTCTCGGCACATCTCGTTGAAAATGCTCTTTTGTCGCAGTCTTCAGCTTAGGGAAGAGGAAACTGTCGGGCGGTGCCAGATTTACAGTACTGACAAATGCACAGCAGCATTATCGTGAGCCAAAAACCAGGTAGAATTGCGAGCGCACGCCGTTGTAAAGTTCTGTGAATGCTTCCTTCACTAATATTTAGGTGTTTAAACGATATTAAAACCGGTTTAGAAAACAGCGCGGCACGCATTGAACGTTTTCGTCCGTCGCGGAATTTAAGTAGCACCCCTCTCTTGAATCGTCCGCCAACAATCAGCGACCTTTTTTAAGCCGTGAAAATCATTGTAAGATGGGGCGTTGTCCTCACATATTTGGGTCCGTTTTTGGCAAATTGTTTCTCATCTTATAAAACCGAAATAATACTCCTTATTGACAGTCTGGGCTTCAGGGATAAATTCGTGATGCACAACACCATTGTAATCCATGATAATAGCTGAGCATCGCCTTTGGAGCTCGCCATTCACTCGGCCGGTGTCTGCTTTGTGTGTCGTACTCAAAAATCTACTTCTTGTCATCAGCAGTGATACATTTACTGAATGTTTGGTCGGAATAAGTCTCAGAAGGCATGGTTTTCGCAATGTCCACATGCTGCCTTCTTTGCAGGAAATTCAAGTCATTCGGCAACAGCTTTGCAGCGACATGTCTAAAGTTCAAGTGATTGGATAAAATAGCGTGAACCGATCCAATCGCAATGGTGGTCATCTCTACTAACTCTCAAATGGTAATTTTACGGTTTACGACCAGTAAATCTTTGATTTCATCGTCATATTGGTCAGTTGTTGAGTTGTTGAATTCGATGGTCTGCAAGACCGATCGTCATCGCCAACGACTTCATGGCCACTTCTTTTTTAATTCGAAATTTTCAAATTCGTTGGTCAGATTTTGCATCCATTTCAAAATAGATGTAAACACACAGCGTTTCACAAATGTCATGCTATGGCGCTAAAATCTGGGGGGAATGTCAAGGACTGAATTCAAAAATCGCTTCAACGAGTGCGCCACGCTTTTTGAACAAGGCTCTAGTTTCATCGACAAAACATAGCAGCCCCATTTGTCTATTTTATATTATATACTCGTATGTCCGTCCGTCAGTCCCCGAACTGTTTGAATAAACCGCAACTTACAAGTGCATGCGCCTACGATATCTCGAAATTCCTTTAGACTAAAGCCTAATGCACTCTACACGACCTAATTATTCTATTCTCAATAGCTGCAGTGTTCTGATCATGTCACCACAGTTCTTTGAGATTTGTGAAGATTAGGTGATTTTATTGGTCCTCATTGCGGACAAATGTTGTACCACATGCACTCTACAATACATAAGGCAAAGCTAACAACGCGTCAGTGTAATATGCGTACGGAAGAAACCGTGGTTGCTGCGAGTTAAAGTGCGGCGATCGGCTTCGATTACAACAGTTTGGGCCTTGTTTGTCTTTACTTACTTACTTAACGTGGCGCTACAGTCCGGGCTGAACCTGGGCTCAAACAACAAGCGTCTTCAGCCAGCTCGATCTTTAGCTAGGTGCCTCCAGTTTCGCACGCTAAGTTAGCTGAGATCCCCTTCCACTTCCCTGTGCCACCTTCCACTTCCGTGTGCCACCTGCCTCTACCTTGCTGTCCCTCGGCGCGGTGGATTCGAAGACTTTTCGGGCCGGAACATTGAAGTTCATCCGCTCTACATGACCCAGCCACCTCAGTCGTTGGAGCTTCACTCTTCTGCCTAAGTCGATGTCGCTATACAGCCTGTATCGTTGTATCTCCACATCTACTCACCGTCAATGCAGACGGGATAGAAAATCACCCATTTTTGGTAAAGTCCTTCCGTCTCAATACTCACGAAAGTGCCACTGACATCACGCTGCTTTCTTCCAATTATATCAATATCATCGGCGTATTACATACTTGGACGAACTTAGACCCTTGTGTTGGCACGTGAGTTTTGCGCTATTCTTTCAAGAATGATGTTAAAAAAATCGCATGACAGTGCATCGCCTTGTTTAAATCCTTTTTTGACTTCCAAGGTCTCGGTGAGTTCTTTACCGACCTTGATGAAGCAGCCTGTATTCTGCAGCGTCATCCTGCACAAGCGGGAAATTTGGAAGGGATGCAAAAACTAGACATTGCTCTGTGTAGCTTGTCTCTATAGATGCTGTCTTCATCATCATCACCATGTAGCCTGTCTAGTCCAAATTCGGGCATAGGCCTCTTCTAAATTTTTCCATGTTCCATTCTAAACTGTTTGGATCCAATTTTCTGGAACCGCTCTTTTGATATCATCAGTCCATTGTTTTGGTGGCCTTCCTCTGTTTCTAACGTCTTCTCTTGGTCTCCATTCCATAAGTCTTTTTGTCCACCTTTGTCTGCTGTCCTCGGCACGTGTCCTGTCTTGTCTTTGCAATATGCCTGGTTATGTCAATGACTCCAGTTCTTCTTCGAATTTCTTCATTTGGAATGCGGTCCCTTAGTGTTGTAACCAGCTCCGAAGGTTATAACGGGCAGTATACATTGGTCGAATACTTTTCTCTTTAGGCCCATAGTAATTTCGCTTTTCAGGACATTTCTCAGCTTGCCGAAGGCAGCTTGTTCGATTTCCTTTGCATCTGCTGTCTTAAAGTTTCCTAAGTTAGTCATAAATTTTGTCTTCTGGAAGTTTATGCTTAGCCAAACTGTTTTTGAAATTGCTTCCAGTTCGTCCAACCTTGCTTTCGCGTCGAGGAGACTATTAGTTATGATGACTGTGTCATTCGCAAAGCGTAAGTAACTTAGGTACTCTCCATCGACATTTATGTCTTTGTCGTCCCAATCTAGATTTTTGAACGCATATTCCAGAACCGCTGTAAAAATTTTCGGTGAAATTGTGTCCCTTTTTTTTCCAAGATCTGCCGTAGTGTGAATACTTGGTCAATGGTGAACTTTCCTGGCCTGAAGTCACTCTGATATGAACCAATTAGGTTGTTGAGATATAGCTATGCATATGGATGTTTGGGATAAACGCAACCCTACCTTAGTTACAACAAGATAATGGTCCGAGTCGATATTGGCCCCTCGCTGCATTCTGACATCCATAATACTGGAGGAGCGCCTTGCATCGCTCGCAATGTGGTCAATCGCGTTGACTTATTGATCAGGAGTTACCCAAGTCCGCTTATGAATATCGAGTGTCGTGCAGGTTATACCTTCCGACAATACTACATATTCCTAGCTTTGGTGTCGTCGTCATTCTCCTCTGTGGGGGCCTACGCGCGTATAAGGCTAATGTGGGCAAATTTAGCCTTAATACGAATTTTTTGCCCAACTATGCCTCTAACAACAAATTTACATCCAAATAAGCGCTGCTTTTGCCGTTGATAGTAGATGTCGCAGTTTTTCATCCTGTTTTTGTCCGGCCCATCCCACCACATTTTTTATATGGCGGTAACATCTACTGTGGAGCAGTCCAAGGTCTCCGCTAGTTGTTCGGCCGCACGTGGCCTATTAAGGGACATAACATTTCACGTACAGCTCTGAGGTACGTTGGTCTTATTTCGTTTGCAGGGTTGCCAACAGTAGATCCGTCCATATACGAGGCTTATTATTGCTTGATAACCTAACTTTCTTTTCCATGGCCGGGCACTTACCCCGGCGGCACAACCGCCAACCAGAGGAGCCAGTTCCATTATAGATACCCCTAGAATGAGGGGTTTTTCCGTTTTTCCCATTAAAGCTCATCCATCACCATTTCTTTTCCAAGACCCTGGCTTAGTCTCGGAAATCCTTACCGGCTTGAGCTCCAAATATATCGGAGTAGGCCGGATTGCTTTATTCCGGGATTTGACTTCACCGTTGATTCCATCTGGGGGATTCATCCGCTGTCGCGCACTCGCGCTAATAAGTTTGGCAAGTCGAGTCATGACATTGACCAATACCTGATGGTTACCACTTGGAGATAAAATAAGCACAATTGATGTGTAGAAACAGTTGCAACGCTGCGCTTTGCCAGGTTGACACCTCTCAGTGAATAGTACATATATATCCTCAGCACCTAACATCAGCACCTTGTTCGTCCACTACGTGGACAATTTTGCGAGAGTTCGCAGATTGAGCGGATTGTCAAACGTTACTTTTATCGAAAAATCGTTTTTAATTACGAGGCCCACTTTTGAATCAATGGGTTTATGAACAAGCAGTGTTCTGAAGTGAGGCAAATCAAGAAGAGATTTATGTGACTCAATTACACCCATACTCGAAAAATCCACTGTTTCCTGCGATCTTTACGCATCATCGGTCCTAATTTTTTCGAAAATGAGTTCAAAGCTAACTCTACGGCCAATGCCTAATGTCGCCGGTGGTAATTTCTTCAAAAATATGAACGCCCAGATCAAGGATAATGTCCTATATCCCAGCAGAATGGTGCTACATGTCAAGCATTTAATTAAAGTTTTAAATATTTTACTTCCATTAACCAAAGAAACAGATACGTAGCGCGTATAAATGCTTCTGCTTCTGTTTCCAAATCGACGAAGACAGTATGCAGGTTCTTCAAAGATTCGCGATGTTTTTTCACCATTATCCTTTGACTTTTAATGACGCCATATGTCGACTTGTCTCCAATAGAGCCGCATTGACTGTCATGGAGTTTTATATCATCGCGTTGTCGACGATCTAGATCGCACAGATCGGTAGGTGTTACAATTTTTAGTGACGCCTTTATACACCGGAACACGAAAGCTCTTCCTCCACTAGTTAGGTACCTGATCGTCTTTCATCATTTTATTGAACAAACCAATGAGCCATTTTTAATCCATGATTTCCGATCATAGCCTATACTACGTGATCCGTATGTATGTGATCCCGCCCGACTGCATGTCCTCGGTTTATTCCAACTGTTTTGCTGGATTCGGAATTGGTAAAACCTGGCATTTCCTCTTTATGCGCGACAATCGCATTTATCGTTGAGTAACGCTAAACTTTCTACTCTAACTACTTTTCCATCGTTGTTTCTCGTAAGCGGATATCTCTGCTTATTTTCAATACATTTCAGAGCGATTAAACCTCTTGTGAGTTTCGTGTCTCAGTCTTAAAAATATTAGCTCGTTTGCCGTGCTGTGCTTTGACGATGCACTTATTCTATTTCCCTATGACACGTACCTAGCAGTCGCTTTCTTCACTTCTTCTTTTCAAAGTTCGTAGTTTAACTTAGGAACCATTTAATCGGTTTCGCTACTTCCGCTGTACTTAGTCCACCCTTGAGAGACTTGCCCTTTGTTTTTCAGGTCCATTTTCGCCTCATCGTTCTACCACAACGTTTTTTTCTTTATTTATGTGGAGCCTGCATTTGGAAATACCGAAGATCTTCGCAGATGTTCCTCTCGGTTTTTTGGAATCATTCTCGCCCAGCGCTGGCCCTTTTTTTTATTTATTGAAATTGTGCAGTTATGCCTCAATCTGTTTGACATTCTCCAATATACTTTAAGCATACTCTCTATCTGGACTACTGCATCAATCTGACAAAGCCAGAGCTGGTTCTCTTCACAAGAAAGGTCCAGATACCATGTGTAATTCCACCCAAGTAAAGTGGCATCTCTCTAAGTTTTTTCAAAGAGTCCCAGGTTCCTAGTTTCATTCCGTATAGCAAACTGAGGTAGAAAAACACATTATAAAGCAGCTCTAAATTAAGAGCTCTTAAAAAAAGACTGTAGGCCCAAAGAGAAGGTACCGACTGTCGCTAGACCAATTCTCACTTGTGGTATACCCGCGGAAAGGCGGACTAACATTAACCTGTTAGAAGAAACGCAACGTGCTGACTGCATAATGGTTTTCCAAACTGCTCCATTTACTACCCTCAAGCTGAGAGACATTCAACATTGCAAAAAGCTAAATGTAAGACATGCCAGTCTACTCTTGCTGCATCGTGGTCTCCCCCAATCAATCGATTTTCAATTAACTGAAAGTGACTTCATCATTGATCTTAATCACCTGATTCCAGAAAGGAATGCATGGAAACAACGCGAAGTCATTCTTAATTAGTTGATTTCAATCTTCACAGACAGCTCTTAGACAAGCAAAGATATTAGTGCAACGTCTTCTCTGAGCGTCTATCCACTAAATCTAGCAGTGTTTGCAATATATTGGGTCTATAACTTAATTTGTGCGGTTTTCTAAGAGATGGCGTAACTTGTATTATTCCATTGGAACATGCCTTGGAAAGCTACTGTCATTGTACGTCATTTCAGTATATGCCATTCATTTGAAGCGTAAACAACAATAATTTTTTCTCATTCAAATATGTCGAACTTTGTGCCTGAAAAAGTGTTTTTGCGGGGAGTTCTTCTTCATGAAGAAAACTGCTGCCGGAAGTCATCGTATTTTGGTGGAAGTTTATGGTGAACATGCGCTAGCTGAGCGAACGTGCCAAAAATGGTTTGCACGATTTAAAAGTGGTGATTTTGGCTTGGAAGACGATGAACGTCCTGGGCAGCCAAAAAAGTTTGAAGATGAAGAAGTGGAAGCATTACTCTATGAAGATTGTTGCCAAACACAAGAAGAACTCGCAGAATCTTTGGGTGTCACTCAAGCAGCCATTTCAAAACGTTTAAAAGCAGCTGGATATATTCAAAAGCAAGGAAATTGGGTTCCACATGAACTCAAGCCGATAGACGTCGAAAGGCGGTTTTGCATGTCCGAAATGCTGCTGGAACGCCACAAAAGGAAGTCATTTTTGCATCGGATTGTTACTGGTGATGAAAAATGGATCCATTACAATAACCCCAAGCGCAAAAAATCATATGTGAAACCCGGCCAACCAGCCAAATCAACGGCAAAGCCGAATATCCATGGCGCGAAGGTAATGCTCTGTATTTGGTGCGATCAGATGGGTGTGCTATATTATGAGCTGCTAAAAGCGGGTGAAACCATCAATGGACAACGCTACCGAACACAATTAATCCGTTTGAAGAGAGCAGTGGCAGAAAAACGCCCGGAATATGCGACCAGACACAAGGCAATAATTTTCCATCATGACAACGCTCGGCCCCACGTTGCTATTCCGGTTAAGAACTATTTGGAAAACAGTGGATGGGAAGTCTTACCCCACCCAGACCTTGCCCCTTCTGACTACCATTTGTTCCGGTCGACGCAGAACGCTCTCACTGAAATACGGTTCACATCAGAGCAGAATATCAAAAATTGGCTTGATTCATTCTTGGCTGCCAAGCCGGCGCAGTTTTTTTGGGATGGGATCCACAAATTGCCAGAAAGATGGGAAAAAGTCACAGCTTCAGATGGGCAATACTTTGAATAGTATTATTGCACATGTTGTTCTTAAATAAACGTTCAAATTTAGAAAAAAAAACGCACGAATTAAGTTATATACCCAATACAATAAATTCGAGAGTGGTTAGAGACTGCCGCACATCTCCCAACGAGGTGGGTAAGCAACATATATCACACTCATATCATCCATACTCGATCCTAAGCGTTCAGGCGAGCTGATCAACCTTAGAAGAGGAGACATCTCCAAATTCACAAACATAATCATGGCACACTGAGCAATTGAAAGACAACCGATTGAGTGTTCCTCACAACGAATTTTGCAAGAAAGAAAAACAAGAGGAATCTGTGTCGCATTTCCTTTCCAACTGCCCGGCTTTGTCACGCCTCAAAATGCAATCCCTAAGCAGTTACTACAATACTTCAGATGTCTAAGCGATATCTGTTCTACAAAGATCGCCTGTCTTAACAGATTCTTTAATTAATCTCTCAGGCCTGAGGGCCATTGTGATACCGCTTAAAGAGTGTAGGAGGATGATGATGGTTTCCTCCTGCGCTCTTTCAGTTGTATAACAATGGCCCTACAACTGGTCTGCATACACCACAATGAAGACCACTAAATCTTTGAGAGTATTCTCTTTCTATTCAATACGAGTATCAAGAAACTTTAGTTTTTAGACCCTGATTCCCTCGATCATGTGTATTAATTTTGCAGGATCCTCGTGTATTTTTTTCTGCTTCAAGTTCTAGAAAGCATAACAGAAAACCAACAAAAAAGAATGAATTCTCTCTCGATTTTTCGTATTAAGTAGACAATTTGTTCACCTCTTAAGAAAGTTCCAGATTCTTGTATTGTAGTATAATTCATTACCTTTTAACTATGGTCGCTGGTTTTCTGCTATTTTTAATTGCTTTTTCTTGTTTGTTTGCTGATAACATATTTCCAATTGTTTCACTGTTTTATCTATTATTTCTCGGTTCTTCTGAGGGCGGCTCATTTCAAATGAGTCACGTTCTGTTTACTTAGGTAATGCAAAGCAAACTTTGCTTCCAAAAGTCTTGTTTGCGATCATGTTTAAGTCTCTTCTTAGAGTATTTGTTTAATTTGGATATCCGATCGCTTTCGGAATTAAATTGCTCGATAAGCAGATTCCCGTAATCGGTTCAGTGCACCGTGATTGCAGTTTCCTCTTCTTCTTCGTTGTGAAGAATACTCAATTGATGCGCATGTCTTTCGATGCCACAGTGTCCCGTGAATATGTTTGCGAGTTTGAAATTGTTTGCTCTTCTGAGGTTGACCACCTACTACCACCTACGACTTGTCTAAGAGAGGGCTTGAAAGTGTACCATTTGTTTGTTTGTCATAGGAAATTGGTGGTTTGACGTTGTCAGGCTGCATACTATTCGTTCCTAGGAATCTGACACTGGCCAATTCATCTACACCATAGTTCCCTGAGACGTTCGCATGTTTCGGAATCCAACAGAGTGTGATCTTGTGTGGGATAGCCATCTCTTTGAAGAAAGCTACATTGAGACTTGGCTTAGAAGACGGTACAGTAGGGGAAAGACCTGCCTTTGCTTATCTAACAGCCGTTTGTAAAGATGGAAATTGGCGCTTCTTTCAGGAATTAAATAATTGAAGTCAACGTTGGAGTCACTTTCAGTAAGTTGAAGGTCGGTTGATTGGACGAGACCATGATGCAGCATGAAAAGACTGGCACGCCTTCCATTACTTAGTGTTTCTCAACTTATGGCAAAGTTAATTGCAATCTGCACACCGAACATGTGTGCAAGTATGTTAGCAAATGGAGCAAAGTTTGGAGAGCCGCCATTTGAAAGGTTCTTAATGCGCCAGTTATGCTTATGCACTCAGGTAATTGCGTTTTTTTAAGCACGTTGATGTCAGTCAGTCTTATCCCAAAATTGGTCCACCGGTCATTGACTTGAATTGTAGATCCCATCTTTACCATACAGCCCTCTTGTGAGTATAAGGTAACGAAAGTTTTTTCATTTCGCTCTCCACCTCACTTTGCTATCCAGGATGAGACCTAGATAGCTGGCACTCTTGGAGAAACTCAGAAGGCTGCCATTCAACTTAACAACTTCTCCCAATTTGTTTAATAACTTTCACTCAAATGTTAATTCTGCCATCCCAGGTGACGACCCTAACGCTTCTTTTGAAGACCGAATATGCGCTCGATCATTCTGTAGATTGAAAGATTCTTTCATTGGATAGAATTTAATGTTGAGCGTCCTTCCATTACCGTCTGGGCAGAGCCGTGTGCTTTGGTATACACCAAGTACCAAATTTTCTTTATTAATATGAGGCAAGTATATTTTCTGTTATTTTCATCTTCAACGACAAGATTTTCTTTTGATTCGTTATTACTTATTGTACTTACGTGGTGCTATAGTTCGGGGTGAACCTGGGCTTCAACTCATAAGTCTCTCCAGTTAAGCCGGTTAATTGTTAATGCGCCTCTAGTTGCGCACTCCAAGTCGGTTGATGTCTCCTAAAGGGTGTTTTTTTGAGAGGTATAAAAATTCAATATGAAATAAAACACTTGAAGCTAATGTTAATGTCGGGCATATGCGCGCCCCGCCTAGCTCGAATGAAGCGCAATCGTGAAGTCAAATTTTCGACAACTTTATCGAGCAACTGAGGCCGTATATCAGCAATAACACGGCGAATGTTGACTTGCAAATCGTCCAACGTCTCTGGTTTATCGGCATGGACTAGTGACTTCACATACCCACAAAGAAAGTAATCTAAAAGTGTGAGATCACAGGATCGTGGAAGCCAATTCACAGGTTCATTACGCGAAATTATGCGCTCTGCAAATGTTTCCCGCAATAAATTGATGGTGTCGCGCGCCGTGTGGCATGTTGCGCCATCTTGTTGAAACCAAAGCGCTGTCACGTCAATGTCATTCAACTGAGGAACGAAGAAGTCAGAAATCATATTTCTATAGCGCTCTCCATTGACGGTAACATTCTGGGCGGCATCGTCTGTAAAGAAATATTGACCGATGATTCCACCAGCCCATAAATCACACTAAACAGTGAGTTTTAATGGTTGTAAGGGCGTCTTGACAAAGGCTTTTGGGTTCCCCCCACTCCAAATTCGGCAATTTTGCTTCCAGCTGAATCATGTAAAAATGGGCCTCATCGGAGAACAAAATTTTGCGTTGAAAATGAGGATCCAGCTGAATCATGTAAAATCCGTAAAATCTTCCACAAAGTGTATGGGCATAGCTCCAATTGCTGTGCACGATGGCGAATCGACTCATTCGGATTCTCCTCAATACTGCGCTCCATAATGGCAATAACTTCTTCTGTTCACACTGTTTGTCGTCTTTGGGGATGCGTATTATCATTGTCTTCAAAAAACACCTTTTACTTAAGCGCGCCCTTGTACTTCGGGTTAGATCCAAAGACTCTGCGGGGCGGACCATTGGTGTTCATTGGGTCTATTACATGTCCGAACCATCTCATCTCGTTGAATCTTCTCCTCCAAAGCTCGTCAACGCATACGGGACCGAATATTTTTCGAAGGATTTTTCTCTTGAAACAACTATTCATTCACTTACGAAAGGGTCCGTGCTTGTGCGCCATAAAGTAGGACAAGGATGTCCAAGGTCTTATATATTGTCTCCTTAGCTTTTCGGGATAGGGCCTTCCTACTCAGTTGCTTTCTTTGCCCAAAGAAAATATTATGCCTTCAGTGTTCACTTGTGAATTCCGCACAATTCCTTCAAGTATTAGGTTGTACCATAGACCCTCCCTCAATAAATGATACCAGTTTAGTCTTTAGTTCCGATACAGCAAGATGTCTGGGTCTCATCTTTAACAGGAAATCTAACATTCAAAAAAGAGTCAAAAAAGCTACAGTAGCTTTATTCTCTTGCAAAAAAGCCATTGGGAACAAATGGGGCCTTCAACCTCGCATAACCCACTGCTATACATCTCGATCATAAGACCGATACTCACCTACGGGGCTGTTGTCTGGTGGACGGCCTAAGACAATGCAGTCAACTGCAACAAACTAAGCAGAATCCAAAGAACAACATGTCTATGCATAAGCGGAGCTCTACGTTCTACTCCCTACGCGACACTGGTAATTATGTTTCACTTGACACCCCTCGATGTATTCAGCAGACTACACAGTGGACAAATAATAATTTATTTGGCCACGCTAATATTCTTTATGTTCTCCTCACAGAGAACATCGATTACACTACATATACCCGAACTTTGGTTTGACAAAGGCTTTCATGTAAGCTTCCCTTCTAGATCCTTCTGTGATCTAAACCTGATTCCGGTATTGGTGGTGGTGTTTTCTCAGATAAGCTAAATCTAAGCCTCTCCTCCCGTCTTCCAAAGAAGCTGTGTCCTGACTGAAGAAAAACCTGATATCTGCAAAGAATATCCGCATCTTTTCGGATAGTCAGACCGCAATCAAGTCGTTGGACTCAGTCTCATTAAATTCTAAAACCGCCTTTGAATGTGGTCATGTCTTACTGAGATGGCAGAACAGTGCAACCTTCACCTTTGTTGGATGCTGGGCCACAGAGACATTCTAGCTAATTGTAGAGCTGACGAATTCGCTAAAATGGGACCACTCTACCTGTTCTATATTATCTGGATGCTAATAAAAAAACAGACCTTAGATGGATTGTTGCACCAACATGTCTAGCGATCACACAGATCTGGCTAAAGTTGGAGCTGAATCGCTCTAAGAGTCTGATCTTTCTAAATCGGAAACATATCAGCGCCATCATAGGTGTCATCTCAGGACACTGCCTTATAGGCAAGCATGCAAAAAGGCTTGCCGTCTTTACAAACGACTTCTGTAGAAGCTGCATGGACGTAGAGGAAGAGGAGGCAATCCTCTACCTTCTCTGTAGATGCCTAGCTCTCTCCCAGAGAAGAAAACTTCACTTAGGAGCTTTCTTCTACAATGACTTAAGCGATATGAAGAATATAAACGTTAACAGTCTCGTGTGCTTCATCATAAGCTCAAATTGGTTCCATGAATAGGAGGATCACAGATCCACGTGGCATCACAATGGGGCAGTAGGCCTAAATGGGTTGACCTTTCCAACAGCCACATTTATCTACCTACCTGCCAACCTAAGTTGTACCACATGAAATGTCCGATTTTGAGGTAAAAATATTTATTTTTTTATAATTTTTTATTTAGTCAAAATACATATGAACCGTTAGCATCTATAACTTTTTTCCAATCTGATTCAATTTGGATTATTCCTTTTTTTCTTATAAAAGGCTTGATTTCTGGACGCTAAAAAGTCTTCAAAGGCTTTTATGACCTCTGCTCGGTTTCGGAATACCTTCTGCGGACAAAATGGCTTCAGACTGCGGAAAAGGTGATAGTCCATTGGAGAAACATCAGGAGAGTACGGTGGATGCGGAAAGATTTCAAATCCCGATTGTAGCAGTTTTTGTACCGTTACGCGTGATGTATGGGGTCTAGCATTGTCATAAAATAGGATCGGACCATGTCTAGTTGTCAACGCAGGTTGCTTTCCAGCCAATTTCGCATGCATTACGTGAATTTCCTCACAAAACTTGACTGCATTTATCGTATCTCCTGGTTGAAGAAATGAAAAGTGGATTGGTCCTTCCGATGTCCACCAGATTGTCACCATAACCTGTTCTGGGTGAGACCTAGGTTGGTGGTGTGTTTTGGTTTTTCTTCTGCATCCAACCACTGCCCAGATGCTTTGCGGTTGTCATACAAAATCCACTTTTCATCACATGTGATTATACGGTGCAAAAACGACTCATTTTGGTCGCTTAAACTCAGCGATGCACGGACTTCTAAGCGTTCAATTCAGGGGGTACCCACTTTTCAAGTTTTTTTACCTTTCCTATTAGAAATAGGTGTCGACTTATTATCATGGGAGATACTCCCATGTTCTGTGCAATGTCCGGCACCGTTTTTGGTTTCGCACGTGGTTTGTTTTCGAAGCTAAGATCTCCCGAACAGAACTGAGCAAACCAACATCGAATGTTGCGTTAGTGTTTTCGCTGCCAGAGACGCATTGTATCAGTTTAAATTCATAATGGAAGAGAGTCCGAGTTTGAGCCGTCGACAGCATGATAGGAGTAAGCAAGAAAAAAATTACGAACCCTAAAAGTCCGTCAAACACACGTACCACTTTATTTTATAAAAACAAATTTGCACTTTCTGCTATAGATGAGCGTACCTTATCTAAAATCTTTTTTAGCATCAAAGGTCTCGGTTAAGTCGTTACCGACCTTGACGGAGAAGCGAGCGTTCTTAATCGCCATTATTTTGGCAGGGATGCCAAAACCAGTCATGGCTCTATATAGTTCCTCTCTATAAATTCTTTCATATGCGACCTTATATTGTAATTAACTAAAAGATCGTGTGTATTGATTTGGACTTCTTGAGTTTTTTTGAAGGAGTGTGAAGATTTGGTCGATTGCCGAGTTTCCTGGTCTAAAACCGCACTGGGTCCCTACCCAATCAGGTTGTTGGCTAAGGGTTTCAGACGTTCACACAATATTTCAGATAAGATCTTCGGTGAGTTTATGAACAAGGAGCCTTCAGTAACGTGTAATGCACCGCCATTAACAGCGCACTAGTAGACGCTGATATTGTACAAGGCATTACAAATTTGGCCTGCAACATGTTTGCCAGTTGGGAAATAAACTGTTTCATTGGGTAAGGCTCCGTTAGAATGTCTGCAACCAGGGGAATCCCTCAAGGGGGAGTCATATCGCCACTCCTGTGGGTGCTGGTTATCAATGACATCCTTAAAAAGCTTAGTACAATTAGTATAAATGCCACGCCATACGCAGATGACGAGGTCATATTAGGGAAAATACTTAAATTTTAAGCGAGATTATGGAGGTTGCCCTGAAGACGATCAGCACTTGGCCAAAAAGCTGTGGTCTCAATGCCAAAACGGAAATGGTTCTTTTTCCAAGAAAGCACAAGATACCGCAATTCAGACTCCCAAAACTCAACGAAATGGAATTGTCCCTCTCGGACAGCGTGTCTAATTTTGGAAAAAAAACTGAATTGGAATCTTAACGTAGTGGAAAGAACAAAAAGGGCATACTCGTATAATGCTTCTTTTATCTGCAAAAGAACGGTAGGAAAAATTTGGGCTTAAAACCTGCTATAGTGTACTGGCTGCATACGGTGGTCGTAGAAGTAGAAGGCACCAAACAGGAAAACGGTCTAGGTAAAATTAGCTTCGGTTCAAAAAATGGCTTCCATAGCCATTGCAGGTGCACTCCATACCACCCGTACGGCAGATCAAAAAACTCGCTGGCGACAGTGCGATGCGACTCACTAATTTGGGTTACTTCAAGACCAGTAGTTTCGGACACGGCACGGTCCTAGCGGAGCTACTGCCAGACAATCCAACTCTAACGGATGAAATTCCTTCCTTGGTCGACTTTGACATTCCGTATGATATAACATATCCGGAAAGGGGGACTGGCAAAACAATTCAATAACCAGGTCAAATGAAATTGCATTTTTCACAGACGGTTCGAAAACAGAGGAGGGAACAGGTTCTGGTATCTTCTCAGAAGACCCAGAACTAAGAGTATCTATGAGACTACCGGACGCAAGCACTGTCTTCCAATCAGAGGTTCTGGCTGTCCTCAGGGCGGCTGAGCTAACGCAGATGTATCGGTATCCGAAAGAGGTATCGCTATCAACATCAGTGGAATCGACCAACATCAATTCTGATATATTCTGGGGCTGTCACGCAGTGCTCAAAGTTTCATGCAGTCAGAACCGGCTGGGACTGTTCTGGGTGCCAGGACACTGCGATATACAATAAAAGGAAGTGAATAGGCGGATGAGCTTGCAAGAAGTGGAGGGCTACTCGATAATAGTGAGGTCGCTAACATCAAACTACCCCTTTGCATAATAAGGGGCACTGTTGAGGAAAAAATCATAAAGACTGCCAACCTAAGGTGATCAAGTCTTGAAGTACACAGGATATCCAAGGCTCCCTTGGACACCCTTGTTTTAACCTAATCTAACCTAAGATCTTGTATCCGATGTTGAGGAGACTTATACCTCTACAGTGGGCGCAGTTGAGGGGGGTCGCCTTTTTTGTGGATCGGGCATACGCTGCTGAGATTCCGTTCATTAGGCATACACTCTTTTGATCGGATTTGAGAAATGAGTTGGTGCATGCTCTCCACAAAGTCATTTCCAGAAGCTTTGAATACCGCGGCCGGTAAACCGTCAAGACCAACTGATTTGTTGGATTTTAGCTTAGATATTGCTATCCTTATTTCGTTTTGGTTAGGTGAACGAAAGTTTTGACTATTATCGTCTAAGTTGAATGTCTACTATGCAGAAAAAGTTTTTTCATATTTGGGTGACCGTGGTGTAGTGGTACTAGCTATCGTTTCTCACTCGGAAGGTCAAGGTTCGAATCCTAGCCACGACAAGCTTTCATTTGTGTAATTGGAACTCAGTCAGAAAAATCTGCGTGTGAAGGCATAACACTGACATGTAGATTTGGCTGTTGTAGGGTTTTCAAACACAAAAACAAGCGTTAAAATTCACAACCTCACCATTCCGAGTGAAGAAAATCTCTCCGTCCTATTCGGACTCCCACCCCTGGAGAGTCAATATCGAAACCAAACACACCTGAGTTTCAAACCACTACATCACAAACTTTCCTTTCTCCTACTTCTACCTTTCCGCCCGCGCCCTGGCAACAGTGTAAGGGTATTCATAACCCCTTAGGCGCGCGTAAATTATAAAAAAAAAAAAAAAAAATATTCTCAGCACCGATTGTGACTGTATTACAAGGTTTTCGTCTAGGCTTCTGTACGGGTCTTCTTGCATTGACACTTTCTTTTTTCTTTTGGTAAAACTTCCGTACGTTATTTCTGGAGTACAAACTTTCAATATCTTCGATCGTGCGCTCCTCGTGCTCTTTTTTCTTCTTCTGAAGAGGCCGATTTACTTCCCGTCTCTTCTGTTTCTAGAGATCAGGAGCAGCTCTCGTCCTTCGTTGCAGCACCGCTTTGTAGGGTTCTTCGTTAGCTGCATGCGCTTGCCGGCATTCTTCATCAAACGATAGATTTCTTGGTGGTGGTGGGGTGAAACTTAGCAAATCGGTTTTGGTGCCTCTGATGGCACATTGGCACCATTTCCAATGGTCTTCGGTAGGTCAGAGGGGATGTTGAGAGATTTCGGGATACGCGGTCTCTTGCGATTGGAGCTTTTCTACGTTATATCTTCTTTGTTATGGCGCTTGGGAAATCCGTATTCACGCGTTTTCTGCAACAAGGTGCTGATCCGAGTTAATGTTGGCTGCCAGAAAATTTCGGACGTCCAAAATACTGGAGGCATGCCTATCGATTCGTGATTACGCGACTTGATAAATCTCAGAGTCCACAGGTTTCGAACTCCTCCTGTATCCTCGAACCACTTTACAGAACAATACACGAAATTTCGAGTGATTCCAAACGGCCCTAAATCCAAAAGATTTCGCTTCGTGCATATTGGATTTGTGAAGACCAATTACAAAAACCGGGCTTTCGATTTTGTTAACATTCTGCTCCCTTAGCCTTAAAATTTGACCACACTATGTACCACATTCAAATTGCACTCTGCTCCTTCGAATTCCTTTCATTGGCTCATCAAATGCGAATCAAGTGCCTTTAAATTGCCTTATCGTCTCTCTAAAGCATTTGCCCCGACCTCCTGGAGACTCGTTTGTTTTTTGTAAATTCAGTATTTGATCACACGTCATTAAAGGGTATTTTGTTTTTGGATCATGAGCATTTTTTTATTAAACTCAAATGAATGCAATTTCAGGCATATGACCACTTCGACTATATTTTACAAGGTCATGCCGTCAGTTCACAGTCACGGTATTGGCTTCCAAATCGTCAGTAGTTGTTAGTTTATCCATGCTGTCGTTGTAGACACTTCTACGAATGCTCATACTTCTTATAAGATCAGGTTTTGTTACACCCGCTGACTGACATTCGTAACATTTTATTTCCGCGCTTTTATTATTCCTTTATATTTTTTTCGTACATCGTCTAACGACAGTTTATACAAGCAAACCTTTTAAGCGGGGGTTTCTGCCACAGAATAGTGCAGAGTCTTGACCCTATTTAAGCCGTCGCCACAATTTTCTTGATGGTCAACGACAGAGCCTAAATGCCATGACTTCTTCTAAATACAGGGTGAATGACTGGAACTCCAACTTTTTAAAATGCTATAACTTTTTTATTTTTTGATAAATTTTATTGTGCTAAAGCAAAAAATGTTGGAAAATACATCAATTTTCAAATTGTATCAGTAGTTTTCAATATGTCCACCTTTGGCGCGAATAGTGGCCTTGAGACGGCCGAAGAAAGCATCGAACGCTGCACGCAAGTGGCTCTGCAGTATTTTGGCCCATTCCCAGCGAAGTGCTTGTTTGAGGTAGTCCAAACTTTGGTATTTTTTAGTGCCAACCTTCGCCTTCAAAATACCCCAGACAGAGAAATCCAACGGATTTGCATGCGGAGAATTTGTAATCCATTGTGTCGAAGAAATGAAGTGTGGAACATTGTTTTTTAACCAATCTTGGTTGACGCGCACTTTGTTGTGCCGAGTCTTGTTGAAATGTCCACGGTCTCCGACCGAAATGATTGTTTGCCTAAAGCTTCAATACTGCCTCTAAGACAGTTTCACAGTATACGATCGCATTAATTTTGACGCCGCGGTCCAAAAATACGAGTGGAGAGCAACCATCGGCGGCCCAAACCATCACCATCGGTGCTGCCTGCAACTTCGGCAACTCACCACTTTCGTGCAAGCGTAGCAACTCCTTCGCTCTTTCGACTCTAACTTTTTTCTGTTGCGGTGTAAGATCGTGTGCTTTTTGAAACTTCAATGGCTTGAGCCCAAGCTCATTTTTCAGTATGTGTTGCATCCGTTCCAACGATATGTTGAGCTCACGAGCCATTTTTCTTCCACTTCGACGCAGATTTTGCTCAATTCGAGCCTTCACTTTTCGAACCATTTCTGCCGATGTTGCTGTTTTTTTATGACCACCTCCATGGCGTTTTGCAACGCTGCCAGTATTACGGTAACGAGCTATGGTTCGAGACACAAATGATTTATTCCCGTTGAGGTGCTGGAGGGCTCTAACGATAGCTGCTTGTGGTTTTCCAGCCAAATATAAATCAATCACACTATCAACACAACTGAGACGCAAATCGTTTAAAAGGCTTGTAAATAATAAAATTATCTGTCATGTGTCAAAATTTGAGCTCACTGTTATGAACGGTTTGGAAATTATAGCAATCTGAAGTTGGTTGCAGTTCGAGTCATTCAGGGTGTAGAAGTCAGAAGTTATGTCTGAGAAATGACAGTGCCTTAGTACGGCCTAGCGCCTCTATTTTTTGTCTAACAGCTTGACACATCGTTGCTTTTGGTAGAGTAAGGCGACAGAAAAAAAAAACAGACGCCTGGGACTCTTTTTTAATGTGCTTCTTCAATAGAAAAGCTTCTACGACGTTAAAAAGCATCGGACTTTGTACATTGCCTTCGTGTGCTACAATTTTCACTTTGGATTCTCCGGTTCTTACCGCTGTGCATTTAACTTTCTTTATAACGTCATCGTAGTTTTCATTCAAATACATCCCTGGAATACAACATTTTGAGAACCAACCGCCGTCCGAGAAAGATGTCTAGAAACTTGAACACTCTTTCGAAGCGTCTCGATTTTTCTCAATTATTATCGGTAAACTTTGAATCGCGTTACATATCGGCCTTCCTTCCACAAAGCTGCATCGACTACCATGTATTGCTGATTGACAATATTGCTTATTTGAATTCTCTCGTATATTTCCAATGTATGCGACATTAGGTTCAGCATGTTATTGTAGTTGTTGCAATTTCTCGTATCGCCTATGCCTTTATACAGTAGAACAAGAAAGCCTTCCCCCCATGATTTCCAATCATGGCTTATACTTCTGGTTGTATGTGATTCGTCGCGACTGTAACCCACGGCTCGTTCTTTTAACTGCTTCTCTCAACTCGGTTTCCGTAGCACATGCTATTCCTTTTTCGTGGATAACAACTGAGAAATGGTGCTCGTACTGATCATATTCAGTTATTTCAAGGATTGAATCTCTTTACAGTTTTTTTTTTCTTGTACCACAGTTGCATATCTCTTATTGCTTGTCGTTCGCTTATAGTCTGCAAGGGCTCCTATTTTAATCCCCGATACAATCTCACGTGCCATAGGTCCCGCTTTTTTTGCCTTTTTTTGCAATGCCGTCCGTGAAAGAAAGACTGTCTATCGTTTATTTACTTCTATGCACACAATACAAATTCTCGCTGAAGTGTAGCATATAAATGGATGATAATTTGACGATTCAGCTTGACGAATAACTTGCTCCAACAATCAATTATGCAAATCAAAGAATAAACGAAAAGTTTGCATAACGCGAATTTCTGACGTTTCCATGACACGAAAGCGTTTTTGAGGTGTGAGTTGCCTCATGATGATTTGCCAAAAGTTACTGAATAAAAGTGTCAAATACATCCGCCAAACTTATCAAAATTTCTGTCACTCAAAGAAATAAAAACGTTCTTTCTTTAAAAAAATACAAAGCCACACATTGTTAGGGGCGCATTTGAAGCCTAAATCACGGGACTCTGCAGCATAGCTACCTGACCGCATTCCTGTTGGCGTAGCAATTAAAATTCTTAGAGATGGATGCATTGTTTTAGAGTCTTTCCGTAGCAGTTCACAGTGATGCAAGAATGGACAGAAAATCGTCAATAAATTTCTTTAAAGCATTAATTCAATGTGATAGTGATGGGGTGGCGCAGTGGTTTAGTTCGTCGGCGAGTGACTTCGGACACCAGAATAAGTATTTTTCTGGCGTCACCAACCACTGCTAGTACAAGCAATTACAAACCATCGAAAGTGAAATCTTCTTGCTATGAAAAGACCTCTCCCTGTGCGCAAAATAACAGGACGAGCAACACAATGAGTGGTAGGACTAGCCGTTGGTCCACACCAACAACACCACATATTTATTTATTTAGTTTTTTTTATTAATGTCTTACAGCTTTGTGCTCCACATGGGTAGACTGATGCTGATGAAAAATAAAACAAATTTCAAATTAGTTTCACTTACAAAATTAGAACACTGTCTAACAGGTGCGTAGACAAGATACTTAGCAATGAGCTCACACAGACATGTTGACCTTAGTCTGCAGCAGTTTCCGTATGTGTCGCCTTCATGAGCACAGGTCTCGTAAAACTGGTTTCATTTTGTTAGAACTCATAACCTATGAACATACATACATGTTCAAATTGTACTGTCGTACCTGTCTAGCAGAGACTACTGATTATACCACCAGTCTTATGTATCGTGACACCTCATTTTTAAAATTCTAAAAACAAACTCAACTTCTTGGCAACCCTGTGCGCATAAACAAAACAAAAGCTTTCGATTCGAATGTGAATAAGAAAAGCTCCTGCGCACATACTATTCGAACGGAAGTTACCCAAAAGCACACGCTACGGGGAAATTTCACTATCGCCGCAACACCAGCCACCGACAGCAACACAACATTATCACGAGATGACGGCACCCTACTGGTGTTTGTAAACACCAAGAATTTTGCCATTGCTAAAGTGTATTCCGGCAGTCAACGTTGTCGTATCTCGTTTGTCGTGTGTGTGTTTGCTTGTGCTCCTGTTGATCTCCTACCTCCCCTATCAAAGTGGTCTAAGCTAATTCTTGAAAAAAATCACCACCCTAATACAAATTCTGCCACTGTCATATGGCCAAATCGATTGGTTTCGCTTCTGAGTGTTCTCTTTGTGGCATAACTTGCCTCTGCTGTCGATAGACTTTTCTACTTTTCTACATTTCTTGTCGTTACGTTACATGCGCGCCGCTTCCTTGCTTGACCACCCCTTATACGGTTCTAGTATAGAAATCTAATTAAATCCAGAATGGGAAACCGCTAGTGAACTTGAAAAACATAAAAGTGCTGATTACATTGCAAAATCCCAATTGCGTTAGTAGTGTTTTGACGAAGAAAAACGTCGGTAGACGGTTTTTGCAATACTGGCAATTAAATTGTAATTCTATTATACTCGTATGTAGAAATAAATAATTCAATTCCGCTATTGCTACGCGTCTCTTCTGATTGCCACCCTTACAGTGTGCATTGAATACTAAAGACGACGACCGCGACGCGCCGAACGCCACTCTCTGAGAAAAGGGGGGAAAAAATAAAAATCATATTTAATTATTTTTAAATACCTGTGAATTGTTTTGGCGGCTTTTTGGATTCGTCTCGTCGATTTGCTGTGCCTCTGCGTATAATCTATCCGTCGTCGTACTCGTAAGTGTTTAATTAGAAAGAAATTGTGCACAAAGGGAATAATTGCGGCCGCTAACAAACAACCAGCTGCACTGTGAGTTGAGTGATTGAGCCAAAATTGCTAGGCAGCCAACATTGGACAGCCCCCTGATGAGATTTGCTTAATCCCATACCCATGCCCATGCCCATGCCCGCTGTGACTGCTGTTGCTCCCGTTATTGCATTTTTCTCAATTCTGTGAGAATATCTCGGGAGATCTCGAGAATTATTACCTTCCTCCCCTGAAAAGTGACAAGCGAAAAATACAATTCATGTGTACATATTCTGGTACGAAAATGTATTCGAGTCTTAGTTGTTCGCGATCGAATTTGAGCTGCAACACACGATCGGAAAGTACCCCGTTAAATAGTCAGGTGCACAATTTGCAGCACGATTATAATTTCTGTGATTGTTGTCGTCCGTTGCGTTATACACCGCCGTCAAACGCAAACGCACATTATCCACCACATTTTCCAGCACATTATCCCCCATCATCAGCGAGAACTTTTAATAATAATCCCTATCGACTACAACCGTTGCAATTTCGTTTCCAGCCAAGACGTACCGCCAGCAGCAGTATGTCACAATCTGGAGAGGATCTACATTCACCCAGCTATCTATCATGGAGGAAACTTCAACTCAGCCGAGCCAAACTCAAGGCATCGAGTAAGACATCAGCCCTGCTGTCCGGATTTGCAATGGTGAGTAATAAATAATAAATTTGTCGTTTGTTTTTTTTATTTTATGCATTTATTTTGATTCGATGTCAATCTGTGAACAATGATTTGAATTTCTTTTTTAGTTTTCATTTCCATTGCCGAATAAATAGCCAACGACAGTCGAGCTAAGTACTCGTAAATACTTTCGTGTTCTATTGTTTGCTGCGATGTGGGATTCGAATGTATAATTGGATGAGCGATTAGATCGGGGTATCATCGATGATGGGAACTTCATTAGTATGATCATTTGTCTGACAAGGCTAATAAATTGAAGAGCATGTGTGAAATTTTAATTAATCACCAGAATACGAAATGAGTTCCAGTAAACAGGGCTAAATCGCCTTATGTCCATGCTGACATAATTCTATTGCGTGTTACACGTGTGCCGATCGATTCTAAGCACCACTATCAGATAGGATTTGAGTGGGCACACGGAAACCTTAGACCAGTTCAGATACAACTGTGGGAAAACAGCATTTCTTTCAAGGCTGCCATCCCAAGTCGTACACTCGTGATGTTGATGAACACAAACAAGATATCCAATTATTGCGACACGCATAAATTTTTCAAAAGATTTTGCAAAATCCTCATATTGTAGTTTATCAGCCCCCCCACGCACTAGATCTAAAAACAGCCAGGGAAAATTTATTTGAGTTTTTGACCCCCTCAAGCTATTGTATCTGACACGATTGTTCAAGGCTAATTTTAGCAAAAGCCAATGTGTCATGAATTGAGCGGAAAATTTCCGACTGACATATGCAGATGGCCACTCTGGAGGTTAAGTCTTCTCTTATCATGACGAGTGGCTGTTACTTGATGGCTAAATGGTTTTTAATGTGAATGACCGTCAGGCAATGTAATTTGGAGGCAGGCTGATCTTATGTTTTATGTCATACTCAATGTCGAAGTATTTGTTTTATTTACATTGTTGGCAGTCTGGTGTGTTATTCAAGGAAATTTTCGAATGCATGTGATGTGTGATTCACTCTCCATGATGGACTAGGTGTTTGAACTCTTTCACAGTTTTTACTGATGATTACCGAGTAGTCCTGATCCTTAATATATTAGAGTTTACAGTGACAATTGATTCTGATATTTAATGCCATTTGGACTTTGCATAGCTTCTTGAGAACAGGTTTTGCTTTTCCGATTCTACTGCTCACATGCAGATCAGTTTTTCCGTCGGCCAAGACAGTTTTCTCTGTCCTGCTTTAATAAGTTGATCGCTTTACTTTGAACAGTCGTATTTACTTTATTTGATTTCCTTTCTAGCTAATAAGCCATTGGGTATAAATCAATAACACTGTCCGAAAGCGAACAAATACCGCCAACGTTGTCTAGACGCTCTTGACTAGATGTCGTCGAGTCTATTCTACATATTGTAACAATGCACTGCAAGCTACGAGTGAAAATAGATAGCCTTGATGCAACACGCTTTGAATTTCAACCCTACTAATGTGTAAATGACGACAAGTAGCTCATAACGTTATACGAATGTTATGGTATTTCCTAGAGAGTTAAAGGTTTGCTTAAAGACATTGACAATTTGTGGGTATAAAGGTTGACGCATGATTTATAACGTCGTCAAATGTAAAATTTCTATAATTCTGTTTAAAATTGTCATTTCTTCCAACTTCCATTTGTATAAAGAACCTTGTCGCATGCCCTTCGTTTAAACGAGTAGATCGCTCTGGTGCGACTTACACACTTGCAACCTTTTTTTCCCTCAAAAGTTTTAGTCAGGCCTAAAATTGAATTAGCTCAGAGGATAAATGCATATCCACGGACTTGACAGAGGATCATTTCGATGTCGGCTAAAATTTGTTATCAAAATATATGTAGGCTTCCTATCAAATAGAACGCAATAAGCCTTCCAAAAGTAAGACCGGAGTCCCCCTTATCACTATGGCTTTTAGATTCGCAATGTCCCTTAAAGCTCACTGAAAGGAAGCTGTGACCCTATGCCTCAACCAATAACTCTGACCATTAACCGCTCGTGTTAATTTCGCCACGTTGTCAAAATTCTGTTTTCGAATCATAGGTCTCGATTATGTTACTTCCAAGGAATATTTTGTCACATAGGGTCTTACAATAATCAAACAGGCGCTGGATATCGGTTTCAAGTTCACTAGTTCCACTTACTTCTGTACAAGACCTGTACAAGACAAATATCTGGTTACAGGATATGGCAGATCTTTTTTATAGGCAACTGATGCCTCTTGAATTGGCGAGATTTAGAGGCCTGCTTTCTTGAAGATCGGGCAAACGATGCAAAGATTTCAGTCATCGGGCTCACTTTCATTCAACCATGGTTTACAGATGGGTTGGTGCATCCCCCTTACCAAGCCACCTTTCGATTAGTTTATTAGTTCGGCAAGAGACGGGTTACTTTACAAGGCCTATTCGACTTTTGTTTGGAAATCGCTATCGGGAACATTTATCGGCCAGGTGGATGGAATCGCTGTCGATCGTCATCCACAGTTTATTGAGAGCAGAATGTTGGTTGTCTTAAAAAGTACGCAAACGTTAACCCTCTAAATTCCAACACCTACTATGACTACTATGTTCTCACTTACTTAGATAGCGCTTCAGTCCGGGGTGGACCAGGGCTTCCGTTAACATGCCTCTCCAGTTAGCGAATTAATTTATTATTTATTTATTACCCTCGAAAATTTCTATCGACGGGCCCGAGGGCATTTACATCTGCTTACGTCGGTGTCCAAGCTTTTGCACAGTAAGTCAGGACTGGCATCTACTATATTAAGTCTTTTCGTTGTCCTTAGGTTACTCGAGAGAGCTCTTTACTACTCAATTACACAAAAGCCGTGGTGTAGTGGTACTAGCAATCGCTTCTCACTCGGAGGGTCAAGGTTCGAATCCTAGCCACGACAAGCTTTCATTTGTGTAATTGGAACTCAGTCAGAAAAATCTGCGTGTGAAGGCATAACACTGACATGTAGATTTGGCTGTTGTAGGGTTTTCAAACACAAAAAACAACCGTTAAAATTCACAACCTCACCACCCCTGGAGAGTCAATATCGAAACCAAACACACCTGAGTTTCAAACCACTACATCACAAACTTTCCTTTCTCCTCCTTCTATCTTTCCGCCCGCGCCGTGGCAACAGTATAAGGGTATTCATAACCCCTTAGGCGCGCGTAAATTATAAAAAAAAAAAAAAAAAAAAAAAAAGCTCAAAGAAGCAACGATTAGCAAGAGCGATTCTTCGTGTCGTCATTATTGGATATGATAGCCATGCCGAGGCGGATAAAGTCCCTTACTAAATCAAAGTTGTAGCTGCCTATCATGATGTTTATCTTTACCGCTTCTGCTTCAGCAATCATAAACGACCTATTGACAGTTCGCGTATGCGAGTAACTTAACAGATTTTAGAAGCCTTTCAAGAACGATATTGAAAAGTCACATGACTACATGACACAAGACCTGGTGTGTATCGACTTAAAACTCTCAAAGATCTGCCGAAATTTGAACGTTTAATCTATGGTGAACTTTTCCTGCCTAAAACCACACTAATAGAGGCTGATCTGTGTGTTGACAAAGGGTTCTTTGCATTCATACAATATAATACGACATACGGGAATTTGTATGCGATGTTTAACAGACTTATTCTCCTGTAGTTGATGAAGTTTAATGGATTTCCCTTTTTTAGGAACGGACAAGCAATACTGAGGTTCCATTCGTTTGGCATACTTTTGTCAACTCAGATTTTAGAGATGAGTTGATGTATGCTCCGTATATAATTATCGCTTGCTGGTTTCAACAGCTTGGGAACCGCCATGGGGTTCAGTTCAGCAACTTTGTTGGGCTTACTAGGGTAGTCCCAAAAGTACTCGACCTGACGTATAGATGGCGGTTGTTATTTAAAAAGAAAGACAATTGTAGAAAGTCCCAACCTTATAAAACTTAAATTTGAAGTTTGACGATGCTATGTTGTTTAGTATTTGTTCCGCAGCCATCAATAGTGAACTTTCATTTGCAAGGCCTCAATCCAACCAACATCAAAACGGAACTGGATTCTACTACAACAATAAAATATTCGCTGGCAGAGTTTAAGCGAGGCCATGCGAGTTGCCAAGACGAACATCGCAGTGGTCGACCAAATGAGGTGAGCTCACCAGAAATGTTGAAAAAGATCCACAAAATGATATTGGATGACCGTCGATTGAAAGTACGTGAACTAGTAGGTAGGCATTTCAAAAAGCGCTGTACATCGCATGTTGACTGAAAACTCGGACATGAGAAAGCTGTGCGCAAGATGGGTGCCGCGATTACTCACAATGGAACAAAAATAACGTCGTGAGGATGTTTCAATCGAGTGTCTGTCGAAGTTTCACAGCAATAAAACCGAGTTTTTGAGTCGTTTTGTAACCATGGATGAAGCATAGGTCCATTAATTCACATCCGAGACGAAGGAACAGTCAAAACAATGGACTGAAACGGGAGAATCGGCTCCAAAGACAAAGTCATGACGTCAATTTTTGAGATGCGCGTGGGATAATTTTCATTGACTACCTTCAGAAAGGAAAATCAATCAACGGGGCGTATATTATGCGAACTTATTGCAGCGTTCGAAAAATGAAATGCAGGAAAAAACGGCATTTGGTGAAGAAAACAGTTTTGTTTCAAGACAATGCACCAGTTCACTCATCCGTCATCGCGATGGCCAAAATCAATGATTAAAAGTTCGAATTGGTAAAAGTTTTGCCAACAGTAAAAAGGTCTAGTCCGCGGTTGATGGCTATTTTAAGCAGCTCGACGATTCTCGCTATAAACAGCTATAGAACATCGCTGGGAAAAGTGTATTCAACTAAAGAGAGACTACGTAGAGAAATGAAGATATTTTTTCCCAATTTTTTTGTGTTTTCTTTGTTAGGTCGAGTACTTCTGGGGCTACCCTCGTAAACTTGAAAATCACTATCCTGGTTTTATATTGGTCAGGTGGACGGGTATGTTGCCCTGTCATCGTCCAGGTGTGACGGTGGGATGATCTTCATCATCACCGTTTAACAGTCTGCAGAAATAGTTTTTCCGGATGTGTGGTTTTACTATGAAATTGGCTTCCCCATCCTTGCAAATTTTAATTCGGGCTTTACAGCTTCGGCATGGTCATTTTATTTATTTTTTGGTAAAACCTCATTCTTCTGATAGCAGCTCTTTAAGGTTTCGATCGATCGTTTCTCGTGCTCTTTCTTTTTTTCTTCCTTTCTCTTCTGCTTGTAGAGCTCGCGTTTTTTTTGTAGGTCCGCTCTATTAAATTTAAAAAAAAAATGGCGTCCTTGTCGCGCCGGTTGTCTGTAGCAGTCTCTATAGTAGATATCGCAATTTTTCATTTTCTTTTCGTCCAGTCCTGGTTACTATGTACATATGTTCCAATTCTGTCCGGGATTTTTGTCCTTTTACTGATTTCTTTTTTTTCTTAAACTTTCTGGTGAAACTACCGATCATCATTTGTACATTGCTAGCCCCCTTTTTCAATGGCTTCAATAGAGCTCTTTTCTAGCTATTTTTTTTCCTTTGGAGAAGGAGTATACCTTCTGTCTTCCTTGCCCATAGAGGGGACACGCGTTTTAATCCACTGCCGCTTTATGCGCCTTTCGTTTTGTGAATGCATTGTCAGACCAAGGGTTTAGTTAACGGGCATGAGTTACGACATCACATGTTGAAACTCTGATGACGTTGGAAATATTATTGTACTGCGCTGCAAGTGGTTTCAGAAAACTCGAGAAAGCCACCAGGTATTAGGCTGTATGTCCGATTTTCCCTCAGTTGGAAATAAGAAGTTCTCTAGTGAACTTCTATGCCAGAACGTTAAATTTTCTTTTTTTATGAAATAAGGTGGTACGTGTGAGAATTTTAGGGTTCGTGACAAATACCGTTATTTTTTTTCTAGGAATTATTTACCATGCAGTCGGCAGTTCAATTTCGAACCCTCTTCCTTTACGAATTTAAAATGGGACATAATGCATCATTGGCAATGAAAAACATTAACGACGCATTTAAGGATGTAGCGGCAAACGAACGCGCTATATGACGTTGGAAAATTCCGTTCGGGAGATTTCAGCCTCGAAAATGAACCACGTGGGAAGCCGGAAACGTTAGTTGACGATGATGTTTTAAGAGCAACAGTGGATGCGGACCCAAAGAAATCGGTGCGGGAGATTGCACAAAGCATGGGAGTATCCCTAATGACAATAACTTGACATCTTTCTCTCATAGGAAAGGTAAAGAAACTCGATAAGTGGGTACCCCATGAGCTGAACGAATCCCAAAAACTACGGCGCCTGGAAATCTGCGCATCGCTTACATCAAGAAACCAAACTGACCCGTTCTTGCACCGTATAGTCACATGTGATGGGAACTGGATACTGTATGATAATCGTAAAATATCTGGGCAGTGGTTGGATGCAGATGGAAAACCAAAACACACCCCCAAGTCCGATCTTCACCCAAAACCGATTATGGTGACAATTTGGTGGACATCGAAAGGACCAAACCACTTTTCATTCAACCAGGAGAAACGCTATCAAATATTGCGAGGAAATCGACATATTGCGTGCCAAATTGGCTGGAAAGCAACCCGCGTTGGTCAATAGGCACGATACGATCCTTTTGCATGACAATGTTAGACCCCATACCTCACAATTAGCGGTGCAAAAACTGTTGCAGTTGGGATTTGAAATTCTTCCGCATCCATCGCACTCTCCTGATATTTCTCCAACGGATTACCATCTATTCCGCAATTTTGCCAGCAGAAGGTCTTCCGAAACCGAGCAGAGGTCGTAGAAGCCTTTGAAGATTTCATTGCCTCAAAAAGTCAGCACTTCTACGAAGAAAGAATATTTTACCTTGTATCACGTTGGAAGAATGTCATAGATGCCCACGGATCCTATTTTAATTGAATAAAAATTTACGGAAATTTTAAATTTTTACTATAAAATCGGGTATATCATGTGCTACAACCCAATATAATGGCAACATCGTAGGTAGAGCATTGCTCGTACTCGCATCTTTGATCTTAAGCTCAGGCTTTTGCCAACTTCAGCCTTAACGCAGATTTTTATTAGCGACGGTTAACATGACAACCGGACCATGTCCTTCAAATGATAGTGATAGTAGAGTTTGTTAGTTAGGAACTCCTCCGTCACCATTGGACCGGCAATAGAAATGTAACAGTGATTTAAGCAATCTAACATAACAGAAGTCTATTACGCGTCACTAGAAGCTTCAGTTGGTTAAAGCAACCCTTCCCAGGATTAATAGAATAACACAATATCGCACACATCCTATGAGATGCTAAATTTTCGGAACTGAAAATCTCTCTAACCTTTTCAGGATTAGAGCCTGCGGCTGATGTTATTACATTAGTTCATCTCTTCGTTTCTGGTTTTTAAGTTCAGAAATCTCTATTTCAGAGACGAATGTAATTTGAACGTTCTTGCACTTTGATCTTTAAATCCAAGATCCAAGACTCTGTCTAAACCTCACACGTGCAATCTGCTAACCCCCTTCAACCATTTTTCATGACTTATACCGTAACAAAAATACTTGATATCAGGGCAATAGCTTCGACAAGATCCGGTATTTACCAGTTTAGTGCAAATTTTTTTTATTGATTCCCATAAATCAATAAAGAAATTACCTTTCTGATGCGGCACAACGACACCATTTCGCTCGAATCCATGATAATTTGGTAACTCTCTTGTGGTGTCTGGCATCAGAAATGCAATACATTTGTCGCGTAATGAGGTGTGGCACGTCAATTCCGATGCTATTTCCGTTTGAAAATTTTTAAGGAACTTGTTTCCCAGGAACTTGTATTTTACAGTATTGACGCAGTATTGATGTTGAAGGAGCCAAAGGGAAGGGTATGGTGTCCAGATCCACAAAAGTCAAAAGGATAAGTTGTTTCTGTCTAAAATGTTGTTGTTTTCATCTGCACGAGAATATTCTCGCTCACTTGTTTAGCCAACAAAATGGTAAATTTATCTACAATGTTTATTTTATTCAAAAAAAAAATCTTTATTTGTTAAAATGGATTTCCATAGCCGGTATGGTGTAGCTTAAAATGGAATGCTTGTCATTATGACCATAGTACGTAAACGCCATAACCTCCCTATATGTATGAAGAATTCTGATGCAGTTCTTCGTCATTTAAGGAGCTGGACAGTTCGGTATCAGTGATGCTATCTCCAAGTCAAAGACCATCATCGCTTCTACGATACTCCCATACGATTTTCATGAGATCAAGTTGTAACTTGCGACAACAATACAGGTTTCAAATTGTTCGAATGATTATAAATGCGGAAGTCGTTAACATAAAAGATAGAACGTCTCTCTCCGGGCACCAGTAAGCAGTAAGCAATAAGTAATAGTTAACCTTGAAGCGTTCTACGATAATTTATTCAATTACATTGGCTCATTCTTCCGTTGATTTGCAACTCAATTCCATTAGGGAAAGTTCCCAAAATCGATTATACTCAACCGGCTTAGAATTGTATGTAAACTAAATGCTAACTATCGAATTCTATGGCAACATAATCAACTCCAACTACTACTACCCCCTACTTTGTAGCTACTTTGGAGGTACCATTTATAATTTTCAAGCCGTTAAATGTCGTTCGAATTTATTCAACATGGAATGGAATGTTAAAGTTGTTTGTTGATATATTTAATTAAAAATAAAATAAAAAAAAAAAAATCTCGAACATGTTGTGTACCATGTCATGTTTGCCAAATTATCGTTCCGAGAATTTGGATTTACAATCGTTTGTGCGATGTCCACTCTGAAGTAGCGTGATATGCTAAATATGGCGCCAAGATAAACATTAAAAACGATATTAAGTGAGCGTTAATTATTGACAGACTTTCGACATCCTCTAATAAAATGTGAATCATTTCAACCACAAATCGGAAGCTGACAGGTGATTTGTGGTTGAATTTGTTTGCTACCTAATCTTGTGATATGTCAAAGCAATTTATGTGCATACACACATGCCTTTGAAAGACGACCTTGTCCACGACATACAATTGCAAATATTAGGATGCTGCAGATGAAATTTTTGCAATGAAGCAACCAGAAACATCAAGCCAGCATTTGAAGACATCAGATCTAGCGAAGAATAACCAAGTGTTGGCTTGGTAAATTTGGTTCATGATATGTAAGCCATCAGGGATTGCGTTTCCCTTAATCTATCTCAAAGTCTTAGCCACCATAAACAAAACGTAGAACGCCAATGGGAAAGTTGTCAATGGACCATCAGAGAAATTGCTTCTAATGTAATGGGTTTTAAGGCGCCACCACAAAGAAACCTCTGGTTTGACGACAAATGTAAGTATGCAAGTACATGCAGCCAAACAAGAATCTTGTAAAGCCCAGCTGCATTGAAGAACAAGAGCTGCTCGTGAGCTCTATGAGCAGAAAAATAGTCAGTTACAATGGCTCTCGGAAAGATAAGAAAGAGCACGAGAAGCCCGCAATCGAGGAAATGCACAGATGTTACTGTAGGAATGGCACAGTTACAAGCCGAGAATGGAAACCTGCAAAGATGAACATGGACAACTATAGTCGTATTCGGTGCTGAGAATTTGGAAAGACTACTTTTGCCGACTCCATAACAGCGATGATGGTCAAAATACCACTATCAGGCAGAATAAACCACATTCACTCTTTACGAAGACAACAGAGAATTGCGTCCTTCCTTCTGACTCAGACGAAGTTAAGGAATCAACATCGAAGCGAAAGTTTAGTACAGCTGCTGGGACAGACGGACTGGCTGCTGAGCCATTTAAAGCAACGGGAGATGCCTAGAGATGTAAGATGTGGTTGGAGGAAAGCTTTCCCGGTCTACAAGAAAGAAGACTTTTGGTAGCCCCACTATGTGGACTAAGTCTCATAAACATCACCTATAAGAGGCCTTCTGCCGTATTTGTGTGTGCGTCTCCAACCATTTAATTGGTCCATATCAATGCAGTTGCAGGCCAAAAAGGTCTATCATCGACCAAATATTTACACTACGGCAGATCTTGGAAAAAACTCGGAAATTTCAGCGTGCGTGGGGACGAACTGTACAACGCCATATTTGGTTTTGACATCCCTGCCAAACTCAGCTGGCAGATGATGCACTGTCATGTGACTTATTTATCATCGCCCTAAAAAGAATCGTGCTAAACACACTGGCCAACAATGAGTCACGATTACCTTTGGTAGCTGCAGTTACTTCGTATACCGTGGTTCTATAGTTACAAGCAGCAACAACAATTGCTGTTTCTATGGGCTAAGAAGGCGATTGAGCCCAAACATCTTTCTTCTCTTTCTATCCCATTTTCCAAAAAACTTAACACATGCTGAGACATTATATGTCTATTCATACTCGCTTGAATGTTAAGTCCTTTTTAAAAAAAAAAAAAAAAACAGAAGAAAAAGTAACAGCCCTATCTTTCCTAAAACCAGACTGGTTTTATACAAGACCGTTATCATCCCGGTCCTGTTTATGGCGCAGAGGTTTGGACTTTGTCGAAACCGGATGAAAGAGTACTTGGCGGTTTCAAGAGAAAGATACTGCTGAATGCAAAAGGAGATTTAATTACGGGTTGTACATCAAAATCGGTCCAGGATAACTTCTAAGGATCCAAATTTTAGATCGTTGAACAATGTTGACTGAACGGACCCCACAAATCCGGTCCAAATAATTTTCGAATCCAATCCTGCGGGAGGACGAACGCAACTAAAGTGGCGCACGTAAGTGGAAGAGGACCTCAACCAACATGGAGTGCGATATTGGAGGCAACTGCTAGCTAGCTTGCTAAAAAGTCTGTGAAACAATAAAAGTCGAAAAAATCTGCTTGGAACTCCAACTTATACATGCGAAATTGATGGTTAAACAAATTGCGTTGATTACCAGACTCAGGGTTATACTGCTCTATGGTAAGGCGAGACCACATGTATGACATATAACAATGCAAAAGTTGCATAAACTGCAGTGCGAGACTCTATCTCGCCAAATTTATTCCTTGGACTTTTCTTCAGCGGATTATCATTTGTTCAAGGATAAGAAGGACGGTTGGAGCCTACCAAATCAAAGTTATGATACGGCACGAGCTGTAAAGAGACCTCATTGTCTGAGAAAAGATTTTTCAGTTTAAGAATACGAATCCAACAGATAGTATTGGAATGAAGTTCAAACATGCCAGCAAGGGCAGACGGTTTATCTCTTGTTCTTCTGAAGAATGTTCCTTTACGCCGGCAAAACCACAGTGTAAAATTTTACATCAATCCTGCTCTTTAGGATTCTTTCTGAGCAGATGGATATAAACATTTATCCAGCTCGGCCCTAAAAAAGGCAAATTTTCTTGCCTGTCTTCCAATGGGTCTGCACATAGGTGCCTTCTCTCCCATAGTTGCTTTTACAATGGTCACCAATCCATGAATGACGATCCAAGAGAAGGGCGCGTTCAATGCGCATGCGTCCGGAATTATACCGCAACTTGCTCTTGCTTCGTTAAAATGCTTCTGCGTATTCGTTGTTATCGGTAAACAAGTTGTTGACTAAAAAATCTTTCTCGCCGCATCTTAACCACGCTTTTCTATTCCCTAAGCTTTGGACTGACTGTCCTATAATAACAACAGCGCAACAATCAATTAAGTCCTTACTCATGCAGGCTAAAATTTCAAGTGCATTCCTAACGAGTAGCATAATACTGGCCTACCCCAACATATGGCTCACAACCGTATTTGGAAGAGAGAAATAAAACAACGTGATGAACCAGCTAATGGCCTCGGATGATGATGGGTCCACGACCTTTGGAATCTTTTTACGAGCTCCTCGACAAGACATATGAGTATGTATGAGCAATGTCCTAAGCAGGGAATTAAAATCGTCCTAAGCGACAGGTGGTAAGCATAGCCTACAGGACACCACGTCTGTCAACGGCATTAGGCTTATTGACTTTGAAGTGGGACGAAATTTCGCTATAGCAAGCACATAGTTTCCTCATCTCAATATATAAACATACTGTGAGAAGGTAAAGCATAGAAAAACTGCAATCTCAAGAAACCGGCAGAAGTTTTGTCAAACGCATACCTCACAATCTCGACCACCATCCAGACATTCTGGATTATATGAAGAACGCCGGCAAGCACATGTAGCTAAATAAGAAGCGTACAAAGCGGTGATGCGATGAAATACGAGAGCAGCACGTAAGTTCTGCAAGCAAAAGAGGCGAATAAATTCGGCTTTTCCAGAAGAAAAAAAAAGAGTACGAGAAGCTCGCCATCGAAGATATTGAGAGTTTTTGAGATGGTACAGAAGCTTTACCAACAGGTTGAAAAAACGTGACGAGATGAAGAAGAAGGCAGACTCATAGTCGGGGCTGAGAATATGGAAAAGCTTCTTCTGCAGGCTGTATAACGGCGACGCAGACCAACATTCCACCTTTACAGAATAACATAGATCATTCAACTTAGACGACGATAACCAAAACTTCTGTCCGCCTGACCAAAATAAACTGAGGATACCAACATCTTAGCTTAGATCCAAAAAACTTCCTGGACCTGGTGGATTACCGGCAGAGGTATTCAAAGCTCCTGGAAATGGCTTTGTCGGAGAGCATACACCAACTCATTTCTCAGATCTCGATAATGATAAATTTGTTTTTTAATTCACAAATTGTAGATATTACACTTTTATTCAAAAATCAAAAATTATAAAAATTACTTAGATACTGAATCTATTAAACAATTACATTTAGCTCTCGTGGGCGACTGACTCTAACTCTTTTAGCTCTAATGTGGTGGGAGCATTGCCAGCTAAAAATAATTTAAACCCACCATAAGTGTATCTTTGCTGAGTGGGATCAAAGCATCGTTTGCCTTATCCACAAAAAAGAACCTCGCCAACTGTAGAGGTATAAGTCTCCTAAAATTGCTTATCTGACATATTGTCTGAAACCCCTCGTCAACAACGTAATTGGTCCTTTTCAGTGCCGTTTCAGACCAGCCAATTCCACAATCAACCAAATTTTCACACTCGGGCAGATACTGGAAAAAAGTCAAGAAGGCCAAATCTATACCCACCATCTTTTCATTGATTTTAAGCCCGCATGTGACACCATTTATAGTCTTGGGATCCCTGGCAAACTCGTCCGTCTGTGCAGAGTGACGATGGAAAACGCTACGTAACTTGAAATAATTGTACGAAATTCAAAAGCGAACACTTGAATCACAATCTTTCAAAAGTTTGATATTGGCGTAACAGTCAGAACTCAGCCGGCTGTTACCGGTGCGTTCACTAGTATTGAAACGGAAGCTGCCAAAATGTGTTCAGCGGCAAATAAGAGCAAAACCAAGTATACACTCAGTGAAATTTAATTAAATGCAACTTATTTTCCTTTGAAATGTTAAAAACAAAGTTGATTTAAGTATTATACTATTTACAAAATTATTGAATACAAACAAATGATTTATTTAAGGAAAGAAAAAAATTTACTAAAACAAATAAACATATCTTTACTTAGTTAAACAAAAAGAAAACTCAATTTATACTGCGAAATTCGATTAAAGGCAGTCAAGGTAAAGTAAAAACAGAAGCAATTTCAGTAGAACAAATAACGTAAAAGTCTAAATTAATAGTGAGTCCAACCGCCAGACTTGGTTATAAGTTCGAAAATCCGACTTGGCATCGAATTAACCACGTTTTTGAACTCCTGAGCTGGAATCAGAGACCAGCCATCATAAACACGACGAGACAGATTTCCCCACATGTTTTCGATCGGGTTTAAGTCCGGTGAACGTGCTGGCTACTCTAAAAGTTGAATTTCTTTGTCTGAAACCACTCATGACTGGCCCACGATACATGAATAGCATCATTATCTGGAAAATTGTATTTGAATCCGGCTGATGGTCCAAAAAGTCTACCAAAACATCTGCCAACAGAGTAATATAATTTTCTGATTTCATTCGGCCAGATATGTTGCATATTGGAATCCTGCAATATAGCTAAAAGCAGTTCGGACCATCAAAGATCCACCTCCAAAGTTTCGCTTAATAAAGAAGTTCTCAGGCCTTTTTATATCATGCCAATAATAATTAAAACCGCCTGGCCACGCTTTTCCACTGTTTAGAGTTTAGACCATGTCATGTGTTCTTTGGCGAAGTGTATTCGGGCAACTTTATGTGCTTCTGTAAGAGCTGGTTTGGACTTCATTTTTTCCAAACCAATCGATTACTGCCAGCTAAAATTTGTTGTACACGTCGTTTAGATATCGGCAATTTTAAATCTGAAATAATTTTAGAATCAGTAGCATTTTTTTGCAACCCAGCTCGGATAATGGACGATTTTTGCCTTGGTGAAGTTTTTTGATTGTTTTTACGAGCGTTGTCTGAAAAGTTTCCGATGTAAAGATAGCGGCACTCGTCAATAAAAGCCAGTGAATGCTAGTTGTGCATCTTTTGACAGTTACTTACCGAAGTTTCAGTCATTTTGGACGATCAGTTTTTAGTTGACAGTCGTTTGAGTGAGCCGATGTGAGTGTTTTTTGTGAAAATGGAAAAAATTGAGTATCGAGCTGTTATTAAATTCTTGTTTTTGAAAGGCAATACGCCTACGCAAATCAAAAATGAGTTGGACTCTGCACCATCATTTACCACAGTGAAATTTTAGGCAGCTGAATTTAAACGTGGCCGTAAGAGCTTGAGAGATGATGAACGTTCGGGACGTCCAAAAACTGCAACCACTGACGATAACATTGCTAAAGTTCACCAAATGATGTTAGACGGCAGCCGAATTAAAGTGAGAGAGATAGTAGAGGTTATGAAAATGTCCAAAGAACGTGCTTGTTACATATTAAATCAAGATTTAGGCATGAGAAAGCTGTCCGCGCGTTGGGTACCGCGTTAACTTACATTAGACCAAAAACGTGTTCGAATGAACATTTCCATCGCTCTGTTGGCGCAGTTTAGGCGCAATAAATTCGAGTTTTAATTACTGTAGATGAAACTTGAATACACCATTATACGCCCGAAACAAAAATTCAGTCAACAGTGGACTGCAAAGAGCGTGCCGGCTCCAAAAAAAAGCAAAAACTGTTTTTCCGTCTGGGAAAGTGATAGCGAATGTTTTTTTGGGATAGTAAAAGAGTTATCTTAATCGATTATCTTCAAAAAGGAAAAACCATTACAGGAGCATACTACGCATCATTACTTGCCAAGCTGAAGGCAGAAATTGCGGAAAAACGGCCACATTTGCAGAAAAAGAAAATCCTGTTTCACCAAGACAACGCGATGTCTCACACCTCAGCGGTTGCCATGGCGAAAATCCACGAATTACCGTTTAAACTGCTTAACCATCCGCCTTATTCACCAGATCTAGTCCCAAGCGACTTCTTTTTGTTCCCTCATCTAAAAACTGCGCTCGGGGGACAGAGATTTTCGTCAAATGAGGAGGCAATCACCTTCGTGAGCAATTATTTTGCAGAGAAAAACGCCAAGTACTATTTGGATGGGTTAGAGAGATGGGAGCATGGCTGGGAAAAGTGTGCAGAGTTACAAGGAGACTATGTAGAAAAATAAAAAAAAATGTCTTGTATCATTTTCAGACAACCCTCGTGCACTCAGCGAAATTTAATTAAAGGCAGATGCACTTTTGTCCAGAAAATGTCCGTAGTGTAAACGGCCCAGAGAAAATAATCGAGTGGTGTCAAATCACATGATCGCGGCGGCCAATTGATGAACGCACGCCGTGAGATGACCCAGTCGCCAAATTTCTCTTTCACAACTTCGAGCTTGTATGGCATGTAGCGCCATCTTGTTAGAACCACAGCTCGGATATATTGATGTTTTCGAAGTCTAACCACATAAAGTCGGTTAACGTCGCTCTATTCGAAAGAAATAAGATCCGATGATGACGCCATGTCATAAACCGCACCAAATAGTCAATCTCTGTGGATGCATTGATGCTTGGTCAAGCACTTGTGGATTGCATTCGCTCCAATAATGGAAATTTTGTTTGTTGACATAGCCGTTGAGCTAAAAATGGGCCTCGTCCGAGAAGATGATTTTTTGGGTAAAATCCGGATCTCCGGCCAACATTTCCAGCGCCCAATTACTGCGTTGTCTATGGTCGTCCGGCTTCAATTATTGCGTCAGCACAATCTTATACGGATGAAGGCCCAAATCCAACTGCAAAATAAGCCGCATGCCCAATTCAGCTGATCGGTGCCGAATTGACATTTCTAGGTCTTCTTAAATACTGGCCGCTAGGGCAGCTATGTTTTCTTCATTTCGCGCCGGTGGCTTAAGGTGCGACAAATTACCTGCACACTGAAGCCATGATGACGACCGACCTCACGACAAAATTCACGTTGCGTATTTACAACGGAGCCGGAACTTCGATAAGATTTTTTAATAATTTCCACACGTTCGGCAAGCGTAAAACGATGCATGAAGAAATGGCAAACCTTACTGAATATTTTTACAGCTGGATATCATTGGTAAGTTTGACAACTGTTGAGACTTAACAATTGGAAAAACTATCATTGCTATCTGGTAGTACTAAGTTGAGTAGTAACGCCCTCTCCCGAAAAACAAACAAAACTCCAAGACCTTGATCATCCCGGTCCTACTTTATGCTGCTGAACCATGAATTCTATTAAAAGCGGATGAAGATATTTTCCATCGTTTCGAGAGAAAATTTCTCCATACGATATTCGAACATTCAATGGCGATACGAGCTCACCGCAACATCGATCTAATCAGAAAACAGCACATCAGTCGCTTGAGCGACATTTGGACATTTGGAGGGAACGGACACTAATGCTTCGGCCTGCAAAATGTTCGAATCTAATCCGTAGGGTTATTCGTAGCTTTTGACGAACGGGTTGCTTAATACTCGTACTCCTCTTCATTTGAAAAAAGCTTAAGAATCACAAGAAATAGTGAAATCAACGTTTGGCTGGCATTCTTGATATTTCCAATTGCAATGTCGTTGACATACATACATTGATGAAGAATAGAAATCGTTTCGTTTAGAAAGCAAAATTTGAACTAATGCCTATATTTTAATCTCGACATTTGCCAGAACCTATCCGTGATTCTACTTGAAGTGAAAAAACCATATTGTTACCCTGAGCCTACCATGAAGCACTTGATGACCATAAATAACCAGTGCGTCATGATACTTACTCGTATGTCGAAAACGGCCTACAAACGCATAGAATGTAGCATATGATTCATATGTATGCGATATGTAGTGTGAGGATTATAATTTCATTATTTTTCTTTGCGAACATTTCTCTGCATCAGTGACATCATTGTGTTGAATCATGTTCGCGCATATCTCGTCTATACATAGTATCACTTTTTTTTATTAAAAGAAAAAAGACTCTTAAAATTCGTTTCTTCTTTGATGAGAAGCCAAAAATGTATCTCAACGAAATTCCACGGTTTTTACGCTTGCATTGTTTAGCACACTTTTCGATATTCGAGTGCGAATCTTTCATCGTATAATGGGGGGGGGGGGTTGGGGGAGCGTTACTCTCACGACGAAAATCATCATCATAGCTTCAGATACTCGTATTGTGTCCACTACCATTCGGGCTTTTTGTCATCCCCATCTGAATTCGGCGGAAATAAATTGATTTTTGAATAACAACGAACGACATTGTCTTTGGCATAGTTGTTGACATCTTTTCGCTGTCTGGGGTTGCGCAGCAGAAATCCGATAAATTTCACTGGCATTGTAGAAGTACTACGAACACTCTTTTGTATGTCGATTCAGATAATTGTATCTGAATTTTATCCGGCATACTGCTCGCATTGTAACAATTTTTTTTAATTTACTTTAATTAAAATTTCAAATTAAATCAATTGTAAACGATGATCGCGTTTTGTACGGACAGTGCAGACACTCTTGATGGGTATCTATTTTTAATCGCAAACGGGTATGTTTACTTTCGAAATTTCAATTGAACGACAATACCTGCGTTTCTCGTTGTAGATTGGGTTATAGCTGCTGGGTAAACAGAGGTCATACGATGGCATATGGGTAACATAAAATAAATTATAAACAAATTGTTTGTGTATCTTACCGCTCCAGGTAGCAAAAAAAAAAAAAAACAGTTCATAAAAACCTGATAGATTTACTTTCGTATTTTTTGATCGATGCGATCGGAAAAGATGGCGAATTAGGTAAGGAAAACCAGAGGATTGGAAATTTTCCATCGCAAATTAATTATTTCAATAGATCGCACTTCAATGTGGGTTTCCGGTTAATCTACTTGTGTTGCGGTCACTTCTAGTGAGTACATTGACAGATTTTGACAGAACAGCCAAAGCATCAGACGGGGTCTTCCGAGCAACGAAGAGTGAACAACTTGATAACCGAGTTTAAACTCAGATCCTTCAAGCCGTGTAGACTTGAGAATGTTGTCTGGAGTCGCTGTTAATTCACTATCAAAGCAGCCAGGTTATTCTGGGAGTTGCCAACTCTTATCACAAAGATCTGTCAGAGTACAGGGAGTATTCGTTTTTATGCTGATGCATGTTTTGAATTTGAACTTAAAAACTTTCCGATCTTCCCAAAGGAAAGACTAATTTGAACCAATATCGCATGCTTACAGTTCTACGAAAATCTGTGAATAGTTTCTGTCTAAGACACAACACTAACTCTCAGCTAACATTACGAAAGTAAGGCAGCAGTTAATCGACTTAGCGCTATCCAACAGGTACGCTAAAGAGATTACCGGTTGGAAAGTACTCTCGCAGGATTCCATGTCAGACAATAGGTATGTTACATCGAATAGCAAACCGAACCCAAAAAAAATCAAATGGACACCTCCTCTGCAGACAGGTCACTGCTTCGCCTAGACTCAGAACACCACAAAAGATACAAATAGAAGAAGCTGAATGATGCTCTCACCAAGTATTTTGAGCTGACATGCTCAGCTAGGAAACAGTCCTGCAGATCGCGGAACCTATTGTAAAAAAAAAACCTCTAATCAAGTCACTTAAGACGTATTTGGAGGAAGAATGGAATCTTTAAAGGTCGAAGCAAAAAGAATATAAGAGCTAACATACTTCGGAGTTCCAAAAGTGCCTCTTATACATAAAAACTTTTATGTAAAGATAAAATACTCGGTGAAGGAAAAGGGTAGTCAAAGCCCTCATAAGGGGCATATAACCCAAGTTGGAATTACCCGAATACCTGATGACACCTACACTGAATCGAAAGCAGGCCCTTTCTGTCTCATGCTGTAGATTTAGTTACTAGGTAACCTAATCCGAATTAGCTCCTATCAACGAAGCTGTAAGTGAGCTGAATAACACAACACACGGTAGCTGGTATCTATCATCGGTTGTGTTTGACGGATGAGGCTATCAGTCGCCTACACCGAAGATACGAGTATACTCGTATATCCAGTTATCCTACAAAAAGGTATAGACCAGCTCCTGGCAACTCTATAGAGAATCTTCAGCGCTAGCCTGGCGAACAGTAAGAGTAGCCTTTTTACCGAAAATCGGAAAAGATAACTGCACGCTCGCCAAGAGCTTCAGACCTATCACACTGAACTCTTTCATTGTGAAGCGCATGGAGAAAATGGTCGAGCTGTATATGCGCAAAACTGATTTTCGAATGCATCCTCTGTCTAAGATGCAACGTGCTTACCAACGTGGAACATCCAGCAAGTGCACATTTTAAAATCTCGTGGGCAGAATTGAAGGCACACTTAACAAACAGGAATTCCCCCACTGGGCATTTTCATCGATATTAAGGATGCTTCCGACAACGCAGCTTTTGACGGCATGTTTCACTCGGCCAGACAACACGGCGTAGACAAATCACTAGTTTCATGGATAAAAACAATGCTGGTGTACGAATATAGGACACCTATTTCGGATGCTGACTAAAGCCAATATGTGATGGCTGGAGTAAACAAGGCTAGCCCGCAGGGCAACGCACGTCTTGTCTCCACTGCTATGGTTCATGTTGGCCGAAGCACTGGTTAACGCTCTCAATAATTCTGAAGTGTATGCTCAGGCATATGTAGATGATGTAGCTGTACTATATGTTGAACCATGCCTAGGTAACCCTAGACGTGATGGACGATTTGTGCATTAGAAATGGGCTTCTCCTTACAAGAAGCAGCAAGCTGACTAGTCTGACTCACCTAGTGCTGACATGCTTGCGTGTGGCGTCATAAATCTCCAAGGTGCTTCTGGCAGTAAAAAGAAGCTTGCTGCTAAGGACTGAACCTTGGATATCTACACAACTATAATATCCTAGGTGTCGGTTGTCTGGTGGAACAAGCTTTTCTGAAAATATGTCATTGCTGCATTTAGTAGACTCCATAGAACGGACTGCCTCAGCTGGATTTTACTTTTTTGGGACCCCTGGCTCTAGGTGGTAATCTCAAAGCCATTTTCCGTTTAAAAAAAACGACGTTTTGGTACAACAGGTAGTGGCGCCTGTCTTTTGACTCTGGTCTGATGCAATGATACCAGAAGTTCTGTTACAGCGAAGATACGAAATCGACTTTCCATGTGCCTGGTTTTGGCTATAACCTGAGCCAGGAAAGGAATGTAGTCGGGTCTCACGACAACATTGAATTCCACTCCTCTCTCTCTAGGAAAGTTTATTTACTCGTAAGTTTCCCTTCCAGTTCGGTGGTCTTTCTTCGATGTTCAGAGTTTGCGCTGTAATGCTGGTCAGAGTGAACGACGAAGAAAATAATCTCTCAAGAGCTCTCACTGTTGAATTTGTGTTGAAGCACCCAAAGGCGCTTTGTAATCAATTAGCGGTAATAACACCTAGAGAAGATTAGATTGATTTGTTGTTGTCTTTCACTTAGGATTACTAAAAAATGAATAAACACAATTTCATGAAATTTTGTAGTGATACCCTCACATGAGGCCCTAGACGACTATAAACCAAATATCACCGGCAACCAGGAAGTCTTTGCATGGGCCGAACAAAACCCACAGAACCCACTGTAACACTCCGCTTTAAGGCTGAATTCGACAAAATCAACTGATATGCGTTCATGCTACCATAGAAGAAATATACCACTTTACCAAAGACTGTTTCTACGAGCTGCTCGACAAGACCTACCCTAACCCCAATTTAAGAAAAGGGTGGACCTTTAGTAGCACAATCGCATAGCTTTCACGAGAAACCGACATAGATTATTTAAATTTGTTGTGGAAGGGAATATTACTGTAGCTAGCATTCGGTTTCCTCATCTCAATATTCACAAAGGAACATGGCAATAGAACAAACCGAGCGGCCAATACAAACTTCGATCACCACCTAGTTCCAGCCAGTGTCATGTCTAGGCTTGTCAACCTCACAAAATTGTACAGAATGGCGGAGAATGCTCAGTGTTCCTTTAAGTCTTGATGGAACCATTTAGATTTCTGATGCCAAAAACGGTCATGTAATGTGATGTGACTTCTTTAACATCATAATTGAGAAAATTGTGCGGAGCTCGTAAGCAAACACCACAGGCGCAATTGTCCAAGAGCCATTGATATTATTGGATACTCTATAAACTCGTAAGGGCCTAATCATCCTGCTCCATGACAAAAAAAGTATGGATGTTATCGAAGGCGGAGGAAGATACTTGTATCCTTGGTCGTTTTGAACGCAAGATCTTTCGAATATTTGTTGGCCCGCTTGTGTTGACTGTCCTTTTAGTGAAATATAGATTTAACAGTTCTAAGAGCTGTACAGCGATATCGACCAGGTTAGAAAAGTGCTCATTTTCATGTTCATGATGTACTCACACCTCTCAAAATGCGTCATCATCTACAAGTTAAGAGATAGCGAGTTACATTTCTTGCTTAGTATTAGTTTGTTTTGCCATTAGTCCGAACGACTGCAAGAATATAAGAATTTCAAATTGGCAATCGTAATCAAAATAGTTTCGCCTCACCACCTTAAATTTCCCAATCACTCACCGCTCAATGAATTAATTGATTTCATAACTGATAACCTTACGCTCTGTGTACTTTGATCGCATCAGACACAGATAGTCATAACGAACAGACAGACTTGTTATTCTGCCTTATCAGTCTAGAAGAACAAGGTGAGCTTTGAGTACCTTTCATCGCAGCGACTATCAGCCAACAGTCATCTATTACAGAGTCATTACACTTCCATATGAAAGCTTTGATCGGAACATGCATAGATGCTTGTCAAGCCTTCGATTTTCCTAAAATGTATCTAAAGCAAACATACATTCATGAGCGCGCGGCTTTTTGAAAATTATCACCACTTGCGAGCAATAAACTATCGCATAAGTGTTTGCCAATTAATGGCTTTGAATTTGCTTTTGTTAGTCTCATGAATTGACGTAAATTCATAAAAAAAAAAATCAAATAAACGTAAGTGAGTTCAAATTGTTTTAAAAAAGTTAACCTCTTGCTGGTGACAGTGACGATATTAAAGTGTTTAATGATATCGTTTTTTTTTTTCTAAGAACTTAATACTCAAGTGAGTCTGAATACACTTTAATGCCTCAGCACGAGTTAAGTTTTTTTTTGGAAAATTGAACAGAGAGAGGAGACGAAAGATGTTTGGGCTCAGTGATTATTTCGCTCCATGGGTGGCATCCAACATTTAATGGGGAGACTAAATTGTTAATGGAAGTTGGCTTGTTGTTGTTTTCTAGTCAACTACTCATCTTACTTGATTTTAGTTGACTGAAAAAATTAATGTTTTTTGGGCGCGGTTGGGATTTGAACACCGAATCTTCTGATTTGAAAGCCTGTTCACTACCTCTTGAGTCACGGCCACACTGACGATCGACACATGCTTCTTGAAAATATGGCATTTGATCGCAAAACATAAGAAATATAGGTCAAAAACATTGTTTAAAGTTGGAGATTCTACGTCAGAAGCCACTTCTGACAAGTACCTACGAGTACTTCAATTCACTCATATTTAAGGAAAATCTTTTTTTTTCATACAATATATATACTATAATTTGCGCGCGCTCAAGGGATTTTAGTACCCTTAGAATGCTTGTACACATCGCGGGTGAAAGAAAATCATGGAGGATAGAAAAAGAGGTACCGGTGAACGTTGGTTTTAAATGTTTGAAAGTTATAATGACTAGAGAATAAAGAGCTAGGCAGAGCATTCCATAAGCGGGTTGTATGGCTTAGGAACGAATCACGATATTTTAGAGTACGTCCGAAAGTGGACTTGAGGATATACTGATGAGAGCGAGACGGTAAAAGTTTGAAGGGGTGGAATGCTTCTGGCGATTTCTATGGAGCCCTGGTGGTATGACGATTTCAGTGTGAGGATACAGGCAACGCATCAAACTTGTTAAAGGTTGAATTGCTATCCAGCTTGGAGCTCCTATAAAGCAATAGTGGATAATTTGCTTACATAGATGGAATTTTAACCACATAAAATTGAATTCCGGATTGGAACAGGGACTACATTGTGTCGGAGTTTGGTAAGCTAAAGGGTGTTTTTTCTAGAAGTTTGGTTTTTAAACTGGCAACACTGTTCCTATACATTGTCAATGTGACAGTTGATTTGTAGTTAGTACGTTTTTTCATGTTACGATGAATAGATTAACGCCAGAACAACGCGTGCACATTGTGCAAACTTATTTTGAAAACGATCGTTCGGTTCGCCAAACTTATCATGCGCTACGTCCATTTTACGGTCGACATAATCGTCCATCTGAGCAAGTTATTCGAAACACGATGAATCGTTTTCGCACTACGTACACTCTAGTGGGTAATACGCATACCCAAAGACGACAAGCAGTGCGAACAGAAGAAGTTATTGCCGTTGTGGAGCGCAGTGGAGGATTTTACGAAAAGATCTTGGCTTAAAAGCGTATAAGATCCAGCTTGAGCAAGAGTTGAAACCGCGTGACCACTATACACGTCGTAGGTTCGGTAAATGTGCCGAAAACATGATTCAGCGTGATCCTCATTTTCAACGCAAAATTTTGTTCTCCGATGAGGCCCATTTTTGGTTAAATGGATATGTAAACAAGTAAAATTGCCGAATTTGGAATGAAGAAAACCCAGAAGCTTTTGTCGAGACGCCCTTACAACCATTAAAACTCACTGTTTGATGTGATTTATGGGATGCCGCCCAGAATGTTACCGTCAATGGAATGCGCTATAGAAACATGATTTCTGACTTCTTCGTTCCTCAGTTGAATGACATTGACGTGACAGCGCTTTGGTTTCAACAAGATAGCGCAACATGCCATACGGCGCGCGACACCATCAATTTATTGCGGGAAACATTTGCTGAGCGCATAATTTCGCGTAATGGGCCTGTGAACTGGCCTCACTGTGATCTCACACTTTTAGATTACTTTCTTTGGGGGTATGTGAAGTCACTAGTCTATGCCGATAAACCAGAGACGTTGGACGATTTGGAAGTCAACATTCGCCGTGTTATTGCTGATATACGGCCTCAGTTGCTCGATAAAGTTGTCGAAAATTTGACTTCACGATTGCGCTTCATTCGAGCTAGGCGGGGAGCGCATATGCCCGACATTAACAATAGCTTCAAGTATTTTATTTCGTATTGAATGTGTATACCTCTAAAAAAAAAAACGCCCTTTTCATCACTACGCACGTAAATGGTGAGACCGCGGTGAGAGAAGTATAATGGCGCTGGTTCGTAGCCAGGTAGCTTCAGGTCAGAGTGATCTGAGAACTGTGGATGGAGATCTATTTGTCTTTCACAAAGTGTCAAAATAGCTGGTCTGTATTTACAGACGTGGACGTACGCGGAAAAGTGGTTTTTAAATTCCCGACTCATAAAAAAGAGTCAAACACAAAAAACACAAACACCGACGATACTAAGCACAGCTTTGAACTAAAAATTATTGTTATCTGAGAGTAAGTGCTTCTAAAAAACTCTTATCCAATCAATTAAGGCTCTAGGCTTGGACCCTTGCAAGCAATCTAGTCTCCCTAGCATCGATCGAAGATAGTGGATGCTTTAAAGTGGTTCTCCTAGCAGCTGCAAACATGCATATGTGTATGGAGAAAATGATAAGCCACAAAGAAAAAAAAAACACTCTCAGTCAGAGAAAAAGCAACATTTTCTCCCGATATAAGAAAGATCGCATTAGCTTTCTGGAATATGATGACCAATAAGATCGCTGATTCGATGTTTGTCTAAGCTCTTCAAGTATGTTGGTGATGTCGTCGGAGGGTGAGCAGTAAGGCATCAAAGAATAAAATGAATAAAGCAATACAACGTGCCCAGACTGTCAATTCTATATATCTTATCATTCAAAAAGAGAGTCTTTTACAAATTATCGATTCATATCCATATCCACGTCGAACAAGGTTACATTTGATACTTAGCCAGTATTAGAGATAACGAATTTCAAGTGGAAGCTAATTTTTAATCGAATTTAAATCCTCATTTCATATCATTCAAAGTGTTACGTCCACAAAAATATTGCCGACCTCTAGAAATTATTCTGCGATGCTCTGTTCTGTTTGGAAACTGCAACTTGGAACTAAACATTGAATTCCAACATCAAGCCTCTAAAGGGTGACGACCGAAACTTATGCAGGTGCCAGAATAGACGACATTCAACAATTTGGTCCAGCTGCTAGAAGACATTGATTTCGTCGATCGATTCCAGCGTTCCTGCATAAAGGCTTTCACAGCAATAGAAGAAAAGGCAGTCGGTCTTGAAGTGACCGAAGGCAAGTTCAACTATATGTTGTAATCTATTAAAGAAATACATTCCGAATTGTTAAAGAGTAAACTTTGCTTTGAGGTAAACAAACATTCTCGACTAACACTCTATTGGAGATTGAAAGAAAACTTTCTTAAGGAAAGTATTGGTGCTTTGGTTTGACAAAACTTCTAATTATTTCTAACCAGAAAACAAAGTGTATGATATATATATAGTATGTACTATCCAATACCTGAAAAACAGGAAAACAGGAAAACAGAACAGCTTACTGAATTTTTTCGAATGAACAATTCTTCATCGATTGGCTTGGTTACACTAAACGTAAGGACTTCAAACTACAGCCAACAAAATCCTCGAGTTCTATATAGATTCAGGATGAAGAGGAAGACCAAATTATCGCAAATGTCGGAGCACTACGTGTATGTAAGTTTGCTGTCTCTAAAACAGTAAGTCTCAAACTCTTGAGCGAAACATAATCAAGCCATGAAAATTTCGAAACCATTCGTAGATGACTTAAACTTTGAAATTTTGTTTAGAGCAATTCTAATATACAAATACGATGTACTATCATAAATGGGATTAAAGTGCGTTAGTCAGCGCCCTGATTTTAAACGCGGGATAGTCAACATTTATCGATTTTGAAATCTTCCTGGGAAAACCCCATTCAGTACAGTACCAAATTTTAAATTATGTTTAGAAATAAACTCCCCGCTGAAGGTCATGGCGCGTTGTATGTGCTATATTTGCGAGCAATCGTAAAACCCTCCTTGAATTTTATTTTAATCAGTTACCATGCCCATAAGGGGCCTACCTCTAACAAGGAACGAAAGGTCTAGGGACTCCTGGCTCCTATGGTTTCAGAATATAGCCTCTGGTCAGGCTACCAGTAAGACTCCGTTTGTAACTCAGATTCTGACCAAAACCAGTCCTAAGTACAGGGAAATTCAACTTTATATTCCCGGGATAACCGGAGTTTCGGTGTCATTCTGTCAGGCGTCATGTGCATAAGATTGGAGTCCAACGACTCCGCCCAGGGCACCCAACAAAACTCTGTTGCGTTCTAAGTAAGGCCGCTTCTTTTTAAGTGGAAGATGGTCTTGAAAGTTTCAGACCATGATATAAATATCTAGAGAAGCAATTTACTGGTGCGCTTAGAGCAAAGCAAGATAAAATAGGAAAAACTCCAAGCAGCCGAAACAAACCTTTTTTTGCAGCACTAAGAAGTCATCACTGAAGTATATGTGTGCAAGCCTATTCCGCCAAACCAGGAAGCCAACATCGGAAATACTTCATTGTGAAAACGAATAGTACCGGTTTTTAGTACTAAACGAGTCAAACTGGTCAGCTTCCTTGTTCTCGTGAAGAGATCAACCTCAGTTTTGAGGAAATATACTGAGAGCTAAATCCTGGGTGATCAGTCATTAATTACGTGTTAGAGCAATAACTGCAAGAAATGATCCGACAAATGGTACAGCAACATCATCAGCATATGCTTGGGCGCAGGATGTTAGAACTATTGAGATTTTAGTGCTTAATCTCTATCAATATACACCAAACCAGTGGAGACAAGACCCTTGTTCGCCCCCATCATCACTAGCACTATTTTATCCACGAAATTAGTGTTTTTTTTTTTGTTGTTTTCATAATTGGCGCGCATACAAGGGATTTTATGTACCCTTCAGATGTTTGCACATGGCCTGGGTAAAGGGAAGCTAGGGAGGGAAAAACTATTGATTCGTTAATGCCATATTGTCTAATCGAGTTACACGGGCCGCCAAACATTGCGTTGTCCGAGGCGCCCTTAATGCCGATGAAATGCCTAAGGCACGCATTCAATTGTACCTACCAGATTTTAAAACGACGAAGTCGACATGTTGCGTCGAAAACAAGTGAATATTCATCTTTGCTTATGCTCGGTATAAGCGCTGTTCTCACTGTTTGTCATGTGTTCGGTAGATAGTCCAATGCCAGGCTACTAATAAAAATTCTGTTCAAATTCGGTAGCAGGTGCTGTCTATAAGTGTCTTGAATTCGATAAAGGACCTCGCAACGCATCTAATAGCCTCATCGCGTCACCACAATAGCAACGGCAGTCTGTATTACCTAATCCACCAGCAGTTCCAGTGATAGGAGCTGGTTGTTTGCCAGTTATAATCTGGTCAAGCGAAAGTTTCATGACCATGAAATGGCGTCTTATATTCATTTTACTTCAAAGCACAACGTACGTGCTCCTTAGGAACAACATAATACTTGTCAACTTTGAGACATGCAATGTTGGTTTTGGGCTATCGCAAAACAACCTGGCTTCGAATCGCCAAAAAAAGTAGTTTTTTCAGACTTCAGCTTCCTCTTGGCAGGCAATGCCAAACATTCGGCAAAATATAGGTCTCACTGTGCACAAAATTACAAGACGAAAACACAGATCAGGGGCTCCACTACGGAATATTGCGCCAGCAATTTATTTATTTATGAAGTACTCCAATTATGCTTCATAAATAAATCTGTTTCAACATCTTTGATCGCAAGCACGTGTCATTATGGTGTACAGATCTTTGAAAATGTTAACCTGTGTTGAAGAAGTTTCACAGATCTTGATTTCTAATGTAAATCACTTTGATTTCAAAGTCCATATGGAAGTGTTAGGTAGTGCCGATGTCGCACAACTATTTTTACTAGAAATTCACAGTCTTGTGAGACTCATATGTTCATAGCTCTCCAAAAACGTTGACACAAATGTCAAAATACAATACCATTGTTCCACTTCATCAATTTTTAAACGAGTGAAGGGATGAATTCGTTTATCTCGGAATGGTTAATCTAATAGCACAGAATATAAAAAACGAATATAGATATTATATTTCCATCTCTAGACTTATAACAAAGCAAACCACAATATAAATAGCCGTTCAGGCTACTGATACTAAATAAAGAGAAAAAAGGTGAAGTAAACGCAATGTATTTGTAGCTAATGCTTTTATATTGTTTATTTTGCGAGGATAACAATAGTTCTACTGCTGCTTACACGCTGAATGACTCTATTCTTGACATTTTAATTCTTAAAATATTATCATTTAACGCTTCGCTGAATAGTTTGTATATAAAGAGAAAATGCAGGAAACCATTTGTTTAATAAAAGCTAATTGCGATCATTGTCTAATTAAGAAAATAACCAGCGACATTGTTACACTGATGTAATGTTGTTGATGTCGTAATAGAAAAAATATTTCTTTTCTCTTCTGAAATCTTTATTGTAGAACTTATAAGATATTCAGCAAAAGAAAAAGTGGTGCGTAATTCCTCTGAACTGGTTGATTTTCAATCCTCTATGGTTCCGGCAAACAACTGTTGTTGCATAATTTAGTGTATTAAGCAAATCACCCTGGAATACGAGATGGATCAATAAGTACCCGTGTTAGGCAAGTTTTTTTTCATAATTGTTTTTTTTTTTTTTTAATGTAATCTCCCTGATACAATTTTCCCAACATTCCTGCTATTTTTTAATCCATTTATAAAATATAATTTGTCAAAATCTTTTCTCTCGCCGTTCGTACAGAATTGTTTTCCGCGAGCCAAATTTTCATGTTGGGGAGCAAAAAAAGTATAGCAGGGCGAGTACGGTAGATGCTTCAGCAATTCGTGCGGTAATTCATCAAATTGTACAGAGTTTCCGCTCGTTGTCATGGTTGAACAGTACTTTTTTCTTTGACAAATGGAGCCGTATCTCTGTCAATTCCTTATCAAATTGGTCCAATATGTAATTGACTGTGGTAGCACCACAGTGAGCGTATTTCTTCAAAAAGTTTATGAGGATCATTCCATTCGAATACCAAAAACTCGTAGTCATGACCTTTCCAGAAGATGATACAGTTTTTGCCTTCTTCGGAGCAGATTCGCCTGAAAAAATCCATTGTTTTGATTCTCTCTTGGTTTCAGTCTTATACAATAGTAACCGATCCAAGTTTCATCAACTATGACGTCTCGACGCAAAAACTCCTGCGGATTTCGTTTAAAGAGCTCCAAACACTGCTTCATTGGTGACAGCTGTATCCGCTTGTTATCCATTGTGAGCGATCGCGACAGTTTTTCGTGCTTAATCTATGCTATGCTATGTAAAATGCTGATTGCCGTTCTTTGCTTCTATTGATTCGGGAACATTCCAGCACGAAGGTTTTCAACGACTTTTCTACTAATCATGCCTGCCGGGCTGCCCAGGCACTCCTCATCAAAAACAAATGTATAGCCACGCTTAAATTCGTTAAACAAACATCTCACGGTAGTCATAGATGGTGAAAGGTACCCATAGACAGCGTCCAACTTCCATCCAAAATTCGAAATCGAATTACGGATTGAAATTGCTCTTTTCTCATTGTACCAATCACTTTTATTACTAATGGCTGTCAAGTCAAAACTAACCAGTGAATCAATTCGAAATTGCCAATTTTCCTTGACAACGTCATCTGCCTTATGACGTTTATGTCAACATGGAAAGTCTCAACTCAATGTTTTCTTAAAATACAAGCGACCAGAAGGTAATTTTTAAGTTTGTGTCAGACCAATTTTGCTTTTTTACTTGGGTTGATGTGTTATCTGGAGCTTTCGTACACCAGGTCTTCTTATTTACTTACTTAGGTGGCGGTACAGCTTGCGGTTAATCTGGACCTCAACTAACAAGCCTCTCCAATTAGTCCGGTCTTTAGCTAACTGCCTTCATTTGCACACTCAAAGTCGGTTGAGGTCCCCTTCTGCGCGGCCTTCCTCTACTGCGTTGTCCCTCCGGATTATATTCGAAGAAGACTCTAAGGGCCGGAGTATTGGTGTCCTTTAATTTTACATGTCCTAGCCATCTCAGGCGACTGATGAACAGTTTTTTGCGTAGGTCGATGTCGCTGTACAGCTCGTATAGTTCGTTGTTGAATCTTTTCCTCCAAAGCCCGTAACAACGGTTGGTAAGAGCGATACTTCGTTTTATTTGAGGTGTTAGGCAGAACTCATATCAGATCCAAGGTAGGCAAAGTCCTTTACTACCTCGAAACTATAGTTGCCCATTGTGACGTCCTGTCCTGGTCTCCGATTTTGTGTGTTGACGGCATATACTCGAGCATGGTTTTGCCCTCATTTACCGCTAAATCCGTTTTGGCAGCTTCCGTTTCAATACTAGCGATCGCACCGGTGACAGGCGTCTGAGCTCTCTCAATTATGTCCATATCATGAGTAGACTTTAGAAAGATAGTACTTCCAGGGTTCACTTGCGAGTTCCGCACAATTCTTTCACCGTGTCAGCTTGTCTAAAACTTTTTTTGACACCAAAGGTCTCAGTTAAGTAGCTACCAACTTTGACAGAGCAGCAAGCGTTATCTATCGTCATTCTCCATAGACAGAAGAGCTTGACAGGGATGCTAAAATTAAACATGGCTCTCTATAGCTCGTCTCTACGAATGCTATCATATGCGCCTTTAAAATCCATGAAAAGATGGTAGGCATCGATTTGGACTTCTTGTGTGAAGATCTGAAACCGCTCTGATAGGGTCTAATCAGCTTGTTGGCGAAGGCTTTCAGACGTTCACACAATATGGCAGATAAAATTTTGTATCCGATGTTGAGGAAACATATACTCCTATAGTTGGCGCAGTTGAGGGGGTCTCCTTTTTTGTGGATTGGGCATACGGTACTGAAATTCCATTCATCCGGTATACACTGGTATACATATATACACAGGTATTCTGGCCAGATCTCAGAAATGAGTTTGAATGCTCTGCACAAAGTCATTTACAGCTTTGAATACATCGGCCGGTAAGGTCAATTCAGCTGATTTGTTGGATTTAGCTTAGATATTGCTATCCTTACTTCGTTCTGTTCAGATGAACGGAAGTTTTGACTATCTTCATCTAAATTGAATGGTTATTCTGCCTGACGACGGGTTATTGGGCTTCTTCGCCATTATAATAGTCTGCAGAAAAAGTTGTTCCATATTCTCAGTACCGACTGTGACTCTGATACAAGGTTTCCTTCTTCATCTCTACAGGATTCTGTGTGAGTCTTCGTGCCTTGACACGTTCTTTTTACCTGTTTGTAAAACTTCCGTACGTTTTACATCCTCTCATGCTCCTTTTTCTTCTACTGCAGAAGCTGATGTTCTTCCCGTTTCGTCTTCGTTGGCACCGTTGCTACTGGCCTTCGGTACTTGGTGCCGGCGGCATAGGAGCTGTTGAAAGATTTCGGAGTATGCGTTCGACAAAGATTCTGGCGGTTCATATAGTTTTTCATCCTCCTTATATCCGGTCCATCTCATCGCACTCCCTGGATGACGCTGAAAATAGAAGTCAAGGGCTAATTACTCGGCTGCATGTGGCTTGTTAAGAGTCCGAACATTACACGTGCAAATCCGAGGGTCTTTCTAGGGGTCATCAAATATGCGAGAATGGCTCAATCTTTCGACTACAGAAATAATAAGAAGTGCCACAAATAAACAAACACTAAAAACGGTGATTTCTAACCTCCCAAGCGGAACGTCAAGAAGAGGAAGGATCTTCAACAGTGAGTCTACTTTTATTCAAGCCCATTAGTTCGTTCGCCATATATTTTAATCTCCTCAGCATACGGTTCGGAGCACTATGATGGCATAGTCCAGTATAATGCTACTGGTCGGGCATGCATTAGCTATTTTATCCTGCATGAATAAGGGGTTTACTCATGCAGTTACCGGGGACTACCACTGTGAGGTTAGGCAAGCACTTCGCTATGAACTTGATTGTTGCACTGCTGGACAAATCCAAGTTATAGGACACTCAGCAGTTTCCCGATCAACCGCCAAAAAGGCCCCAACACCAAGTCTTCTGTCACATGAAAAAAGTGAATTTCATTTCATGAAATTGAAATGAAAAAAATAGATTCCTCTTCTTAGGCCCTGTCTCCTCTTCGAAGACATACGTCGGTCACCCACCATCTTCGGAATTCTGTAATGTTTAAATTCTTTCCAATTCGTCCCAAGTGACCTCATTTGGTCTACTCATTTTCTTTCGGCGACCCGCATTGCTGTCTCATTGAGTGAAAGTTTTCCGTTGCATATCACGCATCGCAGCAGACTGTCCCGCAGTCAATTGCCAAGTGCTTCACCGATGAAATTACAGTGATTCCACGTTGGATCGGTTTAATTACAGGTTAGTTTGAGAATATTACTCTACCAGATCTTTAACAACATATCGAAGGGCTTTACCGATTCTGCTGACCATACGAACTTCGGTAACACCACCCAACATTGTGTATAATGAGGCATTTAGCACCTTCATAAGTAGCCGTAATTATATCTAGTTCTTCGAGAAAGCCTCTCCTGCGCAAGGCTGATCAGACATAGAGTGGATGCATTACTACACAATGATCGACGCTGGTGTTAATTTAGTACATCTATCCTAATTCTTTTTTGTAATTCATTTTGTCGGTTCCAGAAGAACGCAAACTTCTCTCCTGTCCTCACGTTCTCTCAGGCTATCCTTCTTTGAAAGCCTGATGATTATCCCCATTCACCAGAGAAAACACTTTTACCATGCATTGCTTTGATTGAATATAAAAGTTTCACAAATTGGCTTGTCATTGCTTAAAATAGTTCGGCAGGATTTCCATCGAACTCTGCCGTTTCGTTATTCTTAAAAGGTTTGATGTCGGCGACAATCTCTGGAAATCTTATTCGGCAGTTAGTTATTAGTCTCATAGCGTGCTTACATGTTACCTCCGTCTTTATCCTATTTTAAAATAGGGCTTCTTCTAGGTACTTTTTGGGGCGACAGGCACCTACCAGCTTCCTTGTGATTTTATAGATGCTTCCAATATCATTTCTGCCTGCGGCTTCGTCGGTTTGTGCAACTAATGCATCTTTGTGACACCAAGAGTTGTTTAATTTGTTGGACATTAATGTAATTATAAGTGAACTGTAAAAAATGACAACACGATTTGAAAGTAATGCCTATTAAAACACACGGTAAAAAAAAAAAACGCCCCTTCTTGATTCTGTTGGGTCCTTGACAAGTTCTTTTCATATTTTGGCAGAACTTTTAAACACCATTTCATTAGGAACACATCTCCATAGGCTTATTGGCTCCTTTCTTTCTTAAAAAGCGATGTCTCCCGTCCGCGAGCAGCTCTCGTCCTTAATTGCAGTAGAGACCTGCCTCTTCGTTCGCTGAATGCGCTAGCGACAATTTTCGCCAAACCAGGGCTTTCGTTGTGGTAGTCCGGTGAAACCTAGCATATCAGGAGCAGTTTATCTAATGGTTTACTAACAATATCGCAAGGACTTCTCGAAAGATTTTGGTAGACTCGATCAGTCTTGCTCGACGTTAAATCTCTTTATAGTACTTCTTCGGTTTTCTGTTGTTTCCTGTCGTCCGAAATATTCGCGTTAAAACCTATAAGATAGTGGTTTGCGCAACACCCATTTGAATTCTAAGCCAACGTATTGTAAAGAGCCTTTCATTAAGCGCTTCCTATCTTTAAATTTAAATAAAACAGTGTGTGTGAGATATTATCGAAATTTTTTATTCATTTGAAATTCCTATGGATGCCACTATGTATGGAATATAACATCGTTCAAACGTCCGTCGAGGCTTCTCTAGGTGGCGGGCATCCGAAATGTCCAATTTTCCATGACTCTGGCGCATAAATCAAGGTGAATTTGACCGATGGCATGGGTTATGTTGGCTTTGAGGGCCGCTGTGGTTTGTGGCTTATTCGCATAGACCTGCGACTTCAGAAAACCTGACAAGAAAAAGCCAGTTCACATCACCTCCACGTTAGATGACCATGCCCTCGAATCGCTCGTACAGAATTGCCAATGTGGCGTGAGCTGTGTGGCACGTAGCGCCAATCATCCAATTCAGGCCAAAAGAAGTTGGTAATCATCGACCGATAGCCCTCGCTGTTGACAGTGATGGCCTGGCCAACGTCGTTGTCAAAGAAATATGGACCGATGACGCCGCCAGCCCAAAATCCACAGTCAACAGTGACTTTTTCGGGATGCATTATACGCTCTTGGATCTCATGTGGATTGGTATCCTCCCAAATCCGGCAATTTTGTTTGTTGACGTACCCATTCATCCAGAAATGGGCCTCATCGCTGAAGATGATTTTTCGATGGTCAGTTTCCAACTACTCCAGAGCCCATTCAGCGTGAGTTGAATTTTTACGGGTGCATCCCCAAGTCACGATGCAAAATTCGCCAAGTTGTGGTCTGCCTCGGATTCTCCTGCACACTCTCATTGACAGCAGCGATGATTTCGGCAGATCTTGTGTTTCGTCAACATACGGGTGTTGGTTTATCGTTTACTGAACCAGTGGTCTTTTGCAGGTGTTGTTGAACGCTATGTCCGTCCATGGTGATTTGGCAAAACAGACTGAATAAATGACAGCCAATCTGTCAGATGTAGCTTCAACAATATGGCCGCTATCAACTGTCAAAGTTCGAAAGTCCCTATTGGAAGACTCTGTAATTTTCCGTATCTTCTTAAAGTTTGTTTCTCTGAAACTTTGTTGCATAAAAATACATTTTTCAAGTTTTTTTTAATAGTAACTAAATCTAAGAAAATGTATTTTACAAATTACTCTAGAGTGTAACTAACTCTGGGTGCTAGCACTGCCATTGCAGTAAATAGTAAAATTTATTTCGCAAGACCAACAAAAACTTATTTTTATTAGCGAACTATTTTCATTCATTATTATCAAACATCACACAAATAAAGTTCTAATAAAATTCCCTCTTCCATTTCAGGTTGCAATGGTTGAAGTCCAATTGAATAACGACACACAAGTACCTGCGGGGATGCTTGTAGCATTTGCTATATGCACCACTCTGCTTGTTGCAGTACATATGCTTGCCCTGATGATCAGTACATGTATCCTGCCCAACATAGAAACAGTGTGCAACTTGCATAGCATCTCACTTGTTCACGAATCGCCACACGAGCGTCTTCATTGGTATATTGAAACGGCGTGGGCCTTCTCAACACTGCTCGGTCTGATACTTTTCCTCCTGGAAATAGCGATACTTTGCTGGGTGAAATTCTACGATCTAAGTCAACCTGCCGCTTGGTCTGCATGCATTGTACTTATTCCCGTGCTGATTATATTTTTAGCATTCGCCATTCATTTCTATCGCTCACTGATGACTCATAAGTACGAAGTAACAGTATCGGGTATTCGGGAGCTGGAGATACTTAAAGAACAAATGGAACAGGATCATCTAGATCATCATCATCATCGAAATAATGGACTCAATTATGGCGCCAGCGGAGAGATTGTCTAACAGTAATTGGGAAGGCTTTTCTTTTTTATTATTTATTTTTCGGCGAAAACCCCGCATACGTACTTTAAACAGGATAAACAAGTGCAATGTGATATTTGAGATGAATGTTGAGAAGGCGATCTTGATGGGCACTTACATTCGGAGGCCCACAAACTTCCTGCAATATTTTAAATCACAAAAATTAATATACAACAAAAAGGCAATTTTTTATACGAAAAACAACTGAAATAAACAAAAATAAGAAAGAAACAATAAAATTCGAAATGTGATACTTATTACGCACGCGATGATAAGACCACCAAAATAGTTATTATTTTCTATTTTCTATTTTCCGTTTTGTATTTTGCAAAACTATGTTGAGTCGTATTTAATTGAATGAGAGTAAATCTTTACATAAAGTGGATAATGTATTCTGTTATCATTGTTAATGTAGTCTTCCTGCGGAGAAGCACAATTCAGCAAATATTTATTAAATTCTAATTATTGTTATTTTTTTTTATTTCTTTTTACATTGTCTTGTTTCTGTTTTGTATTTTTTTTATTTTTTATTTTTAATTTTTTTTTTGTTCAATCAAAGCGTATAAAAGCGCACGTCTTAGGCTTACAGTACTTATAAGTAACTCTAATATTATGTTATTAACAATTAAAACAATAAATAAATGAAAATTTAAATATTTATATAAAAGAACAACAAGTACTTGTACTTACATCCTGACTTTTGTTATCAGATCAATGCACGTAAGATCCTAGAATGGAAAACACATTATTTAAGAAAATCATTATTTTTTTTGTAAAAGAAACAATTTACGACCTGACCGTCGCACAGTCTGACGAATCACTGATTAAGCGGAATTAAATTAATAGCGTTCAAAAATAAATGTTTTTGTTCAGGTTTTTTTTTTAATTAAAATTGTTCACAGAATAGAATATAACAAATTTTTTTATCATATACAAATTTCAAGACAAAACATACATAAAAACCAGCTTATTTGAATTTTTTTAATTATTTGGTACATCTAAAAGTTGCAAGACTTCATGTTCCATGACACTTTTCTTTCTTCTCGGAAAGCATCTTAGACTTGTTAAGAATGGATCTGAGGTTATAAGCAATCGATTTAAGAGGTCAGTATTTGTATCTACATTTTGATATTTTTCTAGTAAACCGTTCCCTAAACCTTCTATTTTCCTCTTGCGCTTCTTCTGAAACTTGTCCGATTGGAAGCATACAAGTAGAAATTATTTGTTTTCCATGAAACAAGACCTTATGCATACTTACTGGCATAAAATACCAGGCATAATTTTTAAGATATAGTTTCCTTGTTCCTCTTGCATATTTCTCAAAAGCATCTGCATCTATTGGGAACCCAGACCCAAGAGCTTCTTTTCCTCATCTCTAAAAAATCTTCTAGCCGTGTTTCCGTCATTAGTATTGCCAGACTGTTGACCCTGTTTCTCTTCTAAATTTTTCTTGGATTAGTTTTTTTCGGGCTTTGACTTTTTCTTCACTGCCTTGGTCTCTTACCTGCCATACCTTGACATCTAATCTATACGCTATGTGAAGGATGCATTCCATAAATCGTATCCATGAGTGAAGGGGGTTTAATCCAAAGGACATTGCTTCTTGGTTCACATGCCTAGTTGAAAGATTAGTTAAATTATTCATTTGGGAGGGTTTGGCACCGCAAATGTAACACGTTTGTAATGAAGATGTTGTAGATGATAAAGCAGTACGAATTTTTCCGTCAATCCTAGTTAACAAAAAGACCGGTTTAATTATGATATGCAAACTGTTAATGTTAAATTCTATAGGATGTAGGGTTTTAATTTGATCTGACTTGATCAGTTCTGTGGTTTCCTTAGCAAAATTTAATTTTGTTGGTCGACAATATCGGGATGATGATGGGGCAGGATTTTGTCAAAGTACTTGCTTAATTTCATCCTTAAAGAAATAGATCTGGATGGGAACCATTGAGATACAAAAAAGATTTTCATCCGAATTATCACCAGCAGAAAATTGTTGTTTGTATGATTTCTGTTGAGCACCATCATAGCCCCATTTTATTACCAAGGATAGTTCTTTTAAGTCAGCAACGGAACTTAAAACGTCTTTTTGAGCTAAACATAAACGCTCAACGCTATGATTTACTAAACTTTGCACACCACATTCTGCAGAAGTTTCACTCACAGTTTTAGCATTTCGTCTTAGCTTCTTTAATTTTGTAGTATGAAGGTAATAAATTGGGAACTTTGTTGTTAATTTGTAGGCGTAGTATTTCGTACTATTTAGTTGAAAGCTGAATGTCCGTGATTAATGCTAGTGCATCATCTGCAGTTATTGGTAAAAATCCGGGAGCAGGTGTTTTTAGAGTTTTCCTCACAATAGAACCTTAATAACAAACTTTAACCTACAAAAATATTTAAAAGAAAAAACCATCAAACCTCGGTTCGGAGAACTTTCAGATAATTTTTTCACTGCAATAGCAGTATTTCTTTTTCCGTCTGGTCCAAGCCTTGATTCATGAGCCATTGCAATTTCTTCAGCGCTAAAAGAATCTAAAATGGTTTTAAATTTTCTCGTCATGCCTTTCTCACAGCACTCATCAAAGCTTTTTCTCGGTCTTCCTACTCTAGATGAAGAAGGTATTTCATCTAAGATATGTTGTGGTAATGTTAGATTTTCATTTAGCCACAGAGAATTTGAATTTTCGAAGCGCCCTCTATGCCGACCACTTTTGGCCCATCTCGTCAAATCTTAAACATAAAGTTTTTAAAGTTAATTTGATTGACTTTGTTGCAGCCTCAGAAAATAGTATATGGCTAAAGTAACCCATAACAAAAGCAAAAACAGTGTCTAAGCGCTTAATTTTGACTTCAGAAATCCAAACATCATCATCATCATTTTTCGTGATTTCGAAGGGCATCCTAAAAAACGAAAAATTTAGTATGAGTGTCGCACCTGTGCGCAAGAAGTTGAAACACATTTTAGCAGTGCATATGCAAGGCTTTAAAGCAAACACGGTCTCCAACTTGAACAACTATACATTTCGTCTAATGAATACAAGAAACACATATTTTATCTATAAATTTTATTTTCATTTACCCGTTATATTAAACAAAATCTCTAATTATTTAAGAAAGACTTACTTTTATATCAATTGACTGTTTACTTATTGAGAAAAAACAAAAAAAGAGCTATAAAATGTACGCGAACCAATTAAAAACGATATAAACACTTGCTCTTCAAATTGGCCTTTATAAAAAAAAATTATACACAATTAGAAGTTTGAGATGATTTTTTTTTGTTGCACTAAACTACAACAAAATTTTCATTTGTCATTTTCCTAATTAAATCAAGCTAAATTAGCGATTCGTCACACTGTGCGTCGGTGAGGACATGCGTCCTACAGAGCATTTCAATGCTCTTATAGCAGATTTGAGAAGGAGCTATCTTCAATTTACAGTAATAACCGTGAGTAACTATTGCGAGAAATGCTCCTGAATACGACGGTATGTGGAGCGACTTCAAAGAAAAATTTAAGAGTAATCCAAAAACTCTTTAAAATACCGGCTCCACATATAAAGAGTGATTAATTAGGACTTGTTTTTTTTTTAATTTTAAATAAAACACAAAATTGATATGCCATCCAAATGGCATTGAAAGAACAATGTCTGACATTTACTTTTTAAATATTATTTCGTGTAAATGTTGCCCGCGACTACGCCGTACTTAACCCATTCTGAAGGTCCAATTTTGGATCACTGCTTTCAGCTTCGCGACCGGTATTTCCTGAATTACGCGAGTAATGTTGGTTTCCAATTCCTTTATATAACCCCGAAGAAAAAAGTCTAAAGGTGTGATCTCACACGATCTAGGTGGCCAGTTTACAGGTCCGAAACGCTAAATTAGTTGTCAACTAAAGTTGTTTCTTAATATAGCCATTGTTTCGCACGCTGTGTGTGCGGTCTTGTTGGAACCAAATGTTGCTGACACCACGGGCTTCAATTTCCGTCACCAAAAAGTTCGTTAGCATAGTGCGGTAGCGCTCGCCACTGAATGTTATGTTTTGTCCGGCCGTATTTTTAAAGAAATACGGACCGATGATTCCACCAGCCCATAAACCACACCAAACAGTGCATTTTTGTGGATGTAGTGGTGGTTCGACATACTCTTTAGGTTGTTCGTCTGCCCAGATGCGGCAATTTTGTTTATTTACATAACAGTTGAGCCAGAAATGGGCCTCATCACTGAACAAAATTCGATGCGAAAACCGCGGATTTTCATTGAGCTACTGCAGAGCCCATTGACTGAAATTTAAGCGTAAATTCAAGTCTGGCGGCTTCAATTCTTGAACGAGTTGGATTTTGTAAGCCTTTAAACTAAGATCCTCTTTTAAAATTCGCCAAGTTGTCTAATACGATAAGCCCACATGTTGAGATCGTTGTCGAATCGATTACTCAACATCTTCAGCCACACTCGCCGCCACAGCTGCAATGTTCTCCTCACTACGGGCTGGATGTTGGCTATTCGGTCGCGTATTATACAATACGGATGGTAAAAGGCATCGACTCGGAAGGTCGACGATGCACACCATATAGTATGTTGCTCGAAGCACACGAAAAACATTTCTCACAGAACGCTGATTTTCATAATACAGCTGAATAATTTGGAGATGTTGTTGAGGTGACTTGTCAAAAAATACTGAATAAGAATATCACGACACCATAAGGCCAGTTACGCGTGATCTGTAAAAAAAGCCTGTTAAAAAAAAAAAAAAAAACAAGTCTAAATGAATCACCTGTTATAAAGAAACGTAGTGGTGAAACAATGAGAGGGAAATGTCGGCAAAGTGCAAGTATTAAGCCCGGGTTAAGTATATCGGAAACACAGAAACCGATGGGAAAGTTAGACTGCGAACATTGCAAAAAAAAGGCGTAGAAAACGTTAGCTAATTGAGGCAATATATCGGAAATCAGAAAACCTATAACCAAGCTACAAGCAATAGAAGAAATGCAAACTTGAAGCACGCCCAAACGAGCTTAGATTGTTAAGGCTGTGGCACAACGAAGAAAAAACTTGGGAGAGGACACGGGGAAGAGCAATAAACAATTTCTTAGCAATAGCATTCCTTCTGCTGTTGAGCATGAAGAGGAAACGGCATATGCTATGAAAGCCGAAGTTAGCGAAGCAGTAAAAAAAAAAAATGAACTGAGGACACGTAGTTAGACTAAATCGCATACTTTCCAAAGTATGGGCCCCTATCGAAAATCTTCGTATAAATTGCTCCCGATTTTGTTCAATACAATTATGACAGGCAATCGAATGCCTTACCAGTATAAGAAGAGTTTTCTTGTTCCACTGTATAGAGGCAAAGGCGACACGAAAAATCGCAACAACTACCGGTCGGTAAAACTAATCACGGGTGCTATGCATATTCGCGGGTTTGGAGAGTCCGATTGTCAAATTGGTATACATGCACCTGAAGTATGATAAAATTTTCAGCTGTATTCATTGTTTACTCTGTCTATGGCAGCCGCTAAGGTTAGACGTGTTTTTATGAGCTCGGCGATTTACGTTTATTAAAAGAAATGGATCAAAGATTTTGTATCAAATTTTGCGTAAAAAATTAAGTAAAGTGTAACAAAGTATGTGAAGTGCCAACAAAGGCCTATGGTGAGTCTGCGATGAGTTAAACAAGAGTTTACGAGCGGTATAAGCGTTTCCAAGATGGCCGTGAAGATGTCGAAGATGACGAACGCCCCGGACGCCGCAGCACAACAACAACCGATGAAAACGTGGAAAAAGTGAAAGAAATGGTTATAAACGATCGCCGAATCACAATCAGAGAAGTCGCAGATGATGTTAGCATATCGATTGGCTCATGCCATGAAATTTTTTCGAACGTTTTGGATGTGAAACGCGTAGCAGCAAAATTTGTTCCAAAATTGTTGACCTTTGAACAAAAACAGCGGCGAATGGAAGTTGCCCAGGGGTCACTAAACAAAGCCAACGACGGTGCGGAATTACTGAAACTTCAGACATGTCGTAGATGACATTAAAAGCGCATCGCTGAAAGAACTAAAGGCTCAAAGATCGAGTTTGAGAAGTGTTTCGAGGATTAGAAGAAACGTTGGCACAAGTGCATAATATCTACTGGGGACTATTTTGAAGGTGGCAACATTAATATAGACGCATAAATAAACAATATTATTAAGCTCCGCGAAAGTCAATATGAAGAAATATCACGACGGTTCGAAGATCTGTATATCACCTTAATCGATTAGGAAAATACGTTAAGTCCCTAGGGATCTGGCGCACATGTAAACGAGGCTAAGATGTTTAAATATGCATGAGACGTGTATAAGAATGATATGCGATAGACGTAAACGAAAGTGGCCATGGCTCAAGTGGTAGTTAACTGGCTTCTAAATCGGAAGATTCGATGTTCGAGTCCCAGCCTCGCCCGAAAGATATATCATCTATTTTTTCAGTTAACGAAAATCAAGTAAGACGAGTAGTTGACTAGAAATCAACATCAAGCCAACTTCCACTAAGAATTTAGTCTCCCCATTAAATGTTGGATTCCACCCATGGAGCGAAATAACCATTGAGCCCAAACATCTTTCTTTCTCTCTCTCTGTTCAATTTTCCAAAAAAACTTAACACATGCTGAGGCATTATAAGTGTATTCATACCCACTTGAGTGTTAAGTTGTTTAAAAAAAAAAAATGCACAGCAGAAATAACCGTAGGGTTCGAAGTTAAGTTGGAGTACATCAAAATACATAATTTTATTGAAACAATCGCAGTGAAATGGTGGTTGTATTTCTATCATATGTTTTGATTTTTCGATCTACACTATGAATCGAACTCTGAAGGACTGCCAAGTTTTTAAAATCGATTAATTTGCTTTCCATTGAAACAGCAAACATATGTTTGTACAAACTTCCCGAAGGATTTTCGAAGACTCGATTAGACTTGGTTCCTTCGTACTCTTGCGATTGTATCCAACGTCAAATTTCTTTTTGCGTCGATCACAACGCGATCAATCTAGTTAAGAGTTGTTTGATCAGGAGAGTGTCAGGTCGCTTTATGCATGTTGAGGTGAATGAAAACCAACTCACAGTTTTCGATTTCTACCGAATGGAAGCCGCATCTTTTTAACATAAATCTTGTAATATCTTCCCCAGCCAAAAGGAGCCCTACAACAGCGATAGTATGTAAAGTGCCGAAACTGGTAATGTGCTGTAACAATGAAAACACGTCAAAATGCTATCTTTATTTTATCTCTTGTCTTGCTTTGTCTACTCGTGTTTGATTTGCTAACAAATAAGCACGGGGGGGGGGAGCAAGAAGGCAGACCAACACGGTGATACCCTATCCGGAATAAATAAGCTCCAAAAAGAGGCCGTATGGCGCAGCTCACGCAATCAAATCAACAGTGTCCACGGTCTTCCAGTTGCAACTATGTCAACAATTCGAAGGATCGCAAAATCTTTTGCCGATCGAGGGCTCCTGAATCTAAAATAACATACATTAAACAACATTTCGTCATCCAGATTATATATCGAAATTAGCTTATTTTTATTTATTGTCGGCACAGAACACTTAAACAAAGAATTAGCCTATTGTGCCACTTTTATTTCCTCTAAATGAACGAGCACCCATCACATCAGCGTCTAATACCTGCAGTCTAATGTGATCGTAAGTCTAATATTCACCGAGGAGGGGCTTTGCTGTGTTCTTACCCCTCTCACACAAAGCGTCACTGACGATAGTGCTAGTAAATGCTTAGTAGCCAATAAGCAGACTATAAGGACAGCAAAAACTAGGCTAACTTGTTAGGAACGTCCGAAAACATTCGTTCTGACTGCTCGCAATCGAATGAATAAGTTATTCCACCTACGGTTGCGCTTGTAAGAGCCCCAATTGTGAAAAGAAATCCTAACCGAGGACGCACACAGGCCCGATGAGAAATCAGGTCGTGAGAAGTAACAACTGGAGTATTATTGTCATTGGAACCCATAGTATCACCTTAAGACAGTCGTACCAAAGATCATTTTGTTTAATTGAAAAACGACTTTGAGAGTGCAGCTCATTATACGAATATCAGAGTCTGGCGCAGGTCCAGGAATGATGGGACAAGCTCCAAGGCAGCCGACGCAAATTGTTTTTTTTTTTTGGAGTCCGATGACCGCAACAATGGCGTATCTGCCCGAAAGCTTTTTCCATTAAACAACTGGCTTATGGAATAGGTTTGGTCTTACAATACCCTAAGTAGATCTAAAGGACTTTTCCTGTTGGGAAGTCCAAAGTCCTACCGAATGCTTCCTAAATCTCGTAGAAAGTCTAAAATCCTCGACGTAATATGTTTTATCCAACGAAGTCCTTTATCCAGGATGACCCGAAATACTTAATATCGATGCAGAACTGGTGACGTTTTTAGCACTAGATGAATGAAGCCTGATACATCAACTGCCAATAACGTCTAGGGCTGACTGGATTTTATAGCAAACATTGCTAAACCATATTCATACGCCTCAGATGGATTTTGTGATTAGACTACTTCTCAGACTTTCAGATCGCTCGTCGTATAATAGAGTAAAACTCAGGAAGGCCCCAAAACCACAAATATGTACGTTCTTTCCACACCTATGTATCTTTATTGTGATATGATATGCATCTCGAAAAAGCTACTGAATTAAACATCTTTGAGCTACACTTACCCCTTTTATTTCTACAGGTAACTCTGGTAGGTATTCCTTAAATATTTCTTTTACAAGATTGTCTGGTTCAAAAAGTTTGCTCTAAAACAAAATATTTCAATGCAGTCAAAATGTGCAAATATTCAACACAAACCTTAGGAATTGGATATGGTGTTGGACTTGTGGCTTGATTTCTAAATTCGTCAAACATAATCGATGTCTTGCACATGTCACGGCACCACACTCCTTTCTGCAGTTGGCCAGTCTGATTGTGAAAGAATAATCCTTCACCATGTTTGAGTCCGTTTTCGAAATTTCCTTCGTATCTGTTTCCATTCATATAGAACAATATTCCGGCTCCATGATACAAGCCATACTCCCACTGCCCAATATAGAGACGACCATCATCATACCACATAATCCCTTTTCCGTGCGGTTTATTGTCCCTCCACCAGCCGTAATAGATTCCATCTTTATGAAACATTTTGCCTTCTCCACATCGTTTACCTTCGAACCATTGACCAACGTAGATACGTTTCGATGTACCATCATTCGTTAAACGACGCAATGTGCCTTGTCCGTGACATTTTGATTTCAACCACTGTCCATCGTAAACAAGGTCGCTCTTGTAAAATGTCTTTACTCCATATCCCTGTAAATCGGTCTGGTGGTAGCATCCTTTGAAGCTTCCTACTGAAGGATACATCACAAACGGTCGGAAGCCATCTATGTGTGCTTTTCTAACAGCAATCTCTCGTTTACTTCGCTTTTTCATGATTGGATCTACGAAATTGGATACAAATTTTGAGAAGTCTGGATATGAATTCCAAATTCCGAGCACGAAATTAGTAAATTTGGTGTATCGCACTACGCCGACTATGCCGAAAAGAAACTGAAAGTGAACTGAGGCACTCATATATCAATGGGGACTCAATCGAATACGAATCCTCTAAGAATTAACTTCTGATGGCGTGTCGTGTCATTGAGCTATTGATTTGGCAGTCAGTTTTTTTTTTAGAAGGAGAATACTACAGGAACTTGTAGGAGTGTTCCCCTTATGGTATTAGGATCGGGAAACGATAAAAATTTATGCGTACAAATATCACGTCCTTGAGAGGGCTTTTGCTATTTTCGAAACATCATATTGACTAATTTGGAGCAGTAAATCTAAAAATTCAAGTAATCCATCGACTTAACATCGTACTTAGATACATTTCCTTTGCGAGCATACATTTTGTACGTATGTTCATTACTGTAGCACATGTCGAAGGATATCACACTTGGAATCCTTTTTTTGTTTGTCATGTTGAACGAAATCACGACATCTATTTAAGCAACAGAAATTTCGTTAGAAATTTCGTGTTAGACATGACCTAGTCTATCGGTAGATACGGTACCTCAAGTAACCACCACACATGTGGTTTTGAATAAGAAATAATGGAACATGGAGAAAAAAGGACGATAATGTTGCGTGTTTGGAACATATTTTAATTTTGTAAAAGGAATACGAGTGTAAATATTTGTACGATGAGACATGGGACACTGTATTAGTAGTCGAAACTTACTTACTTCGACTCGTGTCTTATGGTTCTTTTGTTTGATTTACATACTCGTATGCTACATGGATTGTGCTTTAAGTCTTTTCTATGATTTAATACGACATCGATTTGTAAAGGAGTTATTTTCTATGTATTTTCGCTTTCGGGATTCGAAAATCAAGTAGGACATCCTTTGCTTATGAGCTGTTTTTCCTTCGTGGTGTCATATGATGCATTTTACTGCTTACCGTCCAAGCGGATATCAGTTGTATACTGAACAGCAGATATCAAACCAATCCCTGCCACTCTTTTAAGTATGACGAAGGAGTTTGAAGGCCAGGAAGACTGTTACATGTGGTCCCATCAATTTTGCACCTCCAATCAGTGGTTTGAAACTGTAAATGGGCTGGCTCTATGCTATATTGCTCCACGTGATTTGAGCCTTCTCCACACAAAGCCAGCCTTTTATGGTTTCTTGTAGTTTTTGTCACCTTCAACGATTCGCTTTAAATAAAGTTGTGAAGTTACCGATTGTATAAAGACGGGTTTATACCGGATAACCCTCCAAAGCACATGGAATGTATGGGCCTTGAATAGACTACATCGAGCCGAACAACTAGCGTGTGTCATAGACAGCTATGATGCCTTTAACGCCGCCATCCAGAAGGTATAGGATGGACAAAATTAGGATTGACTGTGACATATGTATACTTCGGCAACTGCTACAAACGACAGAAACATCGCCTATTTAGCAAGGCTTAAGCAAGAAATCTTCAGCTTGCGAAAGATGGGTGAACGGCTTAGAACAATGAGCACAAATTGCTAATTTACTCACAAGCCTGATATGTGCACAAGCTCCTACAGGAGGTGTTGATGATTCTAGCAAAGAATGCTTTCTTACGAGTTCGTTAAAATCGTGGGAAAAATAAGAAAGAAGCATGTTTTTGAAAGTGCAGTCGAAACGTATACTACACGACGCCACTTCCGAAAACGTGCTTAAGCTAATTGATTTGGCTGCTTGTCGATATATCACTATAGCCAGCGCATAGTTTCCCTATGTCAATATTCACAAAGGAACACCAAACCGTCAACCAAATTGATCACGTTGTCATCAACGAGAGACGCTTCTACAGTATAATAAACGTCCAAACATATCGTTCCCGTTCTTATACATACATATGTACTACAAAATACCTCAGATACCATTGAAGGCCTGCAAATATAACAAGCCAGTAGAACTTGTGCGTGTCCCTCAACCTCTTGGCAAGTCATATATAACCTTAATCAGATACAAAAATCAGTGCTATGGATGCCAATAACCCTGACTTACGGCATAACAACCCGCTTTTGAAGCGACGCGCCATAGAAAAACGAGAACGGCTCGTATTCTCTACCAAAGAACATGAAAGGACATCGGCTTTTACGAATAAAATGAAAGGGCATAAGAAACGCACGGTCAAGAACAATAAATGAGTGCTGATCCAGCCGATAAGTTAGAAGAACCTTTTAAGTCAACAAGACCGAAGAGAAACCTGTAGAAATGAAGAAGGAGATTAAGTAGCAGAATCGCATTGAGGATGTGGCAAAACTATATCTGTAGATTATCAAAAGGCGGGAAGATCCAGGTGCCACTCTCAAGCAACAATATCGTATAACAATAGCAAAACTTATGCCTGAGCATAACAACGATCCCAGATTGAGCGTCCTACATATTTGCCAAAATAATTAAGGCAGTGCGGGCAACACTCACTCACTGATTAATGGATCGTTTGCCCGATCCACAGAAAATAAGACTGCCTGGGCTCGGTTAATTATAGGGGCATCATTTTGCTAAACATAGCAAGCAAGATCTTATCCGCCGTATTATGTGAACTCCATTTACTACTTCTATCGTACATCTCCCGGGACCCAACATAGATCTGCTCTGCCATCTCTCAGTCAAGGGCGGGCTTACGAATTTGTAAGACTGATCCAGGGGCTTGATGGCGGGCTGACTATCCGAGAAGATGCGAATATCCCTCGTTTTTCTTCAGCCAGGAGAGGACTTCTTCAATCGCCAAATTTTCCGCCTGGAACACGCTCAGTGATTTGGAAGGCGGAAGAAGAGGTTTGTATTAAGCTTATGTAAGAAAAGACCGCCGTCAACCCCGCTATCAGTCTGGGATCCACCCGTATAGAAAGGGATTGACTTGTCATCCATGAAAGCATCGTCTTCGCAGAAGGATCTAGAGTGGGTAAATCAGTAGTTCGTTGATCACTAAATTCCAGAGAAGACGTGAAAAAACACAGCCTTACGGCGTACCTTTGCTGACAAATCTTTTAGCAGAACCCTCACCCAGTTTGCAATTGATTATCCTGCTATCTAGCATAAAACTGATCAACTCTCCAAGTGAGTCATCTACCTGCAGAGTGATGTCCAGGAAAGTGACCATTGTGTACTGTCTATATTGTAGGGATCGTTCGATGTGGCTAGTCAGTGAATGCAGAGCCGTTTCCATCGACTTTCCTTTACAATAGGTATGTTGAGCCGTTGACAGAAGTCTTGGATCAATTTTAGCTCGTATATGAATATCACTCAGTCGTTCTAGAGTTTTCAGAAGGAATGATGATAGACTTATAGGCCTGGGGTCCTTTCGGACAATGTGAGGACATTTCCCGGCTTTAGGAGTAAAAACTACATTAACTTCTCTCCAGGACAAGGGAATATGGATCATTTCTACGCAGCTCCTCATTATATTTTCTAGCGTTGGCAGGATAACATCTGAGCACCTTTATACTTCGGCAGGTGTTATACCATCCAGCCCAGCACACTTGTATGCAATTCAGTAAAAGTCAAAAGAAATATCACCGATGTTGTTAAAAAAAATGGTTCAGACAAGGTGATTCCTTCGCATTCAACTTCTTTAACATCATAATCAATCAAATTTTGCGAAAGTAACAAGCCAACAGCCGAGGTACAATTTTCCAAATAGCTTTGCAATTATTTGCCAACGCTGATGTCATTTGCAATGTTGGCGAGCTCTCATTGATACTTCTGCAAGTGTTGGAGCAATGGCAGCAAAGTCGAAAAATCGCAAGACCCATTGAATTCCGCCTTTCGAATGCGTTAGTGAAACCTTGCATTCTCGAACTAGCTTAGAAGTCGTTAGGTGGTTCACCAAGGTTTTAAGCGCAACTTGGCTGTCGCTACATACGCAGATACTTCGCCCTCTCCATCAATTCTTCACAATATGGGATATGTAGTTCATTGCCATCAGGACTGTATATACCTTCGCTGGGAATACAGATACAAGTTTTCCTAACAAGGAATGGGATCTCCTCCTCGTCCTCCACAGAAAGACAGCAACACCGTATCCTTAATCGGTTTCGGAACTACTAAATGACTACATTCCTTTCCTGCCTCGGATTCTGGCCCAAACCATTCATGGACGGCATGTCCATAAGACCAGAGCTAAAAAATAGTTAGTGCGTAAGGTTATCAAAACTCCAGTGCATGTAGTACCAAAAATCACTTCTTTTTAAACTGAAGATGGCCTTGAGAATGCAGCCCATGATATGAATATAAAGGCCAAGGAGATTCATAACTCCATCTGAAGTAGGGCCAGGCGTGCCACCAAAAGCCCCCATTCAGCCGAGGCAAACTGTTCTTTGAAGTCTGGTAAAAGCAGCAGCGTTGTATTTTTGCAATAGCTTCTTCCGCCAAACAACCGAAGCATAGAATATAGTTGGTCTAATCATAGCCGTGTACAATAGATCCAGGGGACCCTCCTCTACTTTCGTCGAAAGCGTTGGATATATGCCATCGGCCCCATACGACTTAAAGTATTCAAAGAACCAACAGCGTGTTTGATGGCCTCATCCATGACCATAAGCGAAGGCAAATACCAGCTGTGAAGTGCTATTTAGCTCACGTGCAGCTTGGCTGATAAGAGTTGGTTTTGATCAGATTACAGTTTTGGCGACTGTGACTATTGACGAGTGTCAATGGCTGCCGTCTTTGATGGTGACGGTATCATCAAATCATAGAGAAAATCAGCGGACGCAACGAAAAATTTCGTTCGTTTCGAAGCTTATGTCTGCAACAACAAAATCTTGCTTACAAATTGCTAAAGTTTAAATGATGAAAATGAAATCGGCACAGAGACAAATTCTCCGTCATTACTGGCTGATTTAATAACCAACCTGATCTGAAAAACGGTGTCATACCGATGGGTTTGTTAAGTTTATTTGTGAGAGCTATGCTGAACTGAACTCGTTCGCAATTTCGTTGCGAATGTGATTTCTCCATTTGGTTAACTCCATTTTTGTCATATGCTTTGTCTTGTCGATCCAGGATGCCATTTTTTTTTTTTTTTTTCAATTTTTATTTCATGACAAAATATAAATAATTTTTTAGAAATATAAATGATCCAGGATACAATGAATTTGTCTAAGAAATAGCTTTGCACAATCTGTGGCAAGTGGCGAAAGTACAAGAAAAAATTTAAAATATAATAACAAAATAAAACAATATTGATGGGGTAAAGTAGTAGGATGTTTCAAATTTAAACGCAATGTAGATAAAAAAAATAAGAAGTAAATTATAGTCAATTTATAATATTGGAATGAGAATCGAATCTATTTCATAATGGTTGAAAGTGAAAAGCCATTTTGTAACATTTTTTTAAAAATACAGTTTTTGTGAGAGGTCACACCTAAGGTTTTCTGGCAAAGAATTAAATAATCTGGGAGCTGTAACATAGTAGAATCGACAAAAGTGTGTTTTAGAAATAGGTGGAATAGTTACGAAGTTCCTCATGTTAACACGTACTCGTAAATTATAATTTTCCTGAAACCTAACATCATAGAAACCTGAATTTTCGAAAAATATCTTTAGCACTTTATAACAATATAAATGTCTTAACGGAAGAATTTCTAGGTTTTTGAATAGTCCAAAACTAGGCGTTCTCCGATTTGCCTTAGACATAATTCTCAAGACATGCTTTTGTTTAAGGTTCTATTTTATTAAAATACGCACTACCCCAGCAAAAAATACCATACTGCAACTTAGATTTGAATAAGCCATTATAAACTATTTCTAGAACTTGAATATTGCAATAGAGGCTTAGATGATACATTTGCCTGACTACCCTATTAAAATACTGTTTTAGGTATAGCGCGTGATCGTTCCAATTGAGCTTGTTATCCAGAATGATACCTAAATACCTAAATACCAGAATGATACCTAAACTATCGACACTTTCAATTCGAAAACAATCTTCACTACAGTTCACATTTGCATTGAAGGTAACATGACCTCGAGCAGTTGAATCAAAGCAAATGCTGTGATTCTGCCTTTAAAGGGTTGGATGAATAGCGTGTTAACATACATAAGGAACAATAAAGGACCCAAAACTGAGCCTTGCGGGATTTCAATATTCATGTATCTTATAGAACTAAAAGCATTATTAATCTTTACTAATTGATTCCGGTTTTCAAGGTAGGAAGTAAACCAATCATAAATAAAACCTCTGTATCCATCATTAAAAAGTTTATTTAATAGAATGGTATGGTTTACTGTATCAAAAGCCTTGGTTATGTCAATGAAAAGGTAAGATGGAATTTGAGAAGTATTCAGGCTGTTATATATTTCCCCAATCAGTTTTAATAACGCACTTTCGGTAGACCTACCTCTTCTGAAGCCAAATTGGAATTCGCTAAAGAACTGAGACCTGTCTAAGAAAGAAATCATTCTTGTTTTCATACCTCTTTCAAAAACTTTAGAGAAAACCGATAACAGCGAAATAGGGCGATAATTGTTTAATGACATAGTACTGCCTTTTTTGTGAAGGAGTATTACGAGTGCAGTTTTTAGGGCATCGGGGAAAACACCATTATGCTCACAAGAATTAAAGATATAGCACAGAACATCCGAGATCTGAAAAGAATTTTTTTTTTAACAAAAAGCTTGATATATTATCCAATCCTGTTGAATTTGATGTTTTAAGTGAAGATATTATTTTATGAATTTCAAGTGGAGTAAATTCGTTAAAGTAGAAGCTTTCGGGTTGAAAAGTGGCTTCCAGTATGCTATCACTATTATACAAAGTTGGATTATCAGTACTTGATACATTAAGAAATGAGCCTACTTTGGAGAAGAAGTCGTTAAATAAGTTAGCTACTTCCAAAGGGTCAGAAATCATAGAGTTGTTACTGTTAAGTACAATATCACTACAAGGTTTGTTTTTGTTTAAAATATCGTTAACAATTTGCCATTCTTTTTTGGAGTTACCTATACTTTCAGCTAGCTTTTTGCTATAGTAAGTATTTCTACAGCATGGTATTTCTATCTTTAGCTCATGACAAATTTTATCATAAAAGGTTTTTAATCTAGCATTGTTAGGGTGTTTTTGAACAAGTGAGCAAAGCTTTTTTTTTTTTATTTTCTTTAATAATGGAAAGGACATCCATTGTTTCAGGGGTTTTAATTTATTATCAGCTCTAATTTTCTTTTGGCAACAGATCGAAACATAATATTGTAACTTACTGAGAAATATATCAAATGCTAACGACGAATTAGAAGTTGTATAGACTTCATCCCAGAGTTAATAATTTAGTTGATTTTTTAAAGGAGTGAAATCTATTTTAGTTTTTTCCCTTACTGTAGGTTTATTTAAACGAGTAACTTTACTACCAAATTAAATGGAAGTTAAACAATGATTTGTAATTCTTAGATCGTAGACCATGGTTTTATAGTTCACTTGACTATTTCGATGTTGTCTTATAAAGATATGGTCTAAACAAGAATTAAGACGAGTAGGTTGATTAAGAGTCGAAATAAAACCAAACGAAGATAGGGCAGACAAAAAGCAATCTGAATCAGAAGAATCACAGAGGATATTAATGTTTAAATCACCTAGCAATACAACATTCATAGATTTCTGACGTTCTAAAAACACTAAATTCTTCCGAGAAGCATTTAACTGAAAACTTATGAAGTATGTAGACGCATGTGAAACAATATTTTACACCAGAAATTTCGCAATTTACACTGATAACATCAGAACTTTCCAACTTATATTTATTAATTACACAATCTTTTATACTATTCCTATAATATACCGCAACTCCACCGGCTGCATACGAGTTATTACAAGTAGCATCAAAGGTAAAATTAGGAATTACATTATAATCTGATTTCTCTTTATCAAATATCTAAATTTCAGAAAGAAAGGTAATATCTGGCAGATGTTGCAGAGGTGTAAGGTAAGACAAAAAATGTGTTAAAATTAGTTCTCATACTACGAATATTTTGATGAACAATAGAAACATCAGATGAGAGATCATTGGTTAAATGCTGAACACAAAAACATCTCGAATTTTGGTCTCGTGACTTAACAATTTCTTATCGTAGTCAGCCAGTTTGAAAAACAAATCGGTAAGAATATATGTTCTTTGACTCATCCACTGCATTGATTTAGGCTACCGATAAGGTTTACTTTTTTCATTTTAGCTTTTACGCCGGATCTTATCGACTAGCAACGAGTTTTGAATACAAAGCTCTTGCAGGTACTCTCTAACCTTTAAGTAAATTCGAAGCTACTAGCGATATTACATTTTAATGTTGGGCTCATAAGCCACTAGCAATGCTAACATGCATGTTCATTTCTTTTCTTTTACAATATTATCCTTTTATTTTATTTAAACAAATACATAAATACAAAAACAATGCTTACACTAGTAATTAATTGAGAGATTCAAGTAACAACTTGCCTAAAGTAATTATCTAAAAAAACATGCGACAATGGCACGGAAGATTATTATTTTCCACTTCTTCAGGGAATTATTAAATTCGCCGTCTAAGCTGTAACTTCTTCCGCGCTTCAACTTCTTCCGTTTTGGCTATAGTTGCAGGTTGTATCCTCTTCGTACGTCCACGAGTTTTTGGTGTGCATTCGATTTTACTTGCCGATTTTGGAATTCTCGGCTTTACAGATGGTTCTGGAGATTCACCATCATCATCGATAATTATAATCGCAGTGTTTAAATTATGTTTTCCCGCTCTACGACTCGAAGTTATGGTTACAGTAGGTCTCCTTGGTAGTTCTTCATCCAAACAAATTGTTTCTATCGCTTTTCCGAGTTGTTCTACCGCTTTTTCAGTATTTCTCTCTCTTCTTTTGATGTCCTTCGTACGTGGTTTCTGTACTGCAGGTGTAGTTGATGGGTCCTTGTAGATGATGTTTTCAATTTTCTCCCTCAAAGTTTCCGGCGATCCCTTTTTGGTTCTAGCTCTTCCTTTCACTTTTACCAGTGTTGATGCTGGTGTCGGCTTGGATTTTTGCTCCTTTGAAGTAAATTTCAACGATCGTCGTACTGGTTTGAGGTGATTTGTCTGCATATCCGCTGTTGTCGATTCCATTTGCTGTGACAGGTTTACAAAGTAGGCTCCGTCTAAGGCACCTTTAAATTTATTATAAACATTTCGTGCTGCTTCACACATGGTTATAGCGGCTTTTAGATTCCCCATACGTCGTAGGAGATTAATGTAATGAATAAACATTGTAAGCTCGTACTCTCTGAACTGGAACTTTGTGTGGGACTTGTGAAATGATTTGGTACACCATTCCACTGCTTTGGTATAGAATACATCTGATTCTGTGTAAACCTCGCCGAGGTATAACAGTCTTGCGTTAAGACAGCCGATTTTGAATAAATGCCAGCTGAAGAATGTATGTGAACATTTATCACACGCGCAATCAGCTTGATGAGCGATGAGGAAACTTTCCAAGTCACGGTTCAATGTTGGTGCTTTGTGTTTCTATTTCAAGGGGAAAGTAGTGAGTAATGAGTTGCAAGTGCAAATTAAAAAAAAAAAAAATTACTATACTCGTACTTACCACGCGAACTGGAGAAATTGGATTAACATAAACTGCTTTTCGTACGGCTTCTTCACCATAGGCGAGATATGGTTGAACAGGATCAATATCCAGATGGTTAGCTACTTTAACGTTGGAGTATGCCTTTAAAGATTTTGCTGATGGAACCGTCCGAAATAAGATGTCAATCAGATCTAATTTTATCTGAAAGTTTAAAATTCGAGCGATAAATGATAATTGGAAATTTCTTAAAACAAGAACTTAAGAAACTTTTGCTCAAAAGTATGTACCGTTTTCAGATTGCTAACAGCTTATTAGTGGTCCTTCCCCAGTAACTTTTCAATCGTCTAAGCACAGATAAACAAATTTTAACGATACTCAGGATTTACCATGAGAACTCGCTCAAAACAGCCACTTCCGTGGCAGAGGGTTTTGCATTTCAATGTTGATTTTGTTGAAGTAGTGGAAGCGGAGAGCATTTCAAGCTTGAAAAAAATATGAGATAATCTCTATGAAACGCTATGGTAATCTCATTGCTAATACCTTGCATAGAATCAACCCTATGCTGGTGGCGATGAGTGCACGCCAGCAAGTGCCAAAACAGAAGGTACTATGCTCGTAATCAACAATTTTGTGAAACTGCTCTCGAATGCATAACAGATATTGACATAATCGGTCGGTCTCAACATCCTATCATAGAGATTTTTATGATAATCGAAGAACAGGCCACAGGAATTGACCTTAATGTTTAAAAACACAAAACCAAGTGTTAGGAACGAACAAATAAGCATCCATTTACCGCCTAAATGTATTATATTTTCGGTGTTTATCTTTCTCAAAGTATGATAATAATAAACTCCCGAAATGGAGATTCGAGAAAGACACTGATCCTGCCAGATATTTGACGGTAAGCAGGAAAGGATAGCAGACATTGAACACATATCAGATAGAAGATATCAATATGAGCAAAAAGACAAAACACACCTACTACACTCGCATGGTCTAGAGAATCTTCGAGTCCAGACTTGAATGAACGAACGTCTGTTTTAGGGACCAAGCGGTCGCTTTTTTCTATCTTGCGGCCTTCCTTGTGCCAATCAAGAACAGCAAATAAAAAAGAACAAAACAAATTATTAAAAAATAAATGGAGTTGAGCAAAGGCAAATTATCGGCCTCATCCGCCTCCTTCCTGGTAAAGGAATTGAAAGAACGGGAGCTTTTTAGGAAGCGCTGGCGAGGAATTTGAAAGAATGCTCACTAATGGTAGCGAAGTAAGAAGATTGAAGATTGATTGAAGTAAGAAGATTGAACCGGTGACACTACTTAGGGTTAGATATTGAATGAATGAATAGCTCCGGTAAGTGGTGTTAATGGTGTTCCTAAACCTAAGTCGGCTGTTTTTTTTTGCCTACGGGATGGTTCACCTTCAAGCGTTGTACGACTCTCACCCACTAAAAACCACGTTAACCCCTTTCATCTTGACACCATCCACTCCGGAACCGCTTTTGTATTACTTCAGAGTGGGCCAAACTGCTTGGTTAGCGTAATTTTAATATTAACTCCAGTAAATGAAGTAAATGAACCATTTTGAGCTTCAGTTAACACTAGCAAAGTGGTAACGTCTATTGCTTTGGGGCCTGCATGGCGATTGATCGGGAAACTACTAACTGTTCAAAACACGGATTGGACCAGTAGCGCAACAATCAAGTTTGTAATGTAGCGCTTGCTTTTCCTCCTCGAGGTGGTCCCCGGGCAACTACGTGTATAAATCCTTATACAGGTAAGCCAAAATTGCAAGTGCGAGATTGTCTAGGGTCTTATGCCTAGACTAGGTAACCTGGGCCAGCAATCCGTGTTACCGAAACCAGCCCGCTACGGAAACCGACTTAATGCCTCGGATAAGGACTGATAACACGTTGACGACCTTGGCTATCGTACCCGGACCAAGATTGGTTTCTGGAATGTGAAGACGCTCCTTGACTCTCAGAGTGAAAGACCTCAGAACACCAGATTCCTTCAATTAGAGCATGAGTTTATGCGATATAAGCTGGACATATTGGGAGTAAGCGAGATAAGATGGTTAGATGCAGGATAGTACCAATCCCCAACGCGTAACACTGTATTACTCTACTCCGGAAGACCAACCGGAAGCCCCCGTGGATATGGAGTTGGACTGCCGTTTTAGAAATAGTCTTCTAGACGTACGAAACAGATGAGGAGCGGACATGGGGTTGATGCGAGATCACCATCTTATGGTAGCTACTGTCCAATTACACACTGCTGCCGTGGAAACAATCAGCAGCTTACTGCCCGCCACCATCCAAGACCATTGGTGTGCTGTGAAAACTGTTTTCACATCAGGTGCTGAAAGGATTTTCGGTCGATCGCAGGGAAGCCATAGGGCGTAGCTTTCCGAAGATACCTGGAGAAAAATCAACGAACGAAAACAACTAAGAACTCGAATTGTAGCAGCTCCAGCAGCAGGGAGGATCGAGCTAGAGTCCTTATATCGCATGAAGATGAGAGAAGTGCAGCGTAGCGTGAGACGTGACAAGCGCAATTACATCTATGCGCTGGCCACCCAAGCAAAAGAAGCAGCAGCGAGGTGCGACAGCAGAACAGTTTACAGAATCACCAAAGAGCTTATAGGTGGCCGAAGCTCTACTCAATACGCAGTGAAAGGCTTAGACGGTTCGTTGCTAATATCGGATGAGGATCAACTGAAGAGATGGAAGGAGCATTTTGCTTCGGTTCTAAACCGAGTATTCGCCAGCAATATGCACCCAAGTCAGACTGAAGTGTCTGTAGAAACAAATTCCCGAATTCGCACCACAACCCCCAGTAAGGAAGAGATTATTGCCGCGATCAAAGCACTGAAAACCAATAAGGCGGTAGGACTTGACGGCATACCTGTGGAGCTGTTTCTAGCTGCGGCAACGGCATCAGCTAAGCTACTGTTCCCACTTCTCGGGATAACATGGGAAGCCGAGAGTTTTCCGGACGAGTGGAAGAAGGAAATAATCGTCAAGCTTCCTAAAAAAGGCAATCTAATGCAGTGTCAAAACTGGAGAGGTGTCTGCGTGCTGCCTGCCGTGGCCAAGATAATAGCTAAAATCATCCTGGAGCGAATCAAAGAACACTTCGAAGACACACTCGACGCCGAACAAGCAGGTTTTCGCTCTGGATCCTCCTGTGTCGACCACATCAACATACCGCTTCACCTGCTGTTCATCGATTTTGAAAAGGCGTTTGATAGTGTCAATCGGGAATTTATCTGGCGTGCCTTGCGCAGGAGAGGCATTAATGATAAATTAATAGCAATTATCAAGGCTACATATGATGGGTCCACATGTCACATCTTGCACAGAGGGGTTAGACAAGGCTGCATAATTTCACCAATACTGTTTCTATTGGTGGTTAGCGATGTGCTAAATGCGGCCTTGTTAACAGGAAATGGAGGAATTCAATGGACTCTTACATCTAAACTCACACACCTTGACTACGCCGACGATGTATGCTTTCTGGCTCACAGAATAATGGACCTTCACCAAATGACAACAAATGTGGAAAGGGAAGCAGACGTCGTTGGGCTGAAAATTAACCAGCAAAAACAAAAATGATCAGCTTACGACCAAACTCATCAACTCATATATGTATTTCTGGACAGACGGTTGAGAGAGTAGAGAGTTTCCAACACCTTGGGAGTATTGTCTCAACCGATCTCGGAACCGAACTGGATATAGCCAATCGCATAGGCAAAGCAAAATCTGCGTTTGGTATGCTATCCACAGTTTTGCTGTTCCGTTCCAACGTTGAATCCGTGCTACTATATGGATGTAGTACCTAGAGGGTGACAACCACTATCACGAGGAAGCTGCAAACGTTTGTTAATAGGTGCCTACGGTACATCTTAAGCCGTATCTCTAGCGAACAGCTTTATAAGAGAATGGACCATGAACCTATAGGCACAACCATACGACGACGAAAATGGCAAAAGGGTGTCAGGTCCATAGCTAACCAAGCGATGCAATGGAACCCGCTTACTCAGGACGCCAGGATGCGCAGCGGTCCTAGGAGTACGTGGTGAAGAACAGTTGAGAAGGAAGCACAGCAACTGGGAAAAAGTTGGGGAGAGTTGAGGCACATTTCCAGAAACCGCACTCGATGGCTCGTAGGCATAGTAGAGGCCCTAGGACCAACAAGGGGATACAGGAACGAATGAAAATGATGGTAGTAAGCCCTTTAAGTAATTGTGCCTGCTGAAATAATCATTAATGTTACAACTACTGCACAAATAAATTCTAAGCATACTATAACTAAGTAATCGAAATGTCCTAATGAAATAAAGGGTGCAAGTTGAGCGCATACGGCAAAATGTAACCAATTGAGAGTAGTCTCTAAAATATCCAACATAACTATAGTTCCTTTACTTACCTGACATTTCATAACGTTCTCTGTCTGCAAGTTGATGTGTGTCCACAGCACCAAAAATTGGACAATTCGAAAAGCGGCACCAGCATCCAAAGCCAACTTCAACACCATCTGAACGTAGGGAAGTGTCGCTGGTTCACAAAGCCGATTTGTTGTGAACTCAGTTATATCGGTCACAACGGCAAACAGTAAAATTGGAAAATTCAATGAATCCTCTGAAGTAAAGTATACAACAGCCCGTATCTCATCCAATATTTTGTCCACGCCAGCGAAAGCCTCTCTGTTCGACAATCCTTGCTGTAGCTTCCACTTGATACGAAAACTCACTGCCAAATTCGTCGCATGAACTAACTCGAATTTGTTCTTTCTTTCTTCAATCTCTTCCGCTTTTACCAGTGCCAAATCCAAAAGAATCTGACTCTCTTGATAACGACTCTTCAGTGCTAAATACCAAGCGTAATTGCAAAGACATATTAGAACGTAGTTCTGTTTTCGTGGCGTTAGAAACTCCATGTTCATAAGGCACTCTACGATCTTTCCCTCACAGGATCGTACTTCATTTTCGATGTCAAATTCTGGATCGTACAATTCAATGAACTGGCATTCATCACACATAAACGACAGAGCTCGGATTTGATTGAGCATATCGTTGAGATGGGTGGCTATTCGAAGAAGCAACCGCCAACTTACGTACGCAAAGTCTATGTAGCCACGAAAATGAAATTGACGAGCCAAAATAGCAATGTCATCGATAATTGGTTCCCACTCGACGAAAAAACTCGCTTCCGGCATCGCCTGATGCAATGCGAATTCGAAAAATTTCTCAAATGAATCGATCCCTTGTTTGGCTAATTTATTGACTTGCATTTCACTCGCCACATCAATGAGTTTCAGCTTGCTTTGATCCATAATCCTTGGGAGAGTTTCATCACTAAGTTTCGGCACGTCAAAGGTGTTTTTTAGTTCATCCATCTGCTGGATGGCCCTGATTTTGCAAATGTGACCAAAGGCAAGGTATTCTTCCGCAGTAAGTGAAGGCTTCTCTTTGAGTTCTGCATATTTTCGGTCTAACTTAGGCGAAACATTCACCTGTGGACACTGTCGAGCGATGAGAACAAAATCAAGAATAGTTTCCGCGGATTTAAATAGAGAAGTTAGTGCTAGAATGTTATTATCCCTCCTTTTGCAGAACACAGAAACTTCCATAGAATGCAAATAGCGTCGATTAAAGCCGTCTGGCTTCATAGGGAAAGCGGAACCATCCAAAGTCTCCAAAATACTAACGCACGGCTCCAGAGAATAAAACACTCCCATGTACTTCTTAATCAGGTCAGTGTCTTCTTTGATTTCCACCAAATGTGCGATGTACAAAGCACATGCCTCAGCTTGAGCTTGGGTGTTTCCACTGGCCTTAAACGCATGCATCAGACACTTTGCTATAGTCCTCACACTGTTCTCGGGAAGAGCTGCTTTAAGTTTTGTCATCGTCCACAGCATCTTAGCCAATTGCTCTCCATGTTCCTTTGTTTTTACATTCTGTGAACAACGTGCCAAGGCACTCAACATTGAACCTACCTCGAAGTTCACATTGACACACTTGAAGAATTCCGCAACAGCCACAGTGTGCTTCAATATTGTATAAACACTGGAGCCAAGGCCGGCTTTAATAAAACTTTTATCTACAACGCTCTCAAACAGCACCAACTGCACATTGCAGATCTTGAAAATAATGTGCTTCCGTGCACTGTTACAACAGCTCCAAAGCCCGCTCTCATAGTTGACTCCGTGCGCCAGTTTCATTAGCTTCTCCAACAGAACGAACATTTGAAGATAACTCTCCTCGTTTAGCCCTTGCAGGATGTGATTTTGTCCTTTGACCGTATCGAGAATTCGTGACATTGTGGCTATTGTGTCCATAAACCATGGTTCACTAGCCAGCTCCATACGATCGAAGAAGATGGAAAAGTTTGCAAGAATCTCAACTAATCGCGCATTGAAGTCCAGCTCGTTCGGGAAGAGCAAAATCTTTATGAAATAGTAAAACAGATTTAGGCTGTAGTTAGGGTACTTCTGCTCTTTCAGCGACTGATTATCCTTGCAGGATCTCAGAAAGTTCATGGAATGCACGGTATTCTTGTCCGTAAAGTCCAAGTAGAGGAAGTTAACCAAGTATTTCATCAGCGTGATGAACTCTTGATTTAACTTGTCTTGTGGGAATTTCAAAGCACCAATGGCAGCAAATAAACTCTCGAATATCGGTGCAACTTCATCCATATGCTTGACTATCACATTTGGAACCATAAATGTCGAACCAACAAAGTGAGTGTAGAAATCGCCGACCAAATCCTCGAATTGGATCTTCTTGCACTGAACCAAGAGAACAGCGATATTCTTAAAGAGTTCTTGAATTTCCTTTTCATTCATGTGGGTGTGGCATGACAACAAGTGGCGAGAATAGAGTTTAAGATGAGATTTCACATCAGCCGGGGTTTTGATCCGATCTGCCTTTGCATGAGCAGCTATCACTGCCGTCCATTTAAACAGGTTCTGCAAGAGATAACTTTTATATATTAGGGAATACATGACATTGTTTAAAACACAACCTTTGAATAGAATTCACCAAGCATATATCGCAACAACTCCACAAACATATTCCAATGATAATCCGAAACATTTGCCGCCAACTTGTCCAATGCATTCAAGTAGATTTCGTAAAATTCACCTCCCGCTTTGATTGCTAAGCAAATCGAATGGATAGCATTGTATGAAAGACTGCTTTTTGACTTGACTTCGTCCTTGTACTTTGAAATTTTAAGAAAAATTTGATTTAAGGAATTTTTAGCAGTTTCGCGGGAACTTTTCAAATCTTCAATCAGTTGTTGGGAGGACATTTTTTCGCATGAGAATATCAACAATTTACTAAACGTATGTCACTATGAAATATATTTTAAATCATTTAGCTAATGTTTAAGAATCGTTTGCAGTTTGTTTTTTCGATTAAAACTAGTGAGTAAAATTGATAAAATAAAACAAAATTGTGACTGAAAATCTGCTATTTTTTGTTTAGAAGCCGTTAACGGGTGCAGAAGTGCAGCCAACCTGAGAGAGAAAAAAAGAAAACAAATGCGCTTGACAGAGAGATGCTTAGGGTTATATTGCATTGAAATATTCTTTTTCAATTAAATCTTATACGCAGGGCATCAGTAAAAAAAAACTGACACAATCTTAACAACGGCAGCTCTGGGCACTAAACTTGCGAGAATGGCCCTAAAATCAAGAAGAAAAACTGAGCCCACAAGGCACATACGTAGACTTCAAAGAAAAATGTAAAAGTCGTGCAAAAACTCTGCTCGGTATTTCAAAAGACCGGCTCCGCATACATAAAGAAACGTTGGGTGGAACCATGAGACGAAAGTGGTGTTAAAGGACAAAAGACACAAGACTCGACTTTCTCGGTTGTCACTCACGAAGAGAAAAAGGCCAAGTTAGCGAAGCTTTAAAAGTAATGAACCGGAGATATGCAGTTGGACCGGATAACATACTTTCCGACGATCGGAAATCTTGGGTTTAGATGGCACGCAATTTTTTCAATGAAATTATGAAATTATGAATTGCAACAACTACCGATTGGTGAAACGAATGTCGCATACTATAAAAAAATACGAAAATATACGTCGACGGAATAATCTTAAACTCCATGGCAGTCACTCAAGGTTTCCGAGTAATGATGGAAAAACTTCTACAACGATTTCAAAAAACAGCTCGACAGAGTCTTAGATGAAGATGAAGTTAAAACGGTAGTAAAATCCATGGCGGGAAAAACCACAGATTTTGAAAATAAAGTGTACAAAGTGCGTTGTTTTTAATATCGTGCATGATTTTCTATTAAAGCATCACATCAACAAGTTAGGAACAACTATTCTTATTTTCGCCGATGCTAGTGCTATTATAAGAAAACAGTCAACAGCCTTTAAGCCAATTCTTAATATTTGGATAAAGACGTTAAAAGATACCGAGTTACAAAGCAGTCGTACTAAGACCAAATTTCTGCTTTGCCATTTTTTCGAAATACATAGCAACACCAACTCTTGACATACCATATACTTATATGCACAAGAAGTCATCGAGCAAAGGTGCGAGAAATTTAAATACTTAGGTTCTGTCTTTAACCACCAATGAGTTTGGGATGATGACGTCACACACAGAGTTAGTGCAGGCTGGATTGTGTTTTGTGACAGAAAAATGTCGCTTAAACTCAAAAGGATTGTTATATACGACAGTTCTTCGGCAAGCTTTAACATACGAGTACGCACCGCAATATTGGGCGAGAAATATAAAGGAAAAATGACAGCGATGGGAATGAAAATGTAACTAATACCAGCGGATGTAACAAAATGTAATCTTATAAGGAGTTCGCGGATTCGCAAAATATGATCTATAGTAGAGTCACGAATTAAACCAATCCCAAAAGGGGGGCCGTAGCAATACAGACGTGTACGTGTAAGAAATATGTAACAAAAAAGGAAAAAAGGTAAGGATGCGAGAGGTTTAACTGGTAATTGTTCAACACTTATGGGGAAAATATAAAAGCCGAAAGTCTATGGAGACCGCTACCGTTCCATGTTAAAAATGTTTTATTTTTTTTTTGGAATAAAGAATAAAGCCTTGAAAGATAGTGATTTCCCCAGGATGGTGCCACTTGTCATACAGCGCGGGTCATGATCGACCTATTGAAGCCAAAGTTCGGTGATCGTCTTATCGTCAGAAACTGCTCCGTTAATTAGACTCTTTTCTTTGAGTCTCTGGTCTCTCATTCAGCAAACTAGAAACTTATACGACTTGGAGGCAAATATTCGACATGAAATTGGTATAAAATCGGCCGAATTATGCGAAAAAGTCATAGGAAATTGGGTTCAGTATATCTACTTTATACTACAAGCGGCATTTTTCCCGCAATTCCATATAGGGTAGATACATTTTCAATAACATCGCCAATGAGGCCAAGAGCTATCTTGATCTAAATATTCTTCTTTCGGCCATAGGCTAAAGTGAGAAAGTGACTCTGGAGACCCGGATGAGGTGCAATATGTGATCTTACTTTGAATCTTTGTCTGGAGTTAATGTTTTTGAGGAAATACAATAGTTACCGGAAGTTTTAGGCGGAATACCCCTGCAATTAAAAACCGTGTACCATGTTCAGTGCTGTACGTCAATTGCACTTGTCTTACCTGATCGTGTTCTACGTCGACTGCTGGTCCCGTCTAACCGGGCCTGACTTGCCAACAAATAAAGGAAAGGGTTTCACAGGAAAGAATAGCTAAGCTATAACGTCCTATCAGAAATGACTGAACCACAGAAAGAGGACTTCCCGTCACTGGATCAACGGTGGCGTCAACATTCAGCATGACAGATGCCTTATATGAGGTGCTTCAATGTATTTGGAGTTAAGGTCAATAAGGATTTTTCAGAACTAGTCAAGGTACTGAAATAGTGATACCATCGGATAAACTTTTAATGGGCCTTTGGCAGTTCTCGTACCACAGAAACGGATTACTGGCTGTCAGCTTTCCGTCAATACAACCTCCATTAAGTGCTGAAGATCAGGAGCATCGACACCAATAAGCCGTCGCAAATGGTGTAACCAATATGATGAGTTTCACCTGAATACGTTTACAAGTTATATAGTTTGTTGAAGAGTACAGGCAAGCTTTTTCGGAGGAAAATGAAACAAGGATTTGCTTCACCAGAAACAAAGTACAGGAGTTTCACCTAAAGAAAAATGAGCATGTTATGGCGAAAAATCATGAACAGAAACCTGTAGAGATGAGCAGGAAAAGTTAGAATTATAATCACAACCGGTTATGAGGATTTGGAAATACAATTCTGTAGACTGTTAAACGGTGGACGACCCAGACCTCTCAAGCAGACGGAATGAACAATACAACTTAGTAGATGAAAGCCTATATTTTCGCCTGCCCAACAAAAATGATGCAATGTTAGCAATATCTAAACTTGCATAACAAGCCTGCCGGATACCAGCTCATTTTGAGGATGTGGTCGGAGGAAAGTGTATTTGATCGCGTAGTATATCTTGTCTGTCCAAAACCATTTGTAACGATCTGACAATGACCAAATATTCTCAGATCCTAGAGAAATCCCAAGAATTTCATTTTCACCAACTCTTTTTCAATTGTTCGGCCAAAGATTGTAGCTACTATCTACCTCTATACAAGCTATACAGGGCTATGTCTGTGGCATATAACTCGTCTAACTCGCCAGCTTGTGTAAAGTGACGATGGAGATCACTTGCTGTTCCGGAAAGTTCGGAGGCAGTTTCACGGAAATGCTTTAAATCAGAAAATAACTTGGACAAGTTAATGCGCTGTCACGTGACTTCTTGAACAACATACTTGAGAAAATTATGCGAAACTCGTAAACCACCACTGGATGCGCAATTTTCCAACTAAAGAGCGATTCTTTTAGAGGTACTTTTTCCAGTAAGGTTTTCATGAGATATCACGCATGCGTCGTGTTACACTGATATGATCTCTGCGCACTGAACGTGCTCTTGTGAATAGATTTTGCATTAATTTCCCGTTATATGACGTAAGGCCAAAAACACTGATAGGACCAGTGCGCTCCGAAGAAAATATCGCTGCAGGTGAGGTTGTTGTTAATAAGGGCCCGAATTTGTCAGCTCGTTGATGTGCACTAGGCTTGGTTTTATCCTTCAACAACATAGAACATTTTGCGATAGGCTCTTTCCTTACCTATCCCTTACCTGATTCAATTGGCGCAAGAATTGAAACCGTTTGATCATGGCATGCGTTGGACTCAAAATCAGTTGCAAGATGATTCGGAATTTTATGGAAAAATTGTGTTCAACGACTAGGCTAACTTTTAACGCAATGGATACGTCAATAAGCACATTGGCAATATTTGAGAACAATATGTATTGTGGCGTTTGTACGCTGGTGCCACCATCGGGGCTTATTTCATAAAAAATGAGGCGAGAGTTCATCTCAGAGTTATATAAAAAGATGATCAACGAATATTTATTTCCAAAATTATGAAACATCGACGTGAAGGATATGTGGTTCCAACAGGATGGGAGTCCGCATAATAAATATCAGCGATTTATTCAAATCAAACTTTGGTGAGTTTATTTGAGATCTGAACTTGTAAATTGGCCATTTTGTCATCTAACGCCGATCGATTACGTTCAATAGGAATACGTGAAAATTCTTTCTTACATGGATAAACGAACAATGATTAAAGCTGTGGAAGACAATATATGGGAGGTTATTGCCTCAGATGCTCGAAACAATGGTCAACAACTTCACCGAACATCACATTAGACAGCTATATATCTGAGCTAGGTAGGAATTTTGGCTACCTTCTGCTCCGCTGCAGATTCTTATCATGGCACCTCAACAGAAATCAAACAAAGACTTGCACTTGCCGATCGCTGTTTTTTATCCTATAAAGGCAATTGAGTAACAGGCCCTTGTTAACGAACTCTAAACGGACTCTATAAAAGATTTTCGTTATTTAAGTCCTGCTAACATGTCGACGAAAAATGACCATCAGCGAAAGCATGTGAAGATATCCTTGGCCACTTAGAATGAACATTTTTCTAACGCCGTTTGTTCCCTCTGTGTTACAGAGATTTGGAGGAAGAGATATATTACCTTGGCAGAAAAATACGCATCAGTTGCTATGAAAGGCAATAAAGGCTTTGGCCGGAATAGTGCCCGACTGCTACTTGAAGGGACAAGGCAAAAGAAAAAAACCTCGCTTTAGGTAGCGCGCAAAAATAAGAGGGAATCCCAACGATATCCATTTAAAAAAAATGAGTCGGACAGTGAACTCTTTTCTCAAACTAACAATTGTTTCGTCACTTATATGTCTCTTAGCACGGTCTGGTCGACAAAAAATATCACCCACAAGCTCCGCTAAAAATTCATTCATTACCTATGCTTCGTTCCAATCATGGTAACAGCCACACCTGCTTCATTTTCGGAAAGAAGGTCTATAGTGCCTTCTGCTTAAATACCGCTCCAAATACAACTTGGGCATAGAGACCTTTCTTGACATTAATTCTTGGATTTTCTAAGCCCCAAATTCGACGATTCTTCATTTTTCTTATTCACAAAACCATGACGATGGAAATGTTTCTCAGCACTTAACACGATTTCTCGGTTAAATACTTGATGAGTTTCACGAATTTCCAACATCCAATTGGCAAAGTTGAAGAAGGAGACAAGCCTGTTCTTTCGGCCACACTTCGAACTAAATATGCAATATATATTCTTGTTCCTCTTAGTGAGTTAGATTTCGGCTCTTCCCAATAGCTCAAGTGGTGAACGGAAAAGTGTTTCACGTCGATCGAGATTATTTTAATTTTTCGAACTGTTTCAGCGAATTTTTCGACGTGTTTGTAGTGAATTTTAATAATTTCAGTGCGTTATTGAAGCATGCAGTCCCATTTTGATTAATACCGTGGTTTTTACTTGTCATCTGCTGAAATATTATATCATTGATTTTTACACTTGAGAAAATAACAGACAAATCAAAATTAAAACCTTTATTTATTACAAAACAACTAAGCTATTTGCGAATCTAACAACCAAAGAGGATAAAGCAGGAATGTTTCGCACTGCAAATAGTTTCTCATTTATACGAAATTCCTGTATTCATTCATATATTGTCCCACACGCAGAAGCTGTAGAGAAAACATTAAGCAAAATTCATTTTAAAATGTTAACATTTGTGAAATTGAAATAGTTCAATATCAAGTGTAACTCCAACCTAAATATTTTGCTCGTTACTCGTTACTTACGTCCCCTATGCCATTTCACTAAAAAAAATTTATTTGACATTTCAAAAATTGTAGAATTTGTGTTTGTTTTTGCCGTCGAAAGCATTTTTATCTTCATTATATTAAAATTTAAATGAAAAATGAAAACCAAAAAGCCACCCAACGTTCAGAAATCAATTGATTTAAGCAGCAGATCAGAAGACGACAACATAAGTACAATTACGATCCCCGATTCTCCAACCAACATCACCATCAATACAAACCAATCCCAATCAGATTTTGGAAACTGCAGCAAATATTCCGAGTTCGACCCTGACAATCTTTTATTTGAAGTGAATTTCAAGTCATTGGAAGCTGCCGATGAGTTTAAAGATATTATATTGAATAGTTTACGTGAAAGTCTTAAAAATCACGCTGACCTATCGATTGTGGAAGATATCGATGGAATCAAAGTGTACCATTTGGCCTCATTGTTTGAAGACCAAGACGAAACCGAAGAGGATGTAGATATATCTGGATTGTTTATGGTTGATACGGAGCCTGCGAAAAAAGTCGATGCAGAGCAGATACCATCATACAAGCGAACCATCAAGGAAATTCTAGATGATACCTCTGCGACGAAAAGGAAGAAAATCGAGGAGGACCAATTCATTTGTGTGAGGCCTAGAAAGTCTTGCTTCAATTGTGATGGGAATGATCATGATTTGAGGTCATGTCCAAAGCCAAGAAACATGACCAAGATCAACAAAGCCAAAAAAGCGCGTGCAGCTAAGAATGAACGTTATCATGTGGACATTGAGCAGCGTTTCGCTCATTTGCGTCCGGGCAAGATTAGTAAAAAGTTACGAGATGCACTGGCTATTCGTGGCGGTGAGTTGCCATTTTTCTTTTATCGCATGAGAGTACTGGGCTACCCACCAGGATGGTTGGAGGATGCAAAAGTTGCACATTCCGGCATAACCCTATTCGATTCTGAGGTTAGTTGTCACTGGGTTAGTACGATAGGATTTCTCAAGTTTTTGTTTGTCTTTCCATTTGTAGGGTCGCTCAGTTCGAGATCCAGACGATGAAGAGGGCGAAATTGATTCAGAAAAGCATAAGTATGACGTCAGTAAGATTATTGGATTTCCAGGATTCAATGCAGACCCTGGCCCGCATTTCTATGATGTAAGTTGACGAATACTCTTTTCCTTTGTCGGTTAATAGATTTTTCATTTATAGGACCACAGGCACCACAATGTCCCGCCTATAAATCCAGACGACTTCAAGGAGGAGTTCATCAAAACTCTCGGCGGTAATGTAGTGAAAGGTTACAAGCGAAAAAAGTTGAAAGATTTGGGAAGTGACAGTATGGAGAAGCACTCCATAGATAACTCCGAAATGGAAATCGACAATGATGAGAATATTGACGAGCTTAGTATTGAATTCACTCGTCCCCCACCACCTCCTGGGCCGCCGGAACAACCATCACCACCACCGTTACCTCCAACATGTGCGCCCTCATCACCATCGCCACCGCAGCGTTCGTCTTCACCAAGTTTGGAGGATCTTGAAGCTCGACAAAAAAGGCTGCTACTAGAACTCGAGTCCAATGTAACTACCATCAGTTCTGAGAATGATGATTCATTAATCGATGATGTAATACAACTTGAATCAGATTGTGCCAACGCCACAAGTACGCCGACAAAATCCGCTCAAAACTCTTTGTCCTCGATAGAAGTTGAAAAAGAGATTTCACCCTTGACCAATGGCAATGAATTGTCACAGACGAAAAAGCTACAAGCTCCGGGAGCTACGGCTATGCAGTCAGTGTTGGGCACACCCCTCATACAGTTCTCTCCATTCGATAAGCTGCCCTGTGGGGACAATTTCAAAGTCGGTGTAAGCGACGTTATTAATTTTGAAAATCTTCCCGACTCGACTGGCACGTATGAGAAGATGAAGGGTGTCATCAAGAAGGTTCGCACCGTAATCACTCAACTGAATAGTGAGGACACTTGAACTCGTCGTCATACTTACTGATAGTGTTGTGTTCTTTTAATCTTTTAATTTGTGCTATCATATTTACAATTGTTTAAATTTAGATAAATAATTATTTTGGGTCGACATTTAGTGAAGTAAAATTCAAGATTTTCTAAGATAAGATTGGATGTGTGGTTTCGTTACTTCGCACCGGGGTTGTGAACTGCAATGACGTTTTTTTGCAAAGATGAAGGCAGCCATGAGTGTGCAAATAATGAAACAGAAAATCTACTCACTTATTTCAGTTATCCCTGAAGAGAAAATGTTTTTTTTTTGTCAGTCATTCCTTATTCTGCATACATGGGACAAAATCTCGCTTTTGTGAAAACACTTAACAATGAGTTGGCTACAAACTGCAAATCGCTGCCACGATTCATTAAGATCGGAAAGACTGCCACATCCGAGTAATGCGATTTGGGTAGAGATAAAGCGTTAACTCTCGTGCGCCTTATACAAAAAGAGGGACACATTGCAAAGTATCATAGTTGTACCAAATTTCAGTAAGCTGGTGAATTTAAGTAAATTCTACTTTTGTGCGGAAATTGGAGGTTTCACGTCCATCTCTCTGCATGTAAATTTTTCGAGATAGTCGATGTGCTGCCTCAAAAAATTTGGGCAACATTGGAAAACAACGGACCTTCAAGCACTGCCCTCGTGTACTCCAATTTCATTGCTTTATACGTCTTGGGTATTAAGTCGTTGTAAGCGATATGCTGGTTGGGTGCTGTAGAAATAGGATAAGCCCTACAAGCAGTACCCCAGCTATGACAATTGTCCTCGACGATATCCCGAACATCGCAAGGGTAAGCTAGTACTGTGAGGAAGTTTGACAACATTGTCACAAAGCCATCAGAGACGCCACCTCTGATCGGCTGGGTTTCATTCGGCCACCACAACAAAACCCCTGGTTTGACGACCAGTGCCGGCAAGTGTATTTAGCTAAGCAAGATGCATACAAAGCTGCGCTGAACAAAAGAATTAAAGTTGTTCACTAGCTCTACAAGCTGTAGAGGAGAGACGAACACCGGCTTCTCAAGAGGAAAAAGAAGGAGAATGAGAACTGCGCGTCCAAGGAAATTGAGAGATACTACTCTCGGAATGAGATTCGGAAGTTTTACCGAAGATAAGAAAAAAAAAAAACTTGCCACGGACACAAACCTCGAACCGAAGCCTGTAGAGAAGAACAAGGGAACATAGTAGTAGTCGATGCTGAGGATTTGGAAAGATCATTTCAGTAGACTGTATAACGGCGATGATGAACCAAATACCGCTGTTAGGCAGAATGAACCTAGATAATGTAGACCAAAAATTCCGTACTGGATGAACTATATCCAGGCTTAAGTCCAACAAAGCTACTGGAGCGGACGGCCTGACTACCGAGCTCTTTAAAGCGGCAGATGACTTGGTAAGGAGCAGACCCAACTCATCAGTAAAATATGGTCGGAAGATGAATGGAAGCTCAACATTGTTGTCCGATCCTCAAAAAAGGAGACCCTCTGAACTGCGCCAACTACAGAGGCATCAGTCTTCTTAACATCGTCTACAAGATCCTATATTTGTCGTATTGTGTGGATGCCTGAAGCCGTTCGTCAACAACCTGATTGGGCCATAGCAATGTCTAGTTTTGGCATCTTTGCCAAACTCGTCCGTTTGTGCTGGATGGCGGTGAAGAATGCAGGCTGGTCCATCAAGGTCCGTAGAGAAATCATTGGGACCTTTGATCTCAAATCACTATTCTTGAAAGAATAGTGCAAAACTCACGCGCTAACATACGAGGCACAATATTTCATCACTTCGTCCAACTACTCGCATACGCCGATAATATTGATAAAAATGGAAGAAAGCATCGTGATGCCAATGGCGTTTTCGTGAGTACTGAGGCGGAAACCCGAAGATGGGTTTAACGGTCAACGAGTTCAAGTATATGCTGTCAACAAGAAAGGCCACCCAACACCGTCGTCTCGGACAGAACGTCACCCTCGACAGATATAACTTCGAGGTTAGTTAAGGACTGTGTCTACCTAGACGCCGCTATCAATTCAGACAACGATAACAGCGCTGAGATCAAACACAGAATAACTCCTGCCAATCACTGCTTCTTTGGACTAAGAAAGCAATCGACTAGGCATAGTACTCTCTCGAACAACAAAAGACCTTAACAGTCCCAGTCCTGCTTCAGAGGCATGGACTTTATCAAAAATGGATGCTTTGAGAAGAAAATCCTTCGGGCGATTTTCGGTGCCGTCTGCATAGACAGTAAGTGAAGCAGGAGATATGACGGCGAACTGTACAGGCTGTAGCGTGACATCGATTTAGCTTAAAAGAGTGAAGTTCCAACAACTAAAGTGGCTGGGTCATGTAGAGCGGATGGAATTCTACAGTCCGAAGAGTCTTCGAATCTGCCCCCGAGTGACAGCGTAGTAGAGGAAGGCCGCGATACCGTTGACGCACTTACCGTGCGAAACTTAAGTAAGCTAGCTACAGATTCAGGTCTACCCGGGACTGTAGCGCCAAATTAAGAAGAAGAATAAGGGGATATGCGTATATTTCAAAGCTTCGCGATGTTATATCCCGACTTGCCTTCCACAAGGCTGAACTGACTGTCGTGGAGTTTAATAATATTGCGTTGTCACCTGTCTGTGACTCGCCCGCTATGAAAATGTGTGCGCCACAAGCTTCACGGATCGGTAATTGTTACAGTTTCTCATGACGCCTGTCTAGTTACAGTGGAAGAAATATGTTTTTCCATTTGTCGATTAGATATTCGGTCACTCCTCATCATTTTGTTACACGAAATCGTAAACCATTTAAATCCTAAATTTCCTATTGTCGGCCATTCTTCGGAGAGTAATCCTACCACACAGACCGTCCTTAATTAATGGTTTTTGTTTTTACTGCTTATCTGACTTCATCTTCTGTAAAATCCTCTTCATGCGCTACAGCCGAGAGAATGGTTCTGCATTGAGGCACTCTTTTCATCATTTCAAATTTTCTTCGAAAGGTATATTATACAGTAAGCCACGCTTTGATTTCCTCTTTTGTGGTGAAAGTTAAAGGTTCCTTTTCTTGCATGCATAGTTAGCTTAATTGCCGAGCTGTTTGAAGCAACAGGTGATGATTGTATATGGAGCATATATCAATTCATCTCTACAATCTGAGTCAACTAAAGTGTGACCCACGTATGGAACCTCAGCATTATTTGTCCGGCGAATAAGTCCTCTCCATAGAATCCTGTCCACTGCTTTATATTAACGCCTAAGACCCTTCGTCAACCGTCTGATCGGCCTCTATCACTATGGGTTTCACCCACCATTTTTACATTATGACAGATCTTTTAAAAAACCCAAGAGTTCCGAATCGGTACTCTGTACCTAGTTATTGATATCTAATTTGCATATGACAGCAATTATAGAGATGAACTATACCGAGCTGTGTCTAGTATCGTCACCCCTGTCAAGCTCATTCGACTATCCCGTATGAAAAGCGGGATCTTCAATGACAGAAAAAGGCTTAAACAAGGCCACGCTTTGTCATCTGGTTTTTTCAACATCGTGCGAAACTCGTAAGTCAGCTCCAGAGGAACCATCTTCTAAAAGTTCGTTCAGTTACTCGCATAAGCAAACTTTCAATAGAGCCCTTACGACGACTGAAACAGAAGTGGCAAAGTTGGGCTTAGGCAGCTATAAATTTGAGGTTGTAAAGGATTTTATCGACTCCTCTATCAACTCCGACAACGGATTACTCTCGCAAATGGCAGCTTCTTTGGGCTTAGAAAACCGTCTCTAGAACCTCAGTCTCAGTCCTGCTTTACGACGCTTCGAGAACAAAGTTTTTCGGGTAATTCGGTCCAATGGAGGATGGAGAAGACGATTCAACAGCGATGTCAACTTTGTCGGAAGAGCTTGGATAAGTCAGCTTAGATGTCTAGGTCACCTTGAACGCATGGACGACACCAATGCCCAAGCTGGCGGTACAACGAAGTAGAGCTTGATGTCATCTCAGGTGGAGGTGGACTTCACCCAACTTCATGCGCGCAACTGAAGGCGCATGCTGGAGAGGCATGTTGGCTGAGGCTCTGGTCTACCCCAGACTGTAGCGTCACCAATATACATTCAGTGAAATTCAATTAAAGGCAACTTATTTTCCTTTGAAATACAATATTAAAAAAAAAGTTGATTTGAGTATAATACTATTTACAAAATTATTGAATACAAACAAATGATTTATTTAAGGAAAGAAAAAAATTTACTAAACCAAATAAACATATCTTTACTTAGTTAAACAAAAAAGAAAACTCAGTTTATACTGCGAAATTCGATTAAAGGCAGTCAAGGTAAACTAAAAACAGAAGCAATTTCAGTATAACAAATAACGTAAAAGTCCAAATTAATAGTGAGTCCAACCGCCAGACTTGGTTATAATTTCGAAAATCCAACTTGGCATCGAATTAACCACGTTTTTGAACCCCTGAGCTGGAATTAGAGACCATTCCGTTGTAACGGCCTTGCGTAAATACTCCACCGAAGCAAATTTGCGCCAGTCAGCATAAGCACGACGAGACAGATTTCCCCACATGTTTTCGATCGGGTTTAAGTCCGGTGAACGTGCTGGCCACTCTAAAAGTTGAATTTCTTTGTCTGAAAACCACTCATGACTGGCCCACGATACTTGAATAGCATCATTATCTGGAAAATTGTATTTGAATCCGGCTGATGGTCCAAAAAGTCTACCAAAACATCTGCCAACAGAGTAATATAATTTTCTGATTTTATTCGGCCAGAAATGTTGCATATTGGAGTCCGGCAATGATAGCTAAAAGCAGCCCAGACCATCAAAGATCCACCTCCAAAGTTTCGATTAGTAGAGGAGCTCTCAGGCCTTTCTATATCATGCCAATAATAATTAAAACCGCCTGGCCCATTCAGGTTAAACTTTTTTTCGTCCGAAAAGACCACGCTTTTCCACTGTTTAGAGTTTAGACCATGTCATGTGTTCTTTGGCGAAGTGTATTCGGGCAACTTTATGTGCTTCTGTAAGAGCTGGTTTGGACTTCATTTTTTCCAAACCAATCGATTACTGCCAGCTAAAATTTGTTGTACACGCCGTTTAGATATCGGCAACTTTAAATCTCAAATAATTTTAGAATCAGTAGCATTTTGTTGCAACCCAGCTCGGATAATGGCCGATTTCTGCCTTGGTGAAGTTTTTTGATTGTTTTTATTTCTCCGGCTCGTGTTGTAATTACTTTCTAATTTAACAAGATTATCGATAGCGGAACCCGATCGATTTAATTTAATGGAAATTTGGCGATTGGACATACCGGTATCCTTATACGTATGGATTTTGGCGATTTCCTCATCTGAGAGCGTTTTTCCTTTTCCCATTCTGACTTGCGGCCAACAATCATCGAAATCTGAAAGTTCTAAATGAAAAAAAAAAAATCCCACTCACAGCTTTTCAGCATAAACACGACTGCTTTTAATTGAATTTCGCGCGATCATTAGTGACAAAACAACAGGTGTTGAAATTTGTTGACGGGGAGTAACGGTACTTTCAAAACATACGTTGAAGAAAGGACACAAAGCAAAAACAAAAGAAAAAAATTGGACATAAATGTTCGGCCACGGTCGGCTACGTAGCCATCCATGTTGCAGGAGTAGACGACAGTGTCTTCGCAGTTGCTCGGGTCCAGCTCGTCGGAATGGGTCGGTTCTTGTCACTACCCGTACATCTCGAACTCAACTTATCCTTTTGTCTCATGCCCAAATATCAAAAGAAATGTAATAATCTCTCTCTTTCGTTATGGAATGCTACCAATTGCTACTACTCTCTCCGTATTTGTGAATATTACCCACTAGTTTGCATTCAGGTGCGAAAAGGGTGGGTTGGCCATACTCAGCCAACATCATCCGGCTTATTTCAGATCGTAGGGAACCATCATCGCTGTGTGATCCTGGGGCATTTTACTCGGTAATGGATATATGGGGTTAAGTTAGCTTTAGGTTTAGTTTTAATTCGTTAATCAGGTTTCGGTATTTAGGGTTTAAGTTAGCGTAGAATTAGTTAGTATCAATCGCGTTCGTCCTGATCTTGCACAGTATCGATAACACTAAGATGTAATCCTGCTGTTTCTTTTCCACTAGCATCTTTCTCTCTTCCTTTCTTTTAAGTCCGCCCGTATAGTAACATAGCTTCCTTGATATCTATGCTTGGTTATGCCTTTAATTAAATTTGGCTGAGTGTATATGACAGATTCGCCACATAGCGAAACTTACCGCGCTTATCGAATCGTTAATGCTCTCAACAGTTATGTTCAAGTACAAACGCAAAAACCATGCGCTAGTAGATTGTACTGTTTTCTTTTGCTTTAAAACATTCTCCTTAACATAGGCCTTGTCATTCCATCGGAATTGCTTCGATCCATCTCTTTTGTGATCCTACGAGTACGAAACGATAAAACGATTGTCTACTTTGTATGCGAGAATTTTTCAATGTTAAATGGTATCAGGATCCCTGTAGGCCATAGATTCCCAAACTTTTTTGGCTGCCCATCCATTTGGCAACATAATTTTTTTTCACCGCCCCCCGCCATAAAAACAATTGATGAAATACTTACCTATTTTTTTCTCAAATAAAAAAAATTTTTTAAAGTAAAACTGGGGTACAGGGCTGGTATTTGTGCCAAAACTGCTGGTATCCGCATTTAAACCTTATTTTTAGCTCCTTATTTGTTGTTAGCTCAATGAGCTCTTCTTCTAAATGGGACGATACATCCGAGCTATTTGCGAAAGGGTCCATCAGCCAGTCCGGTATACTCATATTGAGATTATCCTGGAATAGCTTTTTAGATCCTCATGAAGCATTTCTAAGTGTTCGCAGTACTTTAGCAATTCATCCTTTTTGGCAGATACTGCTGCTAAGTTTTGGAAGTTTCTCGTATATTTACCTCTACCTAGATTACATCTGAAGAGACTTAGCTTTTCCACAAAAGCAGCAATAACGTTCTTTATTTTTATTAGTTTCAAGTTATCACCTTGCAGGTGGAGATTGACATCGATAAATATTTTAAATATGTCTGTCATCTAGAACAGTCTGTCTGTTCTAGAACAGTATCGAACAGATTAAAAAACCATGTCAAACAGGTACCTTTGGAGAGCCAGCGAACCTCCGTATGCAACAGCAAACAATTGTAATCTTCATCATTTTCGTCACACGAATAGCTAAACAAGGAGTTGCTCCTTATTTTGTTGACAGATTTAATAACAATTTGAAGAGACTTATGGAGAGGTTGAGATATATCACACAATGTACGGCGAGTATTTCTGGTACGGCCCGTTTCAAAAAAGCGATGAAACCTTGTAGCGTCCTGTTATTGCTGGAGCACCATCAGTAGCCGCAGGCAAAATATTCAGTAAAGGAATATCTTTTTCTTTAAAAAACCTATCAGTGGCCTCAAATATGGATTCTCCCTTTGTGCCCGTTTTCAATGTTTTAGCAAATAAAAGTTCTTCACAAATTTGCTCTTCTTTAATGAATCGTACAAAATGCTAAGAGTAATCGTCATTATTTGGAAGAGTAGATTCGTCAAGCTGAATGGAAAATGTACATGTCTTCAAATGATCGCACAATATTTTTTCACCAATTCGTCTTTGAACCATATTATTGCTCAAATGAATTTTTTTGATCATCTCACTTCCTGATTTATGAAGCACGGTGTCTACATATTACTTCCTTCACAGCAAGTAGAATTAATTATTCACCGATTGTGTGTGGTTTCCCCATTTTAGCAATCAAAAGAGAAATTTTATAGGAAGCCCGCAGCCCGTCTTCATATTGCTTAGAGGAGGATGCAAAAAGATTTAATAGAGGCTGTTAATAAAATTGTTTTTCTAAATCTTGGAAATAGGGCAAATCTTTGTTTTTTTTTTTTGTCAGCATGAATTTTCGTTAAATGTTCTTGTAACCGAGACGGCTTCATTGCTTCGTTTGTTAAAACTTTTTGACAAGTCAAACACATAGGTAAAGATTGATTCGTAGGAGATGGAATAAAGCCATATTTTAAATTTTCAACGCATTATAGTAATATTTAATTAAATTTTCTTTTTCAAGAAGCACATAACAAGTTAACGTTACAAAAATTTATAACCCACAACTCAAGTTTTCTTTTAAGTCTTAACTCGTAGTTGCGCAGTTCACAAAGTCACAATTACTAATGTACGTATGTTGAAGTATTGGCTTCGTTGTTTTTAACTGGCACTTTTCTTCTTCATCAAGATCGCGATACTTTTTAATATCTATGGAATGTCCATCCATATTTCTACTAACACCCGTCCACCAGGCCGCCAAAAACTACACAGCACGGTTGGAACTACAACAACAGCTGAAAGACACTTTGTTTATTTTTGCTTTGTGAGGTGAAAACATGTATTCACAGATAGGTCGACATAAAAATTGTAAACAAACTGGTTTGCGGGGACGGGGGCCTGCTAAATACGAGGGGCGTTCAATATATTTTCGGTATCGGAGTGAAGCTATGGTTGTATCAAGTAATACTATTATTTTAGTGCATTCATGTAAAATTTCATATAAATGTGATTATTAATTCGCGTTTTATCTCTAGTTAAACAGAATCATAATGGCAACTGAGACGATGATGGTGAAAATTGAGCATCGCGCTGTAATTAAATTTCTCACTAAGCAAGGAAAAAGTCAAAAAACTATTCATGAAGAGATGGTGGCTGTTTACCAGGGTTCCGCACCTTCATTATCAACTGTGCAAAAGTGGTCAAGTGAGTTCAAGAGAGGCAGAGAGAGCATTGAAGACGACCCCCGCTCCGGCGCCCCGGCTACTGCTTGTACGGGAGAAAGCATCAAAGAAGTCGAAAAACTTGTTCTTGAGGATGCCCGAATAAAGGTGAAAATGATGGCAGAGATCACCAAGCTTTCAATTGGTACCATTCACACCATTCTTCATGACCATCTTAACCTTTCAAAGGTCAGTGCAAGGTAGGTGCCACGAATGCTCACAGCGCCTCAGAAAAAAGTGAGAATCGCATGCTGTAGAGAGCTTTTGGAGATGTGTAGTGGAACGCGGACGGTGTTATGGATCGAATTGTTACTGGGGACGAAACATGGGTCCACCACTATGACCCTGAAAGCAAACAAGAGTCCATGCAGTGGCATAAAAAAGGAACAGACCCCCCGAAGAAGTTCAAAGTCACTCCGTCTGCCGGGAAGCTCATGGCCACAGTTTTTTGGGACTCAAAGGGAATCTTGCTCATTTGGTGATGGTGAAACCATCAACGCCACATCCTACGCTTCCACTTTGCATAATTTGCGGGAGGAAATTAAAAAGAAAAGACGGGGTAAACTCGCAGCGGGTGTGTTGCTTCTTCATGACAACGCTCCTGTTCACACGGCGCGAGTTTCCAAGGCTACTGCGCGAGATTGTGGTTTCGAAGAAATCCAACACCCACCCTATAGTCCAGACCTTGCCTCTAGTGATTATTTCCTGTTTCCGGATTTGAAAAAATGTCTTCGTAGAAAAAGATTTTCGGATGATGAAGAACTCAAGTCGGTATTTTGCAGAGAAAGAGGAAATTTATTTTTTTGAGGGTTTAAAAAAGCTTATCTCAAGATGTAACAAATGCATTGATGTTAGGGGAGATTATATTGAAAAATAAAAACAATTTAAATTGAATTCGCATTTTCCTTCATATCGATACCGAGAATATATTGATCGCCCCTCGTAGTCTCCCTTTTAAGTATAATTCTCTCTGGTGTGCGTTTTCGTACCTTGTTTGCAAACAAAATTTTCCTTCTAAGCCGGACAAAACGCAACTTTTCGAGAATCCTAGAAAATATTCCTTGGAGGCAAAAGTCCTCAATGTCAGTGCGAGGTCGGTATAGAGTTGATATGTTGTCGGTATTTGCATTTTGAATATTCCCTATTGTTTGATGTAGGTATGTGTATAACACATTGGCTGAAAAGTCCGTGCCGTTTTATAGTAAAACACAAAATTATTGCAAAATTCAACTTTATTTATCAATATAATTGCCTTCGAGTGCGATACACTGATTGAAACGATTTTTCAATCTTTCGATATTAGTTTTGTAGTACGATTTCGGTTAAGCCTCAAAATAGGCCTCTGTTTCGGCGATTCGGTCTTAAATCTCTTTCCGGCGAGCGTTCTTTTGAGGTCTGCGAACAGGAAATAGTCGCTGTAGGCCAAATCTGGAGCATACGGTGGGTGGGGAAACAATTCGTAGCCGAATTCTTTAAATTTTGCCATCGTTTTCATCGACTTGTGACACGGTGCATTGTCTTGATGAAACAGCACTTTCTTTTTCTTTAAATGCGGCCGTTTTTCTGCGATTTCGTCCTTCAAACGCTCCAACAACGCAATGTAATAGTTGATAGTCTGCCCCTTTTTGAGATAGTCGATGAAAATTATTCCATGTGCATCCCAAAATACGGATGCCATAACCTTGCCAGCCGACTGTTGAGTTTTTGGTCGTTTTGGATGAGATTCCTCGCCTGCTTGCCGCTCAGCTGACTGCAGACTTGACTCTGGTGTGAAGTGATGGAGCCAAGTTTCATCCATTGTCACATACCAACGCAAAAATTCGGATTTATTGCGGTTGAACAGCTTTAAACACTCCTCTGAACCATCAACACGTTGTTGTTTTTTTATGGTCGACTGTGAGCAAACGCGGTACCCACTTTGAACACAGCTTTCGCATGTCCAAATATTCGTGTATGATATATCCAACACGCTCTTTTGATATCTTCAGAGCCTCAGCTATCTCGATCAACTTTACTTTACGGTCATTCGTAATCAGTTTGTGGACTTTTTTGATGTTTTCATCTGAAACAGCCTCTTTTGGACGTTCACTGCGTGCATCATCTTCGGTGCTTGTATGACCACTTTTAAATTTTTCAATCCACTTGCGAATGGTTCGTCCGGGTAACACTTATCAAGCCATTTCTTTGCATCGGCTGCATTTTTTCCCATCAAAAAGCAATGATAAATCAACACACGAAATTGCTTTGAATCCATTTTTTTCACAATAACAAAAGTTGCTTCACTCGGTATATCTCGAGAACTAATCGTCCGACAGCTGTCAAATTTATACACGTATCTTTTGAAGGTTGGTACTAACTGAAAATGGTATGGATTTAATTCAAGTGGTGCCCTCTCTTAGAAACGGCACGGGCTTTTCAACCCATGTGTTATATGTTTTTTTTTCTTTTTAATAAAGGCGGTGCCCCCCTCAACAGCTTCAACGCCCCCCATTTTCTCTGAGGACCTCACAGCCCCCCTAGATGCCATCAGCGCGCCCAGGCGGCGGTAGGGACCACTTTGGGAACAATTGCTGTAGGCGATTGTTTTATTTCCCAGCTAGATGACATACAAATTTAATTTCAAATAACTAACAGGTAAACACTTTTTTTTTTTGAATTTTTTTTATTCCAAAACATTGTAAATAAGAGAGTTACACTTGGGAATCTACATATATACATAAATACACAAGGTACCCTTTTTCCATTGGCTAGGAATTATTTTTTATTTATATTAAACAAAAAAAAAAAAAAATAAAGAAAAGAAGAAAACAATTTTTAACAAAGTTATTGTAAGCCAACGTAAGGAACGAACTTGAGCATAGTCTTTTCTACAAGTGAAAAGGAATTTGCATAAAATAGGGGTCAAATTAGATTTTAATTTTGGCTTGCAAATAAAAATAGATTTGTATTTTGTGATGGTGGTGTTAGGTATAAAATAAATCATAATAACTACGTGGATGTCTTTTGCTAATACGCTTCCGTCCTTTGTCAAAGGATAGCAATCATTGTGAACAGCAGCAAATATCAGTTTACAGCTGGCGGAGCATCTCCATTATTAGGTGGATCCTATCAAAGGGAAATCGTTGACCTTTACAATCAAATAAGAGATCTTTAAATGACTTATACCTGTCCTCCTGATGACCGATCGTTTGGTTTCCTGGACTTGTATACTTTGATAATGGAATTCGGCCTAATGAAATATAAAATCACAGCGAATATCATGAGCATTGTCATCATGGTGAAGCTAGTGTCTTCACTGCTGGTTGGATTTGGAAGAACACTGGGCACTAGAAAACTGAGATTGTACTCTCTGGGTTGGAAATAGAAAGTCAGTCAGAATACTTACGGTCTATGCATTCTGTATCCGAGCAATGTGCCTGGCTTTGGCGAATCTAAAATTACATTTTTTTTTTTTTAGAAGTTTTCATTAGTAGAGATATTGATAATAGGATTTGTTGTAGCTTTTTACTATTGTCAACAAACGACGCATCGCCATCTCGTGCGTTAGAACGCATTCACAACTACAATCGTCACCCATTTTGATTTCCTTTTGTTACGAGTATGTCTTCAAATCACCGACTGAAAAAGGCAGAGGAATAATTGAATATTAACAATATGGTAGTTTTCTCGTACATAAACATATGTACATATATTCAAAAACAATATTTCATTAAGATAGAATTTTAATCAGAACGCCAAGCTGATACAAGTTGTACTGGCAGTAATTTGGAACTGCTAGCGTTATGCAATCCAGTTGATCATAGCATTTTTAGTTTTAGTTGTATCTAGTCCTGCCATAAGTTCTGTTACAAATATAAAACACTATAAAAAAAAAAAACAGTAAACATATTGTATTCAAAATTGTTTTGTTTATTAGACCACAATATTGATTATTAAAACAAATTGGATTCACTCGAAATGACTGTCTTTTGTTTTAACACAAGCTTCCGAACGGTGTGGCCATTGTGCTATAGCGGCACGTACGGTTTCCATGGAGATCGTGGACGCTGCTCTGGCTTACACTGTTTTAAGGCTTTCCAAATTTTTGTGGAGAGTCTTACAGGCCATGTTCTCCAAATCTGACCACAAACCATAATCCAGTGGATTCAGATCTGGACTCCCTGACAGCCAATCCTCTGCTGCTATAAAGCCAGGAATGTTGACTCTGACTCACTCCTGTGTGGTTTTGGCTTTGTGCGCTCCAGAGTCCTGTTGGAAGATCCATCTGTATTCATTGAAAAGGATATTGGTCAAACCCTTCAGAACACCCTTTAGTACATCTTCTTGGTAAACCTTTTCACCAGTTTTTACGCCTTTTTCACAGAAATGGAGGGATGTGATACCATAGTGAGAGACCCCCCACCAAACCGTTACGGAAGCGGGATGATGCCCAAGTTGAACACTTTTTTCGCTTCCTTAGATGAAGTGGCATAAATTTTGTCATTTTCTTTGTTGAAAACTTCTTCCACGGTAAAAATTTTCTCATCCATAATGAGGATGTTTTCATGGCCATTGTCCGCGTGCCACTGCAAAAGTTGCTTGCATCTTTCCAGCCTATTTTTAGTTGAGGAGTTAGAAGATGACCCGTGGACCGACGATAGGCTTTCATATGCAGATCATCCCGAATCAGTCTCGACATGGATCTGGTTGATATATCCAAATTTTTGAATATGATCTTGTTTCCTAAGAGGATTTCCCCGAATTCGTTCACGCATTCGTACGGACGACACGCGGGCGACCACTTATTGGCCTGTCGTCCACTCCAGAAATTTGGCCGAAGCGAGCGATAGTCAGATAAACGAATTTTCTCGATATTCCGAGTGGTTTTAGCAACACGAAAATTTGGCCAGAACTCTTTCCGCACTTATGCAACACTACAATGGCTTTAATTTGTGCGAGTCATCAGTATTTGTGCCTAGTAAAATTGAAATGCGTTCTTTTTGTATTTTGTATCAAAGGGCCTTTGTGGCTGCTTGTGAAAAGCAGCGACATATGTTTTATCTGCTAGAAAGTATCTCGCCACCAATTTTTAAGTAGCGAATACCGTGCCGATTCTTAAATTTGGTAAACCATCCATCACTTGTACGGAATGGATTTTCGTCTTTATCGAGATATATCATACTTCAGCAAAAATTGACTTAGTTTTCGCTTTTAAAATTGGTCCAGTTATTGTGCACTTCTTTTTACGTTGATTTAAAAACCATTCAAAAAGAAGACTTTCCATTTCCCGATATTCAGCGCTGTGTAAAAATTTAGTTTTTGCTTCTTGATAGGTGTTGTAAACAGCATCTAATATCGCTTCTGTCTTCGATATTATATAGCTGATGGCAGATTTTGTCACATTGAAATCTAGAGCTAAACGATTCGCCTTCATCAAGCTCTTTTAAAATCTCAACTTTGGTTTCCAAAGACAAACTGTTTTTTTTTTTACGTTTATTTGACATTTTTAATAAATTACATTCACTTTTTGATCGAGACTGACCCAAATATGTACATGCGAATCAAATATTCACAGGCGTATAACCAAACATGCACCTGAGTATGGCACATACATAATTTGGTCATTCCCCTTTTTATTTTTGCCTTGTTGAACGAAAATAAATATAAAAAAGGGGATTCCCCTATGTGTACAAAGCTAAAAAAAAAAAATCGGTCAGAAATTAGAACGTCAAGTGCATTAAAAACTCAGGTTCGAATTTCTGGAAGATTTGAATTTCCGAAAGTTCTAATTTGTGAGTGCCCGCTGTACCAATAATTTAGACATTTGACGCGATATTTGTGAGCCATTATGGTGTTCACTTTAAATTCAATCTCCTCAAAGCTTGTTTAGCGGAGAAAGAAATTACCTAGATCAGCGATCGGTTCAACATCATGTTCCTCTGGCCTGTAGTCACGTCATAGAATGACATGCCCCATGACTCAGTTTGCACACTCCATTCAAGGGAACATGTTTTTTAGAACTTGCTCACAAAGATCCCCCATCCAGAAGAAGAAAGAAATCTATTATATCTCTAAGAAAATTTGAACTCCCCAAGAAATGGATGAACAAAAAAGAATTGGTAGCCTGCTTCGTCTAAACGATTGTGGTTATTTTAGCGTGACAAGACTTATGGATAGTGAGAGAAATAAAAGACTAATATGATTGAATTTTTAATTATGAAATTACCAGAGGATACAAATTAACAGTCCGTACAACCAGGATTAACAGTTTTCTACTACTCCCAAGTGAAAAACAACTACAATGACTGACACAATGTTGAAGATATCGTTAAACACCTTACAAGGCAAGGATGGGATATCAACAAGTTCAAAAAATCATTCTCGAAGAGAAAAAGGCACCTTTTTTGCACTGTTCAAAAGTGGTGAAATGAACTTAAAAGGGACAGGAAGGCATTGAGGTCGATTCTCGTTCAAGTCCGGTTACGGCCTCCACGGAAAAGAACGTGGAAAAAGTTGAAAAACCTGTACCGGAAGATGACCAAATAAGAGCAATGACTAATTCAGCCGCTGGTTGGGTTGTCCAAATTCAAGTGTCTTCTGAAAAATAAAATAAAATTATTTTCGGTTGTTCCATAACAATTAAAAAGAGCGAATATTCCCATTAGTTATGGAATACGAGATTTCATTCAAGTGGCTGCTTCGACTGGCTTCGCAATAGCGTATTCTGTCAACCCAATTTTCCAAGAACTTGTTGACAGTTGACTGTTTCTGGCTCTATCTCACGAATGGCTCGCTCTAAGGGCTTGAATCATTTCTGGATTGTCTGCATAACATCGATTTTTAAGTCTGACGGGCTCCGCAGGGGCCAATTGACATCACCAAGGCGGCTGATAACAAGATTACCGAACTTTCCACGCAAAAAATCCATTGATTGATGGCCTGTGTGGCACGGCGCGCCATCGTGCTGAAACCAAAGACTGTCCAAGTCTATGTCCCCAATTTCAGCACACAAAAATTCGATAATCATGGCTCTGTAGCGCTTACTGCTGAACGAAATGGCCTTTCCAGCAGCATTTTCGAAATAAAACAGGCCAATCATACCACCACTCCATAATTCGCACCAAACTGTCACTCTCTGCAGATGCATTGATTCTCGACAATCACGTGCGGGTTTATCGATCCTCAAATGCGGCAATTTTGTTTGTTAACATAGCCGCCGAGATGAAAATGCGCATCGTCAGAAAAGGCAATTTTTCGGCCAAATTCGACAAACAATTCATGCTGCTGTAAGGTTCAAACTGAGAAGCGATAACGAAGTGGATAGTCGTTTGCCTTCAATTGGACTTTGTAAGGGAATAATCCGAGATCTTTATGGAAGATTCTCACCAGGCTGGTCCGTGAAATGTTGAGCTGTTGAGGTCAATGACGAGTCGACGTTCTTGGATTAAGTCGAACACTCTCGACCACACAAGCCATATTCTCGTCGGTACGTGCCATATGACGACGGGGACCGTGCTACAGGTGCGTGATTCTTTTCAATAAGCGCACTGTTTGGGCAATACGGTACTCGCTTTTGAAATAAGTTTGCAATATTTCTTAACGTTCTTCAAGCGTAAAGCCATTCATTTCGTTTTGCGGAGGTATGATTTCGAGCGGAAAAGATCTGTCAGTGTTAAAATAACATGATTAAAAAAGAAACATGTATTTGGACCATCAGTTACACACAATATCCTTTATGACCATCTTAATCTTTTAAAGCTTAGTGCAGTAGGGGTAACTCGGATGTTCACGCCGCCTCATAAATAAAAGCGAGTCGAGTGTTGTAGAACATTCTTGTAGCTTTGTAGTGAAGATCTATCGTCTATTTTCAACCGAATAGTTACTGGGGAAGAAACGTGGGTTCGTCAATATCAATAGTGAATATTCCAAAAGAGAGAGATTCTCACCATCAGCCGCTGTGTTTTGCGACTGAAAAGAAATTTTTGTCTTACGAAACCATTCTGTGAAATTTGAAGGAAAGCAAATTGAACGCAAGCGTGTTGACACTTCACGACAGCGCCTTAGCTTCCGAGGCTGCTGTCGAAGAATTTTGTCGTCGAAGAAAGTAACCACCCACCCTGTAGTTTGGACCTGGCACTAAGCGACCATTGCATATAGACTTCATTAAACAAGGACTTTCGTAGAAATACTAATTTCAAATTTTTATGACTTGGTTTCCAAGGCGATACCGAATAAGCATTGAACGATGCTCGTACGTAAATCGCAATATGCAGCAGGAAAGACTAAGCGGTGTCTTAGCGATTGAGTACTATACGAAAAGTACGATATTAAAGCATAGGGTCTATGATAATGTGTTTGACGTATGCTAAAGACGCAGTATAAATTCAAGATGTCTTTTATAAAGCGCACGAATTCGAATTTGTTGGTAACGTCGACGTAAAACTCACCACAGATGACAAAGGAAATTATGGAGTCTATGCAAAAGCAAATATTATGTGGAGTTGCCGCGGAATGCTGCAGTTAGCTTGTTAATGATGTTAAAATCCCCTTACTCGTAGGTTTACATATTTTCTAAGTGCATTCATAGCCGAGAAACGGCTGAAGACATTTCTTTGAAATTTCACAGCGAGCAGTATTGAAAGAAACCTATTTTTGTTTCTTATTTATGATTATTGGTTGTTATTTGCTCAGTCTTTTTTTACCTACGAACTGACACTAAAACGATAAGGTATTATCGCAAATAGTCTGAAATTAAAGGTTCGCAGCGTGGCGCTCCAAGCGAAAATTTGGATATGAGAAATGAAAACGAATACGACCGTTCGTAGACTTAATTTACATTTACGAGTAACTAATTGCCTATACTCGGAGAACAATTGTCGCGAATCCAAGTGCAAAATTTCATTATAGTAATGAAAAGAAAAGGATTAACCCCACGGCGGATACGGACCAATTCACTTCCGAAGGAAGAACAAGTAAAAAGGTAAGGAAAAATGATTAATTAGATGCCAATCATTGGCGATGTCTCACTTAAATATTGAAAACTTACACAAACAGTTCTCTACGAATTAGAATTAGGAGGAATTTTACATCTACGAGTAACAGCTAACGTTAACACACTGAAGAGTAAACCTAAAAACAAGATACATATGCGAACAATGTCTTGATTAACTGCTAATGAAGATAACATGTTTCTTTTCATCTTTATCGAAATCAGAATGATAAGGAGTTTTTTTTTTGTTTGTTTGCTTTTTTTGTGTTGCGCAAGGCAGACCGCCTTTAGTATGCACATATTCATCCGGTTCCAATTACTGAATTTTCTGTGTTAAACATTAACACTAATGATCGACCTCTTTTGGACTCAACTACCCCTATGCAGTGGCACGTGACAATTCTAGTTATGTAGGTTTTTGAAATATGAGCTGTTTGAAATGTCTTAGCGGGGTGATGGTTTAACTACTTTAAAATATCTATCCTCTATCAGGTACCTTGGCGGTAATTCTCTTTAACTTAAAGAGTTTCGTGTTCGAAACCATGAAACCAGTGAGGAATCCTCCATCGGGATCTGCCAACAAGCTGACGATGTCCATCCACAGGTTGAATGACCTCTACTGGAGTTGTAAAAACAAGAAAGAAGAGAAGTGTGCTGTAACATTCAACATCAGAAAGCCAACGTTACGGAAAATAAAATGGGGTCGAGACCAATTTAAGGAAAAGGGAAGCGTTGTCATGTGAGTTTTTAAACATTACTTTTGAACGAATTAGGCAACACATTTGTATGTCTAGAGATAATATTTCAGAAGACTGTATATACTCGTGAATAGACATTAAAACACAGTGAGCTCTTTGTAATGGTTTGTGGGCATAGAGACTGCAGTCCCGGAAAAAAGGTGAATGCAATGAACTCTCGATAATTCAAACCCCCATAATTCGAAAACCTCTATAAATGGAAGCACTTTCTCAGTCCCATGAAAAACCTCTGTTAATCGAAGAAAACCTACGCAATTTGTCCCTTTCGTTAATTCGAATTTACTTTTGCGCAAAATAACCTGGGAACCTCTACGAGGGCGGGTCAATAAGTCCGTGAATTTTTGAATTTCTGACCTCTTTACTGAAACAGCAACACTGCTCCTGTCAACAGGCATCTGTCAGTTGACTCCTGTCAAAATTTAAACTTGCTGCGTCAGTTAGTTTATGTTTGACAGCTATTTTTATCAGACTACTCACTAATTTGAGGAGAAAATGGAAAAAAGTGAATTTCGTGTGCTTATTAAGCATTATTTCTTGCGAAAAAAAACCATTACCGAGACCAAGGCTAAGCTTGATAAATACTATGGAGACTCTGCACCATCGATTTCAATGGTAAAAAAGTGGTTTACTGAATTTCGTTGTGGCCGTACAAGCACTGAATATGCCGAACGTCCTGGACGCCCAGTTGAGGTCTCTACACCCGAAACAATCGAAAAAATTCACGATATGGTGTTGGCCGACCGAAGATTGAAAGTGCGAGAGATTGTGGAAGCCGTAGGGATCTCGCATGGCTCAGTGGTTTCAATTTTGAATGATCACTTGGGCATGAGAAAGCTTTCCGCAAGATGGGTGCCGCGTTTGCTCACAGTCGACCACAAACGCAATCGTGTAACAACTTCACAGGAAGGTTTGGCGTTGTTTAATCGCAATATGGAGGAGTTTTTGCGCCGTTTTGTAACCGTGGACGAAACATGGATCCATCACAACACACCAGAGAACAAACAACAGTCAAAACAGTGGGTTTCTAAGGGTGAATCGGCGCCAAAGAAGGCCAAGGTGGGTTTGTCAGCCAATAAAGTTATGGCGACTGTTTTTTGGGATGCACGCGGGATAATCCACATTGACTACCTTCAAAAGGGAAGAACAATCAATGGGGAATATTATGCCAACTTATTGGACCGATTCAATGACGATTTGAAAAAAAACGACCTCATTTGGCCAAGAAAAAAGTTCTTTTCCACCAAGACAGTGCAAGGGTGCACACATGTGCAGTTGCCATGGCAAAAATCCATGAATTGGGCTATGAATTGCTCCCTCATCCACCCTATTCTCCAGATTTGGCTCCGAGCGACTACTTCTTGTTCCCAAACCTGAAGAAATGGCTTGGTGGAGAAAGATTTGACTCCAATGATGAAGTCATCTCGCAAACAAAGGCCTATTTTGAGGACCTCGACAAATCATTTTTTTTGGAAGGGATAAAAAAATTGGAGAAGCGTTGGACAAAGTGTATAGAGCTCAAGGGAGACTACGTTGAAAAATAAAATTATTTTTTTATCAAAAAATCTGTGTTTAATCCAAAAGTCACGGACTTATTGACCCGCCCTCGTATAATTCGAAAATGCTGTCTTTTTTATTTCTTTAATTCGAAGTCAAGTCTATCTGTTTTTCTTCAACTGTTCATTGAAATGCATACGTGACGAAAGGTGACCATGAAAACAAATGCTTGAGAGATGCCTGTGCCCTTCTATTCATTGAACGGAAAGGTGTGCAGATGGTTGGCAGTAGAGTTTGCAATCTTTTCATTTTAAAAGACGCAAACAAATTGGACTAGCGGTACTTTAATGGTATTTTAATCCCTTTTCAAGTCTTTATTTCTTTCTTCTTATCTTGATTATTTTACCCGTGACGCAATATAGAAATGAGTTCCAAAAAGTACAAGTATTTGCCTATCTCTGAGAAGAAGAAAATTTTCCAGGCCGTAGAAGAAGGACAGAAGAAAAAAGACGTAGCGGCACGTTACGGAATTCCATCCTCTACTCTGTCAACGATTTTAAAGCAGAAAGATAGAATTGTCGTCGACAGATCAGATAAGACAAGACAAAAAAGTAGGCCAGCTGAGTTCCCTCAACTTGAAGAAAACGTGCTAAAATGGTTTACGCAATGTAGATATAAAAATAGTCCTGTCGGAGGTCTTATATTAAAAGAGAAAGCAAAATCACTAACGTTGATGATGGTATTTGTTCAGATTGGAAAAATTAACTAGAAGGACTGTTGGAAGGTTATGAACCGCAAAATGTTTTTAACGCTGATGAGACAGGACTATTCCAGATCGAACAATGGCGTTTAATGAAAAATGTCACGGGGAAAAAAGCACCATTTCCGATATCTTATCGTTCAAATAAAAAAGGGTGGATGACGACTGAACTATTTAGGGAATGGCTAACTAGTCTCGATGTGAAAATGAAAAAGCAAAAGCGGAAAATCCTTTTGTTCATTGTTAACTGCATTGCTCACAGTGACATATCATCTCTTACCAACGTCAAAATACAATTTTTGGCAGCGAATACAACTTCCAAACTTCAACCACTTGACCAAGCCAGTATCAATAACTTCAAGACGCTGTACCGTAAGGATGTGGTCACAAGAATGTTAAGATTGTATAGAAGAAGGGAATGAGTCCAACATACCAGTGCTGGTTGCAATGAAAATGGCTGATAAAGCTTGGGAGAATGTTACCAAAAGTACAATTCGCAATTGTTTTAGAACTTGTGGCTTTCTCCAGGAAGGATCACAAGAAGTTTAAGTTGAAGAAGAACAGGAAATCGATTTTATACAGGTCGGATGGAATCTCCGATGCAGACATGCTACCATCTGGGGAAGAAAACTCGGATCATGATGAAGATGAGGACGGGGAACCAGTTCTGTGGTAACTTCAAAGTAAGCGAAATTATCAGTTGAAAGACTACGTAAATTTTTGACAGTTTTAAACACGATAGAAAACACCCTGGACCGAGCTCGTTTGCAGCTGCAAACTCAGAAAAAGATTATAGATTTTTTTATGTAATTTGTTTTAAAATAGTATAATTTCCTTACTCTATTTTTCAAATGTAAACATATACGTATGTACGTACATACCTACGAGTAGTAAAAATTTCGTTTAGAGAAAATACCTGAGACCCCCATAATTCGAAAACCTCTGGAATTCGAAGTTTTTCCTTGGTCCGATGCAATTCGAATTATCGAGAGTTTACTGCGATGTGTGTAATTGAGATGCACGACGGCAGCACAAAGGAGCATATTCGAACAAATAAAATACAGCTCCAATTGCTGCAAACGGTATAGGGCACGTAAAGCAGACTAGAAACTAATGGCCGGCCAAGTGCCAAATTAAAAAAGCAGGCAAAGACCATCCTCAGATGAGGCAATTTGGGGCGAGGCAAGAGTTTTGAATAATTGTGGCCTGAGCAATGCCTACAGATGCACTCAAATTGTGACGATAAACTTGACCGCGAGCAGTGAAAACAAAACAAAATGTAGACAATGTGGGAAAGAGGTCTACATAACGCCAGGACGATGTTGGTTGCATCGAATGTGCCTGGATGAGACTAAGACGACACCAGCGATGTGGACATGTGGAATCTGAACTGGCGACGGTTCAGCGATAAGACAATGGCATCTTTTTCTACACCTGTGACCCAGCTCTTAATCTGACTTCAGAACAATACCAAAAGTTCCTGGATTATCTATTAGCCGATACGTGAGCAAAATAGCTTGTAGTGATTGGAGAAGACTTAAACGCGTTGGTAAGTGAATGGAGTAGCAGGACGGCAGGCTTAATGGACGTTGTTTTGCAGTGTCAGATGATGACAATAGAGATGTCACATTGAGCTGACAAGCTTCATTTATTTTCAATACATTTTGTCATTCCATAATGGAAAGTTGACGACACAAAAATGATTTCAAGTCGTTGAAATTTACTTCCAAAATCAAAGCTCTGTTCGTGAAACATATAGAGAGCCCTACCTGAAATTTCGGTAGACATAATCGCCCATCTGAATGTGCTACAATTTTGCACCCAATTCACGCGCTTGGATACTCATACACCAACAAGAACAAGAATAGTGCGTTCGGAAGAAAATATGGAAGCTTGTGTTGAAGAGGACCCCAATTTATCGATTCGTCATCGTTCACAGCAACTCGGCCTTTGTCCATCCACTCTCTGGAAAATTCTGCGTAAAGATCTTGGCATCAAGGCTTATAAAATCCAATTGGTGCAAGAGATAAAGCGGCGTGACCATTTATTGCATCTCGTGTTCAGTGATTGGGCTTTAAATCTACTGGATGTTGACCCAGTTTTTTGCACTACAATTTTGTTAAGTTATGAGGCTCATTCCTGGTGAACGCTGCGTAAACAAGCATAACTAACTTTTCAAGAAGTTCACCAGATGCTATTGCATCCAGAAATATGTACCGTAGGGTGCGGATTATATACCGGTGGAATCATCGGTCCTTATTTCTTCAAAAAATGATCAACGAATATTTGTTTGACATCTGGAACTGCGGTTCCAACAGGAGGGCGTGTCAGCTCATACTACCAACGAAAACATCGCTTTCTTGAAAACACGATTTGGCAATAGTCATTTCAAAAAATCTACCCGTCAATGGGCCACCGAGATCGTGCGATTTTAGGCATTGGATTATTTTCTGTGGGGCTACGTTAAGCTATTGGTGTATGCCGATAAACCAGCAACGGTTGACGCTTTGGAGCAAAACATTGTCCGAGTAATACGCAATATACAACCCCAATTGCTCGAAAAAGTGGTTGAAAATTGGACATCTAGAATGCGCTTTGCAGGAGGCAGCTGTGGTTGACATATGCCTGAAACTATTTTCAAATATTAAATGGCATGAAATAATCTTTCGAAAGAATTTAATAAATCGTCATCAAGTTGATTTCTTTGTATTTTATTTAAACAAACAAGCCGGCACCTCTTAAATAAACACTTTTTATTTGTCACCGAAGGTCCAAATAAATAATTTCAAAAAGCTGGCATGAACTATAGACATAACTTCGCCGCTCACTAGGACACAGTACTAAATGGTGGGTGAGGTGAGTGTGAAGACTACCGACCATCAAGCTCTAATATTCGAGAACTCATCAACTGGGATCGAGGACACAAGAAGGTTTGGCGCTACAACTGACAGATTTTCTGACCTGTACATGTGATACTTCTACCAAGAGGAAAGCCTAGCTCAGTTTGTTCGCCTTGCTACTTGTTGAGCGAGGAAATCAGAGAAGAAGACAGAATATTTAATGCTCGAGGGAGGGACTGCAATTTAACCCAAAATTTGCGAGAAAATCTTTAAAAATCACCTCGTTGGATAAAGCTGATAGAAATCTGTGGCGAAAGGTCATAGAGCGCCCTAACTAACGTGTCCAGTTACACTAAAAAATATTAGGACGACATTGCTTTTACAACTTCACCGACGTGAAGTTTTCCATGAAATATCGTGGAAAATCGCAACGAAGACATTGCAAAGAAGGTCACCCAAGAGTTGACGGCTCACTTGCAGAATACCAGTTTGTATTTCGAAAACCCCGCTCCACTGTAGACACCAACAAATGTTGATACAGCAACTGCAGGCTGCGAGGGAAAACAATGATGATTCAGATCAAAGGAGTATCATCAGATGCGTTTAATCCAGCAAACTGTGCGTGTATAAAGAATTTTTTAGCCGAAATAACTTTGTCGAATTACACCTCCGTAATGGTATCTATAGCTACTTTAAGAACTGAAAGCACAGTTACGGAAGTGACGAAGGTACCAGCTAAAACAACATCTTATCAAATCGATGCGTCCTAGGCCTTCTTTTGAAAAATATTATGTATGATGGTGTTCTCAGACTGACAACGCTTCTAAAAGTGAAAATAGTATTGTAAGTTTTGCGGATGATATCACTAACGAGAGAGAATTATCAACAAGCGACGGGATATTGGGGATCAAAACTTAGATCCAGACAAACCGAAAAACAGTAAACTGAAACAGTTCCATTTACTAAACTCGTCGAAAACTGCAAGCACGCGTGGAAGAAGTACTAAAAATCGGCAGTAACGTACTTGACTTGGATTATTCTTAGTGCCTAGGCAAAGCAAGTAGGCAATGAGTAAATCTTTTCGCGCAACTTTGATGAGTTTTTAAATAGAATATGAAAAGAGGAAATGCTATTCACCGATGGTGATTTAAACGGAGACCTCGGGGGAATCGAATTGCGAAAACGAAGAATGTCATGAAGGAAAGTAATTCGGAAGGGAAACTCAGTGGGAGAAGATATGCTAAACTCATCAAACTCCACAAACTATTCAGCTGTACTACGAAAGTCAGCGTTCTACGAGGAATGTGTTTCATGCGCTTAGAGCAATTTATGATCCACATAATCGGCCTACCGAATGCACAGTCCGCTATATTATTGAAAAGTTTGAAACCCAATTTTCATCGTTGAATAATACGCGACCATATCCAGAAAGTAGTGGAGAATGTACGCGATGACCGTGATAAATCGATTCAACGCCGTTCAGTCGTTGGGCTCTTAAAAAGTTTCAAATAGATCAGCGATGAGGCTTATCCCTGACTTAATGGTTACGTCAATAAGCAAAACAGTCATATTTAGGGTGCGGAGCAATCCGAAGAGGTTCAAGAGCTGCTATTACATCCAGACAAAACAACGGTTTGGTTTGGTTTATGGGCTGGTGAAATCATCAGTCTATATTTCTTCGAAACTGTAACTGTGAATGGCGCGATGATACGGACTATTTGCTGCCTGAAATTGAAGCCCGTAGTCTCGAAGACATTTTGTTCTAACAAGACGCGGAACTTGCTACACAACCTGTGAAACCATGGCTTCATTGCGGGAACGATTCGCTGAACTGTTAATTCCACGCTTTGGTGAATTGGCCACCTAGATTATGTGACATCACATCTCTACACTTTTTCCTTTGGGGCTACGTAAAGTCCAAAGTTTACATATGTAGATAAGCTACAAATGAGGAATTGGAAGTCAACATTTCTCGTGTCATTGGTCATACACCACTCATAAGCTCAAACACGTCATCGAAAGTTGGTATTTCAGGCTGGACCACGCTACCCGCAGTTACGGCTAACTTTTGAAAGAAATAATCTTCAAAAAATAAATGTAAAGAATTGTTCTTTTGTACGATAATAAAGACAAAAGTTGAACTTGAACAAAAGTACCTCTAAAAGAATCACCCTTCATAAAGGCAAAGGCGAAACGATAAATTGAAACAATTGCCGATCAGTGAAACTAATGTCGCTTACTATGAAAATATATCAGCGATTTCTAAACAGCTCATAACACAATACTATTAAACTCCATAGCAGTCAATGCCGCTTTCTGGGAAGCTGGTCGACATATGACGCGATTCAAAATTTACAGATAGTGAGTGAGTGAGAAACATTGTGACGCTTTGAAGGATTGTCATATCGTCTTCATTGATTTGGAAAACGCGTTTGATTGAGTTCTTATTTGGACCGCGCTAGGATTTCAAAATGTAAGCGAGACGCATATCAGAATCATACGCCATAGGTGTGTGTGGAGAATTCGAAATTATAGTTGGAGTGTACTAATGCAGCACACAAATTGCGCTACTTTTTAATGTCGTGCAATATTTCCGCTTGAAGCAGCACATTCAAGTCCGGAAAAACTTCTTTTATTTGCGCTGTTATAAGCCTTTTGTGCACCTCTTAGTAATTAGATAAGGGTGCTAGAAGATAACGGGTTACAGATCATTTGAACTAATATTGAATATCAGCATTTTCGTTTGTCCAAACTCGCAATCCCAAGTCCTGATATCTATTTGAAAGGATTCATCGTGCCGAAATGGGAAAAATTTAAATACGTAGGCTCTGTCGTTGATAAAAAAAAAATGTGATGACGATGTCACACATGGCTTAAATGACACCGCATTTTCTGACAGGAAAAAGTCGGTTAAGCTTAAAGGTTAGCTTTACATGACAGTGGTTTGTCCAGCTTTAACATACGCATTGCAGCTTTAATTTATTTTAATTTTATTCAATTTTTATTTGGCAAGGTACAAATAACGACAGAAGTCTTTTATATATAGTACACGAAAGCTCATCCAAAGTAGTTCACCACATTAAAGTAGTTTATGCAAAAAAAGGGCACAATTAAAGTATTAAGTGAAAGAATAAACTAAATTTACAGGTTCTAAATCAAATCTTAAACTAACTTAAAGAATTTTCGTTATTAATACTGAGGATAGGAAAGAGAAAATTGAAAGCATAGGGGGAAAAGAAGAGGGTAAAGCAGAAAGCTGAAAAGAAAGGTGAAATAAAGAGAAGAATAGATTACAAAGATGAAAAGTGTGCAAATAAGGCACATTTAAATTGCCTAACTCCTATTTCCTGTTTAATGGTGGTAGGCCGTAAATTCCACAGTCTGGAAACATGAACAAGGAAGAGGCGAGACGAGTTCAGATATTTGAAAGAGGGCGAGATAAGATTGAAAGTTCTAGGTGACCAAACAAATTTTAATTTTTCAAACAAATACGGTGGTGATTATTTATGTATTAATTTATGTAAAAACACACAGCATCTTATTGCCCAAAAATCAGAAGGAGATGCTTATGGTAAAGGGTTATCTGGTCGTATCTTCTTACTCCAAAGGCATATCGAAACGTATCGTTAAAACCGACAAGTAATTTGTGCTGGCAGAGAGAATCTAGTTTACAGTAGATAACTATAGCATAATCAAAAATCGGCAAAAGAATAAACTTAATCAACCTCAGTTTGGTGCTAACAGTTTTACACCTGTAAAGCCAGAGCTTTCGCAATCCTGCATATACACGCGTTATAATTAAGTTTACATGATCAGTGGCAGAAAGAGACTGATTTACTTTATATCCAAGACTCACCACGGTGTCAGAGAAGATTAGCCTAGTGGAGTTTAGAAAATTAGGCGGTAACTCTTTGATATTGTATAATTTTTTTGAAATTAAGATTATCTGACTCTTTTTTGGATTTAGAATCAGACCATTGTCTTGAGACCATTTTGCAATGGAAGACAAGTCCGAATAAAATCTATCCACAAGATCTGCCATCAGGCCAAGTGGTCGAGAAAGGTATATCTGGCGTCATCGGCATAAGGACTGAAACGAATAAAATTTGGAAAATTGAAAAATTCATGTACATTTTTTTTATTTGCTTTAAAACTCTATTTTTATTAAATTCATTCACAATTACAAAAAATAAGAAAAATTATTTGGGTTCCCATTCTTTCCTCAACTTTTTTGAATGTCCTTCATAAGGTTGGTGACAGTTATATCCGTGATCTTTTTGGACGCTCTTTTCCATTTAGTACTAAAATCTTTTACGTCCTTTGCACACTGCTCACTTTTCCTCAATTTAGCTTTGACCGAAGCCTTTCAATGGGACGGCACTGTGGAACATTGGGTGGATTCATGTCTTTTGGGACAAAGTCGACATTTTTAGCAACAAGAAAGCTCAACGTCGCATGAGCATAGTGAGCTGAAGCTAAATCTGGCCAAAATAATGTTGAACCCTCGTGTTTGTTTAAGAAAGGAACCAACCTTTTTTAGGCACTCGTTAATGTACACTTCTCCGTTAATTGTTCCCGTTGTAATAAACGATGAGCTTCTGTGCCAAACGAGATATTTTGACCCGAATTTTTCCATCCCAATCGATGTTGTTGATTGCGGAAGAATCTCTGCTTCAAACGAGTTGTAAAACTGCGCACCTGGAAGAGTAGTAAAGTCGGCTTTGACATAAGTTTCGTCATCCAAAACCAAGCACCCTTTCTTGTTGCCGATCAACTCGTATAGCTTTCGGGCTCGTGTTTTTATGACTTTTTTTTGCTTTTCAGTAACTTTTGGTATTTTTGGTTTTTTTCCTGTTTTTAGGCCGTTACGTTTTTTAGATCTTTGTAGCATTGTTTGGTTGGTATTACATTTCCGAGCAACATCTCTGGATTACATAGTCCGGTTTTTTACGATGGTACCCACTATTTTCCTGTCCAAATTTGTATCATGTGCTCAACTTTTCTGTTTTCGCGTAACCGTCAACGTCTCCAAATATCGTTTAATAACAGAATCCACTGTACTGCGCGCTATGTTTAAATTTTTTGCGATGAAATGGTTTGGACGCGAAGTATTTTCGAGACATTTGTCGGTGATCTTTTTACGGCGTTCCTCTTGACTTATATTTTATAAATATTTTAAACCGCAGCGAACTAAAATCAATAACAAACTGAAACTAGAGAATATACAGGCTAATTTGGGTACAAAATGGGATTGCAATTTTTACGCATTGGAAGTATAGCCCGTATTAAAATTTACAGATTTTATTCATTTCAGTCCTTACATATGTACAAACTTGCAGTAAATCATTAATGAGAAGGCAAAAAAGAATTGGGCCAAGAACTGAACCTTGGGGAACTCCAGAAACTATATTTTTTGGTTGAGAGAATTTTGAGTTAACAACAACTCTTTGAACACGATTTGTAAGATAATTCCTAATCAGACACACTGAGGAATCACCATAGTAAACTTTCAGTTTAGTGTAAAGTACCTCATAACTGATCGTGTCGAAGGCTTTCGAGAAATCAAGTAAGCAGAGCAGTGAAAGATATTCCTTGTCATATTGAATTCTAATATCTTCAAGCACTTTGGTCATAGCTGTAAAACAGCTATGGCCAGATCGGAAACCTTACTGCACTGACGATAATAGATTGAAACGATTGAGGTGGTTGGAAATCTGTTTCGCAAGACTTTTTTCGAAGATTTTTGACAAAAAAGGTAAGATAATTATTGGACGGAAATTTACTAATAAGGGGTTGTTCTTTTTGGGCACAGCGGTGACCTTTGCTTTTTTGCAACAATCCAGGAAGTTTGAACAGGTAATGCAGAAATTAGATGTATAAATGAGTTAATGAGCTTATTAAATGTGGAAATATTATTTTGATGAAACGCAAGTCTACTCCGTCCTCACCAATCGCGTTAGATTTAAGAGCACGAACCTGTAGGATCACATCCGATTCAGATATTACTTCAAATTCCAACAACGATGACCCACCAAGGAAAAGTTGATTTTCCGGTGAAAACGAAGAATTGCAACTAGGGTTAGGGGAAAAAACATCAATTAACTTATCTGCATCTGGCATTTTAGTTTGTATATGACTCTTTCCTATCCCAATAGAATGTAAATTTGCCCAAACTTTCTTTGACGGTTGGTCAATGCTGAGCTTCGACAAAAAATATGTTTTTTTGCTTTTCTGGTGACAAATGAAGAGTAATTTCTTGCTCTGCAAAACATTTCCCAATTGTGACTAGTAGAAAGTTTTTTGAATTTAGCATATAATTTTCGACGAGTTTTGATAGCATTATGCACCTCAGTGGTAAACCATGGGAATTTACTATTGTGCACTGTGACAGTCTTAACAGGAACATGTATATTAAAAAGATTTGTAATTAGGGTCTGAATGATGTCTACTTTATCATTAATGTCCGATAGGAAGTAGCACGAATGCCATGGTAGAAAGCTCGCATGATGGTGAAGGATGTCATGATTTATTGCTGCGAAATCACGAAATTGAAAGGTGTCCTGCAGGGGATTCGATGAGAAATCAATGTCATATGTACAAAACAAAAGATCATGGTCTGAAACTCCTTCCAGTGACAATTGGTTTTGGAGTAGCAACGTTTGTATGGTCTGAGATAACCACCAAGTCAAAAAGACTTGGAGGGATGTCAGGGCCAAAGCGAGTCGCATTAGAATTAACGGCTACAAGACCACACGATGCAATAGCACCCAGGAGTGAACGAGATCTACTGTCATTCTTCAGCAAGTCCGCATTAAAATTTCCGCATAGTATAATATGCTCGTATGATGCGGAAAATAGTTGTAAAGTAGAAAACAATGAATCGAAAGAACAGTTACGGTTGGGACTATAGACTAAACCAATAATACGTTTCACATTTCCATTGGAAATTTCGACAACAATGTATTGGTTTGCCATTTCCCAATGACTTTTCCAACGTTTTACAAATCGAACCTGCTTTATGGTAAATTGCTATCCCCCTACCAGTAGTAAGAAGTACCCAGGAATGCCATAAATATGGTTGTAACCATTTTCATCGTTAAGACTTTTGAACCATGTTTCGCTTACACAAATAACGTCAACCCCCGAAAAATATGCCGGACGTAGTCAAGCTTTGACAGGCTAAGACTACGAGCATTGAAGTGGCAGACTTTAAATCCTTCATAGGCATTTGATAAATTTTTTTCTAGCGTCTGAACCCCAACATCATTTTAGTCGCTGTACGAGAAAAATGACAACGACGGAAATAAAAATGTTACAAATGTCAGGGTGTAATAAAAGATGACTTAATAGAAGTACGCGCATACCTGGAAGTCTCTAAATTAAGAAACCAGGTAGTGGACAAACTTCAGACTGAGCAAATCAGCTGGCTTTGCCATGTTCACCAAAGTTCGGCGAAGAATTCAGTACAAAAATTAATAGACTCTAGTTAGAACGAGATTCGAAGAGGTACTGTACCATTCAAATGCAAAAATTCAGAAGATTATTGGCCTCACTAACAAAATAATCCAGAATAAAACGGTCTATAGAATGGCTCTAAGATCCGAAAATTTGGTCAACCCTACGTAAATCGCAATAGAAAAGCAGACATGAAAAAAATATAATATTATGCGCTTCGGCTTTACAAGTCAACAGTATGACAAAAACGAGCATTTGGCAAGTAAGCTGATGATTCCTTTTTAAAAGCATCACCTCATCCCCATAGAGTTATGTCTACCATGGGTTCCGGGAGTCTAATACAAAGACCAAGAATAAATGTAGTACGTTTGGTAAGCAAAAATTTTAGACTGGCACCTGTTGGATGTCTGCTGAGAAAATTCGTTCGGTGGTACAACCTATATTGAAAGGAACGCATCTTCTCGGATGATTTTCTAATCTACTCCAGGAGTGAGAAAGAAAAAAAAGTTGGCATACGCAAGCAGAATCAAAACCAGAGGGTGATATTGACGATGGCACGATCTTAACAGACTTACAATACGCTGCGAAGCCAATATAACTAACGTTTTTAAAATAATTTATGTTTTTTTGTTTTAAACCAAAAGAAAGAAGCTTGAACGATCAATAGTAATTTAGTTCAAATTGCCATAACGATAATTTATTTCAATTGCTTGTAGATACGACACAAAGAGAATTTACGAAAAAAAAACAAAAATAATAGAAATTTGATATGTTTGTAGGTATGAAAAGAACGCCCATAAAAGAGGCAAACAAACACTTCAAACGCTCGTTGTAAAGTCAGCTGATAAAAATATAATTCCACTTCCAGTGTTTTTAGGTTTTGAATTTACGTAACATTATCCATCAAGTGTATACTTTTACGTTTCCAAATGAACTCACAAAAGATGACGACATTTTGTATTAAAACGGGTCACACAGCGAGCACGGTAAGCAACATTCGCGAGGTAAACGATTAGGATTTCAGAGATTTTTGCCACGACTTCAGAAATATGAGATTAAGCCAAACAATTTCGATTTAAAAAAACACCAAAACAAAAGGCAACAAAATTGAGATAATTAGTTCGCTTTGTAGGTCACACGCAAAGTTTCTACATCTATACAACATAGTCTATGAACGTAATCTTTACATCATGTACTGCCACCATACAGAGACAACACTAGCAATTGCTTCGTATACATAACGACGACAAGGAATAACTCAAATGCAAACAATTTTCTATTGCAAATCATACATACTATATAGGTGCACTTACATTTTCCAATTATCTAATTGAATTGATATCTCAATGGATATTCAGAACCGAAGAATCAACCTGCGATCACTAGCAGCTAAACTATTCCAACTTCAACTAGGCAATGACAACAACCGACTACAGACGCCCACTTTCGTTCGTCAAGCCGTAAAGTCACCAACAAAAGCTAAATGATCATCGCACACTACCAAACCGGAGAAGTGATCGTGAACGCCTGATAAAATGGAAAATAAAAAAAAAATAAAGAAAAGTTAGCAGTTAGTTTATAAATAAAGCAATTTCCGTGATACATGTTCCAGAGTTGATAAGCAATAAATCTTCTAAAGAATTTTCAGTTTCAGTGGACAAATTCGATCGCAGGATTCATTTGAAGTATATCCAAAATGTGTCCATGATGACTGCTAGCTAATTATTGATAAGTTCTGCTCATAATAAAAATATCAACAAAAAACCAGCTGTAGAGAATAAAAATAAACAAAGCAGTCACCACGATAGAACCATAAAATAGCACCAGCAGCAGCGTCATCGTCAGCAACGTAAACAAATCAACAAACCACCGAAGATGCTGGCACCAGTGTGAGCTGCTGAGGCCAAAATCCCAACCAACTGCAGGCAACTAACGATGTGGCAATGGCCAACCATGCCATAAATAGAGAAAACATTTCTCTAGAGAATTAGTTCAGGTTTTCTGGCTTCATTTTGTTTTTTTTTTCTTTTTTTTTTTTCATTTTTTTGCTCTTCACAAGCGTTGCAAGTTTTACAAAATCGATTTTTATCTCTTTTCGTTTCAATTTGGAGAAAGAACTTACTTTTGTTTTGCAGGATTTCTTTCGCAAATCTTGTGATTCTGTTTTAATTCACCCACATTTAATGCTTTTATTAAAACGAATCTATTTCCACAAATATATAAAAATATAAAATTTTTTTTTTGGAAATTGTTGTGACTTCCTCCTCCCACAAACAAACTACTCGAACAAGTTCAACACTCGGCTCGGATGTCAAATGCAGATCTTTTGCTAATACGATTTTTGACAGACTGCAGCGAGATGCGACAGTTGTGAGGATATGGTTGATGTACTCGTAAATCATAAAGGTGCAGTCGCATTGGATGTACATTTATTTTGTGTTCGTGTTTTAAAAGAATTGTTGTTTCCTTTTGTGGAGTAGAGAATTCTGTATGTACGGGGGGTATTTGGAGATATTTGTTTTCTAAACTAGACCTCTAAGATCTTTTGTCTAGGAAGCGAGCACCAATTTCTCTCAGGATTCTCAATTTTCATTACGAACTTGAGGAGCTCACTTCCAGAAGCGAGGGAATGACATATAACATGCCTCATAGAAGCAGCATTAGCCAACGGATAATGAAATCCTCTGCATCTGTAGACGTGGACGACAGCATTACTAGTTGGTCCAACTTTCAGCGCGTCCCCGTGGTGTTCCTTGGGAGTTTCATCCTGTGAAGACCGAAAGATGGCAGGTCTCCTGCGCTAGTATAAGCTCCGCAACGAATTCTCTTTTGACGACCATTGGCTATCGACCTCTTCTTCTTCTTTTATTAACTGTTCAAATAAGTAATAATATATTACATATTTCTCCTACGCATCTGGGTTGCTACTGCGCCACTTGTGGCATTGGCTAAATTTGCATACTTTCGAACAATTCTAGAGGTCATTCTTTTTCTTGATCATTTGATCCTATTATTTTTTTTCGGCCTCTTCTTTGAACATCGGATGGAACTTGAACCTCTATTGGTTTTTGGACCGGATTTTCTGACAACCTTGGTTGAACATGAAGCTGTCCCGGTTATCTTCTGGCAGTTCCAATTATTAATAAGAGCTGCTTGAAGGGCAGTTGACTCGGACTCGTTGATATTCTGCTTCAATAGAAAATCTAGAACGACATTAAAAAGTAAAGGACTTTGTACACTTCTTAGTGTATTCAACTTTAACTTGGAAATCTCCGGTGATTTTTCGGAGTTTATTGCGTATCATTCTTATATAAATGATACATACTCGTACGCCTCGAAATCCGAGCGCCGTCTATATAAGATCTCTGAGAAATCTATCAAATGCGTTTTTCAAATCAGTGAATAATCTTCAAATATTAGCTCGTTTCCTTGTGCTTCGACGTTACAGCCCTTCTACTGCTTATTTTCTGTTTATGGGTGTGAGGGAACCACTTCTAATTCCCGATACAATGCCTAAACTGCTATTGTCGTGCTCTTGTCACCGTTTTTTTAGATGATTTTTTTTTAGCAACGTTCATTGTCTAACTGACGATGCACTTTATTGGTTTCGGTATTTCCGCTATACAGAGTCTACGCTTCAAAGGCTTGCCTTTTTGCTTTATCGGTTTTTTCATCTCATGGTTCCACCACCGCGTTTCTATTCCTCCAGCTTGAGTGAGAGTTCATGCGATACAAATTGAATAGTCTTGAAGATAAGTTGGTGGGATGAAAAAAAACTGAAAAAAGCTTCCTCCCTTCTCCTGTAAACCGCAAAACCACACATGCGAAAATGGAGTACTTCCAGTATGGTACTGACCCCAAAAGCACGCTGTAACCTCGAGTTCTATTTCCCACTCAGTTATAGGATATAGACGGCTAGGCTTAAGAGTGAGGAGCATGACCTATGCGGGCAACGGGGTCAAAGATGATTTCTACAGCCAAATTGGCTTAGCCTGTGATGGGAGCAAAAATATCAGAAATTACAACGGCAAAAGGTTTGTTGACTTTTGCAACAAGGTTTGTTGACTTTTGCAACAAGGAACCGCGAACCGCGAACCGCGAATCGTGAACCGTGAACCGCGAACCGCACACCGCGAACCGCGAACCGCGAACCGCGAACCGCGAACCGCGAACCGCGAACAGTGAACAGCGAACAGCGAACAGCGAACAGCGAACAGCGAACAGCGAACAGCGAACAGCGAACAGCGAACAGCGAACAGCGAACAGCGAACAGCGAACAGCGAACAGAGAACAGGGAACAGCGAACAGCGAACAGAGAACAGAGAACAGCGAACAGCGAACAGAGAACAGCGAACAGCGAACATCGAACCAAATTGATCATATAGCAATCAACCGACTCATCGAACACGTACGAAATAAACATGGATCAGACAAAATTGCCGAGCCCATAAAAACACGTCTAACCTTAGTGGCTGCCACAAAGTAAACTATGAATACAGCTGAAAATTGTATCATACTTCGGGGACATGTATACCAACATAATAGAACAAAATTTTGACAAATGGACTCTGCAAACACACCTCGTATATGAAATTTCCTAAAGAAAAACCAGACAGTTGGCATACATGGCATCCAAACCATACCCCACATTTCAGCGGAAATTCTATAGGAACTAACTGAAAGCTAAATGAGGGGAATGATTGTAAGACTACGATTGTCCAACCTGATAGGATGTGGGAATTGGAGAGTAACATGCGTGCTTCCAGCAATAGGCGAATTAGTATTCAGAGTAATTCTGCAACTACTTAGAGCGCATCTCCAGTTAACACAAACATGCGGGTCTCGGACTGAATAATCCTGCATGACAATGCGATGGCCCCCGCCCAATTATCAAAGTTTCGCCCATTAATGACGTTGTCTAATAAAAAGCGGGGGCAGAGCAAAGGAGGCCCCCGGATCTCGGTACGGGCTTGAATTGTTAAAAAAGTCTCCCTTCTGGGAACGTCATGGTGGCTGTAGGTTAAACCCAAATCGCGAGAAAGGTCCTAGGCCCATTGTAGAGTAGCAAACAAGTACTGGGTGCTGTAACCCTAAGATCGGCAAGAAGTTTTAGACCGGCCTCGACCCATACCAAGGGTGCAACTTGTGCCTCAAACACAAGTATTTGGTATTATGCTATTAATGTAGGTAGGCGATTGTAAGGTTCATCCTTGCTCCCATGGATGTATGGGCATCCCGTGAAATTAGGTCTTCCAGGTGTTCACATTAAACCCATGATTCGTTGCATGACCATTTATGAGTAATACGTGAAATAAAGATCTCCGCTACACTTGTTGTTATCGACTTCGAGAAAGCCTTCGACAGTTTGAATCGAGATGCTATATGGCGTGTTTTGCTCGGGCGAGGTATGCCAAACAAATTCGCCGGTATAATGAATGCATGAAATGCCACGTCCAACGTCCAAGTCCGCAGCGGAGTACTGCAAGGCTGCATTCATTCGCCATTTCTGTTCCTTGTTATAATCAGCGACGTGCTCCGTGCAGCACTATCGGGAACAAATATCAGACTGAGGTGGACAATGACATCATATCTGAAACATTTGGACTACGCTGATGACACTTATCAGACAAGATAATAGATCAACACCAAATGGTTCTTCACTTAGAAGCAGAGGCGTATAAAGTTGGGTTCAAAATAAATACCGTAAAAATGAAGGTCCTAATCACTTCCGTTTACAACACTTAAAATAACATCAACGCTGAAAACAAAACAAAACAAAAATTGCCAAACAATAAGTCAGAGAAGGTAGCCACCTTCCTTTATCCCTGGACGTGGAAAACAGGTTCAATAAAGCAAAAGTTGCGTTCGCTATGTTGGATAAAATCTGCAAAAGCAATGTTTTCAGCACTAAAGCCAAGCTGAGGCTGTTTCGATAGTACTTGGAAGGTGACTACAACTGTCACAAGGAAGCTGTAAAGCTTCATTAATAGCTGTCTACGACCTATTTTAAGGGTCTTCCTGAAGAGCGATTAACTTCATGAGATTACGGGACAGAAACCTATAGAAATCCAAATTCGAAGGAGAAAATGGCAATGGATTGGTCACACCTTACGGAACGAAAACAGTTCCATCTCGAAATATGCCATGCAATGAAAGTCATTTACCCAACCAGGCAGATGATTGTGCTGGAGAAGAACAGTTGAGAAAGAATCTGGATTACTGGGCTTATGTTGGAGGAAAATTTAGTGCATTACAGATCTCAGAAGATGATAACGCGCGTGTTTTGTGGACGCCCTATTCCCCACGAGGTATTGGAGGAACAATAAAAACAACAACCCAAAACAGAAGCCAAAATATTCCTGAGAAGATATGCTTGAATGGGGAGGCTGAAGACTGAGATGAGAGATGCTGTTGACACATACCAGCAAATGTTCGGCTTTGCATTCTGCAAAGTAAAAACAGGAAGTTCGAAAAGTTACAATAGTTAGGCGATCAAAGGATGCTACTGGAAGGAAACATTTTATCAGATGGCGAAAAGAATGTGGTAATACAATTTAACTCGAACCATCCACGGAAACATCATAGTAAAAAAGCAGTTGGTGCTAAGGATTTGGAAGAACCATTTCTTGCAAATGTTAAACAGTGAAGCCGATGAACCGCGAAAACTGTCATCCACACGACAAGTAAGGATAGTAATATCAAGACTCACAACCAAGAAATTAACTGGAGCCGAATGAAGCTAAGCTTAAAAGATCGAGAAAATGATCTAGTGAGGAGCATACGAGTATACCAGCTATCTATCTACAAAATTTGGTCAGAGAAGGGAATCTCACAGTAGTCTGTCAGAATTTGAAGAAAGGAGATCCCCTAAACGGTGTTAGCTATAGGGACATAGGCTTGCTAAATGTCATACATAAAACCCTCTCTCGTGTGTTCTGCGAACGTCTACGGCTGATTGTCATCAATTTGATAGGTCCATATCACAGTAGTCTTAAACTTGGCATGTTCACCTTACTTACTTACTAAGATGGTGCAGCAGTCCGGAGTGGACCAGGGCTTCAGCTAACATGCCTCTCCAGCTAGGTAGGTCCTTTGCCAGTTGCCTCCAGTTACGCACATGAATTTAGCTGAGGTCCGCTTCAACTTATGTGCGTCAACTAAGATGAAGACGTTCTCTAGTGCGTTGTCTCTCAGGGTTTGAGTTGAAAACCTTCTGGGCAGGGACGCTAATGTCCATGCTCTCTCTCTCTCAATGTGACCTAGCCATTTAAGCCGGATTATGCGATCCCTTCTGATGAGGTCGGCATCGCTGTTCAGCCCGTAGAGTTCGCAGTTGAAATGTCTCCTCCATTCTTATTTGATGCAAACGGGACGGAAAATTGCCCAAAGAATTTTTCTCTCGAACCGCACGAGACCATTTGCATCCATTATCTATCATCGACCTAATGTTATACACTCTGCGATTATTCACTATACACTGTGCGGCAGAGACATAGTATTTCAAAGATAGAAGGTCTCCCACTTCTCTATCCTTTTATGCGTTGTAGAGACACAGCAAAAGATTCACTGTGTAATCATCAGTCTCGGCATGCGAAATAAAAGCCACCTAGTAAGGGATCAAGAAGATTCAGGATTGCCTCGGTTTGTAAGCTTCTAGCCAAAGTCTTAAAGATCAGTCTACTAAACTTAAAATCGGTTAGAAAAGAAGGGTCAGAAGCGCCTATCTATGTAACTTTCCATATACTAATATAATAATAATAATCAATAATTAATAAAAACAAAAGGCAAAAACTGCTATTTCAATAGATTTATTGATTTTAAGCCCAAAACAGTGCGTAAAAAAACTTGGCATACTTACGGATCGTAGCACGTAAATCTGTCCCAAGTTAAGTAAAGTTCACAATTTTCTATTATTAAGATAAAAGATAATGAAAATGTTGGAAAATAAAATTGTTATACCGTTTAAAACTATATGAATTTTTATAACTCTGTACTTCACTTTCAACCGTCTGATGTTAAACTTGCAACTGATCGTGCAAAACCAGGTCACGATTGCTTTATCCATAAATGCAAACACTTCTAGCTAAATGAAAACACTTGTTCCGATACATTAATTTTTTGATTATGGCCAATCACTGAAAAGAACGTGGCGACAATTAACACGAAATCGGATATTTCCTAGGTGCCCCCATACCTATTTACTAATGGAAGCGCGTTCAGTTGGAGCAATTATTTTCCAAACCAATTTTAAGTTCAAGTAAAAAAAGCTGGATAAACTTTTATTAGTTTTTTTTTTTTTAAATTAATTTAAAATAGTGACTTAAACGGCTTCAATGGGTCAGACATGTTGACCATCACGCCCGCCTGGATTTTTGTTTTTAAAGAACTTTTCACTGAAGTGGGTATGACTACGCTTATGACGCCAAAGCAAATGTTAATGGGACAAAAAGAGAAAGAAAGATGTTTGGGCTCAGTGGCTATTTCGCTCCATGAGTGTCATCCAACATTTAATGGGGAGACTAAATAGTTTAGTGTAAATTGGCTTGATGTTGTACTTAGGCAACCATTCACCTCACGAGATTTTAGTTGCCCCAAAAAAAGTCTTTCGGCCACTGCTGGTATTGAACCCCGAAACGTCCGATTGGGAAGCCAATACACTACCACTTGAGCCACGGCCACCCAGTCTTTAAATCATACCTCACCTTATGTGGCGTGATTGAGTGGAAGGGGACTTCATGCAACTTGAAATACACAACATTAAAACTGCGCTAAATGGAGAAAGCTATTGGAAAAGGCCAGTATCAATAAAGAAACGTAAGGTTAAGGCAACAGAAGGCTATAGAGATAAACAAGGAAACATAGTAGTAGAGTCACCGTCGGCACTGAGAATATGGAAAAACTTCTACAGATTGTTAAGCCTCGAGGACAACCCAAATTCCGTAGAATAAAACATTCTACTTGGACGGTGAAATTCAAGAGATATCCGACCTTAAGTAAGAACCACAAGGCTGCTGGACAGGGCGGCCTATTTGTCGAACCAAGATTTGGTCAGTAGAAAGCATACCAGAAAAATGGAATCTTAGCATCGTTTGCTCTATCCACAGGAAAGAAGATCAATTTAAATGCGCCAATAAAAGAGGCATCAGCCTCCTTAACACCGCATACACCTGATGCCTATTATAGATTTTAATGCCGCATATGACAGCATTTGCGAGTATAGAGACGAACTATACAACTCGGGAATTAAGACATCGGGTCAAGCAGCTTTAAGTTTTAGAATTGCTGACCTGACATCATTTCGTGTGGTGGACGTGAGTGCTGTCTGTGTTCGTCCAGGCAGAATAAGGGATGTTGTTCGAATAGGCTTTCCAGGTTCTCAGAACTGACTGTGGCTTTACTATGACATTTCTTTCTCCATCCTAGCAAATTTCTGTTTTGGATTAATTCTTCTGATAGAACCTCTCTAAGGACTCGATCCAGCATATCTCTTCTTCTAAAAAGGATACATATAATCTTCCTTTCTTTTCTGCTGGTAGAGCAAGGCTGCTCGCTACATCTGCTGTTTTTCTAAACTTGTCTGTCTACATTCAACATCTACAACATCATCATCGCCTAAAAAAAGCGAATTCTCTTCCCTTTCTTACTACAGACACATTGCACTTACGTCCCTGCTTTCCAAGGTCGTGGAAACGCTGATAAACTATCAGCTTAGGAAATATCTCGAAACACGAAAACTTCCTAATGATCGGCATACGGTTTGTGTAGCAGCAGGTCGACTGGTGATTTGATGGCATGTCTTACCGAAAAATGGAACCAAAGCGAAGCAATATAGTTCCACTTGATATCTCTAAGGCAGAGTTTGACATCAGGCTGTTTTTTTTTATAGAAACTACCTTTCGGAACGTTCAATTCAAGCTGTCTTGGATGGTTTCAAGTCTGATGTTCGCAAAATCAATGCTGGTGTGCCCCAGGGCTTCGTTCTATCTCCGATACTCTTTTTAATTTTCATTAATGATCTCTTGTCTGCTACTTCTAATCCAATATATTCCTTTGCTGATGAGTCACGTTCCTGCTCTTCGACTGTAGAAAAAAAACGGCAGCGTATGTAAAGCTCATTAAATTCTGATATTAACAGCATAACTAATTGGGGAACCACTAACAAAGTAGAATACGAGGGTTGTCTGAAATGTTTCCGCCGCTATCTTTAGCGGCACTCGTAAATAAAAGCTAGTGAATGCTAGTTGTGCATCTTTTGACAGTTACTTGCCGAAGTTTCAGCCATTTTGGACGCGCAGTTTTTAGTGAGTGAGTCGATGTGAGTGTTTTTTTGTGAAAATGGAAAAAAATTGAGTATCGAGCTGCTATTAAATTCTTGTTTTTGAAAGGCAATACGCCTACGCGAATCAAAAATGAGTTGGGCTCTGTGTACGGGGACTCTGCACCATTATTTACCACAGTGAAATTTTGGGCAGCTGAATTTAAACGTGGCCGTAAGAGCTTGGGGGATGATGAACTTTCGGGACGTTCAAAAACTGCAACCACTGACGATAACATTGCTTAAGTTCACCAAATGGTGTTAGACGACCGCCGAATTAAAGTGAGAGAGATAGTAGAGGTTATGAAAATGTCCAAAGAACGTGCTTGTTACATATTAAATCAAGATTTAGGCATGATCAAGATGTCAGTGCGTTGGGTGCCGCGTTTGCTTACGTTAGATCAAAAACGTGTTCGAATGAACATTTCCAACGCTCTGTTGGCGCAGTTTTGGCGCAATAAATCCGAGTTTTGGCGTCAATTAATTACTGCAGATGAATCTTGGATACAACATTATACGCCCAAAAAAAAAATTCAGTCAAAACAGTGGACTGCAAAGGGCGAGCCGGCTCCTAAGGACTGAAACGAATAAAATCTGTAAATTTTAATACGAGCTATACTTCTAATGCGTAAAAATTGCAATCCCATTTTGTACCCAAATTAGCCTGTATATTCTCTAGTTTCAGTTTGTTATTGATTTTAGTTCGCTGCGGTTTAAAATATTTATAAAATATGAGTCAAGAGGAACGCCGTAAAAAGATCACCGACAAATGGCTCGAAAATACTTCGCGTCCAAACCATTTCATCGCAAAAAATTTAAACATAGCGCGCAGTACAGTGGATTCTGTTATTAAACGATATTTGGAGATGTTGACAGTTAAGCGAAAACAGAAAAGTGGAGCACATGATACAAATTTGGACAGGAAAATAGTGGGTACCATCGTAAAAAACAGGACTATGTTGCTCGGAAATGTAATACCAACCAAACAATGGTACAAAGATCTAAAAAACGTAACGGTCTAAAAACAGGAAAAAAACTAAAAATACCAAAAGTTACTGAAAAGCAAAAAAAAAAAGTCATAAAAATACGAGCCCGAAAGCTATACGAGTTGATCGGCAACAAGAAAGGGTGCTTGGTTTTGGATGACGAAACTTATGTCAAAGCCGACTTTACTACTCTTCCAGGTGCGCAGTTTTACAACTCGTTTGAAGCTGAGATTCTTCCGCAATCAACAACATCGATTGGGATGGAAAAATTCGGGTCAAAATATCTCGTTTGGCAGGCCATTTGCCAATGTGGTCACAGAAGCTCATCGTTTATTACAACGGGAACAACGGGAACAATTAACGGAGAAGTGTAAATTAACGAGTGCCTAAAAAAGCGGCTGATTCCTTTCTTAAACAAACACGAGGGTTCAACATTATTTTGGCCAGATTTAGCTTCAGCTCACTACGCTCATGTGACGTTGAGCTTTCTTGTTGCTAAAAATGTCGACTTTGTCCCAAAAGACATGAATCCACCCAATGTTCCACAGTGCCGTCCCAATGAAAGGCTTCGATCAAAGCTAAATTGAGGAAAAGTGAGCAGTGTGCCAACCACGTAAAAGATTTTAGTGCTAAATGGAAAATAGCGTCCAAAAAGATCACGGATATAACTGTCACCAATCTTATGAAGGACATTCGAAAGAATGGGAACACAAATAATTTTTTTTATTTTTTGTAATTGTGAATGAATTTAATAAAAACAGAATTCTAAAGCAAATAAAAGAAATTTACATGAATTATGAAAATATTTTATTTTTTTACTTTGAAGTTTCCAAATTTTATTCGTTTCAGTCCTTAAAAAAAGCAAAAACTGTTTTTTCGGCTGGGAAAGTGATGGCGACTGTTCTTTGGGATAGTAAAAGAGTTATCTTAATCAATTATCTTCAAAAAGGAAAAACCATTACAGGAGCATACTACGCATCACTACTTGTCAAGCTGAAGGCAGAAATTGCGGAAAAACGGCTACATTTGCAGAAAAAGAAAATCCTGTTTCACCAAGACAACGCGACGTCTCACACCTCAGCGGTTACCGTGGCGAAAATCCATGAATTACGGTTTGAACTGCTTGACCATCCGCCTTATTCACCAGATCTAGCCCCAAGCGACTTCTTTTTGTTCCCTCATCTAAAAACTGCGCTCGGAGGACAGAGATTTTCGTCAAATGAGGAGGCAATCACCTTCGTGAACAATTACTACCTTGATCAAAAAGTTCCCGCACCACAACACCGTGTGGCGCTCCCATTATTCCAGTTTGTTGCTGACATTCTCTCTAAATTTTAGCGTCATATCTTGACATTTGCAAAAGTTACGTAGCCAAGAGTACATCTATATCTGAGTGTGTTGGTGATTTTTTACAATTTTAGAAATGAATTTAAATTTGTAACAACGAAATTGTATTAAATTTTGCGTAAAAAACGGATTTAATGGTGCGCGAACGTTGGAAATATAGGAAAAGTGTTCCGGCAACGATTCTCTAAAGAAAACGGTCATTTACCAGTGGCACGAGCGGTTCAAAAGTGGTCGTAAGTCAATCGAAGATGATGAACGCAGTGGCCGCAGACCATCGACATCGAAAGCCGACGAAAACATTGATGAAGTAAAAGAAATGTTGGTCAATAATCGCAAATTAACCATCAGAGAGATAGCGGAGAACTTGAACATTACCTATGGATCCGTTCAAGACATTTTGGTTAATGATTTGGGTTTCCGTCGTGTAGCAGCAAAGTTGGTGCCAAAAGACCTCAATTTCATGCAAAAAAAGAGACCGTGTTGACGTTGCAAAAGAGATGATTTGCGAGGCTGAATCCGACCCTACATTCATCAAAAGGATCATTACTGGAGATGAGACGTGGGTTTATGAGTACGACACGCAATCCAGATATCAGGCAAGTGAATGGCGTCCGCCAAATGAGCCGAGACCAAAAAAACCACGTTTTCAGTCAAAAAAGAAGGCAATGCTCACGGTTTTCATGGATGGCAACGGTGTAGTGCATCATTAATTTTTGCCAAAAGGCCAGACAGTAAACAACGAGTATTGTTTGGGCGTTATGAGACGTTTGCGTGAAGCAAATCGCCGAAAGAGACCAGAATTGTGGGCAAAAAACTCGTGGATTTTGCACCAACAGCCACCGAATTTGGCTCCCTGTGACTTCTTTCTGTTCAACCGAGTTGAAAAACCACTACGGGCAACGCGTTTCAGCAGCCGCGAGGAAGTAAACAAATTTGAGAAAAAATGTCTTGTATCATTGTTCGGTCGGAAACTTTTTAGTCAACCCTCGTATATTGCCTTCTAAACACAATGCTGTCTGCTGTTGTTAAAGCGAAATTTAAACAGCCAACCATTATCCATGAATAACACTTGCATCGTAAACTTTCCATTCTCGGTATGTGTGTCAGTGACAACTTACATTGGAATGACAACAAATTTGATGTCGCCAAAAATGCTGCAAAATGTCTAGGTTTCCTCAAGCGATGTAAGAAATACTTTTCCCCTTCTGATCTGGCCTCAATATATAAGGCAATACTCCGCCCAAAATTGGAGTACAATGCCCAAATCCGGTCAGGTGCTCCTAAAACATCTCTGCACCTGCTAGATAGGATTCAAAACCGTGCGATAAAGCTCATAGGTGATACTACACCCTGAATGACTCGAACTGCAACCAACTTCAGACTGCTATAATTTCCAAACCGTTCATGACAGTGAGCTCAAATTTTGACACATGACAGATAATTTTATTATTTACAAGCCTTTTAAACGATTTGCGTCTCAGTTGTGTTGAACAATTTTTATCCGCGATGGAATTCAAACGTGATAGTGTGATTGCTTTATACTATTTGGCTGGAAAACCACAAGTAGCTATGGTTAGAGCCCTCCAGCACCTCAACGTGAATAAATCATTTGTGTCTCGAACCATAGTTCGTTACCGTGATACTGTCAGCGTTGCAAAACGCCATGGAGGTGGTCATAAAAAAACAGCAACATCGCCATAAATGGTTCGGAAAGTGAAGGTTCGAATTGAGCGAAATCCGCGTAGAAGTGGAAGAAAAATGGCTCGTGAGCTCAACATATCGTTGGAACGGATGCACATACTGAAAAATGAGCTCGGACTCAAGCCATTGAAGTTTCAAAAAGTACACGATCTTACACCGCAACAGAAAAAAGTTAGAGTCGAAAGAGCGAAGGAGTTGCTACGCTTGCACGAACGTGGTGAGTTGCCGAATTTGGTTTTTTCCGATGAGTCACCATTTGTTATCGAGCAATATGTCAACAAACAAAATAACCGAGTTTACTTGCCAGAGAGGTTCTTCGAACATTTACACCTTCGGACGGCCACCAGAAAGCAGGCAGCACCGATGGTGATGGTTTGGGCCGCCATAACCGCCGATGGTCGCTCTCCGTTCGTATTTTTGGACCGTGGAGTTAAAATCAATGCGATCGTATACCATAAAACTGTCTTAGAGGCAGTACTGAAGCCCTGGGCAAACAATCATTTCGGTCGGAGACCGTAGACATTTCAAAAAGACTCGGCACCGTCTCACAAAGCGCGCGTCAACCAAGATTGGTTAAAAAACAATACTCCACACTTCATTTCTTCGACACAACGGATTGCAAATTCTCCGGATGCAAATCCGTTGGATTTCTCTGTCTGGAGTATTTTGAAGGCGAAGGTTGGCACTAAAAAATACCAAAATTTGGACCACCTAAAACAAGCACTTCGCCGGGAATGGGCCAAGATACCGCAGAGCCACTTGCGTGCAGCATGCGATGTTTTCTTCGGCCGTCTCAAGGCTATTATTCGCGCCAAAGGTGGACATATTGAAAACTACTGATACAATTTGAAAATCGATGTATTTTCCAACATTTTTTGTTTTAGCACAATAAAATTTATCAAAAAATAAAAAAATTATAGCATTTTAAAAAGTTGGAGTTAGTATCATTCACCCTGTAATATTAGTCAGCCAATTGGCACCCTCGAACACCGACGCTATGTCTCCTGTCTCACTTCATTTTATCGCTATTACCACCACCAGTGCTGCATTGAAATCACCAGTAGCATTCCGCCCATTCAAACTTTCAACCGTAACACCGGTCTCACTATGAATGATCATCTTACCTCAAACCGATTTTCGGACGTACTCTAAAATATCGTGATTCGCTCCTAAGCCATACAACTCGCTTATGGAATGCCCTGCAGAGCTCTCTGTTTCCTGGTTGTTAGAACTTGTAAACATTTAAAACCAACGTTCATCGGTGCCCCTCTTTTCATCCTCCCGAAATTACCTTCCTTGAGCGCGCGCTCAAAAAACTCTTTAATTGCTCTTTGGCAGTTAACGTTCAATACTGTTGGGAAAAGGGAAACTCGATCAGAAAATCAGAAAAGATTCTGGCGGTCTCTTGCGATTGTAGCCGTTCGATGTTGAACTTCCTTACAATCGTTCTCTGGCTTTGGGCTGTTACGGATAAGATAATGGTCCAAGTCGAAGTTAGATGCTCAGATCGGATATCCAAAACACTGGAGCAGAGCATTGCGTCGGTTATAACATGATCAACTTTGTTGACGGTTTGTTGATCAGGAGTCAGCTTTCATATCCCTCTATGGATATCAAACCGTGTGCCGGTTATAGTTACATTAGTTACAAAATCAATATGCCTGTGCCCGTGTCCGGAGGTGATGACGTGGAAACTGTATTTTCCGATCCTGTTACCAGAGATACTCTCATTGCCTAGGGCATTGCTCCTAGGTGTAGTTGAAGAGCTCATTGAAGCAGTCTATGTCGTCAGGCGTTCGCATACATGCCTGAAGCTCAAGACTTATTCATCAGGTCCTCCTGCGACTGATGTCCTTGTGGCACCGGTTGTCTGTAATATTCTCCATAGTACGATAGATATCACAGTTTTTCATCCTCTTTTTGTCCGGCCTTTATACGAGTATAAATAAAATTTATTTTAAAGTTACTCTCAAAATTTACCTCTACGTGTGATTTTCTTAATCACTGCTGGAGCAACTACTTCCTGTTTATGTACATATGTCTCTGTTGGATAGTCCTTTGAAAATACAGAAAAAAGCAAAAATGTAATGAGTAAACGTTTACACTAACGGTAAGGGATGATTTCCACAAGAGGAAATGCCAGCCATTTCCTTTGAAATTCACCACTTGATTCAAAAACTATCATCAGTTGTTCTATCCCAATGTTGAATTCGCTCTTATCCTACACACACTCAAAAATAAAAAAAAACCCTCAAAACTGTATCTGGTGCATTTCAATCTCCAGTCGCATGCGTTAACAACAACCTTTCTATGGATACTTCTTTCGCGCGTTGTGACTCAACTCCACCGTTCAGTGGTTGCATTCAGGTGATGGTACAACATCTTTAGCTTCTGACGAGGGTATAAAAAGGTCGCAACTCTTGAAATTCTTCCATTAGTTTTGTTACCGTTGGCTTAGTTACATTTATCCCTGCCTGGACTAGAAATAAAGTAGAAACAATTTTCTTATCTGTTGAAATGTCTGTTGGTTAAAATAAGGATTCCTAGTGTTTTTTTTTTTTTAATTTTGGCTAAAATATAGTTTCTCGGTTATGAAAATTGATTAAAATTTTGAAAAAGCAGAAGAATTGAGTGTGCTTCAAGGTAAACGGTTTCAATTTTGTGGCTCGTGCTGGAAGTGCTAAAAGGATAATGTGCTTTATATAGTCCTAGATTAGGGCTCATAGTATAAAGGTATGAACCAAGTTTTGTTAAAAAAAAAACCTGAAATATGAAAAAGTGTTTTTCAAAAATTTTACATTTATTATCGAAATATTTAATAATTATTCCGTGGTAATAAAAAAAAATCAACTTTTAAGGAAGGAAAAACTTTCTAAATTCGAAAATAAATTGCAATTTTGTCCAAAAGATATTTTTTTAAATCGCAAAAGGAAATTTTGAAATAAGATCCTGTTGCATTTCTTTTTTCTAATTAAATAAAAGTATTTTTATAAATTTAAAACATATTTTTAAGAGAATCCAGTTGAATAGTATGCAGTGAAGACCCTACATTTAAGTAAAAAAAATATTTCAATATTCTTTTGTAATGGCTTATGGCAAAATTTATTAAGTGAATTCCCTTTAACAATTCCTCCAAAAAAAATTCTAACGTTTTTAAAGGATTCAAAATATATATTTATTAATTTAGATAATTTTTTTTACTATTAAAAAATTATATTGTATATATTTTAGGAAAAAATGATGGGCGTGGTCTCTAATCATCGTTTGAATTTAAATTTTTATGATAGTCTTTCCCATTTCATTTCAAAATCGACAAGAAAACTTTCAATTCCTTCAATACGAGTATCGTCGACGAATTTTAAATATTTTTAAATAAATTAATTTTTTTAAGAAAATCATATAGCATAGACGGAAACAAAAATTCAGAAAATATAAAGTTTAATACCTTTCTCATATAACTTTCTTAAACTTTTATAAAGTTAAGTTATAAATTAAAACGAGGGATTTTTCGTGTATAAAATTTTAAATTTTTGAACAGCCTATCTCAGGGTTTGGTTTACTGTCTTTTTTAAATAATATGCTTTAAAAAAATTGATCCATAGAAAAGCTGTTAACTATGACTTAGAATTTTGAAACCTGGGAGACTGGAGAAATCTTGAAGCAAATAAACATTTTGTGCAATTTTGATTTCATTAGAACGAACTTGGATGGGATTTATAGCGAAAATTATTCAAAATTCTTAGAGTTTTAGGGTTCTTTTTTGAGCTTAACTTTATAAAACAAACATCGTATTATGTCGTATACTCAATTACCTTAATTGCTCTACAGTCCCAGTTAGACTTGGATCTTATCCAATAAAATGCTCCTGTTAGGATTGTCTTTGTCCAATTCCCTCCAGATATACAGCCCAATATGGTTGGCATCCCCATCTAGTTTGTAAATCTACCTAAGTCGTAGTCTTCCTCTTCTCTTAGATTCTTCTACTTGGAGCGGTGATATCTATTCGCCTTAAATGATCAGGTGACTGATATCCACTTTTCTTGGCAAGACAATGTTGTAATACAACTCGTACGACCGGCAGCGCGTATGTCGGCTATTCTTAATTACTTATCAGGCTGGCAACCCTTAGAGGGTCAAAGTCTGAGCAACTATAGCCTTCTATCCATTACGGCCGCGGGCGTGCTGCTTCCACGCCTGATCTTTAAGCCGGAGATTCGGTCCTCCTTTTCTTCTCAAACCTGGTGGATTTGCTTCGATGTGGTCGAGGCAATGAAGTAGACGAATTTTTCCCTTCCTTAGTATGTACACACCTTTGTACAGCTCATAGTGTCCGTGGTTGTGTCTTCTTCTCCATACGCCCTCCTCACAGACAGGACCAAATATGTGACGAAGCATTTTTCTTTCAAAAGAGCCTAAAACTTGTTCCACTGTCTTACTTGTCGTCCAACTTTCGGCTTCGTAAAACAGGACTGGCAAGATTAACGCTTTTTGGACCATGATTTTTACTCTTGTAGTTGTTTCGACAGACCGAAGTAGCAGCGGTTGCCTTGGGTTACTCTTCGTCGAATCTCCATCATAATGTCGTTTGTGGAGTTAACATTTCCCCCGAGGTTGGTGAGCTCCTTGACTACCTCAAATAGTTGTCGATAGTGATATTTTGTCCTAGGTGATGTGCGACGGCATGGTTTTTATATTGCGTTTTTTCCTCATTCACTTTAAGACCGGCTTGTTTAGCCTTAAATGCTTGCCGTAAATGCTTCAATTACGGCACGGTGGGAACGTGCGATTATATCAATATCATCCGCGTACCGCAGAAGTTGGTTGGACTTGGAGAAAATAGTACCTTCCGTGTTGACTTTTGCCCGTCGTACTATCTGCTCAAGTATTAAATTGAAGAAGTAACTTGCCGAAATCCGGTGAAGGTTTGGAATAATTCGGACATTCTACTTCCACACTGCACGGCGCATCACGAGTTTTCCAGTATTGTGCGATACATCCGGATCAGTTTTCCCGGGATCCCAAATTCGCTTATTGCATTATATAGGATGCTATAGTGCGAAGGATGCTGTCATGTGCGGTTTTGAATTCGATGAAAAGGTGGTGTATGTCGATTTGGAACTCATTGGTCTTTTTCGGGATCTGTCTTAATCTGCAAATTTGGTCTGATGTCGATTTGCCGGACCGGAAGCCGCTCTGGTATTGGCCGATTTGTGCGGTGCAATACGGTTTCAGACGTTCACACAGTACACTGGATATGATATTATAGGCGACGTTAAGTAGGGATATACCTCGATAGTTGTTATAGGACATAGGATTGCCCTTCTTGTAGATGGGACAGATAGAGCTGATATTCCAGTCGTCGGCCATGATTTCGTCCTCCCCTGCTTTGCAAACGATCTGGTGCATGTTCCTTGTCAAATTATTGCCTCCGGCTTTAAAGAGCTCAGATGGCAGGCCATCCGAGCAAGCGGCTTTGTTCTTCTTCAACTTTTGTATAGCTGTGCCGACTCCTTCTAAGCTGGGCGGAAGAACTAATTCTTCAACTTGAGATGTGTTCTCTTCTTGCTCTATCACTCTATCTAGGTCATGTCCATTATTAAGCAACTGCTGGAAGTATTGCTTAAATACATCCACAATTCCCTGTTGGTCAGTGACGAGATTACCTTTGCAATTTCACAGTTCTTGGAGACCCGTTTTAAAGCCATTGGCTAGGTTTTTGGTCTTTTTAGAAAAGCTCCTGGTGTCTTTCCTTTTCCAGCAATCTTCGATATCCGTGAGCTGGCCATTTTTTTTCTGCAGTAGACTTTTCTCCTCCCTTCTCCTGGACTTATACTCATCCCATGCTGCTCTAGTAACGCGTTGCAGCGTTTTCCTGTATGCCACATCTGCCACATTCATCATCATACCACTGATTTCTTTTTCGGAGTGGTTGGTAGCCTAAGGTGTTTTCGGCCACCACCTTGATGGAAGTGCGGCAATATGACCATATGTTGTTGACTTCTGTGGTAGGCAATGGCATATTGGAGAATTTTTCGTCCAGGCGCTCTCTGTAGTCTAACCTCCACGTTCTGCCTGTCAGTAAACTGTCTGGATAAGGTTTTGAGTCTTGACAGCAGTCTACTTTTGTGTCGGTGCGGTGCGCCTTCGTTGGGTGTGTGTTCATACCGGGGTATAGTAATGTCCATCCTTTGTTTAATTGTTTAGTCCATTTGTTTTAGGTAAATGTCGATTTTGCTGACCTATTCACTAAGAGGTGTGCGTCTTGCTACTAATGGTTGCTTTGTGGTGATAGGAAGACTTAATAGTCAGATACCATAAAATCCTTAAGAGATCAAACTAAATATCAAAAACGTTCTCCCTATGTTTAACTGTCGATATACGAGTATGAAGGTAGCCCAAACAGTTTTTGTATTAACATATATGTAAATACAATAATACTCGCGATAGCGATAACCTACGGCTGGGAAAAGGATTGTGATAAGGCTTCTTCTGGTGTAGCCCAACATATAACCACAAACTCTTATTGATTTAGGAACTGACCCAGTCTGCTACGGTTAGACTCCACAAGTGGTTGGTCGGGATTGAGCGGGCTCCAGTATACGAGCCAAGAGAGAGAAAAAGACTTTTCTTTAAATCGTTATAATAGATTTTATTTAATTTTTTATAGTTAAAGGCCCGCTATGTAACCAAAGGATGCGACCTCTATTGTTTGGAGTATTTCTCTATCTCTGCTCGTATACTCTTCTTCGCTATCATATGCGGAAAGCACCGTATACAGGGCGTAATAAAGCAGCGGTGGGATGTGTGCCCTACCTTATCGCAGGTTTGACAAATAATTCTGTTCGAGGGACTGGCAAAGTTTGGGTTGCTGTAGCAAGTGACAGATTTGTGTCCGACTTTATTACATGTCTGACAAATGGGCCTGGGAGAAGAATTTACAGTTTTCGTGGACCTGTTGGAAATTACCTGAGACGCAGTGGTCCACTCGAGACGAGCCGAATGCTCCTCTGCGTAGGAGACTGCTCGTTTCAGGTCCTTTTCGCCGTGGGTTTGAACCATAAATTTGAGGTTCTGGTTCCTAAATCCATCCTCGAAAACTTGGATGGCCAGACGATCGTTGTCGTCGGCTAGGAACCGTTGGACAGTTTCCGACGAATTCTACACCGAATTCTCAGATTGTTTTGTCTGCCCTTTGTTGCACCCTCACCAACTCATGCTGTACCGATGACCGCGACTTTGCTTCCCTGAATTGGTTCTCCATTTCAGATACTGAGTCGTTCCATTTAGTGAAAGATTTTAGTTGGACTAGCTCGAATGCTGGTCCTTGAAGTCTAGTTTTCACAAATTCTAGGAAAAACTTGTGTTCTGGCTCTGTTTTTATTGAGGTAAACAGAATGTTACCGCACCGATGAATTTGTGCAATTCTTCTGGGTTTCCGCTGAACGCCGGACTGATTTTATACTCTGGCATGTTGGTGTCAGGGTCTGAATAATCGTTGTTGGAAAAAGGTAAGTGTTCAAAAAGCTGCAGAATAGCAGCCTGTTTACGGTAGTAATTTTTGAGGGGGAAGGAGGAGCAGCGTTAGTAGGCTCAAAGTTCTTAAAAGATTTGTTTTTTTTTTTTGTAAAAATAGCTTGCTCAGATTTCAAAGGATGCCTTCTATAAAGAATTTTGTGCAAAGATCAAATTCAAAGTCTTCAAAACGTACAAACCAGTTATACTAGAAATCGGATGGACTATGAGAGGAAAGACTCACTTCCAAAATAACTTTACCAGAATTGGTTCGCCACAGATGATGTCACCAGATCATCAAATGGGCTAAGCACCGGTTCGCGTGACAGATGAAGTCGCTAAACATGGTGTTGCATCTTTCACTGTCGGCGAGCGCCGTCGATTATATCCAGTTATGCTGCAAAAAGGTGGGTGCCGATGTTGTAATACCATCGTTGCAGTATGGAGAATACTTGCGCTCCCTTCGAAATCTCTTCGGTCTTAAGGCGGTAGTCACTTGTCCAAGGTTAAATTTTGAAGGTGCTTAAGGATTTTTTTTGCGGAAAATGATAATTATGCGTTATTACTTAGCTAATGAATAATATTGAGTATATAACATAATTCGCGCGGTTTTTTTTCAAAATTTGAACAAAATTTATATAAGAAAAACGTGTACAATAGTATTATTCAAAGTATTGCCCATCTGAAGCTATGACTTTTTCCCATCTTTCTGGAAATTTGTGGATCCCATCCCAAAAGAACTGCGCCGGCTTGGCAGCCAAGAATGAATCAAGCCAATTTTTGATATTCTGCTCTGATGTGAACCGTATTTCAGTGAGGACGTTCTGCATCGACCGGAACAAATGGTGGTCAGAAGGGGCAAGGTCTGGGCTATAAGGCGGGTGGGGCTTACCCCTATCCACTGTTTTCCAAATAGTTCTTAACCGGAATAGCAACGTGGGACCGAACGTTGTCATGATGGAAAACTATTGCCTCGTGTCTGGTCGCATATTCCGGGCGTTTTTCGGCCACTGCTCTCTTCAAACGGATTAATTGTGTTCGGTAGCGTTGTCCATTGATGGTTTCACCCGGTTTTAGCAGCTCATAATACAGAACACCCATCTGATCCCACCAAATACAGAGCATTACCTTCGCGCCATGGATATTCGGCTTTGGCGTTGATTTGGCTGGTTGGCCGGGTTTCACATATGATTTTTTGCGCTTGGGGTTGTCGTAATGCATCCATTTTTCATCACCAGTAACAATCCGATGCAAAAATGACTTCGTTTTGTGGCGTTCCAGCAGCATTTCGGACATGCAAAACCGCCTTTCGACGTCTCTCGGCTTGAGTTCATGTGGAACCCAATTTCCTTGCTTTTGAATATATCCAGCTGCTTTTAAACGTTTTGAAATGGCTGCTTGAGTGACACCCAAAGATACTGCGAGCTCTTCTTGTGTTTGGCAACAATCTTCATAGAGTAATGCTTCCAGTTCTTCATCTTCAAACTTTTTTGGCTGCCCAGGACGTTCATCGTCTTCCAAGCCAAAATCACCACTTTTAAATCGTGCAAACCACTTTTGGCACGTTCGCTCAGCTAGCGCATGTTCACCATAAACTTCCACCAAAATACGATGACTTTCGGCAGCAGTTTCTTCATGAAGAAGTTCGACATATTTGAGTGAAAAAAAATTATTGTTGTTTACGTTTCAAATGAATGACATATACTGAACTGACGTACAATGACAGTAGCTTTCCAACGCATATTCCAATGGAATAATAACAATTGAATAATACAGGTTACGCCATCTCTTAGCACAAACCGCACGAACAAAGTTATAGACCCAATACAAAAAAAATTATATTCTAACGTCATTTTGGTGAGGTAAAGTGAGGTAAAAAAGTAGGTGGCTAGATCCCCTGATTGCTCCTTTTGTAATCATCTGAAATAAAAATTCCAAAAAGATTATTATTCAGTAGGGTTGTCATTCTGTCCCGTAGCAGATTTAAAAGATTTGAGTGAAAAATAACAAAATGGCGGCCGTGTAAAAAAAAAATACCGGACAGAACCATTCATGTGTAGAATATTGAGTTAAAATTTCAGCCGAATCGGTCCTATAGTTTTTTTTTTAATAGTCTTGGCCGACGGATAAAAAGCAGTTTCGAAAAAACGCGTTTAAAGTTTGAAGAAGAAAAGAAAATGCAGGGTACGCTCTCCCCTATTATTTGCTGTAATTTTAAAATGACTTAGTGTATCGGTCTACAATTTTCACAACACATTCTCAAACTTATTAAACATTGAAAATATATATACCTTAAAATATGGTATAATCACATAGTTCAATGTTTTGTTATATAAACTCTATAGTCACGGCAAGTGTACGGTCTTAGAGTAGCTTAAAATAGGTTCGAACACGAAGGGTATCTTCAAAATTCTCCTAAATATCCTGCCCTGTTACTGTCAGTCAAGGAAGAGCCATCTCGTTCATTGTAAGACTAATTGACTTCTTAAAATTTACATTATCCCTGCTTTATAAACGACGAATGAAATGCGAACTAATAACTAAATTCACATAACTCCTCACCAACTTAATTATTAAGTCAATTGTTGATTAAAAAAATCATAAAATCAGTTGATTAGTTAGCAATTTATAACAAGCCTATGCATATTCCCTACATGTTTTAATACTTAAAAAATCTATCCGTATTTATAAGCAGAACAGATGCAATTAAATGTTATCGTAGAATTATTAAAAACTAGTGCAACTAGAATAACAAGTGCACTTACTTCCCTCAAAAGAGTAAGTCAGTTTGGAAAGTGAGAGTGACTAATAGCTGACTGAATGTACTAAGTTTATTCAAAGCAGATACGAGTACATGGTATAAGATTACTTACGAGTATGTACGTTGCGAAAATAAATAAATATTAATTTTAATGTAATTTTTTTGCTTTCTTGATTGTAAAGAAATTAAAAGGCAGCTACTCAGACAGTAGGCAAATTTCGAGTAAAGATTAAGTCTGTGTTTTGCGTGAACACCTGTGACCCATGACATCCATGGGGCCGGGATACACCTTGTCAGCGTTCACCATCTGTCGATAATACCAAAATCGTAACCTGTGTTGAGAGCACAAGCTCTTACCGATCTTAAGATCACTTCAGCCAGTATTTATTTGCTACTCCACATCGGATCAACCAACTAGTGGAAGCCCCTTCAACCACAGTCACCATAACGCCTCACTAGGGGGCCTCTCTCAAGTTAATCCCGGATCGAAGTCTGAGCCCTGACTTCCCATGGTACCGCTTTTAAGACCTGGTGGTACTAGCCGTCCATGCCCCTGAACAGGGCCTTAGTACCGGCCTCTCATAATGCAACTGGTCAAATCGTATTACGAGTACAAAAGTGTTTTTCGTAACTTAAGCTCACGGAATGTCCATACATACATCCATGAGGGCCAGGATATAGACGCCTAGCCAGCACTCACCATCCCTAGATACAAAGTCGGACCTGTGCTGAGGGCGTAAGTTCCACTCTTAGTATGAGTTGGGGCTGACGTAAAACCTCTTGCGGATCTTACGGTCATGGCACCCAGCATGACCGTTGATCCACAGCGGATCAACCAAATATGAAAGACCCTTTCTGTGAGTTAAACCACAGCCACCGTGATGCTCCTACTAGGGGGTTTATCTCTTTCAAGTCAGGCCCGAACCGAAATCCGAGGGGCTCTGACTCTCATGGTATCGAGTTTTAAGTCCTGGTAAGGTCTACCGGTAGTCCTGCCACCCAATAGGACCTTATGATCGCCCGCTTTTAACTGGTCAAATCGTATCAACTTTCAGTGGCGTTAAAATCTGGAAACCATTAGCATAAGCACTACCCCCGTTTATTATTAAACTACGTCATTGATGGGCGTAGCCTTGATAATTGATCGGGGTCCCAAGTTACTCAGACGGTAGTTAAGTATTTTATTTAGTTGACTTTGGTTTTGATTGTAGCTTCAGGTAGCTGTATTCCAAAGATTCTTAATCTAATACTAAAATCAAGAGTAGAGAAAGTGTTTTGAGGTATCACCCTTGTCTCTGCAGGAAGATCAGATGTTTGCATTGGTATCACTTGGCGCTAGGAGCCGCTTATAGCATCTGTGAGCTTTCAACTACTCCCAGAGAAAGTGGCAAGCTTGGCTGCTTGTAGCAAATGTGTTGAGAGATGCTTTTGGTTTGTGTACAGCTCAAAAAATACAGTTGTAGATGGTCTTCTCTAGCAAGATCGAGTAGAGCTCATTTTCAAGGTCATATGATGGATCCAGAAAAGATGAAAAGATTAAAACGTAAAAAGCAGTCATTTTCTCGAACTCAAAGAATGATTGGCATCCAATGACGTTCATGGTTATTCTGCCTCATGTTAACTAAGTAACCAAGGTCGATAGGGTAAAGCTGCGAAGATATCTAGGTCTTTGGTAGGTAGACAGTAATTTTTCTCGGTGTAATAAGAAACCACATTTTCCTCGCGAGAAACGAAACAAATCCAATATCGATCTGACTCCGACTACTTTGACTAGAAAATTGGCCTTATTCCCAATTTTTTAAACTCGGTTAGATTCTCACCGATCGCAAATATCAAGACAATATAATATATAAGAACTCCTTGAATCAAAAGATGATATCTCATCATCTCTTCAAAGTAGAGACATTTATAATAAATAACTTAGGGCCAACGACCGAGCCTTAAGGTACGTCAACTTAAAAATTGGGGAATTTATAATGCTATTGTAAATATTCCATACTTTTTTGTCGCCATATGACAACGGCTTTTATTGCAGAATATTGCCACAGTTCCTTCCCCTGTTTGTCGTAAAAGTGGACTACATAAATGTGAAAAAATCATATTGAGGCATTTTAACACTTAAAATGAGCATGAGGCCTATTATTATCTAATGAGACTATTCGATGTCTGTTCCTGGAGACAGGTGGGCAAAAAAAAACCGGATATATTATATATTCATACGTCCATGCTCAACAGGACCACATGGCTGAAAGAAGAATAGCACGAAAATACTAGTGAACGTATGTGAATACACTAAGTACACCGCCGGGTACCGCCTTTTCACAATGGAGCAGTGATTCGAAATAGAAAAAATTCGTATCAAAGGCGCGCAATATGATGCTTTTCAAAAATAAATTACGTATCGCAAGCTGGAACTGCGATAAAATTGATAATTTAACAAGAAACTTGTAATATTGTTAGACAGAAAGTAATCGGAAAAAGAAATATTTTGGCGTGACTTTGACGAGCTTTTAAACGCAATATTCAGTGCAGATTTAAACGTCGGGGAATCAATAGAAAGACTATCACGCAGAAAGAGGTTTTGAAACAAGAAGCTCTGCGAGAGAAGATATATGTATCGTACTAAGCTCATATAAGTCACACGGTCTTACTAAACTAACTACGCTTTCATCAATCATGGCTGGCAATTGATTACATAATGCAACAGTGCACACAAAACCCATTTAGACTACCATCTATGGTAGAATAGCACAAAACTGGACCGGCAAAAGATCGTAAAGTGACTTCTGACTTCTGACTTCTGCTGTTTGAATTTTTCATGAAGAAACCCGACCAAAGCCGATATCATCCAAAAACCTAAACAAGAAAAAAGGCCAACTCTGCGCGCCAGATTTGCACCTTAACTAAAAAGTGCACCAGGTATGTGAAACAACTTCGAAGAAAAATGTAAGCATACTGAAAGATTTCAGTATTTCAAAAGGCCGGCTGCACATAAATAAAGAAACAGGATGGTGGAATCCTATGCATTACAACTTGCAAACATTTAAGACCAAGGCACATCAGTATCTCTCTTTTTGAACAAGCATTTTAAGGGTACTCAAATACCTTGAGCAGAAAAAATAGCGGTAAGGAGCAAAGGGAAAGCCTCTCGAGGATAAACTGAGTACAGCGAAACCGATAAAGTGCGTTTTGAGTTTGGTTATAAATGTTGCAAAAACGGATGAGTGGTGATCAGGTACCTAAAGAGTGTTGTTGAGAAGTTGAGAAGTTTCGTGTCCCAATGTAAAAAGCCAAAGGCGACATGAGAAATTGCAAAAAATATCGATCGGTGAAACTCGTCCCATCGTATGTGGGATAAAGAGAGTACTAGACTGTCGACAACCCAATATGCAACATGGCAGTTTAACCGGGTTTGTTGGAGGTCGTTCGACATATGACACCTACGGATCATTATGGAGAAACATCTCGAGGCTTCGGGAGACCTGAATATCGTCTGCATCGACTTGGAAAAGCGTTTCACAGATCTTTGAAAAATCTTATTTGGACAGCGCTAAGTTTTGAAATGTACCTAAAACGTATATTAGAATGATTCGTACGAGTAATACATACTATTACGTTCAAACGAAAGTTAAATGCCCGCCGGGAACAACCGGAGAATTCGTAGTTAAAGTTGGAGTACACCAAGAGAGTGTAGAGCAATATTGGACGACCATTTAAAATAAATTTCTTTGAAAAAAGGATAAATATTCATTAGCTCCAGAAATGTGTATACAGTTTCCCAAATACAATAAATTACACCAGCATCGCTGTTCAAAATATTGAAGGGATAGCTTCGTGGGAAAATTCGACGTTGATATTACAGTTTGGTCTTAATCCTTCCACCATCTGAACAGTTTTGTGAAAAGACCTTGACCTACACTCTATAAGACCCAGGTGGTACTGGAATAAAAGCGATTAGTGGCAATGGGAGTCTGCAGATGAGACTCCTGAGCAATTTGAAGTCGATCCCTATATTTATATTTATTGAAAAATCAGGAGGCCCACTTTTGGATCAATTACCTTGTGAACAAGTAAAATTGCCGTTCTAGATTAAAGTAAGGGGATCACTTGCACTTATATATAAGATTCACTGTTTCCTGTGGTTCTTACAACGGTGGCACCATCGCGATTACGATGCAAAGCTTGTGTTGCAGTCTATAGCCAGCATTACCGGACAACGATCAGTGTTTTTGACATGGATATGTTTTGCGCTGGGGGTCAAAATCTTTTTCTGTGCATTGTTTTTGCGTTACCGTCTTTTTTTCATTGCATATCATTGCATTGCACAGTATCTTTTAATTGTGTTGATTTCCTTGGGTTTGTCATTTATGAACAGTAACAACAAGTTAACTCCCAATGTAGACACTTGTGTCAATCCAAAATTAATCGGTTTTTCAGCTGAAAAGTTGTCTTTAAATTTGGTCACCTGCGAACGTCTACTAAGGTTAGGTGGATATTATATGAGTTCCAGGAAGAGTTGCACGGCAACAACACTACACCTAAAATTGAAGATAAGACGAGAATTATCAAAAAGGCTGTTCTAGCAAATCGCCCGAAAAACTCGAGTTTAAAATTTGCAAACATAAGTGATTCGTTAGGGAATGTACGATTATACGAGCAAGAAAAACTTCATTCGCATTTCTTTAACTATGGTATTGCGGTCGAAAAACTGAGCATACGTTCAAGGATCAAGATCATCGGTAGAATTTTGGAAAGCGGTTCAGTTTGCTTGTTGGAGTACTTGCGGGACAGTTAAGAGACTGTTTTAAAACTCTTCTCAATGTGCCACAATATGCTTTACCTCCTGTGTATGCAGCACCAATAAAAGTGGATAAATTCCTGGACTTGCAAACGTTGATATACTTGAAAGTTTCCAGAAGGCAATCATTTTTCCCTTGCACATGAAAGGAAACTTCGACGGTGCAAAAGACTACAGAGGGATATCGTTTTTAAGTGCGTCAGTCAAGTTGTTTGTCAGTTAACTCATTAACAGATTTTCTGATGGGGTAATAAGTAAACCATCCAACGGGAGTATCAAGCTGGTTTTCGCAGGACCTATTCCATCATGGGTCAAATATTCTCACGTCTTTTCGTCTATTTTCGTGCGGCTTTTGACAATAACCGCGAGAAATGCTTTACTATACAATAGGGTCATCCAACAAGAGGAGACATCATAAAATAATAAAAAAGTGCAACATTTTTTTCGCAAAGTGATGATATTTTTATTTTAGAATAGAGTAAAAACCTTGAGGTTAGTAATGGTATACAATATCTGCCAAACGTCCACATTGGCTCTGCCTACTAGTACTTAATCTTTTGATCAAATGTTTCATCAGGTTTTCGAATAATTGCGAATAACACCTCTGATATTTTCTTTTAATGCCCGAATCATCAGTGAAACATTCGCGTAAACTTTGTCTTTAATATATCACTAAACGAAAAGATCTAAAGATGTTAATTCGCACAATCTCGGCGGTCAGTTGAAGTCTCCATTTCGAGTAACCACATTATTTATTCGCCCCTACTTTCAATATTTTTCGAGACGATGATCGTACCCGTCCAAATGATAGGTCGCCCAGTCGAGCCGTCCTACAGGCTATTCGCAATAGCCTTGATTCTTCTCCCATTACCATTTCTTCTTCCCCTAAAGTCGACTTTGTCGCAATAAAATTAACACCAGCTACCAGCTCAAGCTAACAAATCCTACCAACTAGCTGTCTAACTCTGTTGACGATATCCTTAATTTAGGAGTCTTTAGTCTTCCTCAGCTGCAGTGGAGTCCATCAGATGGTCAATCGTTTTTCGTCGCTTCAAATGCCAGCTCAGCTAAGGAATACCTCTTCTTAGATCGCTTAATAAACTCAAGTCTATGCTAAGTCAGCGGTATACCCAACTACTTACACGGACAGGCAATTAGACCTTATTTTCACAACAGATTCAATTAACTCTTCAGCCGCATTTTGTCCCATATCTCTCTCAATACTTGATAACAACCACGCCCCCCTTCTTCTTTCGTTTTTTCATAACTCTTCGGTTTATTCATTTATTTTTCTTGAAGAATAATATCAGTGACTATCAGCAGATCCCCCTTTAAGTTTCACAACCTAACTATAAATGATGCCCTATCCATTTTTGTATAGAGAAATGGTTAATTCTTTTTCCCTTTACGTTCCGGTTTCCCGCCTTAAAACATCATCTGGTAGTCTTCCCTAGTATAATCGGGAGCTTCGTTCCTTACGAAATAGGGGATCAAGTTATGGGCTGTTTTCCTTCGTACCAGATCATTTTCCGGCTATTGCAATTATCTCGGTACTTATCTTCATTTCACCGAACTTTACGATTCCCTTTACGAGGGCTAACTTAACAATGCGCAAGTCACCCTTATAGAGGACACCAAGTCCTTTTTCCAATTTGGTAACTACAAAGAAACTCCGATGGTTACCCTATTGCCAACCTATTTGCCACCTTTTTTAAGCAATCCTTCACTAACGACACCATTGTACCAGATCCATCCTACTTTATTTGCCTACTGAGCTTCTCCAATGGCCCACTTCTCTCTCACACCCTGGACCCGTCTTTTATCGAATAGAGGTTAGGTTAGGTTAGGTTAAACAGGCGTATGGTGGATATGCCATCATACAGAGACTAGGCACCAAAACGGGTCCATGCGATCCCTGTGGAATCAGTTGAATTTGTCTTTAAATATTGTAGCAAAAACGTAAACAATTTCCCTGGCGAAACACCCAAAAGCCAAGAAGAAGGCCTTTAAAGTTCGTGCCGTCTATTTCCTCTAGGTTTTCGAAAAAGTAGTTCCCTAAAAATATATGTCCCCAGCAGCTTGCAGATCACCGCAGAATCTGCAAATATCCGTATCTGACAATTTGAGTCTCTTTGTGTGTTTCCGTAGGAGACAGTGTTCTGTCAGGATTCCTATTACCGTCCTAAGCTTATCCTTGTTTAATTTTATTAAGTAGTGCCCCTCACTATGCAAAGGGGTGGTTTGTTGTTGGCAACCTCACTATTGTCTCGTAGCCCTCCTTTTCTTGCTGGCTCATCCGCTTGTCCATTTCCTTTAATATCGCAGTGTCCTGACAACCAGCACCGTCTTACCCGGTTCTGACTGCATAGTGCCTTGAGCACTGTGTGACAGCCCCTGACTGTATCAGAGCTGCGGCCTGGCTATCGATGTAGATAGCTATATCTCTTTCGGATACCGATCTCATCAGCATTAGCTCAGCCCTGTTTATCGAATATAAGTTACACCAACATAATGATGAATTCATACCCTGCCCAGATAGTCTCCCTGCCATATTTCTTAAAAAATGTTCCTCCTCTCTTTCCCTTGCCTTTTCTAATCTCTTTCGTCTACCCTTTTTAGAAGGCTGGGAAAACCTCTTTCATAACCCCGATCCACAAAAAAGGATCAAGGAATGAAATAACCAACTATTGTCCCTTCACTAAACTCTCCCATATACCTAAACTCTTCGAAAGTATTTTGTATGAAGCTCTAAGCTTCCAATACAAATCATTTATTTCCCCTAGACAACATGGCTTCCTTGAGGGTATATTACTCACCACAAATCTCGTTGAATTGCCTCTCAACGAAGTCGATGTAGTTGCAACCGATTTTAGCAAGGCCTTCGATAAAATCTCGCATCGATTAATTCTTCAAATTGTCTGCTCTCGGTTTTGAACCCATCCTGTTACATGGAAAACCGTTTTTACAGTGTTTTCAGGTCAGCCCACTCGGCTCTATTTTTGGCCACCTCTGGAGCTCCACAAGGCAGCCATCTAGGTCCTCTTCTTTTTATATTAACCATAAATGATCTCGATAGGTTCATTAAATACTGCTCTGTCTCCTTTTACGCTGACGACACGAAATTTTTCAAAACCATTTCTTCACCCCATGACTCGTTCCTTATTTAACAAGACCTTGATAGTTTTTCGATCTGGTGCATGAAAAATTGTTTGAAGCTTAATATTGTCAAAATACCAATCCATCACCTTTTCATATAAGCGGCACGAATCTCCTCCCCGACTCTACCTCTCCACAACCAACCTATACCCACTGTTCCGACTATTCAAATTATTTAGGTATATATCTTCATTTCATTGAACTCCATAACTCTCTCTATCAACGCTACCTGAATAGTGCGCACACCAATCTCATAAATGACTCCAAGTCCTTTTTTTCAATTTATCAATTGCAAAAGTAAGACTGATGGTTATCCTTCCTCCCTCGCATCCGAAACCAAATCTTTAAGTGATCCTCCTACCATCGCCAACTTTTTTGCAACCTTTTTCAAATAATCATTTGCCAATAACTCCTTCGTACCAGATCCCTCTTACTTCAATGATCTACCAAATTTTTCCATTGGCCCCTTTCTCACTCAAAATTTCGATCCTGCAGTTATTGAAGAAAAGTTACTAAATCTTAAAGATGAATTTGTACTTAGCCCAGATGGACTCCTCGCCGTGTTTCTTAAAAAATGCTCTTCCAACTTGTCTCTTTTATAATCCCGATACACAAAAGGGATCTAAGCATGAAGTTGCCAATTATCGTCCCATTGCTAAACTCTCTCATATACCCAAATTCTTTGGAAGCATTTTATACGAAGTCTTAAGCTTCAAATGCAAGCCTTTTATTTCCCCCCGACAACATGGTTTTCTAAAAGGGAGGTCAACTACCACAAATCAAGTTGAATTCGTGTCTTTTGCTCTCTCAGCCTTAGAAAATGGCAAAGATACGAGTATCGATGTTATCGCAACTGATTTCACTAAAGCGTTTGACAAGATATCTCATCAATTGACCCTCTTCAAATTGTCTGCTCTCGGCTTTAAGCCTCTGTTATGTGGATTTCTTCTTACCTGTTAAACCGATATTATAGTGTTCGGTTTAGATTCAACTTTTCTATTCCATTCCAGGCCTCATCTGGAGTTCCACAAGGCAGTCATTTTGGCCCTCTTCTCTTCATTCTTACTATCAACGATGTTGAGAGGGTCATTAAACACTCCTTCCTCTCCCTTTACGCTGAAGACACAGAATTTTTTAAAACTATTTCCTCTCCCCATGGCTCTGCCCTTCTTCAAGAAGACCTTGATCGGTTTTCAATCTGGTGCTCAACGGTGGTCCAAGGCATTTTCCAAACCGTATGTAACCAGATGTTTCTATGTTACCTTTGTTCGCCCCCTGCTTGAGTATGCCAGTCAAGCATGGTCCCCCAATGTCGATTCCTCCGATTTGCTCGTGGTCTGCCATGGAACGACCCTTTAATCTTACTTCCCTATCAGGACCGCCTCAAACTTCTAAATATGAATTCGTCAGAAGAACGTAGGAATACTGCTGACATTCTTTTCATTCTTCGACTTCTCTTAGGTTCCATCGACTGCGAGTCCATTTTGAACTCCATTTTCTTCAATACCAACCCCCGTAATCTACATTGCCCTCGTCTCTTTTATCTACCGGTCTACCGCACCTCTTATGGCTCCAACGCACCAATCTCCCGAATGCTCCGAAGCGAAGGGTCAACTCAAACCTCTCCCTTTTTGATTTCCACCTGAGCACTCCTCGTCTCAAACAAGATCTCCTCCAACACTTCCTTGGTCCCTAGCTCTTAAGTCTTTCTGTTAGTTCTTAGTCCTAGTTAGATTAAGCTTGCATTAAGCCAATAAATGGGCGCCTCAGCCCCCACCAAAATTAAATTAAATTAAAATTGACGCAGACCCATATGTGGTCTTGTGCCAGAGCCAGATCGGTGCTAAACAGGAATATTACATCTGTACCTACAACACCAACTTAATGATGACGTAACAGTGAGCGTTCTTTGGGTCCTGCCAAGGTTTTCACGGGATGGGGGCGTGTGTAGCATTAGCCTGAAAGTCGTTTCAACCGGATTTCATTACAGCTTACTCGGGTAACAGAATGCTACACACGTCAGCCCTCATAGCTTCCAAAATCCGAATCGTTGTTTCCATAATTAAGACCTTACTGGGCTCGGTCTTAATACTTAGGGCATTGGTGCCTAAGGCAGGTTCAAATATTTGAGCCGCTAGTCTTCCGGACTACGGCTTCTACCTTCGAACTTGGTAAATCCGGAGAGGTTGGGGGTTATACCGCCCCTACTCAGCCACTAGAGACTCGTTAGTCTGAAGCAGGGTGCACCACGTACAGGTGAGGATGGTATTTGTAGTTTGAATTACGTTTTGTACCCTTTGTACCTCGGATGCGCGGATAGGCCCAATTCATGTACTAATTTCGAAATGGACACACCTGGGTTCTCAGTCACACTCTCAGCTAAGGCGGCGATAATGAGGATGACATTGATTCAGACGATACGTAGTTCCAACAAGATTGCGCAAGAATCCTAATAAACCGCAATTTATTGGGGCCTTGGAAGCCAATTTAGTACATTTTTGGTGAGATGGAGCCCTAAATGCTTTAAGGAGTGGGCAAAAGTGAGCCAGCAGGATGCAATTAGCCACAAATAACTGAGAAAGCGGTATGCCTAAAACGTTCTCAAAACTCAATGCCATGACCAACTCAATTCCTTGCGTTATTGTTTGAGAAAAAATCGGTAGCTGCTACAAACCACCGGTTATCTACGTTCCTATTAACCATTTATTACTGACTCGTGATGTTCGGCTTTTTAAAAGTTAGAAGTCACGCTGGGTTTCCTCGTAATTTTTCTGCTATTAAGTTCTACACATGATTGTTTAATTAATAATAGTAATGTCTAGTGTGAATCCCGCCCTACTTTTAGCAGGAAATGCTGCCAACTAACTTTTGTATTTGCAATTCTAAATCTTGCACTTGCAGCTCATTTGCACATCATTTTTTTTTTTTAAACAAAACGAGTTTCCACGCATTGTTAATAGTTCTGTATGCAAAATTGTAAAAATAATGTAAAAAAATAGTTAAAACCACTTTTTATCAGTGTGCTGGCAGAACTGAATGAATTTAAATCATATGCCACTCCAGTAACTAGTCAGGTCGTCAACAACAAATTAAGACTATTTGAAGAAGACAGGAAAGTTCTAGTAATTGTTGGGAATCAGCTTCGTATACTGGAGCACAGTATCTGCGAGTATACGAGCAACACGATACGGCATCAAAATCCTTTTCAGCCTCCAAACTCAGAAAGTTTTTTGTATTACAAGGAAGGTTCAATAGCATACCTTCTGAGCAAAAAATACACGGAATTCCCCATTCCAACAAACCGCGCTTGAGATATTGTTTTTTTTTTTTAGGTTGGTACATCCGAAAATGTCTAAAACACAAGCGTACGAGTGATACGAAGAACCTGTGGTTGATGATTCGCCTCGTTCCGGTCGTCTATCCATCAGTATGACTAAGGTAAACATCGAAAAAGTTAAGAAAATTGTCCTCGCAGAGCGTGGTGTGAGCATCAGGGAGATAGCAGCCGATCTGGGTGTCTCGTTCAGATCGGTGCAGAGCGTTATGCTCGATGCGGCTAAACCTTGTACGCGGCTATTTGATCAAAAACAACGTTCATACCGTTCCCCAAGCTTCAAATTCACCTGATATGGCTCCTTGTGACTTTTTCCTATTCCCACGACTCAAGTTACCACTTCGCGGAAAGCGTTTTGAGACGATTGTGGAGATAAAGGGGAAGGAGCTGAAGGCGGTTTTGAAATTGGAGGAAGCGTTGGAATATGTTTATTGCTTGCAATGGGGTACTTTTTGATGAGAAGGTATAGCGAATAACAAATGAGTTGCTTAAGGCCAGTGAATTTAGGAAGATGGATTCCGTCTCCCGTCCGACCTTTCCACCAATAAAACTGGTTGCAAGTAAATACTTGTTGCTTCAGAACGACAGCTTTTGGGCCAACGTCGAACTGAAGAGGTCTGGAAAAACTATTGTAACTTGGTACAATTTAAAGTCTAATCTCTAAAAGCGTTTGGGCGTAAATTCGGAAAAATAAGCAGAAACTTTTGATTGTAAGGATGTTTCTTTTTTGTGACAAGGAAAAAGAAACAAGAAAACTTTGTTTCAGTTTATTATATTATCTTAAAACAAAATATCATTGTTTAGAGAATTTATCTCTAAAAAAGAAGACCACAAATTTTAAGCCCGATTCATTCCGTAAACTGTACCACGATTTTTTAAGTAACTTTGCATGCCTTGTTCTGTCGTATGCCTATTCATCGTGAAATTGTTAGTCACATGGGCTATTAGCTCGAAAAAACACAGCAGTGATAACATCCCTTACTTCGAAAACCATAAACTAGAGGGGGGGTAAAGATTGCTGATGAATTCGCCAAGCTTGAATCTCTAGGAATAAATTGTAGGTACTACTCCAAACTTATGACACACTCTCAAGACTCTCAAGCGCTCCCCAAAGCGCGACTTCTTCGGACGATATCCCCAAACTAAGCTTATTGGCAGCTTGAGTTGCCGTCCCAAAAACATCATTGCTGGGTTGAATTTGAATCGACTCAAATTTTAATGGAGTCGTTCGGGTTTCTTTTTACTCATACAGTTTCCATAGAGTATTTAAAAATACCGGCTTCAAAATTTCTTCTCTGGTCTGAGTAAATGGTCGGTGAGATCTGGAACCTACAAAATATTTTATCAATAAGCTGGATGGTGACTACTTCCACGTTTGGTTTGGCCAACAACTCAGGCCATTTAAGCAGCGGTTACCAGCTAACCTTCGGGGTAGATTCAAATGATGTCAATTCAGTTTTGTTTTTTTTATAATTTGCTTGCGCTCAAGGGATTTACAATACTTACACACAGCGCGGGCGAAAGAAAATCAGGGAGGATAGAAAGAGAGGTACCGGTGAAGTGTGGTTTTAAATGTTTGAAGGTTATAAAGACTAGGAAATAAAGAGCTAGGCAGGGCATTCTATAAGCGAGTTGTACGGCTTAGGAACGAATCACGATATTTTAGAGTACGTCCGAAAGTGGGCTTGATGGTATACTGATGAGCATTCATAGCGAGACGGGTATTACGGTTAAAGGTTTGAAGGGGTGGAATGCTACTGGCGATTTCTATGGAGCACTGTTGGTGGAAATAGCGATAAAACAGAGTGAGACACGAGACATTACGTCGGTGTTCGAGGGTGTCCATTGTTTGAGTGATATTAGTATCACCTATGAGTTTTATCGCACGGTTTTGAATCCTATCCTATTGCAGAGATGTTTTAGGAGCACCCGACCAGATGTGGGCATTATACTCCAATTTCGGGCGGATAAGAGCCTTCTATATTGAGGCCAGATCAGAGGGGGTGAAATATTTCTTACATCGTTTGAGGAAACCTAGACATGTCGCAGCATTTTAAACGGCACCGAATATGTGATCATTCCAACGTAAGTTTTCATTGACACACATACCGAGAATGGAAAGTTTATCGGTTTCGACGATGCAAGTGCCATTCATGAATAATGGCTGGGTATTTGAATTTCACCTTAATGACAGCAGACAGCATTGAGTTTTGGAAGCATTCAATTCCACTCGGTTGATAGTTCCCCAATTGGTTATGCTGTTAATATTGGAATTTAATGAGCTTAACATACGCTGGCGTTCCCGTCCTACAGCCGAAGAGCACTAACGTGAGTCCGGGAACGAATATGAAAAGCAGATAGTACTGTCGTCAACAAAGGAATATATCGGATTAGAAGTAGCAGACAAGACATCGTTGATGAAAATTAAAAAGAGTGTGGGAGACAGAACGGAGCCCTGGGGCCCACCAGCATTTATTTTGTGAATATCAGACTTGAAACCGTCCAAGACAACTTGAATTGAACTTTACGAAAGGTAATTTCTAATCCATTGAAGAAGAGAGTCATCGATCCCAAAAGCACGCATTTTCGACAAAAGAGCCTGATGCCAAACACTGTCAAATGCCTTAGAAATATCTTGCTTTCGCCAGATTGATGTACGCTTTGGTTCCACTTTTCGGAGAGACATGACATCAGATCACCAGTGGACCTGTTGCTACGAAAACCATATTGCCGGTCATGAACAAGTTTTCGCGTTTCGAGATATTTCTTGAACTGGCGGTTTATCAGCGTCTCCATGTCATTGGAAAGAAGGGACGTAAGTGCAATGCAAGTCTGTAGGAGGAGAGAGAATAAGTTTCGCCTCTTTTAGGGACGGGCTGGACAAATGCTGTTTCCCATCTGCTCGAAAGAAGTCCTAAAGTGTAGAATTGATGAAAAAGCTTACGCAATGGTTTTGCCAGCATGGCAGAACACCTCTTCAGAAGAATAGGAGATATACCATCTGCACCAGCGGATTTGTGTATGTTGCGATCTTTAAATATTCTTGCTACTGCACGAGTGCGAAAGTGGATTCGTCCTATTGTAGATTCGACGCACTCAAGTGTAGGCGGGGATAAAGCACAATCTGGGAGTGTTGAGCTAGCCGCAATGTGTGCAGCAAGCAGATTGGCCTTGTCCAAGAAGCTGACAGCTGGAATGTCATTGTAAATGAGCGTTGGGATGCAGGATGAGGCAGAATTTCTAATGTTTTTGACGAATGACCAAAAATGTTTACTACTTTCAGACACTGTAGTATTCTTTGCCTCAGTTTTTGGTCGTATTGGAATTTCACACGCTTGAGAAAGACGTTGCAGTTATTCCTGGCTAGTTTAAACTTTTTTCGGTTTTCCTCTGTCGGGTTGGTATTGTAGGACCGAAACAACAATTCTGTAACCCTGACAGCCTGTTTACAGCTCGAGTCGTATTTTGGTTTGATATTCTTCATCCGATGAGGTATAAAGCATCCCATTCCAAAGAGAATAGTTTCTGTGATCATATTAGCAGCGGCATTCACGTCGTTATCGGGGAAACATAACGACCAGTTAAGATTCCTAAAGAAGCTGTTAAGACCGCTCCAGTTGGCTTTCTAGTATTGCTATACGGTTCTTTTAGGAATCTTCTCTCTAACTGTGTGGTGGGTGTACGAGAATTTAGCTAATATGTCACAATGGTCCGACGACCCTAGAGGGGAGAAAACATCAACGCAGTACTTATCAGGGTGAGAAGTGTTGGCGGTATGACTATCAACATCCGGTATTCGTGTGGACTCATTTATTTTCCGCAGCTAAGATCTCAACACACCGTCCTTGTGTATATTGAAATCGCCCGTAATAACGATTTCAGTATGGGGATACAGGGATACAATTCTTTAAATGGAATCAGACAGCGCATCAAATTCGTTAAAAGTCGAATTGCTGTCCAGTTTGGGGAGTGGATAATTTGCTTACGGAGATGGAATTTTAACCACATAAAATTGAATTCCGGATTGGAACAGGGACCACATTGTGGTGGAGTTTGGTAAGCTACATAACTACGCACGTAAATGGCGAGGCCTCGGTGAGAGAAGAATAATGGCACTAGTTCGTAGCCAGGTAGCTTCAGATCAGAGTGATCTGATAGGTGTGGGCGGAGATCTACCTGTGTTTCACTAAGTGCCAAAACAGCTGGTCTATATTTACAAACGTGGACGTACGCAGAAAAGTGATCACTTTTTAGCCCGCGTATATTGGCAATACCTACTCTGAATTCCCGAGTCTTTATAAAGAAAGACAATCACAAAAAATACAAACACCAACGTTACTAAGCACAGCTGTGAAGTAAAAATTCAGAGTTGGTTTACCGAATCAAATTGTTGTAGATGTTATGCCCTTACAACAATAGGAACCAGCCCACCAACAAAATTCAAACCCACAGCCCGCTATCCATCAGTTGTTACATACACTCAGTCACTGCACGCGCAGTGACTGTGTGCAAGCAACAGTACGTCTAGGGGCAGGAAGGTAGGAATGCCCGCATTGTGGATAACGATTCCACTACACTCGCGCGTTGTTGTTGTTGTTTGTTTGTTGCGAATTTTTTTTTTGGGGTTTCGTGAACTCGCGCGCGATTTTACGAGTGCGCATGTGCGTGTGCACTGGTCGATGGTCAGCTCGGCACTCTCAGTTCATTTAAAGGGAGCACTTGATGCTCGGCTTAATTTCTTCGAATGTTCTTCGCGACTCTCTTTTTCGTACTGTGTAGTCTCCACGGTAAAGACACCGAAAATTTACGTCTCATCTGCCAAAGATGACCTCCACTAGGCCTGTAATGCAGTGACGCCTTATTCGTGTTGGGTCACACAAAGCTCCAGAGTTTGTTCCAATTCTCAAAACTCAATAATAGGGTCATTGAGAGTTGGAACAAACTCTGGAGCTCTGTGTGACCCAACGCGAATTAGCTCCGGACATTTTCCGACAACATCTTTGGATGAGGGACGGCCTCGAGATGCAATACATTTAGTTCGTCATTGCTTCGCTTTTGTGCCTTATTTACAGGTCCGGTGTAGTATTTTATAGCCATACTGCCATAGTCGCTTGGTTCATTGCGTTCATTCCGGATATTTGAAGTCATAAACCAGCTAAGACAGGCGTTTTCTGTTCATAATATAAATAATCTACTTACTATACTTACTTAAGGAGGCGCGGCAGTTCGAAAGTGAACATAGGGCTCAACTAATAAGCGTCCCCAGTCAGCTTGATCTTTAGTCAGCTGCATCCAGTTTAGCACGCCAGGTTGGTTGAGGTTATGTCTGCGTGCGCCACTTGAGTTGTGGTCCTCCTCTAAAGCACTGTCCCTCGCGGGGAGGCAGGAGCCTTTGTGTTCATCCCCTCTAACTGTCCAAGGCATCTAAGTCGTTGGACCTTCACTTTGCTGGCTAAGTCGATGTCACTGTGCCATCGTTTATCTCGTCGTCGTTTTATCTCCTCGTTCACTCACCGTCTATGCACACAGAACCGAAAATCACCTGAAAAATTTTCGTCTCAAAGCTGTGAAAAGTCCATGCCTTTGTGCTATAAGGCAGGACTGGGGTTATTAGGGTTATATAGGGTCACCTTCGTTCTTCGAGAGAGGGCTTTGCCAGGCAATTGCTTTCTTAGCCTAAAGAAGCAGCGATTTTCAAGAGTTATTCATCGTTTGGCACTTTCCCGACCTAAACCTACACTGAGGACCAATAAGGTTGTTGACGAAAGGCTTCAGGCGTTCACACAATAGGGCAGATAGTATCTTGTAGGTAATGTTAAGAAGACTGATCTCTCTGCGCAGTTCAGAGACTCTGCTTTCTTGAGGATCGGACAAACACTGCTGAATGGGCATATGATCGTATGAACCTTACCAAGTCATTGCCTGCCACTTTAAAGATCTCGGCGGTCAGGCTGTTTGCTCCAGTAGCTTTATAAGCTTAGATATGGCTATCTCCACTTCATCCAAATCATGTGCACAGAATTTTTGGTCTACATCGTCCAGGTTTATAGGTTCATTCTGCCTGACAGCAGTATTTGGTTCGTCATCGCCGTCATCGGCCGAGTGAAACCCTACATATCAGAGGTTGCATCTCTGATGGTTTTCCAGCAATGTTACCACTGGTTTTCGATACTTGATGCTAGCGGCATAGGACCTCTTAAGAGATTCAATCGAAAAAGGATTTGACAATTTCTTGCGATTGTAGCCGCCCGACGTCAAACTTACTCACAGTATTAGCTTACCTTTGCGATGTTAGGGATATCCGCAACCGTACCTTGGCTACAACTAGGTAGTGGTCCATGTCAATGTTGGCCCCTCGGAAGTTCGGACATGCATATTAGTAGAAGACCGATCACAATGTGGTCAACACTCCTTTTGGTAGCTCCAACCCAAATGCAGGTTCAACTATCGCAGCACATCCTTGAACAGTCTTGAGGATCCGGATGAAAGCAACAGCGGAAATTTTCAGCTCTGAATTTCAATTGACATTTCATCAAAATGGCCTGATATCGTTGTCTTATCAGGAACATCACGTTCCAAATGTCCCATCATTCACCTTCCTGTTGTTCTCATTGATTCCACTTAAATTCGATGTCTTAGGAACTCTTTGCAGAGAACTAATGGCGAGCAACCGCTTCTTGTTGCCTCCAATACTTACGTTTTGGGAAATGCATCACTTTGTTGTAGGTTTACTCTCCGCATAAAACACACGTCGTCTTCTTGTTCTCGCACTTAGTGCTTGTGCTATGTTCACGGCATCTGTTAGTGCAGAATTGACTCATCCCTTAGTCCCTCTATAAACTGACTAATGATTACTTTGGCTGGACATCCGGAGAGTGCTATTACGGCCAGTCGCTGGAGATTCAATACAAATTCAGCCACGGTGTGTCTAGGGCTCATAACTCGACGGCGCAGCTGAGTGTAGCTAGATGTAGTGTTTTTGCAAAAACGTTACCGCAGTAGACTCGTCAACGATCCGTAATCCACTTCGATATTTTCTGATAATGCAATCAACACGGAGAGTGTCTCTTCACGTAATTGCATCGCCAGGGCATTTGTTTCTTCTTTCCCACTCCAACAGGCGCATCGCGACTCAATTTCAAATTGTCGTTCATAGTCAGCCCAGTAGCCGGTGTCATAGGCATTCTGGCCCGAGGTAATGACGTTAGAACAAACAGAGGTGAAATAATTGCTGCACCAGAAACTTCGCCGTCTTGCTGCTTATTTCAATATCTACCCGCTGCAGGTTTGGGGCTTCCTGCTGATATTGATGCATGTTTTTTGCACGCGCTTCACCGCCTTGTAAATCATTTGGAGACGAATGGTGGCTGCTATTTACCGCGTTCATAAAGGAAAGGCACCTTACCGAACGTTCAAGGTCCTCGACCCTTTTCGCAATGGCAGACCTTTGTACTGCATGCACCTGCTTCCATTCCATCAGTTTTTTCTTTCAAAATATGCTCTGGTCTACCATATACGAGTACTCCTGTAGCATAGTGCGCAACTGAGTACACTCGCTCGACCTCGCGGATTTCCCTTCTTCTTGCCTTCCTGACTCCATTTCGCTTAGCGTAGTTTGCTTCAGACTTGAATTGCGATCGCAACCCCACACCTGACACCAATGTGTCGTCAAACCGTCTATTCCTTCAAATGCCGTGCATTGTGAAGGGATACAGTATAACGTATGGCATGACAAAAATGTACAGGGTCTTCCAATAGGGACTCCACATTTTGACAGTTGATAGCGGCATGTTGTTGAAGCTACACCTGTCAAATTGGCTGTCATTTATTCAGTCTATTCTGCCAAATCACCATGGACGAACGTAGCGCTCAACAACACGGGAAAATGATAAAATTCGTCTTATCGAGAGGAGTATTCGCAGTGTGGTGGATAAATTTGAGTCCACTGGTTCAGTAAAGGATAAACCAACACCAGTATGCCGGTGAAACGCAACATCTGCAGAAAACATCGCCGCTGTCCATAAGAGTGTGCAGGAGAATCCGAGGCAGTCGATTTCGCGTTGCTCACAAGAACTCGGGCCTTCGCAGACCTCAACTTGGCGAATTTTGGGTCGTAACTTGAGCCTGCACCCGTACAAGATTCAACTGACTTAGGAGCTGAAGGTAAACGACCGTAGGCAATTCCGTGTGTTCGCTGAACGGGCTCTGGAGCAGTTGGAAATTGACTGTAATTTTCATCGAATATTCATCTTCAACGATGAGGCCCATTTCTGGATGAATGGGTACGTCAGCAAACAAAATTGTCAAATTTGGGATGATACCAATCCACATGAGATCCAAGAGCGTCCAATGCTTCCCGAAAAAGTCACTGTTCGGTGTGGATTTTGGGCTGGCGGCGTCATCGGTCCATATTTCTTTGAGAACGACGTTGGCCAGACATTCACCGTTAACGGCGAGCGCTATGGTTCGATGATTACCAACTTCTTTTGGCCTGAATTGGATGATATGGACACCAACGATATGTGGTTTTAACAGAACGGCGCTACGTGCCACACAGCTCACTCCACATTGGAAATTCTGCACAAGCGATTCGAGGGTACGGTGGAGGTGATGTGAATTGGATACCGAGATCGTGCTTAGACTTTTTCTTGTGGGGTTTTCTGAATTCGCAGATCTATGCGAATAAGCCATAAACCACAGCGGCCCTCAAAGCCAACATAACCATGCCACCAGTCAAATTCAGCCTGATTTATGCGCTAGAGTCATGGAAAATTGGACATTTCGGATGCGCGCCACCCAGAAAAGCCGCGGCGGACATTTGAACGATGTTATATTCCATAATGGCATCGATAGGCCTTTCAAACGAATAAACAATTTCGATGATATATCACACGAAGGAAGCACTTAATGAAAGACCCTTTACATCATTGCTCACCACATTTGCACTCATAAATATCGACAGAACAGTAACAAGTACGAGTATATTACAAATATCTTTACGAAAGCATTCGCTTGTAAGGCCAACAGCTTACCGTACCTTGAAAACCACAAAACCAGGGCCCAAAGTATCTATTAAAAATCTCACTCAACAGTAGCTTCCACAACAAAAAAAAAAATAAATACAAAAAAACTAACCAAATCTAAATCAATCAAAAGTGTTCTACAATATTCACATTTACCACAGCCGACGGACGGTCTAGCGGCCATTTGCCTACATCACTACTACGACCTTCATGGATCACTTGTATCGGTTGTATCCGTAGCAAAAATCGTTTCAGTTTATGAAGTACTGCGTTAACTGTCGGACGAATAACAACCAACAGCTATCTGTGGCAACTGCTTTAAACGTTAATCCGTAGTAAAGTGCAGACCGGTCGTGGTTTAATGTATCCGGATACCCTCCCGGGCGTAATTAAACTTTGAAGTGCATTGTGGCTTTAGTGTGTAAACAAAACGGCAGTTCATGGTTGATGTTCGACGGGCGTGCAGTGGTCACCCGAAGGGGCGGATAAAAAAATTTAAAAATCTTCATAAAATCGAAAAATAATCCCACAGTAGCTTATTTGGTTATTTTGTATTTTTTTTGTTTAAACTTCATTCACTTTTACGAACCAGTTGTGCAAGACACACTTAATTATAACGATGGCAGGGAAACGCCACTTCGAGTATTTAGCTTCAGGTAAATTGTCTTAAATCTGGAAATGAGTACGAATCCGTGGGCAGTGGATTTGTAGTCACTTTATGATGTCATAGTTGCTACATGCCAGAGGCACAGTGTGATAAATTAACTAATTAATTGTCACTCACTATTTTAAAAAGAAAAGTACCGGGCTATGTATCTGGTTGCGTTCTTCGAAGAGCAAATATCTTAAGAACCAGACGAGAACGTAGATTAGTGTCACTAGTTTTCAAGCCTGTGTTAGTGACTTAGATAGACTTCTAGAAAGAATCCCCGCATGTATCTAGATATTAGAAAAAAGAAAGTGCGATGATTCTTGGGTCATGACATCGACAGTGAATGATTTATCTTAACGGGTCTTCTTTGATTACTTGCCGACACTATCTGAAAGTGCTTCTGTGTGTCACAACGCTTTAGATCCAAAATAGCCTGAGAATATTTCTACAAGAATCAACGCCTAGTAAACGCCGTCAGGATTTCTTTTTTTTAAGTAGTCGTCATTTACTATCCAAATATTGTAACAGACAGAATTCGGGTTAATCGATGCAGCATTTCCAGTTCTGGTTCATAAAGCCAGCCATTTTAAAACAGGTCTTCTGGCCCAAAAACAAATCTGATTAAAAATGAAGGTGTGAGGCAAGTGAGTCTTAGAGTAAGTCCCTGTATCTAATGGCACATTAATTTCAAACCGAAACGTACATAACTACTCGCATATTCATATTTGATTGCTACATGTGTGCCCTCCGGGGCACCATAGGCCAGTTTAGGTGAGGCAGAAGGTTAATTAAAAATATAAAATTATAGATAAATAATAATTTATGTTTTTTTTATGCAATGTGAATGAGAAGGCGATTACTTGATCTAGCAGCTGCAGATAGTTTAAGACTATGAGCATCTGATTCTCAGTATGCCGACCTTACTTACTTACTTAGATGGAGCAAAGAGTGACATGAGCCTCACGCAATAGGCCTCTCCAGTTATCGCGGTCTTTGCGTACAGTTGAGCACTCAAAGTAGTTTGAGGCCCGCTTCCATTTGTCCACATCACGAAGAAGACCTCGTTCTTCTACTTTGTTATCTCTCAGATTTGGAATCAAAGACTCTCCAAGTTGGAGTTTTGTTGTATAGACTAACTCGAAAACTAACAGAAAGACTTAAGATCTAGGGACCAAGGAAATGATGGAGGAGATCTTGTTTGAGACGAGGAGTGCTCAGGTGGAAATCAAAAAGGGAGAGGTTTGAGTTGACCCTTCGGAGCATTCGGGAGATTGGTTCGTTGGAGCCATAAGGGGTGCGGTGGCCCGGTAGATAGAAGAGACGAGGACAGCGTAGATTGCGGGGGTTGGTATTGAAGGAAATGGAGTTCAAAATGGATGCACAGTCGATGGAACCTGAGAGGAAAAGAATGTCAGCAGTATTCCTACGTTCTTCTAAGGAATTGATATTTAGAAGTTTGATGCAGTCCTGATAAGGAGGTAAGATTAAAGGGTCGCTCCACGGCAGACCATGGAGAGCAAATTGGAGGAATCGACGTTAAATACCCTCGATTTGGGAAAAATTAACCCGGTGAAAGGGGGACCAAGCTTGACTGGTATACTCAAGCAGGGGCGAACAAAGGTAATATAGAGAGATCTGGTTACATACGGGTTGGAAAATTCCTTGGACCACCGATTAATAAAGCCAAGTGATGAGTAGGCTTTTAGGGCCATCTTATCGATATGCGAACGGAAATTAAGCTCTTAGTCGAATAATATGCCAAGGTCTTGAAAAGACTGAACCAGGGGAATTGGTTCACCATAGAGAAAATAGAGACGGGTTACATTTACGTGAGACGGGTTGACATTTGGCTATATTAAGTTCTAGGCAGTTTTTGAGGCACCAGATTGAAAATCGATCAAGGTCTTCTTGAAGAAGGGCACAGTCATGGGGGAGAGGAAATAGTTTTAAAAAATTTTGTGTCGTCAGCGTAAAGGGAGAGGGAGGAGTGTTTAATGACTCTTTCAATATCGTTAATAGTAAGAATGAAGAGAAGAGGGCCAAGATGACTGCCTTGTGGAACTCCAGATGAGGCCTGGAATGGAACAGAAAGGGCGGATCTAAACCGAACACTATAATATCGGTTTACCAGGTAAGAAGAAATCTATTTTAATAAGAGAGGCTCAAAGCCGAGAGCAGACAATTTGTAGAGGATCAATTGATGAGATTTCCTGTCAAACGCTTTAGTGAAATCAGTTGCGATAACATCGATTTCTTTGGCATTTTCTAAGGCTGAGAGAGCAAAAGACATGAATTCAACTAGGTTTGTGGTAGTTGATCTACCTTTTAGAAAATCATGTTGTCGGGGCGAAATAAAAGGTTTACATTTGGAGCTTAAGGCTTAGTATAAAATGCTTCCAAAGAATTTGGGTATATAAGAGAGTTTAGCAATAGGACGATAATTGGCAACTTCATGCTTAGATCCCTTTTTGTGTATCGGGATTATAAAAGAGGTCTTCCAAATCTGGGGAAATTCTCCCTGTGTAAGAGAGCGTTGAGTTGGCTGAAAGGATTATCTCGTCTATACGCGAACGGAAGTTTAACTCTCTATCGTATAATATTCCAAGGTCGCGAAGGGATTAAACTTGGGGTATAGGTTGGTTATGCAGAAAATTAAGTCGAGGGGAAGATTGATTGGACTTACGAGACAAAGTCATAGATTGACATTTGGAGACATTAAGCTCAAAGTAATTTTTCATACATCAAGTGGAAAACATATCGAGGTCTTCTTGAAGGAGAAGAGAGTCAAGGCTGAAGAAAGAGTCTTGGAGAAGTTAGTTTTGTCGGCGTAAATGGATAGAAAGCAGTGTTTAATAATCCTGTCAAGATCGTTTATAGTTAAAATGAAAAGGTGGGGACTGCCTTGTGGGACACCAGAAGTTGCTAAAAACGGGGTTGAGAAGACTGATCTAAAGCCAAAGCTATATAACGGTTCTCCAGATAAGAAGATATCCATTTTAACAATATGGGGTCAAAACCGAGGGCAGAAAATTTGAAAAGGATCGATTGATGTGATATTTTATGGAAGACCTTAGCGAAATCTGTAGCAATAACATTGATTTCATTGCCATTTTCTAGGGCTGAAAGCGCAAAGAATACGAATTCAACTAAATTTGTATTAGTGGATCTACCTTTCAGAAATCCATGCTGACTGGGTGATATATGGTAAGTGACTTGCACTGAAAGCTTATAACTTCATATAAAAAACTTTCGAACATTTTAGGTATGTGAGAAAGCTTAGCAATAGGATGGTAGCGAGTACCGTATCGACCACTGACGAGTGGACACGTCACCCAGTGCACTTGTAATTTCTCCTCTGCTGCACACCGAAAAAAAAACAAAAACCGCGCAGTGTAAAAAAAAAAAAAAAAACTAATATATAGTGCAGTGTAATTAAAAAAACAAAAATATCACACAGTGCGGGTATCCCATCTCTACCGCTCCTGGTCGTAGTACTGTTGCGTGCACTCGGAGTGTATGTAACAACTGATGGATAGCGGGTTGTGTGTGAAAATTTTGTTGGTGCACTGTTTCATATTGTTGTAAGAGCATAACACCTACAGCAATTTGATTCGGTAAACCATGGTCAGAATTTTCACTTCGCAGCCTTGCTTAGTATCGTCGGTGTTTGTATTTATTGTGTTTGTTTGTAATTATGACTAGGGAATTCAGGGTGGACATAGCCAAAATACGCGAGCTAAAAAGTAATCACCTTTCTGCGTACGTCCACGTCTGTAAGTACAGACCAGCGGTTTTGGCACTTAGTGAAACATAGGTAGATCTCCGCCCACACCTTCCAGATCACTCTGAACTAGTGCCATTATTCTTCCCTCACCGCAGTTTAACCATTTACATGCGTATGATGTAGCTTGCCAAACTCCACCACAATGTAGTCCCTGTTCCAATCCGGAATTCAATTTTATATAGTTAAAATTCCATCTCCATTATCCACGCCCGAAACTGGACAGCAATTCGACTTTTAACGAGTTTGATTCACTGTCTGATTCCATTCAAAGAAGTATCCCCGTATCCCCATACTGAAATCGTTATTACGGGCCGTTTCAATACACACAATTCTGGTTGGCTTCGACATTCTGGACAGACAACATCCGAAGGACGGTGTGTTGAGATCTTAGCTGCGGAAAATAAATGAGCCCACACGAATACCGGATGTTGATAGTCATACCGCCAACACTTCTCACCCTGATAAGTACTGCGTTGATGTTTTCTCCCCTCTAGGGTCGTCGGACCATTGTGACATATTAGCTAAATTCTCGTACACCCACCACACAGTTAGAGAAAAGATTCCTAAAAGAACCGTATAGCAATACGAGAAAGCCAACTGGAGCGGTCTTAACAGCTTCTTTAGGAATCTTAACTGGTCGTTATGCTTCCCCGATAACGACGTGAATGCCGCTGCTAATATGATCACAGAAACTATTCTCTTTGGAATGAGATGCTTTATCCCTCATCGGATGAAGAAGATCAAACCAAAATACGACTCTAGCTGTAAACAGGCTGTCAGGGTTACAGAATTGTTGTTTCGGTCCTACAAGACCAACCCAAGAGAGGAAAACCGAAAAAAGTTTAAACGAGCCAGGAATGACTGCAACGTCTTCCCAAGCATGTGAAATTCCAATACGACCAAAAACTGAGGCAAAGAATACTACGGCAAAAACTTTAGAAATTCTGCCTCATCCTGCATCCCAACGCTCATTTACAATGACATTCCAGCTGTCAGCTCTTTGGACAAGGCCAATCTCTTGCTGCATACTTTGCGGCCAGCTCAACACTCCCAGATTGTGCTTTGTCTCCGCCTACACTTGAGTACGTCGAATCTTCAATGGGACAAATCCACTTTCGCACTCGTGTAGTACCAAGAGTACTTAAAGATCTTAACAAATCCGCTGGTCCAGATGGTATATCTCCCCTCCTTCTGAAGAGGCGTTCTTCTTCGCTGGCAAAACCGCTGCGTAAGCTTTTTCATCAATCCTACTCTTTAGGACTCTTTCCGAGCAGATAGAAAACAGTATTTGTCCTGCCCGTCCCTAAAAAAGGCGAATCTTTTTCTCTCTCCTCCTACAGACCCATTGCGCTTACGTCCCTTCTTTTCCAGGTCATGGAAACGCTGATAAACCGTCAGCTCATGAAATATCTCGAAACACGAAAACTTCTCAACGACCGCCAGAATGGTTTCAGTAGCAACAGGTCCACTGGTGATTTGATGGCATATCTCACCGAAAAGTAGAACCAAAGCGTACATCAATCTGGCGAAAGCAAGACAGTGGCACTTGATATTTCTAAGGCATTTGACAGAGTTTGGCATCAGGCTCTTTTGTCGAAAATGCGTGCTTTTGGGATCGACGACTCTCTTCTTCAATTGATTAGAAATTACTTTTCGGAACGTTCAATTCAAGTTGTTTTGGATGGTTTCAAGTTTGATATACATAAAATAAATGCTGGTGTGCCCCAGGGCTCCGTTCTGTCTTCGACTCTCTTTTTAATTTCCATCAACGATCTCTTGTCTGCTACTTTTAATCCAATATATTCCTTTGCTGATGACAGTCCTCACTGCTTTTCATATTTGTTCCCGGACTCACGCCCCTGCTCTTCGGCTATAGAACGGGAACGGCAGCGTATATTAAGCTTATTAAATTCCGATATTACTCGTAACAGCATAACCAATTGGGGAACTATCAACCGAGTGGAATTTAATGCTTCCAAAACACAATGCTGTCTGCTGTCATTAAGGTGAAATTCAAATACCCAGCCATTATCCATGAATGGCACTTGCATCGTCGAAACCGGTAAACTTTCCATTCTCGGTATGTGTGTCAATGAAAACCTACGTTGGAATAATCACATATTCGGTGCCGTTTAAAATGCTGCGACATATCTAGGTTTCCTCAAACGATGTAAGAAATACCCCCTCTGATCTGGCCACAATATATAAGGCCTAAAACATCTCTGCAATAGGATAGGATTCAAAACCGTGCGATAATATCAGTCAATCAGTTGATACCCTCGAACGCCGACGTAATGTATCCTGTCTCACTTTGTTTTATCGCTATTTCCACCACCAGAGCTCCATTGAAATCGCCAGTAGCATTCCGCCCATTCAAACTTTCAATCGTAATATCCGTCTCGCTATGAATGCTCATCAATATACCCTCAAGTCCATTTTCGGACGTACTCTGAAATATCGTGATTCTTTCGTAAGCCGTACAACTCGCTTATGGAATGCCTTGCCGACCTCTGGTTTCCTGGTCGTTATAACTTTCAAACATTTAACAACAACGTACATCGGTACCTGTCTTTTCTTCCTCCCTAAATTTTCTTCGCCCGCGCTGTGTATGAACATTTTAAGGGTACAAAAACCCCTTGAGCGCGCGGTCATTATAAAAAAAAAAAAAGTCGGTTACTTCTTTCTTTGCTCCTTTTTTGTGAACCGGGGTTATCAAAGAGGACTTCCTCTTGGGGAAATTCCCTTTGTGTGAGGGACAGATGAAATAAGGCATAAAGTAGTTGCGAAAGATTGGAGGTACACTTTTTGAGGAATATTGCTGGGAGCCCGTCTGGCCCGGGTAAAAGTTCTACGATAAGGGTGGGATCAACAGATTGAGAAAGAGAAGGGCCAATGGAGATATTGGGTTGGTAATTGAAATTTATGGGGTCGGGTACAAAGAAGCTGTCGGCAAATAATTGCTTAAAAAAAGTTGCAAAGTAGTTGGCAATAGTAAGTGGGTCGGTAGACGATATACATATTATCGAGCGAGAGAGAGAGGCGGGATAACCGTCTGATTTTCTTTTGTAGTTGACGAGTTTATAAAATGTCTTAGGATCGTTGATAAGATTGGTCTGCGCTGTGTCGAGAATGCGCTGATAGAGGCAGTTATAGAGCTGGTTGAATTGGAGATAGGTTCCAAGATAGTTAGAGTAGTCAAAATAAGAATTGGTGCGAGGAAAAACTGCCAATAATTTATTCTTTTGTAGAGGGGAAGTAGATGATGTTTTCTGCCGAGAAAAGGGGAGGTAAAGAGGAATGGAATTAAATATTTCACTGTAAAGAATGAAGACAGCATCAGATAAGGATAGGTTGGTAAAATCAAAAGAAGATTTGCAAAGATAGATGTTGATTTTGCGAAAATTAGCTTTATGGAAGTTGTAAGAAGAGATAGTAGGGGAAGAAGTGGACTGGGGTGGAGAGCTATGGAAAAATGAAAGAAGAAGACGGGTGTGAAAGTTGTCGACAGTTGATAGGATGAAGGGACAAAACGTTACTGTGGAGTTAATGGGATCGTTAGTGAAAATAAGGTCTAGTTGCCTACCGATAGAGTTGGCATATGTTATCAACGAATAGACATTTTTTGGATAAACTAGCGGATTAACGCGGTACAAAATAAGAGATCATCCGATAGAATCCACTTTAGCAGGGGCAGATTAGTAGTAGTAGTAGTAATTGACTTTATTTCATTAAAAAAAATGCTACAAAAAAGTTTCTAAGTCTATTTGGTTTGGCCCAAGGCCGTCTACCTGATTGGCATTTACATAGTTCAATATAATTTTGTCTATGACATATATATAAAAATTATTGGGTCTACAAGTAAGTTTCCAGCGTTTGTCAGAGATGGCGCCACCAGTGGATCCCGGGCAGAAATGTCAGACCCCATGTGTTTTATTTGTAGGTTTTGTATCTGTCAACAACTTTGCAGCGTTATATTTGAGCAGTTCTATCGGTGTCGTACATTTTATCGAGCAAAATCATGGCAAGTTTCCAGCCAAATAAACATCATTTGCGGGAAGCGCTGCTTTTATTCTTTAATATGAAGAAAAGTGCGGCTGAGGCCTATCGTTTGGTTTCGGAAACTTATGGGCGCGGAATGTATTGGTGAATCGAAGTACCGCGAGTGGTTCAAACGGTTCAAAAGTGGTGATTTCGGAGTTGAAGACAAAGATCGCCCCGGAAAGCCGAAAAGTTTTGAAGACGAGGAATTGGACGCTTTACTGGATGAGGATCCGTGTCAGATTCAAGAAGAACTTGCTGCATCATTGGGCGTCACGCAACAAGCCGTTTCCCTACGCCTAAAATCACTGGGATTCATTCAAAAGGTTGGAAACTGGGTGCCGTACGAATTGAAGCCAAGAGACGTCGAACGGCGATTTTGCATGTCCGAAATGTTACTACAGCGGTATAAAAATAAATCATTTTTGCATCGTATTGTCACTGGTGATGAGAAATGGATTTATTATGATAATCCTAAACGCAGAAAATCGTATACAAATATGCACTGCATATGGTGGGATCAAAAGGGTGTCGTACACTACGAACTGCTTCCGAGTGGTGAAATCATCAAAGGACTATTATATCGAACCCAACTAATTTGTTTGAAGCGGGCATTAAAAGAAAAACGGCCAGAATATGAGATCAGGCATGAGTCCGTCATTTTCATCACGACAGCGCTCGGCCACATCTTACGGTTTCGGTGAAAAACTATTAGGAAAATAGTGGATGAGAAATTCTGCCTCACCCGCCTTATAGTCCAGTCTTGGCACCATCTGACTACCACTTGTTTCGTTCGATGCAAAACGCTCTTACGGGAATACGCTTCAGCTCAGTAGAGGAAATCAAAAATTGGCTCGATACGTTCTTGGGCTCGAAAGACGAGAAATTTTTTTGGTCCGGAATTCATAAATTGCCAGAAAGATGGGGGAAAGTTGTAGCTTCCGATGGAAGATACTTTGAATAAAGCATTGTAACTATGTTTTCATAATAAAACTTCAAATTTTGGAAAAAAAAAAAACACTGGAAACTTACTTGTAGACCCAATATATAATATGGATGTTTTAGAAGTCTCTCTCGATGATGCGTTTTCTGTAGCAAAGTGGTTCATTGTGTAATTAAACAATAGATCCCAGCCTTGTTCTCCGTTTAAGATACCGATTGTAACTTCCTCCTCCAGAAAATAAGAACCGAAAAATTGTTCCCGGAATTCCCTTAAAATTGGACATATTGCTAGAAAGTGTAGTACATCTTCCCTTACTTCCATATTGCAGATATGTGCAATCTATATGTAGATTGCCTCTTGTTCCTATGATGTGCGTAAGTACTTTTTACGGTAGTCTTTCTTCTTACATTGCCATCACTCAATTAAAATGCATTTTTAATATGTTCAGAAACATAGGGGGCGCTCCCGTTTCTAAATGTAGCATATAGTTGGGGTGCTACTAGGCAATCTAAATATTCGTTTAAGTAAGAATTGCAGGAAATTCTCAAAGGGATCAAAAGGACTGTATCCCCACACTTGGGTTCCATACGAAAGAATAGAGGCTGCAGTTGATCGAAATAGCGCTTGCTTTGTACTATGGCTGATTTGTTTGTTGTTGATGCATTTTTTCCAAACTGAGCAGATTGTGCGTTTAGCTTCAGACAATTTCTTTTGAAGGTGTTTAATCATGTTTAAGTTAGGGGTAATCAGAACTCCAACGTATTTGTATTCTCGTACAGTTTCAATACCCTCATCTTGAAACGTCCAGCTTTCACTTCGACAGTACCTCCCACCACCATTTCTAAGTTTGATTTTGTTAGATTTACAGATAAATTCCAAGTTCTGCAGTAGTTATCAAGTCTGTTTATCATAAGCTGCATACCGAGAGTTTCCGCGAGAAAGACAATATCTGCAAACTTGAGGGCGGAGATATTTGTTCGGTGCAGCTCTATTCCACCTTTAACAGTGTCTGTTATGTCGTTTATGTATAATATAAACAGTAGCGTACTTAACATGCAACCTTGCTTCACGCCCATTGCGGTCTCAAAACCTTCGGACAAGTGATTTCCATTCCAAAAGAAAGCTATGTTATTTATGTACACTGCTCGCACAACATTTACTACCTTCGTAGATATTCCACATATATAGAGCTTATAGAAAAGTGCCTCTCGAGGAACAGAATCAAAAGCCGCTCGAAAATCTACAAAAAAATGCTTTTTGTGGTTCTCTGGCAGGTTTTAGCAATGTTCGCAAGTATAAATATCTCATCGATCGTCGAGTAGTTCCGTCTGAAACCCGTTTAAATTTCATGGATAATTTTCTTCTTATTGAACCACTGAATAAGTCTTTTAAAAAGCATTGCTCCAAAAAGCTTGGCTGAAGTCTTTAAAAACGATATACCTCTGTAGTTTGTCGGATCATTATAGTCCCCTTTCTTGTGCAGTGGAAATAAATCGATTTCAGGAACCTTCCTGGTATATCTGCATTTTCAAAAATTCGATTCAATTCCGATACAGTTCTGATAGGAACTCACGTGTACAATTCTTATAGAAGTCAAATGAAATACGGTCCTGGGGCTTTATTATTCTTAGCATTTTCGAATACGTATTGTACTTCTTCCAGAGTTGTCGGTGCATCTAGGAATTCGTCGGTAATCCAGGGCGCTGCATACTGAAGCGGTTGGGATATTTGAGTTGAGTTGAGTAAATTTTAGAAGTGGTTTTTTAGTTGTGCAGCTTGTAAGCCTAGGGCGATAGTACTTCTTCTACCATAACTAAGTTTAACAGCTTTCCAGAATTCTGCTGAGTACCTTGTGCTGTTTAAAAGCGCAATATTTTACTTGTTATACGCTAGCTTTTTCATATGAACCACTTTTGCCTGCTGCTACCGTTGACATATTATTGAATTATTTTGGGGTGTCGCTCTTTTTATTATTTCTGTTAGGTTTTAAATATTTAGCATGGCATTCGCGTTTGTCCAAGTTACGAGCTCTCTGTTACAAATTCCGAAAACTGTCTTTCCATAATAGCTTTGGTAAGAGGCTTAACTGTGTTGTACTGTTAATACTCGGGTTTCTGTACAAGTAAAACGTAGCTTCCAGCGGCATGCGATCTAAAAACGTCTTCATTCCAACCTTAAATTCTTTAAGATGAGGGCGTAAATTCCCAGTTACAGAACAGTAGTCTATAACAGAACCTGCTAATCCACGTAGAAATGTATACTCCCCAGCAGAATCCCCTCCACAGCTTCCATTAATGACTCGGCAATCAAATGCATCCGCTAATTCAAGAATTAAAATTCCTTTGGAATCGCAGGTTTCATCCTTAGAGCTGCGGTTTGTATACTATGTTATATATCGTTGATGTGCCCAATCCGCTTATAAAGTTATTTTGCGACGTGCCTATTCGTTCCGTTAAAATCGCCGATAAATACTAGATTCGCTGATCCTAATCTATTCAACAGATCTATTATTTTGTTGTAGTCTCGCGCCCAATGATTACAATTTAGATATATCGGTACAATGTGATAGGTGTTAATGTCCGTTTTCAGCTCAAGTATGAACGATCCTTCTATGCTTTTGAAGTTAACCTTTGCTACTTCTATCTGCTTACGAAATCCAAATATCCGCTTCCAAACGAGCTTGTTTTTACCCCAGGTATAAATTTTAATTCATAATTCATGAAAATACTCTTAAATCTAGCTTCTTCATTATCTAGTAAATGAGTTTCAAATAATAGAAAAACATCAAATTCGTTTGTATAATTAAAAAATTCTACAAATATTTTAAACTCCTATTTTTCGATTTTTCCTTTTTTTTAAAACACTTTATTTTTATTTTCTTACAACTTTTTCTTCTTAATCTATATTCAGTTTGACAGCACACTCTCGAATGTCCGCCATTGCCCAAATCTTCACAAAACAATGATGGCGGATTCGGTCAGTTCTCATGGCTGACTTGACGAAACAGGCTGCGTTCACTTTGCACAATGGGCCGCGTTCGAAAGGGCTTTACAACATTTTCTTATTTTTTAGCCCTGCTACATTATAACTTAGGATTTTTAAATTTAATAATTTAAATTGTTCTGGTAGACGGATTCTTCTCAATTTAAAAGTTCTTGTAAACTCCCACTTGTGTGTGCACCCAAATTGGTTAAAGCGGTTACCTGACGGCTTTTCCGAGTTTCAGTTTCAGATGACATTGACGTTTTGCCCAATTTTTTAGGGATGGCGGAATTTCTACAAACATTTCTTTAATAACCTTTACACTATTTTCGCTGCCACATTTCAACCCGTCTGGTAAATCCCAAGTGAATAATTTTCCTCCTACGCGCAGATCTTTCATTAAAGGGATTAATTTTGCTCTTCTTCGACGAACGTTTGGCGGGATATTTTTGCGGATTATGCTTGTGTTTTTAAGTGTGCTTGCTTTACGTAGGATGTGGATAGCTGTGTCCCGGGATTTCATCTTGACGATTATTGTTGCCATGCGCTTATCTCGGGTGTTAATTCTGTAGGCAGATTCAACGGCAGCAATTTGTTCGCTTTCTTCCAATAAACCAACGCGCACGGATTTAGCTTTTTCTGTTGGATCGCTGACGGTCTCTGACTGGAGGTGCACCACAGCATTAATTTCGGTGCTTTTCAGCATAAGCTTGTCTATTTGCTCTTCCAGAAGCCTGTCAAGATTTTCCAACTGCGCAACCTTTGCTGAAATCTCGTCTTGCTTTATTTTCATTCCTGACAGCTCAAAATAAAGCAATTGGAAGTCAGATTTGGAGACAAGTTCTTTTGCGTGTTCCCTCTTTTCTTCCAGAATCTCCTTTAGCTCGTCAATGGTGATGCCAGTTATAGTGCGATTTGAACTTCGGTTTTGCTAGGACTTACTCTGATTTAAGTTGGTTTGCGTGGTCTATATTCTTCAATTGCAGTTAAAACCAAAATTGTTCAATTGTCTCGACTTTTCCTTGTTTCATTTAAATGTATTCTCGGAGCACTTCTATAAGACAACTCTGCTATGACAGAACAGTGTTGCCAACCTGCAGGGGCAGATTAAAGTCACCGAAGATAAGGATATCATCGATGGAATCACTTAGGTCAATTAGTTGGTCAATTGCTTTAATAGCAAGGATATAGGATTCGATAGTTTGAGCTGGGAGAATGTAGCAACACATAGCGTACAGGAACCTATTGGGAAGTGTTGTTTTAATTGAAACAAAATGAAGTTTAACAGAAGAAGAGATATCGATGAGAGAAGCGTTGAGGTTATTGTGAAAAGCAAGTAGGACACCTCTGCATGGAGAATTAACTTTAGGGAGGGCAGGATCATTAACCATCATCTCGGAAAATATTATAAGAAGAGGGGAATAGCTGCTGGCTCTTTATGTCGGATTTATCATAAAGATATGCGAGAAAGAGACGTATATTTTCGTATGTCTTTTTATCCCTTAGCCTTGAGAGCGCGTATCGGCATTCCGTGGTGTCTATATTCTTTTATTCTTTTGGGTTAATTTAACGCTAGGTGGTGAGGGATCAAAAATAGGGGCAGTGGCACGAGAAACCGAGGGGGGAGGCGAGGTAGAAGCGGGATTTAAGATATGCAAGCTGATAAAGTTTGGGTATTTGGCTCCTGTTGTAAGACCGAAATTGGGAAAGCAGATGTATTCGCGGGAGGGGGGCTGAGCAGTGATAGTATCGGGGGCAGGAATAAATTAAAAGAAACTCGTTAGGGCTTGAATGGAAGAGATGCAGTTGGTGCCTTTGTGGGGAGACGTGAAAGGGGTTGCTTAGGGATATAGACAGGAGGGTAAAAGTTGGGAAATATTTTGGTTTTAAGGCTCCAGTTGGGGTCAGGTTTAGGATGTGGATGGGAAATGGATCTGGGTGACTTATAATTAACTTTAGATAAGACCGTGCTTCGGTTTGTTTCACTGTTTTTATTGGGTGGTTGATACGTCCATTTTGAGACGAGCAGCTTTCCGAGGTTAAGGTTGGTTTTGGATGGGTTAACAAATAACCATTCATAACCAGCCGGTAAATAGATCTTGAAATTCCTTTTGTTTTTTTAGTGCGATGTTGGCAATATTGTGCATTGGCTGATGATGATGCTATACCTCTCTTTAAAGAAGTCAGAAATCCAAGTAACATCTGCGTTATTGGGGGCACCTTTGACGTGATGAATATATGATTCGTTGTGCGGAGTCGGTCTAGCCTGCTTTGGCACTCTGAAGGTGTCCACGTCGTGTTAAATTGTGTAACAAGTTTCGTGGGGCGGTGACAGGAGAAGTTGACGTTGGAATAGCTATATTATCATAAGGTTTTTGGGTCGATGTGCTGGTGCGAAGATTTGGAGGTTGGGTTGCCGGCATTGAATGTGGCAATGGTCCGGTTTCGGTTTGTAAGAATTCAGGCAAAATTGAAGTATTGTAACTATTGTGCGGAGGGGGTTGGGTTGGAAGACTATCGATTTTGTGACATACTGTTTCAATGAGGTTTCCAAATCATTCAACACTGTTCTATTCGTAGTGAGTTCATCATTAACCTCATTGATTTTATAGAATATAAGGTCAAGCATGGACTCGTAATGCTTTGATAGATGGAGATTGGATGTGGATGATTGGAGATGAATATCTATGTCTTCCCGGAGAGAGTTGATGGAATTACATGTTTTCTTGTTGAAAGATTGATATAAATTCACTTAACTCTGTATCAGTGTGGCGCTTAGTTGTTTCTTCATATCTGGATATTGCACTTTCTAATTCCATTAAACGCGCAATTTGTTTTTCAATACTATGACCAAAGTCTTCCGAACATCTTACACTTTGTTTAAAGATTGATAGTTTGTCTATTATAAGTCTGACGAGTGAGTTATTATTGGATTCGTTGGAGTCACTGAGACACTAGATTGCAAGGAGCACATGGAGGAGAGAAATACTGATACACTCATCACAGAAGAACAGCAGATTTTTCGAGAACTGTTTAATGAAGACCGTGTTTCTTTTATTTCGGGCGACACAAATAGTATGGAATATTTTGCCGCTGATCCACTAACAGGAAACAAAGTCAGCATTATTGTCGTTAATGGAGCAGTTGGTTAATCCAGAAGAAGACATGACGAAGAGTAGGCATGATAACAGTGTAATAGTCCTCTGTGATTAAGTCTGCGCCTGATATGAGTATGAACATCAATGATTTCCTCAATGGTGATGGATTTGCGATTCTTCTGGAGGTGACTGCTTTGAGTACGAAAACTCCTTGTATCTCAGTCTAGCCACTGGATATGGTTCCAAGAACTAAACAGGTTTTATTAATGCATAACATTAAGGTGTCCCTGTCCTCCGCCTATCCTCCTTGTTGTAGGGCAAGATAATGTAAGTTTAACACTTAGAGAAGAAGGAAAGGAGTTTGTTGGTAGAATATGAGTATAATCTGATCGAAGTTCGTTCTCCGACGATTGCTGTAGTTAGTAATGGAAATAATTGTAATACGCTTAATTGTAAGTATCGGTTTTTAGAGTTAAACAGTATATACTTTAACATCATGGAGGCAGAGATATGTACCTCATTGATGGAGTCATCCGATCTTTTGAGATTGGCTCATTCATCGTTGCTAACTCTATTGGCATGCTCTTTGGTGTAGGGTGTATTGACTTCGAAGGAGTAGCCTGAGTGTGTCTGATGGGTCAGCCACGATATCTTCTTCTTTCTAAAATTCTTTACTCGAAGTAAAGGAATTGATTCGGCTATCAATGAGAGACGGTGGAATGACTGGTGAACGCCTTCACTCAAGCCATTGTTTGCGGTGCAGAGTTATGGAAGAAGCTTCCAGCCGTTGATCGGATTCTCAGGCCTTGAAATTCCAAGATCGTCAGCACCGTCCTGAAATCAGAGGACTTGATATAGCCCCGTAGCTTAGAAAGCCAAACGTCGTCAAAACTACAACTGGTAGTCTAATTAAGCCCACCGACTTAATGTGGTTAGACATGTGGTTAGACACCGGTTTCTCAGACACCAGCCAACTTCCTTGAAGATGGAAGGTGGTAGACAGCATGAAGTAGCACTTTTGTAGAGGCACTTCAGTAAGCAGAACTCTGCAAACCGCCATTTAACGTGCGTCGAACATGTTGAAAACTGCAACTATTGTAGATAAATCTGCACATTTATAATCTCAACGCCGAAGTGATATTTCGAATTGCAAATTTCGTGTTCGTGCTTTTGACGCAAATTATTGTAAGTTCGACATAAGTCGTGTTTGAAACATACAAATCACATACGCGTGCGCGCGCGCACCTCACTATATTTTGGCTATTAGCCTTGAAATTTTACACGGCAATGAAAATGTTGGCTTGGGCGGAACCTGGTGAGGTTTTTCGGTGGTGTCGATGGTAACTCCAGTCTTAGTTTCTCACTGGCCAAGAGAAACGAGTCTCTCTCTCTCTCTGCGAAGGCCAATCCTTTTCTTCCTTCTTACCAAGACGCTCCAGGATTCGAATGTAGGACTTAAAATCCCTGGGATGCTTCGCCAATTTTCGATCTTCGACAATAGGGGTGATCGTGTCGGTTTATTCACATCTGACCCACGTGGCAGTACTGGCAGAAGGTTTCTCTTTGCTCTAGAGTTACTAAGACTAAGGTCAATGGGATGCTCTATAAGTACCTACACTATCGGTAACAGCAATGGTTTTTGGTTGAAGTTCGACCTTAGAGATTTGTATGTTGGATTCTTAAATTTTCCCTCAAAATGCGTTCGATAACTACCATATACTCACCGTACGTAACTGAGCTATTTTTATTGTAGGTAATGCCAGTTGGCATGGTTTAGTTGGCGTCCGTAGTCCAATCATAAGTTATACTTTCCTCAGACAAAATCATTTTCTGCTAACTTAAAGAGCGCAGCAGGTAGGCCGATCCGAACAAGTTGAATCATTGTACTGAACTTCAGAAATCGCTATCTTTATCTCATTTTTGGTCGGATAGAGACTTGGATTTGGCAGTGGCGTTCTCTTCTATCCCGTGTTTTTCGTGCTTTTCCTTTTCTTCTGGAGAAGCCGACGTTCTTCTCATCTCGTCTTCTTCAGAAGCGCGCGAGCTGCTCTGATCCTTTTACAGTTTTTATCGAACGGGTGGAATAGCACCTACTGCTTGGTGGTGCAATTTAGTCTTACCCGGTATAGAATAGTCTGTGTATGTGGATATAGGTTTTTTTTTTTTAAATACTCAAGAGGGTATTACTACTTTTAAAATGCCGGAGCACGTGTTTAGTTTCTAGGAAAATTCGATAGAGAGAGAAAGAAAGATACTTGGGCTCAGTGGTGATTTCACTCCATGGATGACATCCAACATTTAATGGAGGGACTAAATTATTAGTGCAAATGGTCTTGTTGTTATATTTTAGGCAATCATTCATCTCACGGGATTTTAGTTGCCTGAAAAAAGGAATGTCTTTCGAGCACGGCGGGTATTGAACCCCAAACTGTCCGATTGAGAAGCCAATACCCTACAACGACATCTAGTTGTCAAAATACGAGTATTCAGTACGGTTTGCCATTTCATCATTCATCGTTTTACGCTGGTCGAACATGCCGAATGTAGTAAATAGGTAACGTGAATTTCGTCGTGAGGTCTATGATCATCATGGCTTCAGTGTGCAGGCAATTCGTCGCACCGTAGAAAAGTTTGTACGTGAGTACACTCTTTTAGATTTTAAGCCACCAACCAGACAGAGATTGGAGCGAAATGAAGAAAACTGGATCGAATAAGATCGAGAAATATCGATTCGGCGCCGAACAGCTGAATTGGGCATCGCTTGGTAGTCATCCCGGGTTATTTTACTGTTGGATTTGGACTTAAGTCCGTACAAATTGCACGGACGTAGGACTTGAAGCCAGGCGACCATATACATTGCCGTAAGTTCGTTAATTGGACGTTGGAAATGTTGGCCGGAGATGAGGAAGCGGCCCATTTTTGGCTCAGCGGCTATTTCAATAAGCAAAATTGCCCTTATTGGAGCAAACACAATCCACAAGTGTTCGGCCAAGTGTCGATGCATCCACAAAGATTGACAGTTTGGCGTGGTGACATCATTGGACCATATTTCTTTTGAAATGAGGAAGGAGACACCGTTACCGTCAATGGTCTCAGGTATAAAGCGATGTTAACCGACTTTCTGTGGTCAGAGCTCGACAACATCGATATATCCGAGTTGTGGTTCCAACAAGACGGCGGTACATGCCATACAAGCGACGCAACGTTCGAAGTTGTGAATTGAAGTGTCATCAAAAATTGGACCGACCGTTTGAAGCACTGCTAGCAAAGCCGAGGCGGCCATGCTATCCACACATAATGGTATGAATGTAGCTTCAAAATAAATCCAGAATTAATTTTATATCTCACACCGTTGTTGTGTTATTTAAATTGTTTTTTCCCATCGTTCTTATCTGGTCACCCTTTAGTATAGGGCCATTCAGCAAGAGGTATCATTTTAAATCAATAGAAAAACGTAACACTTTTACGAAAATTTTTTTTTTTATTTTAATCTAAAGCAAAAACTCTAAAGTTAGTTATTTTATGTAAAATCTGCCAAATGTCTGCCTCGGCTCTGCCTACAAATAGTCTTTCTTTTGGTGAAATTTTTCATCACGATTTCTCATAGTTACGGCTGTATTTCGCAAATAATAGCTCTGATATTTTCTGTTAAGACATGAATCGTGGGTGAAGCATTGAGGTATATTCTATCTTTAACATAACCCCAAAGAAAAAAGTCTAAAGGTATTAAAACGCAAGATCTCGTCGGCCATTTAAAATCCCTATTTCGAAAAATCATAAGTCCAGAAAATTTTGTCACCCAAAAGAGCGATTTTTTCATCAGGTGTGTGGCATGTACCACTGTCCTGGTGAAAATAAACGTCGTCCACGTCCGTAGCATCAACTCCAGGCAAAGAAAAAGTCAGTCAGCATCTTTTGGTAACGCAATCCATTCACTAAAATTGTCGCACCAGCATCATTTTCGAACAAATATGGTTGGCGGTGTCAACCCAAAAACCGCACAAAATCCCTCGTGTAAAAAATCATGATCTTGTTCATCCATTTCCAGCTCCCAATCAGGCAAAGTACGGCATTGTGCGCGGTCTTCTGGCTTCAATTCTTGTGCCAACTGGACCTTATTAGCTTCTGCGCGAAGATCTTTATGCAAAATGCGGATAGGCTCAATCCCTGTGATCATTTTGAAATGAATACATCGGGCTTTTCAGTCACATTCTCAGCTATGGCCGCAATATTTTCAGCTTAGCTTGCCGAACGAACACGAGATGGAGTCCTCATATTACTAACCCACTCGTGACGTTCAAATTTGTCGAATAAATTCATTACAGCTATGCGAGTAGGCGTCGTAAGATGACCAAAAGCAGTACGAGCTTTACGAAACGTTTCCGCGGTATTTTCACCGTTTTGGTATGGAATTTTCGCTATTTGAATACGTTGTGCGATATGTGTATCGAACCATAATTAATAAGCTTCTAGTTTACTTATCAAAAGCCATCGCAATATGTTCCCAATGGAGCTAAATTTAAAGTGACACCTCTTGTTGGATGATACGTCTCAGCTTTGCATCCCCGGTTTAACTACCCAGCCTATAGCATACCAATCTAGTGCTTCCTGTAGCTGTTCCGTTGAACAAGGTCTGAACGCTCTACGTGTAGATGTGAACTTCGCTGCCCTTTTTCGGTTTACACTATTATCAACAGGGAGTCCGTTTTTGGTGCGCAATAGTAGAATTTTAATGTGGTCCAGTTGTTCATCTCACATACAAACCCCAACCTAGAAGGGCTCCGTTTTTGAGATCTCTTAAATAAAGCAGGCCTTATATGATATTCCTATTCTATCAGTCCATTTTGGCGATTTGTGTTGTTGAGCCCTAGCCTTAATTAGGCTCCTTGGGAAGTCTTATTGAATTCAGCTTCAAAACGTTACGCACAGCTGATACCATCGGTGATACAATCACGCGAATTCGTCCACCGTACCCCATCTTTTTGATAGATTAGAGTGCTACTATTTTCTTCTGCTAAGCGCTTGCGCTTAAAAGTTTGGTAAGCCAAGATCAGTTGGAATATATCAGTGCCCGACGGCTTCACGAGGAGGTAAAATTCAATTCTCAATTGGTGTGAAGCCATATTTACAGCACTGGGCATGGTCAGATTAACACTGCTCAGCGTCTACCTCAATCGTCCTCCAACTAATTAACGTACTACAACTAATTTCAGGAAGAAAGCCAAACCGATGGGTCTCAACTATTCAGCCGATCTTTAATAGTAGCAATCTTTGTCGATTTTCGGTATAAAATCTATTGTTACTTCTTGACAGGAATGCGCTCTGTAGGCTAGCGTCAGCGGGCAGAATTGACAAAAGCTGATCCCCACCTTTCTGGAGCATAACTGGTAATATGACACCGTTGTTTTGATGGATGATGCATCAGTTTACTTAGTGTCCGTGACCATAACTGATGTCAGATACTACCTACGTTGAATTGTATTGTAAGTGAGCTAAGTCACTTGCAGTTTCGGTCATAGGAGCTGGTTATATGGCGGTTCTGATCATGTTATCTGAGAACTGAGTTTCGAAAAGGTACCTCTCCACGTTGGTGTTGGAAGCGATTTCTTAGGGTCTTCTCCTATTCCGTTTTTAATGAATTGCAGCACTTAAACGAGATAAATGTGTAAGCCACTAGCTGACTGGTCATTTGCACTGGTCGCCCGCTATACATACATATGTAAGTCTGAAGCAATTCGTGCCCGTCCTGGAAGTACAAGTATCTTAGATTTTTTTTCTGAATATTGAGTTTTTGAATAGAAAGTTGCTCTGACATCAGTAATAAGAGTTCAATGATCGGTACGTTGCCCCTTTTTACAGATCAAATGTCAAGCGTCGCATTATTTTATTTTAAAAAACCGCCACCGGTGTGAGGCCGGCGTAACTCCAGCCAAGTGACAAGTCGGGTCAATTATTTAATTGATGTATCTCAACCATAGTACGTTGTGTAATAATGCCATTTAATCGTTCTCTCTAAACGATCTCAATCAATTAAGCAACTTCCTGCGGAATACTTCAAAATGTTCTCCATATGCAGTAACTCGGCATTATCTCCTCCAACTAATTGAGATTATGCAACTATGCATGCAGCAGTCACGCAATCGTTTTCTTACAACCAATCTGCGTTCTCTCAGATACATGAGCAGCAGAGATAGTAATGACGATCTAAATGCCTCATCATTCCTCCCCTTGGAACCATTTTTGACACAATTTTTCATCAAAAATAAATCACAAGATTTTTTCCCGCATTTTTATTGAGTACAATCCATGTCGGTCCGGTGTCCATATGGGTACAACCCTTCCAGGCATTTGAATCTGAATCTGAATCTGAATCTGAATATGAATGTGAATCCCATTCCCGACGCCCACGTTGACTGTCGGTCGGTCGGTTAGTGTGGAGCATTTTTAACCCAAAACATGCAGATGACTTTAACAGGTTTTCGAGAGGTCTTCAATGGAGGAGAAGTCAACGCTGGAGACTGGGACAAACTCTTGACATATGACAAGTCAATGGGGGAATACTGTGTGTTTGTTTGTTCTTGTTGTTGTTGTTGTTGTGGTTTTTCCAACTTGATTAAGGGTGAAATGTTAATGGAGGTGTTACCCTAAGTACCTGCAAAGGTCAAACACCTACGATTGAGAATTTCTCTAATGAACATGAATGATGTGGTGGCGTATACGTAACGTTTTCCTTTTTTTTTTTTTTTTTCTGAAATGTCCTTTTATTATAAAATTCATTGGCTCTCGGCAATCGAAAGAATGAAAAGATACAGATACTTCGAATCGGATTATATAATTAATTTTCCTTTTTCTGATTTGATTAAATGTGAAGATGATTTGTGATTATTGTTTTGCCTTTATGCTGTTTCTTTTGTAGACTTAGAGTGCGGCGTCGACGAAGAAAACGACGTCGCCTTGGCGATGTCACCAACAGGACAAATTGCTAAGACTCCTACACCGAGAGACGAAACCTGTGATGCAGATCAACGTGAAACATGGGGAGGAAAAGTCGATTTTTTATTATCGGTTATTGGATTCGCTGTCGATTTAGCAAACGTTTGGAGATTTCCCTATTTGTGTTACAAAAATGGCGGTGGTAAGTCCTTATTCGGATATTTCTTTCTTTCTATTAACAATAAGTATTTCAAATTTTAATTCTTGATGATTTTAAAATATGTTTAGAGCTTGAACTACGAGTTAGTAGGAAACAACTGCGAAATTAATTTTAAAATATTTTACTCCTTCCTCTTTTATTGACCGTTGGAATACGTGAAGGCGTATAACCTGTCGCTTTTGGATCTTTAGAAGACTTTAGAACCATTCCACAGTTCGTTGATTTTTGGTCATCTTGTCAGTGAAGCCAAGCGTTTGCTGTTGTTTTTTTATTTGACTTATCCAACGGTTTTCCCTTCGGCTTTCTCCGAGATTCTTTTGTTTGCTGGAACAGACCTTCGTTGAACATAGCAATACTAGCTACACCCAGAAATCATTGCTTGCTATTAATGGCATGGCTGGCAGCATCTTTCTTAGCATTGATGCCTCGGAATATTCTCCTATTTTACCACAAAAGTGTTTCTAATGTAATCGCTTGGCTTTCCTGTATCCATTTTTATATACACCGTGATTGACTTGAACTGCAACCAACTTCAGACTGCTATAATTTCCAAACCGTTCATGAGAGTGAGCTCAAATTTTGACACATGACAGATAATTTTATTATTTACAAGCCTTTTAAACGATTTGCGTCTCAGTTGTGTCGAAAAATTTTTATCCGCGATGGAATTCAAACGTGATAGTGTGATTGCTTTATATTTGGCTGGAAAGCCACAAGTAGCTATCGTTAGAGCCCTCCAACGTGAATAAATCATTTGTGTCGCGAACCATAGCTCGTTACCGTGATACTGGCAGCGATACAAAACGCCATGGAGGTGGTCATAAAAAAACAGCAACATCGGCAGAAATGGTTCGGAAAGTGAATGCTCGAATTGGGCGAAATTCACGTCGAAGTGGAAGAAAAATGGCTCGTGAGCTCAACATATCGTTGGAACGGATGCAACAGATACTGAAAAATGAGCTTGGGCTCAAGCCATTGAAGTTCCAAAAAGCATACGATCTTACACCGCAACAGAAAGAAGTTAGAGTCGAAAGAGCGAAGGAGTTGCTACGCTTGCACGAAAATGGTGAGTTGCCGAATTTGGTTTTTTTCGATGAGTCGCCATTTGTTATCGAGCAATATGTCAACAAACAAAATGACCGAGTTTACTTGCCAGAGATGTCCTTCGAAAATGACGGCCACCAAAAAGTAGGCAGCACCGATGGTGATGGTTTGGGCCAACATAACCGCCGAAAGTCGCTCTCCTGTTTTTGGACCGTGGCGTCAAAATTAATGCGATCGTATACCGTGAAACTGTCTTAGAAGCAGTATTGAAGCCTTGGGCAAACAATCATTTCGGTCGGAGACCGTGGGTATTTCAACAAGACTCGGCACCGTCTCACAAAGCACGCGTCAACCAAGATTGGTTAAAAAACAATGTTCCACACTTCATTTCCTCAACACAATGGATTGCAAATTCTCCGGATGCAAATCCGTTGGATTTTTCTGTCTGAAGTATTTTGAAGGCGAAGGTTGGCACTAAAAAAATACCAAAGTTTGGACCACCTCAAACAAGCACTTCGCCGCGAATGGGCTAAAATACCGCAGAAACACTTGCGTGCAGCATGCGATGCTTTCTTCGGCCGTCTCAAGGCCATTATTCGCGCCAAAGGTAAACATATTGAAAACTACTGATACAATCTGATAATTGATGTATTTTCCAACATTTTTTGTTTTGGCACAATAAAATTTATCAAAAATTAAAAAAATAATAGCATTTTAAAAAGTTGGAGTTAGAGTCATTCACTCTGTAGTTTAAGGGAAGCCCGATATGAATTCGGGTTCGTTATTTGTTTCATGACCATTGCAGAGTTTAAAGTTTTTGTTTTTGCCCTTTCATGCAATAACAGACGACAAGAAGAAGACTCTGGTTTATTGAAGGCCAAAGCAAAATCTTGAATTTCAAATCAAGCTCATTAGGGTAACAGAGGAGATTTTTACCTTAAGAGATTACGCATTCAATTAGTGTTTCTCTACATTTGAATCAACTTGTCTTCTGATGATTCCTGCAAGCTATATGGCGGCATTGTCTATTCTAAATTAAAAGAATTGTAGCTCAGCAATGCAATTGCTCTTTAAATGCAATGTCCTTTTCGCTTTCTTTATTAATTCTTCCGACAACAAGAAACTCTTTTTGTCTTTCATAGTTTTAGTTTTAAGCTTCAGAGTTCAGTATTTAGATATCAGGGCTGAAGACAAAACCTGCCAGGTTTAGATAAATGCGTCAAACCGTTCTGGAATATAATTGAAATTATTATAAACAAAAGTCATACATTCCTGTTCTGATATTGTAGTAGGCGGTATCATACCTTGATGCTCTCAAGCTTCGAAGCAATTAATGCGTGAGGAGACTATTTTTGTATAAATCATTCGATTGCTAGTAGTACAACTAGTGGAACTGCGGTGGTGACAGCGGTGAGTGATTCTGTAAATATTAAAAATTCAAGCATCTCACTTCTTCCTCCTATGTTTCTTTTTGGCTCGCAAAACAGGCTTTGATGGTATAAAAAATCTAGGTATAGGTACCATAAGAATCTAGCAAAATTGTTTTTTCAAGTTAATGACTTTCCGCACGAATGGAAGACATCAAAAATAATACCTATACCGAAGACTGGAAATAGTGCACACATGCCTTTTAATTATGGATCTTTAGGTTTGTTGAGTTCCTTAAGCAAAGGTTTTGAACAAATTATTGAAAGAAGAATAGTCTTAAGTACATAGATCCATTACTTTATAGCCTGAACAAATCGGCTTCAGAGCCTATCATATTACAGTTCACTAGGTAGCGCTGCACTTCGGAGTGAATATGGGCCTCAACTAAGAAGCCTGGCCAATTAGCCTGCACTTTAGGTTACTGCCTCCAGTTGCACACTCCAAGTCGGTTGAAGTCCCCTTGTATTTTGCGGACTGGAGCATTAATGTCCATTCGCTTTATATTTCCTAGCCATCTCAGGCAACTAATGCGACTGACTAGGTTGATGTCGGTGTACAGCTTGCATAGTTCTTCGTTGAATTTTCTCCTGGAAAGCCCGTCAACCCAAAAGGGACGGAATATTTTTCGACGGATTTTTTTCTCGAAACGACTGAGAATATCTTCATTCGTTTTCGAAAGGGTCCGTGTTTGTGTGATATAAAGGTATGACTGGGATGATCAAGGTTTTATATAGACTCCCCTTAGTTTTTCGGGATAGGGCCTTACTACGCAATTGTCTTCATAGCCCAAAGAAACAGCGATTGACAAGAGTTATTCTTCGTTTTTTTTTTCACTGAGGTGTCGATGATAGAATTGAAAGCAGGGCCAAAGGCCCTTATTAACTCAAAGCTATAGCTGTTGACTGTGACGTTCTGTGCAATTAGTCAATGTTGCATATAAATGGTGAGCGCACATTTATCCCTTAATCCATTTTGGCAGCTTCCGTTTCAATAGTAAGCCCAAACATCATTCTTTCTCTCTCTATCCCATTTTCCAAAAAACCTAATACATGCTAAGGCATTATAAGTGTATTCATACCCACTTGAGTATTAGGTTCTGTTTTTTTTTTTTTAAAAAGTGTGTCAATTGACTGACTGATATTAAAGGGTCTTTTATTAAGCGCTTCTTGTTTTTAAATTTAAATAAGACAAAGCGTGTGTGACATATTATCGAAATTGTTTACTCGTTTAAAAGGCCTATCGGTGACATTATGGAATATAACATCGTTCAAATGTCCACCGCGGCTTCTCTGGGTGGCGCGCATCCGAAATGTCCAATTTTCCATGACTTTGACGCATAAATCAGGCTGAATTTGACCGATGACATGGTTATGTTGGCTTTGAGATCCGCTGCTGTTTGTGGATTATTCGCATAGACCTGCGACTTCAGAAAACCCCATAAGAAAAAGTCTAACGGGGTAAAATAGCACGATCTCGATGGCCAATTCACATCACTCCAAGTGAGGTGACCATGCTCTGAATCGCTCATGCAGCGTGGCGTGAGCTGTGTGGCACCTAGCGCCGTCCTGTTCAAACAACATATCGTTGGTGTCCATATCATCCAATTGAGGCCGAAAGAAGTTGGTAATCATCGACGTATAGCGCTCGCTGCTGCCGGTGATGGCCTCACCAACGTCGTTCTCCAAGAAATATGGACCGATGACGCTGCCAGCCCAAAATCCACACCAAAAATTTACTTTTTCGGGATACATTGGACGCTCTTGGATCGTCCCAAATTTGACAATTTTGAATGTTGACGCACCCATTTATGCAGAAAGTGGCCTCATTGCTGAAGAATAATTTTCGATGAAAATTAGGGTCAGTTTCCAACTGCTCCGGAACCAATTCAACGAACACACGTCGTTGTCTATGGTCGTTTACCTTCAGCTCCTGGGTCATTTGAATTTTGTACAAGTGCAGGCCCAAGTCAGAGTGCAAAATTCGCCAAGTTTGGTCTGCGAAAGGCCGAGTTCTTGTGATTCTCCTGCACATCCTCATGGACAGCGCTCGGTAGGACAAAAATGGGCGAAATGCACGGAACGTTGTCGGAAGAGAACACCCGTTTTGATAAAACGATTTTATCATTGTTGAACGCTATGTCCCTCCATGGTGATTTGGCGACACATTTTGACTAAATGACTGCCAGTTTGACAGATGTAGCTTCAACAGTACTGCCGCTATCAACTGTCAAACCTCGGAAGTCCCTATTGGAAAACCCTGTCGTATCACCTACGAGTTTTATCGCATGGTTTTGAATCCTATCTAGCAGGTGCAGAGATGTTTTAGGTTCACCTGACCAGAGGCGAGCATTGCACTCTAATTATGGACGGATGAATGCCTTATACCATATATTGGGGCCAGGTCAGATTGGGTGAAATATTCCTTACACGAAGGACTTGAGAGAACCTAGATATTTCGCAGCATTTTTGATGGCATCGAATACGTTCCAACGTTCCAACGTAGGTTGTCATTGACACACATACTGAGAATAGAAAGTTCTTCGGTTTAAACTGCGCAATGCCATTCATGGATAATGGCTGGGAATTTAGATTTCGCTTTAACGGCAGCAGGAAGCATTTTGTTTCGGAAGCATTCAATTCCACTCTGTTGATAGTTCTCCAATTGGTTGTGCTGTTGATATCGGAATTTAATAAGCTTCTTAGCATACGTTACGTTCCTGTTCTACTGTCGTAGTGTCGTCAGCAAAGAAATATATTGGATTGCTAGTAGCAGACAAGAGATCATTGATGAAAATTAAAAAGAGTTTCGGAGACAGAACGGAGCCCTGGGGCACACCAGCATTTATTTTGTGAATATCAGACTTGAAACCGTCCAAGACAACTTGAACTGAACGTTCCGAAAGGTAATTTCTAATCAATTGAAGAAGAGAGTCGTCGATCCCAAAGGCACGCATTTTCGACAAAAGAGCCTGATGCCAAACTCTGTCAAATGCCTTAGAAATATCAAGTGCCACTGTCTTGCTTTCGCCAGATTGATGTATGCTTCGGTTCCACTTTTCGGTGAGACATGCCATCAGATCACCAGTGGACCTCTTGCTACGAAAACCATACTGCCGGTCATTAAGAAGTTTTCGTGTTTCGACATATTTAGTGAGCTAACGGTTTATCAGCGACCTTGGAATGAAGGGACGGAAGTACAATGGGTACAAAGAGAAGAAGATTCGCCTATTTTAGGGATGGGCTATACAAATGCTGTTCTCCTTCTGCTCAGAAACAGTCCTAAAGAGCGGGATTTGCCGCAGTGGTTTGCCAGCGTGGAAGAACAACTCTTCAGAAGAAGGGGAAATATACCATCTGGACCAGCGGATTTGTGAATGTTAAGATCTTTAAGTACTCTTGGTATTACACTAGTGCGAAAGTGGATTTTTTCCATTGAAGATTCGACGCACTCAAGTGTAGGCAAAGGGGCAAAACACAATATGGGAATGTTGAGCTCGCCGGAAAGTGTTTAGCAAGCAGATTGGCCTTGTCCAAAAAGCTGACATCCGGAATGCTACTATAAATGACCGTTGGGATTGAGGATGAAACAGAATTTCTAACGTTTTTGACGAACGACCAAACATTTTGACTACCTTTGGGACATTGCAGTATTTCTTGCCTCAGTTTTTTGTCATATTGAAATTTCACACGCTCAAGAAAGGCGTTGTAGTCATTTCTGCCTTGGCCTTATAGGACCGTAAAAATAACCCTGACAGGGGATAAAGTACCTCATTCCATCAACAGTGTCTGTGATGATATCAGCTGCCTAATCCACGTCGTTATCCAGGAAACATAACGATCAGTCAGACAGCGCATCAAACTCGTTAAAGTTCGTATTGCTGTCCAGTTTTGTGCAGTAGTGGGAAATTTGCTTACGGAGGTGAAAGTAAAGAGCAGTAGGGAAAACCTTGGCTTTATAAATCGGGTGGTGGACACATTTGTGCAGTACCATCTGGATAGAGAGAAGATAAGTGTTTGAGAACCGGGCACTTTCACAACACTCTTTTTATCTATAAATATTGAAAACAACCTAACAAGGAGTAGTCAAGTTGCGAGCTGTTCCGCCAAGGATACAATAGTCATCTAAAAGATACTACCCATAAATTTCTGTTTAAATAAGTTCAAACTTAAAAATCACAAACGCTCACATAGTACACCTTTATCTATACTCACATCCCATCTGTCCACCATGGATCCCATTGAATGTTTTACAACGTCTACTCCATTCAGTAGCACTTCCGATTTACGTATAAGCCCAGCCACCCATTTTGAGCTACGAGACATCTATGGCTATCAGAAATGACCTCTTAAGCCATTCACATCCATCATCACTGCAAATGTCACCTCCTAGCTTCAATAACAGGCAACAGCATTTAACAACATGTACACCCACACAAAGTCGATACTACACCATCAGCAACGTCATCACCAAGTATAGCATTTGACTTTAATACACCATTCCACCATGTAGCCACTCTGTGTTGAAGTCGGTCCATCACTGCCACCAACACCCCTTCTCATATTAAAATTAACCCTTTCACATCAAAAGTGATCTAAAAGCGGAATAATATAAAAATTGCCGTTATCATCATCACCATCACCATCCCCATCACCATCACCCAAATCAATGGCTGTATTCGTAAGGACGACCTTATGGTGGAAACATCTGAGGGGTGAGATATGCTCCATGTCTACTGGAACCTTATTGTCTTGGTGAAAGGTACGAGTACGAGTAGTATCGATAGTACTTAACAGCTGCTTTTCAATTGAGAACGGACGAGTTGTGAAGGTTGCCGTTCTACCCACACCTCCTGCAGATACCATGAAATACGGTAAAATATTTTATTTTAAAATAAAAGATACGACTCTTCTACCACCCAGCCATCCATCCATCCATCCATCTATCGACCACCCCACCCCCTTAAGGTAACTCAATTTGTGTGGACTCAAAGTAAAGTGTAGATATATTGTTCTAGAGGAAATTTGATTATGTGACGTCATTAGAGAAATATCTATTCTACCAATAGATGGAGGTACGGTGTTCATATTTTGTTCGAAATTAGATTTCCAATGACACCCCATGTACCCTTGTTTCTTTCTACAAGTATCTAACATTCTGGTCCTTTTCATTCAGAAAATTTGAAGCAACCGCTCAGAAAAATGCCACTTCTTCTTCTTTCCTGTTATTTTTGGGGAAAGCAGGGGCTGTACAATATTTTTCAACTTAAATGCGCGATTGTCGTCGCTTTTTGATTGTGTGATGACAGCTACTCGTACATGGTAATAAAATTTCGATCAGCATGATTCTCTTTGATTTTTCGCCATCCGTATCTCATTCGCTAATTGAATAACCGATGACATTTAGATTTGGACTAATTTTCGACGACGACACGGTCGAATCCACGTACGAGTATGTGTGTCCGAGTATGTCTGCTCCATTTTACTTGAGCTGTAATAGGCAGAGCAGATAGTGGAAAAACAAAGGATCAACATGCAAAGGAGAGAAGTTCAGATTTTTCCGCATTGTCCTTTGAATCCAAGCAATTATAGTGACCGGAAACATTCAATTTCCGGTGGGAGTTTCGTCGCCCTTAGGATGCCCTGTAAGCGAAATATCTGTTTAACAAGAAGCAATTCAGGAGCAGTTCATAGACAGATACATGAGAATAGGAAATTGCCATTCTTTATATTTAAATACAAAGATAGATTTATTTTTAAAATGTTAAGATGAGTGTACCCATCCTGGACAGCTTTATGTCGAAAGTTTATTTTTGTGTCAAGGAGCAATTTGAACGCATTATTTTCACAGTGTAAATGGATTATTGGAGAAATATTCCTTTCTTTTTGGACTTGATTTTCTATGAAGAATGTATGTAGAACAGGCTCTTCAGAACTTGAACTGTAGCCTCATCAAATCTTTTGAACTGACTTGTCCAGCGAAGAAAAACGTCTGCAGTTAAACGCGGATTTCGGCCTTCTATGTAGTGAAAGGAATATTTTTAGACTAATTTGGAAGAAGAGGAAGCCTATCCGGATTTGGAGGTATGCCTCTCATAAAGACCTTTGCGAAAAGTTCCAAGCACTTGATGAGTTGATCTGATAGCACCAACACTGACCCTCTGCCTCATGTTTGAATCTCACTTTAAGGTGCAAAAATATATAAAACATTTGGTGGCAACTCTGAAGGGAATCTTCACCGCTAAACTGGCAATGGCATACATACCGAACCTCTGGTGGACAGTATGAGTACCCTTTGCACAGTCAAGACCTTCTGACATATCATTCTGATATCCTTTTTGCTGAAGTGCATAAAGATAATCGTTGAGCTTTATGTGCACACAATACCAGGCATCCTTTGTCCAATATGGAACATGCCTACCAACGCCGTAGATTCTGTGAGACGGTGCTTCAAAATCTGGTGAGCAAACTCATGGCAGACTCGACAAGAAGGAGCACCGCTGGGCATTTTCAGGGATATTGAGGGTGATTTCGTCAGCGGAACTATTGACGAAGTGTGTAACTCGGTCAAACAACACAGCGCAGTGGAATAACTAGTTTTGTCGATATGTACATGGTGCGCGATCTGGTGCTCCGGTACAATTTAGTACAATTTCAAAATGAATAACTTTACACCGAAAGAACGCGCCGAAATAGTGACGCTTTACATTGAAAACAATCGGTCAGTTGTGTTAACTCAACGTGCATATTGTGGAAAATATCGTGGTCGTTCTGCGTCTTCCGACAACTCAATTCGTCGTTCGACCTCAAATTTCGTTACGTTAGACAGCGTCCACACAGTTCCAATGAAGCTGTTGAAGCTGCCAGAAGAATGTTGCCGAAAATCCTTCCCATAAATGTGTGAAAAGAGTGTGCAAGACTTTTGGTTTCAATAAAACTACGCGCCTTGGTACACTGCATCCCAAACAATGAACTTTTTGATGCAAAAATTTCCGGGACGTGTGGTGCCGAAAAAGGGTGATATAGACCGGCCTTCAAATTTGACTCCTCCGGACTTCTTCGCATGGGGCTATTTAAAGAGCAAAGTTTATTCCAACAAGCCGAAGACTCTAGATGAACTCAAAAACAACATTCGAGTCGAAATAGGCACGATATCACCTCAGACGTTGGCCAATGTTATGTAAAATGTCAAAAAAAGCCCAACCTTGTATCAGCAATGAAGGCGGTGCCTGAAAAAAATAGCTCAAATTGTGAAGGACCAAACTAAAAAAAAACTCGCGGCATTACGAAATCTATTGGTTTTTTCTTAAAGTTAATAAACATTTCCATACTGAAGCTCCAGAAGGTGCATCCTGCACAATCCTGACGAATACGACCATAATTGCGGATGCCGATTGTGGCTAAACACTGTAGCGGTGAGTATTAGTGATTTCACAACAGCTTAACGCTCTCAATAATTCTAAAGTCTATACTAAAGCATATGGGATGATGTAGCTGAACGGTCTACTGGATAACATCTAACGATGGTCTGTTCTAAACTGCTCTAGAAGTGATCGACGATGGATGTACCAAAAATGGGCTTGCAGTCAATGTTTTCAAAACGAGCCTAAATATTTGGGTAACGGCCTGGATAACACACTTCTTTAGACTTAAGATCCCACGTCGAAAACCTTCAATGCACCGTCGGCCTTCTTGTAGGAACTTTTGGCAAGACATGAGGCGAGAAGGGCCCTGAACAAACGCACGAGACATTTCTCTGTAATGCTCGTCTCTATAGATGCTATCATACGCGGCCTTAAAACCGATGATTAGGTGGTGTTGATCAATTTGGACTTCTTGAGTTTTTCTCCAAGATCTGGCAGAGTGTGAAAATTTGATCGATTGAGAAATCTCCTGGCCTGAGACTACACTGATAGAGGCCAATCTGGTTGTTGACGAAGCGTCCACACAATACGGCAGATAACATCTTGTAGGCGATGTTAAGAAGACTGATGCCCCTGTAGTTGATGCAGTTCAGAGGGTCTCCTTTCTTGATGATCGGACAAACTATGCTGAGGTTCCATTCATCGGGCATACTTTCGTCCGATCATATTTTACAGATGAGTTGGTGTATGGTCCTTTCCAAGTCTTACCAAGTCATCGCCTGACTCTTTGAAGAGCTCGACAGTCAGGTCGTCCGCTCCTGCAGTTTTTTGGGCTTAGGCTCAGACACGGCTATCTTCACTTCATCGGTCAGATGAACGCCATTATTTGTCTACATCGCCTGGCAGCGGTATTTGGTTCGTCATCGCCGTAATTCAGTCTACAGTAATGCTCTTTCTAAATCCTCGGTATCGACTGCGACTCTACCACTATGTTCTCTTGTTCGTCTCTACAGGCTTCGGTTCGCGGTTCGCGGTTCGCGGTCCGTGGCATGTTTCTTGTTACCTTTTGGTAAAACTTTCCAATCTCATTCTTGGAATAGCATCTCTCAATTTCCTTCTCCGCGCGCTTCTCATGTTCCTTCGATTTCCTTCTGAGAAGCCGGTGTTCGTTTCTTCTCTTCTGGTCGTAGAGCACGTGAGCGGCCCTCGTTCTTTTATGCAGCGCCTCTTTGTATGCATTTTGCTTAGCTGCATTTCTTGCCGGCACTCATCGTCATACCAGGGGTTTCGTTGTGATGGGCCGAGTGAAACCCAGCACATCGGGGGTGGTAGCTCTGATGGCTTTTTGGCAATGGTGCGACTGGTCTTCAATACTAGATGCTGGGGGTATATGACAGCATATGCTCGATCGGAAAAGAATTTGGCGATCTCTTAGGATTGTAGCCGCTCGATGTCAAACTTCCTCGCAGTTTTTTGTTTTTTTTTTGGTTGCGCCAATGGATGTGGTAATCTTCTAAAGATGCGGTAGTCCGTGCACTATTCGCAACACCCATTCGATGCCAGGAGTGCGTTTACGCACTAATCTGCACCACTACGTCCTTCAACCACTCTCCCCGCGGGCTCTATTCTCAGAGGCCACCTCTTGAGCTCTTCTTGCTCGTAGGGCTTCTGCTCTTCGCAGCGCGTACTGAACGCGCACTATAAATGAGAAGATCTCCATCCATTTGTCCTCTGACTGCGTCATGTGGCTTATGAGGTTTTCTGGACTTTACAGATTTACTCTTTCTTCTGCAAAGCGTCTGCAGTAGAATACCGCACGCAACGCATCCTCTTCCTCGTTTTGACATTCTGGACACTGGGGCGAACTATCGTGTCCAAATCTATGGAGGTATTTCCGGTAGCCGCCGTGCCCGGACAGGAACTGTGTGATGTGGTAGTTATAGTTCCCCCATGGTCTCTTTCTCCATGTTTCTATGATGGAAATCAGCTTGTAGATCCCCCTGCATTTTGTGGAGCGGTCCCAACTGGTTTGCCACAGCATTGCGGATGCTGCCTTTTCTTTTTCCTTAACCCTCTTTGCCTCTTGTCACAGTGTTAGCTTGCCGTTGCGATGTTCGGGATATTCGCAACAGTACCTTACGGACAACAGGGTAGTGGTCTGACTCGATGTCGGCCAATCGGGACGTTTGGGCATTAGTATATAATATTGGAAGAGTGCCTTGCGTCGATCGCAATGCGATCAATCTGATTGACGGTTGATTGACCAGAAGTTCTCCAAGCCCCCTTGTGGATATAGAGATGTGAGAACACCGCGCTTGCTACGACAATGTTTTGCCCCATAGCAAAGTCGATTAGCCTGAATTCGTTATCGTATCAGGCAGGCTATATCTTCCGACAGTACTACCAAAAATGCCCTCTCTTCCTCGCTTTGCATTAAAATCACTGAGGACAATCTTAATGTCATTCCTGGATCACGGCTCGTAGGAGCTGTCTTTGGTGCCGTCATCTTTCTGCTCTATGAGGGCGTGTGCGCATACTAGGATAATGTTGGCAAATTTAGTCTTAATATGGATTGTTGCGATACACTCGTTCACACGCCGGAAACTCAAGACTTATTGAGTAAGCCTGCCTCTAACTAGAAATCCGTTTCCAAATAGGCGCTGCTTTTGCTGTCGATAGCAATCGCCGTAGTAAATGCCGCAGTTTTTCATTCTCTTTTTGTCCGGCCCATCCCATCACATTTTTTCATTGACGGTAATATCTACTTTGCTGCAGTCCAGGCCTCCGCTAGTTGTTCAGCTGTACGTGGCCTATTAAGGGACCTAACATTCCACGTGCAGATCCGAAGTTCGTTGTCCATGCTTCGTTTGCAGGGGTTGTCAACAGTAGATCCGTCCATATCAGAGGCTTGTTGTTGCTTCATAATATAACTTTCTTTTCAATGACCAGGCAGTTCCATTGTAGTTATGCCTAGGGCGAGGGGTCGGTTAAACCGAAGCGGGTAACTCGTTCTGGGGATGTGAAGGCTGCCGTTGGTTCATTAAGGTCTCATCCACCACCGAAGTCCGAGACCGTGACTTCGTCTTGGAAATCCTCACTGGACTGAGCTCTAAATATGTCGGAGTAGCCCGGGTGAGGTCTCACTTGTTTTGTTCCAGGAATTTATTTCACCATTGATTCCATCTGGGGAATTCATCCACTATCTCGTTTATAGTGCTGTTACTTTGGTCTGCTGTTCAGCACTCGCGCTTATAAGTTTGGCAAGGCGATCCGGATGGCGATCAACCGGTACCTGGTGGTTACCACTTGGAAGTAAAATTATCATAATTGATGTGTAGAAAAAGTCACGACACTGGGTATCGTCAGGTTGACACCTGTCCAGACCTACCCTATTTCCACAGCACCCAACCTAAAAAATATTAGCGCCAGCGCTTAGATCGGTTACATAGCCATCGCTAAAGATTCGACTACATTTCATTACTGACTCAGATTCTGACCTAAAAGACAATCTTGAGTATCCTGATATCATTACGTCTGACTGAATATCCATAAGATCGGAGTCAAATGACAGTCGGTACAACTCCATCGCGAGTGGAAGAGAGGTGTAATTCAAATCAGCTATATACGAGTATGTACATAAATATACTCTTGTAATTTTACGCAGAAAGACACAGCTCTTTGCATTTTGAAACTGTTGCAGCGTGTAACCCGGACTACTTTTTAGGAAGTCCCAGATGTGATTGTACCGGCGGAACTCATAAAAGCATCTGACCACATCATTAAACGCGATGTTAACTTTATGCTGGGAGAGAGAATCAAGCTTAGGATATACAACTATGGCGTAGTCAATAATAGGCACGAGCAAAGTTTTAACAAGCCTCAGTCAATAGGCTTGTGGAGTAAAACTAGAGAATAACCAGAGTCTGCGTAGTTCTCTATAAACCCTCAGCTGAGTTTTGATGGGATTAAGTATGAGACCTTTTTTCTGTGGCCAGTTAAATAACCCTGACAGATCTTCAACCAAACCAGGGGGTCTTGATAAATAAGTTTGCCCCGTATCGGCAAAGAGGCTGAATAAGATAGGTCCTAAGATGGAACCGCGAGGCACTCATAACAATATATTCAATGGAAGAGAATATTTCCCACCAGCCACGACTCTTAGGCTGCGGCTATGTATAAGTATGTACACTTATTAGACGCATCGATCTAGGATTAAATCCAAGGTACAACTTTAGTTTCCTATTTAGGATATCTGGTTAACACTGTCAAATGCTTTAGAAAAATCGAGCAGGCAGAGTAAAGTGATATTGTCCATCTAGTATGTGTCATCTAGTATTTTTATCATAACCCTAGCACAACTATAACTTGCTCAAACACCCAACCGGACCGGAGACAACAAGTTATGCATGTTTGTTAAAACTTTTGACAGACAAGGAAGGATGTCTATAGTGCGAAAATCGGTCATCGGAAAAGAGTTAGGGGCTTTTTTTTTAACAGGAAAGATCCTAGCCAGCTTCGAGCCGGAAAAAGTCGATGACGTAATACAGAAATTGATTGCGTGTGTAAGGAAGTGAGGCATAATCGTTTTTAAAAATCGGATTTGTATTCTATCTCACCAACAGCATCTGATCTGAGTAAGCCTATGGTGTTAATAACCAGGTGCCGGTGAACGTTGGTTTTAAATGTTTGAAGGTTATAATGACTAGGAAATAAAGGGCTAAGCAGGGCATTCCATAAGCGAGTTGTACGGCTTGGGAACGAATCACGAAAGTGGGCTTGAGGGTATATCGAGACGGGTGTTACGGTTAAAAATTTGAAGGGGTGGAATGCTACTGGCGATTTCTGTGGAGCACTGGTGGTGGAAATAATATCACCTATGAGTTTTATTGCACGGTTTTGAATCCTATCTAGCAGGTGCAGAGATTTTTTTGGTGCAGCCGACCAAATGTGGGCATTGTACTCCAATTTTGGGCAGATAATGCCTTATATATTATGGCCAGGTCAGAGGGGGTAAAATATTTCTTACATCGCTTGAGGAAACATCGAATATGTGGTCATTCCAACGTAGGTTGTCACTGACACACATACCGAGAAGGGAAAGTTTATCGGTTTCGACGATGCAAGTGCCATCCATGGATAATGGCTGGGTGTTTAAATTTCGCTTTAATGACAGCAGACAGCAGACAGACATTGGAAGCATTAAATTCCACTCGGTTGATAGTTCCCCAATTGGTTATGCTGTTAATATCAGAATTTAATGAGCTTAACATACGCTGCCGTTCCGGTTCTACAGCCGAAGAGCAGAGGCGTTAGTCCGGGAACGAATATTCAAAACGGAGAGTACTATCATCAGCAAAAGAATATATTGGATTAGAAGTAGCAGACAAGAGATCGTTGATGAAAATTAAAAAGAGTGTCGGAGACAGAATGGAGCATTTATTTTGTGAATACCAGATTTGAAACCGTCCAAGACAATTTGAATTGAACATCCTGAAAGGTAATTTCTAGTCCATTGAAGAAGAGAGTCATCGATCCCAAAATCACGCATTTTCGATAAGAGAGCCTGATGCCAAACTCTGTCAAACGCCTTAGGAATATCAAGTGCGACTATCTTGCTTTCATCAGATTGATGTACGCTTTGGTTCTACTTTTCGGTGAGACATGCAATCAAATCACCAGTGGACCTGTTGCTACTGAAACCATTCTGGCGGTCATTGAGAAGTTTTCGTGTTTCGAAATATTTCATGAGCTGACGGTTTATCAGCGTTTCCATGACCTTGGAAAGAAGGGACGTAAGTGCAATGGGTCTGTAGGAGGAGAGAGAAGAAGATTCGCCGTTTTTAGGGACGGGCTGGACAAATATTGTTTTCCATCTGCTCGGAAAGAGTCGAAAGAGTAGGATTGATGAAAAAGCCTACGCAGTGGTTTTGCCAGCGAAGAAGTACACCTCTTCAGAGGAAGGGCAGATATACCATCTGGACCAGCGGATTTATGTATGTTCAAATCTTTAAGTACTCTTGCTACTACACGAGTGCGGAAGTGAATTCGTTTCATTGATGATTCGACGCACTCAAGTGTAGTCGGGGACAAAGCAAAATCTGGGAGTGTGGAGCTGGCCGCAATGTGTGCAGCAAGCAGATTGGCCTTGTCCAAGAAGCTGACAGCTAGAATGTCATTGTAAATGAGCGTTGCGATGGAGGATGAGGCAGAATTTGTAATGTTTTTGACGAACGACCAAAAATTTTTACTGCCTTTGGGACATTGCAGTATTTTTTGCCCCAGATTTTGGTCGTATTGGAATTTCACAGGCTTGAGAAAGACACTCGTTTAAACCGATAAAACAATTCTCTAACCCTGACAGCCTCTTTACAGCTTGAGTCGTACCGTGCCTTTTCTTTTGGTTGGATACTCTTCATCCGATGAGGGATAAAGTTTCTCATTTCAAAGAGAATGGTGTCTGTCGCCATATCAGCAGCGGCATCCACGTCGTTATCGAGGAAACAAAACGACCAGTTAAAATTCTTAAAGAAGTTGTTAAGACCGCTCCATTTAGCTTTCTCGTATTGCCATAAACTTCTTTTAGAAATCCTTTCTCTAGCTGAGGTCGGTGTACAAGAAATTAGCTGATATGACACATCCGCATGGGCTCATTTACAAGCTGGGTTAAGTTATTTTCTGCTGCGAAGATCTCAATACACCGTCCTTCGGGTGTTGACTATCCAGAATGTCGAAGCCACCCAGAATTGTGTATATTGAAATCGCCCGTAATAACCATTTCAGTATGGGGATAGAGGGATACAATTCTTTGAATGGAGTCAGACAGCGCATCAAACTCAAATTGTTGTAGGTGTTATGCCCTTACATCAATAGGAACTAGCACACCACTAAAATTCATACCCACAGCCCGCTATCCATCGGGTGTTACATACACGGTAGTGACCGAGTTCAAGCAATAGTATGACCCGGGGCAGGAAGGTTGGGATGCCCGCACTGTTTTCACTGCCCTCGCGCATTGTCTTGTTTTTTTTTTTTTTTGGCCGAACAGTGAATTTTTTTTCTCTCGCGCGCGGTTTTTGTTTCACGCGAGGAGCGAGTTTTATTGAGCGTGTGCAGCCGCTGACTATTCGGAATTAAAACCGGGTTGAACATTGGGCTGAAGAGAATTCTCAGATCCGTCCTTTTTGACAATTTCAACTGGCTGCAGATGCCTCCAAAGCTTCTGAGTGGGTTTATGGATGCCAAGATTGGACATAAAATATGAGTTACTTCGAGCACGACCGAAAATTTTCCAATTCAGCGTAGTCAGGCATTGCTTCCGTTTGGAGTATTTCTTCCTGCGATTTCTAATGCGTTCTAATGCGTTATTAACCTCAGACGTGAAGCAGGGATGGTTTTTATTACGCACGGTCTTCAGCGGACCATGTTTATTATAAAGGCGCTGGTGATCAATTTTAGAATTCACCTCAGAGAGGTAATAGCAACTGCGTCGTAGAAGAAACCTTCTGTCTACTTGCAAGGTGATCCAACGATATATGCATGGCACTGAGATTGGCAAAACTTTTCTAAAATGTCAGAAAGTCGACAAGAGTTTGAAGGACGCGATATGTCTAGTCCATAGAAGTTTGCTATCAGAAGGACACTCAGATGCTTGTCCTTGTAGGAGAAAAGGATGTCGATGCGTTTAGGTAGGCAAAAGTTTCTATTGGAAATTTCAACCCATTTAGGCCTATTGGCCCGTTGTGATGCCACGTCGATGCGTTTAAGGACTAAATGATTCAATCCAGTCAGCTTCTTCCTTCTTGTGAAATGAGTATCCACAGTTTTGAGAGGCGGTTTGGTGTATCCCCGCTAGGCATGACTCGATAAATAACTCGGCTACATGACTGCATATGCCTGGGCATAGACGTCCGAAATAATGAGACGGCTTTGTTCAATAGCATTGCCCTAAATCAAAAAAATTAGTAATTCATCTACGCCTTGTTGTCCGGTCGAGTCGGCATGAGTTGCGTTGTCGAAGGCGCTCTTAATGTCGAGATTGAAATGCCTAAGGAGGACTTCTTGTCGACTGCGCATTAAACATATAAATCGCAGTTGCATAGGATATATCTCATCGGTAAGCATGTTGCATCTGAGATAGAGGGTGTATTCGGAAAGCAATTTTGCGCACGTGAAGATAAACCACTCTCATCATGTCTCGAATGGGTCGGTGTGAAGATCTTGACCGCATTTTTTTGGCAGAAAAGCTATTATCGCCGTTCGCAAGAGTTTCGAAACGTAGACCAGTGCCAGGCTAGCTGTGAAGATTCTTTTTAAAGATGGCAGTAATTGCTTACCAGGGAAGTAAGTCTCAAGCACTTTGTGGACATGCACCAGCCTGCTGGTTTCATCTATTTCTTCAAAAATTTTTATAGGGGACTCTGTTCGTAGTCCGCATTATCCTCTCACATTCCTATTGCTTTGCAAATATTTCAGTCTTGCTCCAAATAAGCCTTAAGTGAATGGTTCTGTTTCATGGAACACACAATCTGCAGGAATTTTCATTCGTACTGCACGTGAGTTCAGAACATTTGGTGAAAGCACCCTTCAGGTTCTGAATTGCTTCCTTTCGTCTCGTCTTGACAGATTTACCAAGTTTCGTTTTAAAGCTTGTCCGGTTGAGTGATAGTACCTTCCAACTAGTAATCATCTATGTGAGATAGAGATAGGGTTAGGTCTGTCTTCCCTTCATAACAAATGTGGGTTGGAAGCCTTTTTTTCGGTCGAATAACGAATGCGATACCCACACTTTTACCTTGGCTACAACCAGGCCCATACTATACTGACTGCTCGGAGGTGCATCGCAGTTGCTCGTAATGCATTTTATCTGCTTGATAATTAGTTGGATTGGTTTAAGGCCACGTTTCCTAGTGAGTTTTGAGGCTTCGGAATTGTGTGGAAGCGGTAATGAGGGTTCGCCCCATATTTCAAATGGCGAGTGGTAGTTTGCTGGTTGGCAGGGAAAAGATTGTTTGTCAATTAAGTGGCAGAATCCAATGACCCGATCCCTTTTTACCAATGCATTGCGATTTGTCATTTATTCTCCTGAAACCCATGCACAGATTTTCTGACTTGATAGGTCTGTCCAAACAATCACACCGCACATACCTTAAAAGATTTTCGGTTAACCCCTGATTGTGGGATTAGAATGTATCTTGACGACCCTTTTTTCGATACAAACTTTGAAAAATCTGACAAGCAAAAACGAACGCAGATACGAGTACATATGTGCGAGCACTTCGTCATTAAGTTCCTCGTACAATACAACACGGTAGTTCTTCTGTTTTATTACCTGCAACACAATGTAAAGAACTTTTCCTTCAACAAGGGCCAATTAGAGTCTTTACATGTGGCAACTGTTGCACAACAATGCCTTCCCCTGCACCACCTAGAAAAGAATCAAAACCTATGGAGCTATTAAATGCTGCCATACTTCCTCCAGCCAGCCGACAATTTCGTACACACAAAGTTAAGTGCTTTTCTGACAAGAACTCAACAAAAAATAAGAAAAGGAAAAGAACTTCGTCCTTTCAGTTTTTTTTTGTTGTTGCTGTATGTACAGCAACTTATCTGCACGTCTTAGTGGTCTATGTCGTTTCGATGATACTCTCAATGCCATGATATGTTGTGGCTTTAACGCCTTAATCATTGCGATTACAATTTTCTCTCATAATTCACTCAGACCCTTAAATCCTTTTTTCATTGTTCTATTGTAATGTCCCCCTTAGGCTTGGATATATGTACAGGATAACCGACGACAACCACCACACCATTCAGCAACACTTTAGGGCTTAAGTACATGCCAAAACTGACTGAACAACTGACTGCGCCACCGATTCGCAATGCTTTGGCTTGCGGCAGTTACTGGGATTGTCAGATGGCCAGAAAAATTACCCTTATCCGCATTACTCTGGAAAAGGAAATTCATATTCATCACTCATCTCAGATTTTCTTCATTTTCTTCAGAGAAGCTCTCCTCTTTTTCTTCTTCTTATTCTTTGACTCTTTCCGCTCGGCTTCGTCCTTTTTCACTGAAACAGAAGAGCAAGAAATTACCCTCTTTCAATTGGGATCAACAGGTTGGGGTTTGACTGGCGCGCGGATGAAGGAAAGCTTTTAAGACACTCTTTCTCCCTCTGTGTCAGGGGTTGTAAAAAAAAAAAAAAAAAAAAATAAAGCAAAAGTAACCGAACCGGAGTGCAGGGTACTTTGTAGAAATGTGACGATAAAAGGATAATTTTCCTAAGATACGGCGATTATAATCCAGTAGATACGAGTATACGAGTATGAGACGGTGAGCTGGGTGGGAATCAGTCAGAATGGAACTGATTCCATTGCTCGTCATGGTTGTTAATCCTTCTTAGTTGTGGTGGATGCAGAGAGCAATGGCAATTGTACAGCACTGGCGATTGGGACTCAAAAAGGATAAAAAGGAATAAAATAAAATGAAATAGAATAAAATGAAATCTGTGGTGACACAAGTTGGGTCTTGTATGCCCAATGATGCATGAACTTTATGGCGCAAAAGTTATGAAGTTCCTTAGATTCGTTTAAGTGATTCCATTTGTTGGAGCTCCCGAGGTAGGCACCTACTGTTATGGAATAATATGACCGTGGAGTGATTTCATGTCTAATTGAGCGTGAAAGTGCATTTTAAATATTCACATTCGTGCTTATTGTTCGAGTATTCTCAAGGAGTTCCAGAATTGTTGTTGATCAAATTTGGAAAGCTACGTTAACGCTACTACGTGACTGGGGTTAGGTGCGAGTAGTTCGTATATTGGATATATATGAACATAACACTTTATCGTTTCCTGCCTGATAAGTTACCTTTACATGCGGTTAGAAAGTGGGCCATTGGATCTGGGGTATTTGGATACCCTTCTTCCAGTAATAGCTACGCTACCCCTAAAACCTATTTCTATTCTCCTTTGAAGCATTTCTGTTCTGTATTAAAACATATAGCTCTGATAGGGCCCCCTGCTTATATGTACCTTTTACTTTACTTTTAAATTCATTTTTATTATTTCTTTCATTATTGCTTACATTCTAGACAAAAATGATTAAATCTGATTTAACAATTTTAGTTACTTATTCTAGCTTACTGGCTCTTACCGAACGCTCGAAACTTAGCTATCTCTATCAAAGTTTGCCTTTCGGCCTTAAAAAACTATCTTACGATTAATCTTATCTATCAGTTATAAATATGTGAAATTGCTAAGAAAAATTTTAGAAAAACTTTCAAATTTTGTATAAAACTTAGAACTATGGCCCTATTCCACTTAACCTACCTTAACTATTGGGTATATAACTTAATTCATGCGTTTTTTTTTTTTCAAAATTTAAACGTTTATATAAGAAAAACGTGTACAATAGTATTATTCAAAGTATTGCCCATCTGAAGCTATGACTTTTTCCCATCTTTCTGGCAATTTGTGGATCCCATCCCAAAAGAACTGCGCCGGCTTGGCAGCCAAGACTGAATCGAGTCAATTTTTAATATTCTGCTCTGATGTGAACCGTATTTCAGTCAGGGCGTTCTGCATCGACCGGAACAAATGGTAGTCAGAAGGGGCAAGGTCTGGGCTATAAGGCGGGTGGGGTAAGACTTCCCATCCACTGTTTTCCAAATAGTTCTTAACCGGAATAGCAACGTGGGGCCGAGCGTTGTCATGATGGAAAATTATTGCCTCGTGTCTGGTCGCATATTCCGGGCGTTTTTCGGCCACTGCTCTCTTCAAACGGATTAATTGTGTTCGGTAGCGTTGTCCATTGATGGTTTCACCCGATTTTAGCAGCTCATAATATAGCACACCCATCTGATCCCACCAAATACAGAGCATTACCTTCGCGCCATGGATATTCGGCTTTGCCGTTGATTTGGCTGGTTGGCCGGGTTTCACATATGATTTTTTGCGCTTGGGGTTATCGTAATGGATCCATTTTTCATCACCAGTAACAATCCGATGCAAAAATGACTTCGTTTTGTGGCGTTCCAGCAGCATTTCAGACATACAAAACCGCCTTTCGACGTCTCTCGGCTTGAGTTTATGTGGAACCCAATTTCCTATATCCAGCTGCTTTTAAACGTTTTGAAATGGCTGCTTGAGTGACACCCAAAGATTCTTCGAGCTCTTCTTGTGTTTGGCAACAATCTTCATAGAGTAATGCTTCCAGTTCTTCAGCTTCAAACTTTTTTGGCTGTCCAGGACGTTCATCGTCTTCCAAGCCAAAATCACCACTTTTAAATCGTGCAAACCATTTTTGGCACGTTCGCTCAGCTAGCGCATGTTCACCATAAACTTCCACCAAAATACGATGACTTTCGGCAGCAGTTTTCTTCATGAAGAAGAACTCCCCGCAAAAACACTTTTTCAGGCACAAAGTTCGACATATTTGAGTGAAAAAAAATTATTGTTGTTTACGCTTCAAATAAATGACATAAACTGAAATGACGTACAATGACAGTAGCTTTCCAACGCATGTTCCAATGGAATAATAACAATGGAATAATACAAGTTACGCCATCTCTTAGCAATTGAGTTATAGACCCAATATAATCGGGGTGGTGAGCACTTGTAGCCTCTCGCATCGAGTGGTCACCATACCAATTGCGATTTCGGGCGCCTATCATTCGTCAACATCGTGCAAAAGCATCCCCGAGATTTAACCAATGCCATAAAGCATCGGTCACTTCTCAGCAGCGCCGCCTTATGTTAACGAACGTAACCTCTCCACGAGATCCCCCTAGCTATCCTTAATCTAACTTACAACTAAGAGGAGTGTGTGACCTTAGTAACGTACCGACCTAGGAAAGCGAGCCCACCCTCTCCCCTTCTAGAAGCCACCAGAATTCGGTGTACTATTTCTCGGTATCGATCCGATCCCTGTCCGCAATCGCAGGACTAAAACGGAGGAGCTCCTGAGCATTGGCGACGTACCCGTCGTAGATGAGCCGCTTGTCTCTCGCACCGCGGTGGCGGTGGTATATTACCGGGATACCATCCCTGCTTTGCATTAACCCTTTAGTGTCAATATGGAGAAATGTCTCTGGCGGGATAAAGCCTGATAGAAGCGTGCTCTCGTGGTACATTTTATTGGGGTAATAAGCCCCAAAGATCAGGCTATTATCGTTGGTCATTGCTCGTGCAACGTGTCTTCGCATCACCTTAATCAGGAAATTGTCAATCCTATTCAGATTAGCCCCATTGTAAAGGACTTTGTTGGGATAATGTTTTTTGTACTCTGATTCTGGTGTTCTGTACAAGCCGAAACAGGTCCTAAGACACTGCCTTTCAAACACCCGAATCCTTTCCATCTGATACGGCGCTACATTGAACCACACGGGACAACCATACGCGATGACTGGCCTGACCCTGGAGATAAGTTGACTGCTGTGAAATAGCCTTCTTGTCAGGGCTAAAGGCTTCTTGGCCCCAGCAAGACAAGCATCTATATGTTTGTCAAAATACAAATACTTATTGAGCCAGATACCAAGGTATCTCACTACGCTTCTCACCGCTAATGACAGTCCGTGCTGTCCAATGATGACCAAATTTCGCCAGTTATATCTGGTATCCCTAGAAGCCCATCTCAATGGAGTTCTAAACAATATTGTTTCCGACTTTTGAAAATTGATTTTCAATTTCTAATCGTCGCAATACGCCTTAATATGATCGAAGTCATGTTGTAAAAGGGTGTCAATGACTTCGATTTTTGGACCAGATCTGTACGCCACTAGATCGTCTGCGTACGCTATCAAATGATTGATGGAACCTACTAGATCACTTGTGTAAATGTTAAACAGTATCGGAGAAATCACAGCCCCCTGTTGTAAGCCGTTTTTAATGTGAAAGGTCTTGCTCGAAATAACATTGTTACATTTAACAACGAACTTCTTTCCCATAAGCACGTCGTAAATCATATATAGCAGGGGTTTCGGCATGCTCATTCTGGTCAACTTATAGAAAAGCCCCTCTAGCCATACTGTGTCGAAGGCCTTCTCAAAGTCAACGAGACAGGCACCCGTATACTGGTTCTTGCCTTTATTCCATTGTATGTCGGAGACCAGCTTTGACGCAGCATGAATAGTGTCATGCCTCGCCCTTATGCTTATATGTACCTTTGAGGGGTCCATTCCCTCTTCACACATAGAGTCACACTTTGGAAATTTATTTTGGAAATTTTATTTGAGGGTCTATGCTCTGACTTAGTTTGTCCGTTTACTGAAATTAAGAATGAGTTGTGGGTCCAAGGTTTGTGCCTCCTTAGTGTTAATTATTTTTCCAAATATTTAAACATTTGTGGGTCAGTGCCCATCACGATTCAAGAAAGTCGTTTGTAGTTTTGGTGGTTTTGTGCGTGGTTCTGGAAATCTTCGATTATTTTCCTAAGTTGTGCCTTGAGTTAGATCCTTAAGAGAACTAGATGGCATTCGTAAATTATTCTTACTTAGACTGAGAAGTTTCAACCAGGTGATACCCGCTGCTACACACCAATTGTGCTTATTTTACCTCCAAGTGGTAACCATCGGGTAATGGTCAATGTCCATCCGGACTCGACTTTCCAAACTTATTAGCGCGAGTGTTGACCAGCAGACAGAAATAGCAGCACTATAAACGGGACAGCGGATGAATTCCCCAGATGGAATCAACGGTGAAGTAAAATCCCGGAATAAAACAAATGAGACCTTATCCGGGCTACTCCGATATATTTTGAGCTCAGGCAGGTAAGGATTCCCGAGACAAAGCCTGGGTTTTGGAAAATAGATGGTGGCAAATGAGCCCTTAATGGACCAACGGCAGCGCTCACACATCGGTCTAACCTATCCCTGCCCCTAGGAGTATCTGTAATGGAACTGGCACTCCAGGTTGGGGGTTGTGCCTCCGGGGTACCTGCCCGGCCTTGGAAAAGCAAGTTAAGTTACGTAACAAAAATAAGCCGGGATAGCAACTTCAGATCTGCATGTGGAATGCTAGATCCCTTAATAGGCCACATGCATCCAAACAACTAGCGAAGACCCTGAACCAACTGCGACATATACTATGGCGATTGTTATCTGCTGTAAAAACAGCGCCTATTTAGATGCGAATTTGTTGTTAGAAGCAGACTTAAATATTTATTCATATTAAGGCCTTATATGCGCACACGCCCCCACAGAAGAGAAAGACGACGACACCAAAGATAGCTCCTACGAGCTCTTGGAAGTTCTAAGCTAGGAGGACTTGGTATTTTTGGTAGCTCTGTCAGAAGGTATAGCCTCCACCACACCACCTCCCTTAACGGATTCAAGCTAATCGAGCTTGTGGGGCCGCGAAATATTGTTGTACAGTAGCTAGCCTGCGGTTCCCGAATCTCGATATTCATAGGGAGATTGGGAAAACTCTTGATTAATTAACCATCAATCAAATTTATCATACTACGTTCGACGCAGGGCACTCCTCCAGTATTATGGATGTCCGAACGATGCGACGGGCCAACATCTCCTCTGACTGTATTGTTGCAGTCAAGGTACGGTTGCGGGTATCCCGAACATCGCAACGGCAGGCTAATACTGTAAGGAAGTGTAACGTCGCACGGCTACAACTGCAAGAGGCCGCCAAGTCCTCTTCCGATCGAGTCTCCCTTAATCTCTTAAGAGGTCTTATGCCGCCAGCATCAAGTATCGAAGACCAGTGGCAACATTGCAAAAAAGCTATCAGAAATGCCACCCCTGATGTGCTGGGTTTCACTCGGCTACCACAACGAAACCCAGGTTTGACGACGAGTATCACATTCAGTTCATCAGGATGCATTCAAAGCGGCGCTGCATAGAAGGACCAGAGCTGCTCGTGAGCTCTACGATGATATGCTACTTCAGGAATGAGATTTGGAAGTTTTACTAAAAGTTAAAAAAAAACATGCCACTGATACAAACCCCGAAACGAAACCTGTAGACATGAACTAGGGAACATCATAGTAGGGTTGTAGGCGAGGCTGAGGATTTGGAGAGAGCATTTCTGTATACTGTATAACGGCGATGACGAACCAAACAGCACTGGCAGGCAAAATAAATCTTTGAACATGGACGATGTAGACCAACAATTCCATCCATTCGACCTGGGTGAAGTGAAGACACCCATATCTAAGCTTAAATCCAACAAAGCTACTGGAGACGGCAGCCTAACCGCCGAGCTCTTCAAAACTGCAGGCGATGACTTGGTAAGACTTGATAAGGAGCATACATCAACTCAAAAATATGGTCGGACGAATGTATGTCCGATGAATTGAACCTCAGAATTGCTTGTCCGATCCTCAAGAAAGGAGACCTTCTACACTGCACTAACTTCAGGAGCATCAGTCTACTTAAAATCGCCTACAAGGTCTTCTCTGCTGTATTGCGTGAACGCCGGAAGCCGTTCGTCAACAACCTGATTGGTCAAAAAAAAAAATGCTACGATGTCCTTAAAGTAGTAAAATCTTTTGGTCGTTTATCAAAAATATCAAAAATTCTGCCTCATTCCCTATCCCAACGCTCATTTACAATGACATTCCAGCTGTCAGCTCTTTAGACAAGGCTTTGGGTCCAGCTCCATATTTCCAGATTGTGCTTTGTCTCCGCCTACACTGGAGTGCGCCGAATCTTAAATGGGACGAATCCCCTTTCGCACTTGTGTAGTAGCAAGAGTACTTGAAGACCTCAACATACATAAATCCGCTGGTCCAGATGGTATATCTCCCCTTCCTCCAAAGAGGTGGTCTTCCACGCTGACAAAACCATTGCGTAAGCTTTTTGATCAATCCTACTCTTTAGGAATCATTCCGAGCAGAAGGAGATCAGCATTTGCTCAGCTCGTCCCTACAAAAGGCTCGTGTTCTTCAATTTTTTACTACAAACCCATTGCACGTCCCTTCTTTCCAATGTCACGGGATCGCTGATAACCCGTCAGCTAATGAAATATCTCGAAACTCGAAAACTTTTCAATGACCCTCACTACGGTCAATGGATTATAAATTACCCTTTAGAACGTTGAATTCAGCTTGTCTTGCTTCAAGTCTGATATCTAGAAAATAAATGATGGTGTGCCCCAGGGCTCCGTTCTTTCTCTGACACTTTTTATAATTTTCATCGATGATCTCTTGTCTGCTACCTCTAATCCAATATAGTCCTTTGTCGACGACAGTACTCTCTGCTTTCCATATTCGTTCCAGGACTCACGTCCATGCGTTTTGGCTACAGAAGGGGAACGGAAGCGTATGCTAAGCTCATTGAATTCCGATATTAACAGCATTACCAATTGGGGAACTATCAACAGAATGTAATTTAATGCTTCGAAAACACAATGCTGCCTGCTGTCGTTTAAGCGAAATTTAAACACCCAGCCACTATCCATGAATGGCACTTGCATCGTCTTCCCATTCTCGGTATGTGTGACAATGACAACTTACGTTGGAATGTCCACATATCCGATGTCGCCAAAAATGCTGCGAAAAATCTAGGTTTCCTCAAGCGATGTAAGAAATACTATTCCCCTTCTGATCTGGCCTCAATACAGAAGGGATTTATCCGCCCAAAATTGGAGTACGATGCACACATCTGTTCAGGTGCGCCTAAGACATGTCTGCATCTGCTAGATAGGATTCAAAACCGTGCGAAAAAATTCATAGGTGATGCTAATATCACTCAGTCAATGGACATCCTTGAATACCGGCGAAATGTCTCGTGTCTCGCTTTGATCTATCGCTATTTCCACCACCAGCGCTCCGTAGCATTTCACCGCTTCAAACCTTCAACCGTTGTAGTCATCTCGGTATGAATACTCATCGGTATACCCTCAAGCCAGCTTTTGGACGTACTCTGAAATATCGTGAATCGTTCCTAAGCCGAACAACTCGATTGTGGAATACCCTACCGAGCTCTCTAGTTCCTATTCAAGGTAACATTTAGAAATTTAAGACCAACGTTCATCGATACCCCTATCTTTCTTTCCTCCCTAATTTTCCTTTGCCCGCACTGTGTGCAAACACTTTAAGGGTAACTTAATTCCTTGAGGGCGATCTTTAAAAAAAAATTTAGTGTGGTCTTGGGTCAGATAAGCCAATCATCGACCAAATATTCACACTATGGCAGATCTTGGAAAAATGCCATGAGCTTCACACCACCATTACGCGATTTTAAGGCCGCCAGAGACGAGCTATTAAAAGCAACATCTAGTTTTGGAATCTCAAAGAACGGCCGGTAAAGAACTCTTTGATTTAGCTCTAGACAAACAGATGAGCTGTCATGCGATTTCGATAGCGTACAACTTACGCGCTAACGCAAAAGGAACAATCTTTCAAAAGTCCGTCCAATGAATCGTTTACGCCTATGGTATTGACATAATCAGATGACAGCAGCGTGATGTCAGTGGCGCTTTCGCGAGTATTGAGTCGGAAGTGGCAAAGATGAGTTTAACAGCCTAGCATATGCTTTAAACAAGAAAGGACACCCAAGACCGATGTCGCGGACAGAATATAGCCCTTGACAGATATAACTTTGAGATAGTTGAGGACTTTGCTTACCTAGGTCCCGCTATCAGATCAAACGACGGATAACTCTTGCCAATCGCTGCTTCTTTGCGCGAAGAAGGCAATTGACTAGCAAAATCCTCTCTGGAACAGCAAAAGTGACCCTATATAAGACCCTATCCGAGTCGTGACATATGACGCAGAGGCGTGGATTATATCAAAAATGGATGAGAGTACTCTTCGCTGCTTTGAGAGGAAAATTCTTGGCGTGATTTCCGGTGCCGTCTGCATGGACGTCAGTGGAGGAGTAGATACAACGACGAACTGTACTGGGCTGTACAGAGACATCCACTTAGCCAGAAGAGTAAAGGTACAACAACGAAGCACCAATGCTTCGGCCCAAAAATCTTCAATTCCGCCCCCGAGGGACACCTCAACAAAGGAAAATCGCGACTCTGGTTACGGGCGCAAGTGGAAGTAGAAATATCTGGTTAAAGATCGATCTGGCTGGAAGCGCTTGCTGCTCGAGGCACAGATCCACCCAGCACTACAGGCCACGTAAGTGAGCAAGTAAATTTTTGATAAGTTCGATTTGGGTTTTGCCTGACTTGGAAAAATCTCTCTCTGACGAAGTTCAATCCTTTTCTGTCTTCTTACCAAGGCAATTCAGGACTCGAAGGCCGAACAAAATTGTTCTGAACAACCGAATCAATGTTGAGAAGGCGCTATGCTTAAGATAACAGACAGCGATCTTGGGTCAGAGAATTTTGTTCCCACGAGTAGTAAGAAGTAGTTTAAGCTCTTGTTTCGCTTTCCCTGATGGAATTCCAGAATCTCCTTCAGACCAGTGATGCATCTTCAAATATAAACTCTGATTTATTTTTGTCTTCATTCTAGGCGCATTTCTGGTACCGTATTGCATTATGTTATTAGTTGGTGGTATTCCCCTGTTTTACATGGAATTGGCCCTCGGTCAGCATAATAGAAAGGGAGCAATCACTTGTTGGGGCCGATTAGTGCCGCTTTTCAAAGGTAAGTTTGTAAAAAAAGGCCCAACGCTAGGATTTTTGTAATTTTTACTGGTTTAACTAGGCATTGGTTACGCTGTGGTCTTAATTGCCTTTTACGTTGACTTCTATTACAATGTCATAATCGCGTGGTCTCTAAGATTCTTCTTCGCTTCCTTTACAAATATTTTGCCATGGACATCTTGTACGAACATCTGGAATACGGAGAACTGCAGACCGGTAAGTTGGAAGGACACCATCAATCATTTTAAGCCTCACTGAGTCTTGTTGTTCTTTGTAGTTCGAAGTGGTACAGTCAGTGACACCGATGGCCAACACTAGTGTGGACCTGTTCAATCAAACCCTGTTCAGCAACGAAACCACCGAAACTCCGACGGAGAAATTCCAGTCTGCGGCATCGGAATATTTCAAGTAAGTATTCGTGTATTGCCTTAGCCCGAATCCAGTTTGAGATACTCGTATAAATTGAAACTCTTCCTTAGTCGGTATATTTTGGAGCTCAATGAAAGCCGTGGAATTCATGATCTTGGAGTCATCAAATGGGACATGGCTGCATGCCTTTTGGTCGTCTATCTGATATGTTACTTCTCCCTGTGGAAGGGAATCAGTACATCGGGAAAGGTAGTGTGGTTCACGGCACTGTTTCCCTATGTGGTCCTCCTAATTCTACTGATCCGTGGTATAACTCTGCCGGGATCAGCTATGGGCATACAGTACTATCTCAATCCGAATTTCGATGCAATCTACAAAGCTGAAGTATGGGTAGATGCTGCCACGCAAGTGTTCTTCTCGCTGGGACCTGGTTTTGGTGTGCTATTGGCTTATGCGTCGTACAACAAGTACCACAACAACGTGTACAAGTCAGTGGTTAAGTTCTAAATACCTGAATGGCAAACTAATTTGAATTTTGATTTCATTACAGAGATGCGTTACTGACAAGCTTTATTAATTCGGCGACTAGCTTTATAGCGGGATTCGTGATATTCTCAGTGCTTGGATATATGGCCCATTCTTCGGGTCAACACATCGAAGATGTAGCTACCGAGGGTCCTGGATTGGTGTTTGTTGTTTATCCGGCAGCTATAGCAACCATGCCTGGAAGTACTTTCTGGGCTTTGATATTTTTTATGATGTTACTCACATTGGGATTGGATAGCTCGGTAAGTGTTGTAGTTCGAAAGAGGGGTAAGAATGTTGTTGAACTTTCTCTAGATACATATATCAAGGTGTACTTCTTCTGTAAAGAAGTCGTTAGACGGGGTTATCGTCTGAATGTGTGAAGTAGTTGTTTGTTCTAACTTGTTTGTTCTACTTAGATGGCACTAATGTCTAGGGTGGCCCTTAGCCAACAAAGACCACTTTAAGTTAGAGTAGTCTTTGGCCTGGTCAACTGGCCCCAGTGTGCAGCTCCCACTGTCTATCTACTGTCTTGTCCCTCCAGATAGGATTTGAAGACTCTTTTGGCCTGAGTCTGAGCTATCTCCTGCTCTTGATGCCCCGTTTTCTGACGAGGTCGATGTCATATTTCCTTTCGTTCAAAGCTCATCCAAATAGAACCAAAAATTGCTCGAAGAATCTTGCATTTAAAACGACTAAGGTTATCTTCACCGTCCTTGCTAGAATCCAAGCTTCTGCGCCATAGGACATGTCAGGGAAGATGATGTCCTTACATAGAGTGACCATAGTGTAGTACCCTTACTCAATCCCTTCTTAGACTGAAGAAATAACGATTGGTTAGCGTAACTTTTCGCTTAAAGTTAAAAGCGGAGCCGAAGTGGACAACATCTCCAACTGCCTCAAAGTTATACCTGTCTATTGCAAGGTTCTCTCCAAAGGCGCTGCCTTTTTCCTTTTCAATTTTTGTAAATGCGGAATACCCGAGTCATTGTACAGACTTTTGAAAGACTGTATCTAGGGTGTTAACTTGCAAGTTCACCATAATACTTCCAAGTATCATTTTGAAATAAATCGCCATGTATAATAAATCGCTTTGTCGGAAGCCTTTTTTGACATCAAAGCTCGCTTAAACCATTGCGGACTTTCACAGCGGAGCAGTGCGGTTTCAGAACGCGGTAGGCTTAGCAAAGATATGTATACCGGACATGGCTAGGTACACATAATTTTCCGCGTTATATACTGGAATGGGGGATCTAGGCGGCGTGTGACGATTTGGAATCCGAGGACCTTTTCCAAGATCTGCCGTAATATAAAAATCTAGTTGATTGTGGACTTCCGAACACTGATCAGTAGACTGACAAAAAGTTTTAAGTTTTAGGCGATTGCATAGTATGGAAGAGAAGATCTTATGAGCGATGTTGCGGTGACAAGTTCCCTTTTTTAAACATCGGACTTACAATGCCGATGGTACCAATCGCATAGAATGCATTCATCTGACCTTTTTTTATAAATGCTTTAAGGCGTGCTCTTCACAAAATCGTTCCCCGCCGTCACAAGCTGCTCGAGAGCTAAGCCGGCAGTACAGACGGCCTTGTTGAAACTCAATTTGGGCATGGGACTTCGGTCGGTTGCTCGTCCTCGTCCGGGTTTAGTGGTTCGTTCTCCCAGACAGTGGAATTTTGTTCATTATTGCTGTTTAACAGTCTGTAGAAATGGTTCTTCCATAACTTCAGCACCACTGAATGCGAATCTAGCAGAAGGTGCCCATGTTGACCATATTATTCTCGGTTTCTGTTTTGACATACCTGATGTCACGATTCCCGTGTTCTTTCTTCTTTCTTCAGAAAAGCCAGTGCTTGCCCCTCCTTTTCTGCTCGTAGACCACAAGAATCGCCCTGGTCCTTCTTTGCACCGCTCTATATACATTCTCTCTGTTTCTTTGCATGCGCCAACAGGTATTCATCGTCAAACAATGCAGTAGTGGTCTACAAGCAGACGCGGCATCTCTGATGGCAGTTTTGCTATTGAATTTCAGGACAAGATGCTGACGGCGTAGGGCATCTAGAGAGTTTTTCGATGTCAAACTTCCTCACAGTATGTTATTTCGTTTTCTAAGCAGCGTAAGGGATACCCTTGGTCACTATAAGGTAGTGATCCGAGTCAGTGTGGCCCACTGACAGAATAGGTTAGGTTAGGCTAAACAGGGGTATGATGGATATGCTACCACACAGACACTAGGCACCAAAATGGGCCCATCGGGATCCCTGTGGAACCAGTTGAATTTCTCTTCAAATGGCATAAACCTAAAAAATCTCCCTGGTGAAACACTTAATTTCCCTGAAAAAGCCAAGAAGGCCTTTGAAGTTCGTGCCCTCTATTTCCTCTAAATTTTCTTCTACTACGCGATATTGCCTCGCATTCACACAGTATGTGTGTTATGTTCTCAACAACTTGCAGATCACCCCAGAATCTGCAAATTTCCGTATCTGACAATTTGAGTCTCTTTGCGTGTTTCCGCAGGAGACAGTGTCCTGGTAAGATTCCTATTATTATCCTAAGCTTATCCCTGTCTAATTTTATTAACTTTTTAAATCTTTTGCCATCAAAAAGCGGCCAAAGAGCCTTGGATACTCTGTGTCCTTCAAGACTTGACCACCTTACGTCGGCAGTGTTTGTGATTTTGCCTCGTTAGTGCCCTTCACTATGCAAAGGGATAGTTTGATGATGGGAACCTCACTATTGTCGAGCAGCCCTCCTTTACTTGCAAGCTCATCCGCTTATTCATTTCCTTTAGTACCGCAGTATCCTGGCGCCCAGCATAGCCTCACTCGGTTCTGACTGCATACTGCCTTGAGCACAGCCCCTAACTACCTGACTATATTAGAATTGGTGTTGGTTTCATTGCCATAAGTGCGGCCTGGCTATAGATGTAGATAGCGATATCTCTTTCCGATACCGATCTCATCTGCATTACCTTAGCCGCCCTGAGGACAGCCAGAACCTCAGATTGAAAGACACTGCTTGCATCCGGTAGTCTTATTAGCATTCTTAGTTCTGGGTCTTCTGAGAAGATACCAGAACCTGTTCCTCACACTATTTTTGACCTGATTATTGCATTTTTTCCCCAGTTCTCCCGCTCCGGATGCATTATATCATACGGGATGTCGAAGTCGACCAAGGAAGGAATTTCATCCGTTATAAGTGGATTGTAGCTCCGCTAGGACCGTGCCATGTCCAAAACTTCTGTTCTTGAAGTAACCCAGATTCGTATCTTGCTGTCGCCAGCAAGGTGTCCAGTGCTGCCATAGGGGTGGTACAGAGTGCACCTGTAATGGCTATGGAAACCGTTCTTTCAACCGCTTAAAATTTTCCGTGAGCCGTTTTCTTGTTTGTTGCTATCCACCGTACTAGTGCGCCATATACAAGTATGGGTCTTCCCACCACCGTATACAGCCAGTACACCTAGCAGGTTTTAAGCCCCAAATTTTTCCTACCGCTCTTTTGTAGATAAAAAGAGAATTTTATGCCTTTCTGATTCTTTCCTGATTCCAATCCAGAATCACACCCAAATACTTCGCGCTGTACGAGAGGGACAATGCCACTCCGTTGAGTTTTGGGAGTCTGAATCGCGGTATCTTGTACTTCTGGTAAAAAGAACCAGTTCCGTTTTGGAAGGCTTGGCCATGAGACCACAGCTTTTTGCCCAAGTGCTGATCATTTTCAGGGCAGCCTCCATAATGTCGCTTAAAACATTTATTTTCCCTGCACTATTATGACCAAATCAGCTGCGTATGCCGCAATGACATCAATGACATCCTCAGAAAGCAATTGCACTAAGCTTTCTGAGGATGTCATTGATAACCAGCACCCACAGGAGTGGCGGTATGACTCCCCCCTGAGGAGTTCCCCTGTTTACGGACAGAATATTAGAGGTGCGACTTACGCCGATCGCAATGTGATCCAGCTGAGGGTTGATTGATCAAGGAACTATCAGGTCCCCTTATGAATGTCGAGATCAAAAACCGCTGTTGCTACGATGACATTTTGCCCCAAACGGAAAGGCCTGGTAACCTTGAACCCGCTGTCGATGGTGGTGTGTAAAAAACAATTTGAACATCATGCTTATGGCATTGCTCGCAGGTTTTGTCGAGGGGCACATAAAGTAAGTCTTCGATGCCATCGTCTTTCTCCTTCTCTTAGGCTTGCACGCATACAATGCTGATGTTGGAGAGTTTTGACTTGATGTCATGAGACACTCGTTCATAAGTCTAAGAGCCAATACTTATTGCCTGATATTTCCTCTAATTGCAAATCTGCACTCAAATAGCTGCTTCTTGTCCCTCGGCTATCACCACAGCACGCGTATATGTCCTTTCGCCCGATCCATTCCAACTCACTTCACGGTAGGCAGTTAGATCTGATTTATAGGAGTCCAAAGTCTCCACAAGTTGTTTGGATGCACGTGGTCTGTTTAGGGACCTTATATTCCAAGTGCAGTACCGAAAACCGTTGGCCGTTTTCAAGTAACATGGGCCGTCAATAGTGGTATCATTTGTATCCAAAGTTTTGCCTGATAGTTCACGAGACGAGTAACCCTTAACTTGTTTGATCAGGCCCCTTGTGGCACCGCTTAAGTATAAGAAACCGGTTACACCATCGTCAGTGGCCTCGTAGAGTTGCTGTTGACTCTTTTGGCAACACCTCTACTTCAGAAACCGCTTTCAGGACTGGATTTGAATATGTCAAAGGAGGCCTAAAAGACCAGGACAGGAAATTAAACGCAGGCAACACCGAATACGAATTTGTACCTACTAAATGATAAATATAAGGAAAAGTCAGCTGCTCTTTGCAGATTAATCTTTCGGTCTGCATGCAGCGAACTTTCTCGCGTCCAGAAAAGTCTACAATGACGCGACAATGAGATGTTGAGACAATCAATCTTTTGTCAGGGAAGCTGACCTAAGTACCAAAACTATAAAGTCAGTCTTCCGCTCCATTGCTGGAGTAACTTACCATATAACAAAGAGTGACACACCAGAGTAGCGATCATCTCAATGTTCAGCATCTACTTTTCTCAATGGACAGACCCTGATAGTTTAAGTACGGATATCCCAGGTTCAACTTCTCTCCCTTAGCCAGAGCGCCAAGGTCAATGTAATGGCAGCATTTCCTAGGGGCGGGAGGATTGAGGTAGATTTTACTGTTGCTGACGCAGAACAGCTACAATTCTTCCAGCAGCGCACAAGTCGTCTTGTTCCGGTTGCAAACAGCTCTGTCTATTCGGATAGTTGTAGATGAAATTACTTGAATTGTAGTAGTGCTTAAGGCATCCGAACTGTAGAAGCTGGTCGTATTGGTCAAGCGATTATCTTTGATTTCTTTCACACAATTTTATTTGGCGGAACTTCATTGGAACCAAAGTTCTCAAAATGGTATGCCGTGGAGAATTCAGTGACCGTAGGCTTCGTTGGTGATCAGTTCTTGAACTGATTTTCATTATCGTTAGAATCCTCCCTACAGCCGAATGCGAAATCAAAGTTCGACGCGATGGGAAATTGATTTCTAAAGCTGATTGGAGCTAATGGAAGAGTTGCCGGCGTTACAGTTGACATGAGATTTCTGTTGAGGTTTACTCTGTTAGCAGTCTTAGAAGATCGGAAATATCTTTGGGCTTACCGGGCTTCCAAGAGGATGAGTAAACGTGACGGAAGGCTTTGAAGTAGATTGAGGAAAGGTGAAGCTTGTTGAGGTAGTGGACCCATGCCAAGTCAAATGAAGTGAAACATATTTAAGTTGCAGGTAATGTCGTAGTTGTAGATTATGATGGAGTGATAGAAGTAAGCTTTGCTTCCGAGCTGCCCGATGTTTTGGTCGGTAAAATTGAGGTGTTTATCGAACTTTTCGAAGTAAACCCGTCTATTGACATCGGAATTGAAGTTAATGATGTATTTCAGTGCCCAATATGTTGTTGGATGAGTGGAGTTCCTTTGTGCTGTTGTGTGATGGGTTTTTGATGGATGATTCTGCTGCTGACTTATGAGCATGGACATTGTGACTGTAACCGTGGGAAATGTAGACTCTGTACACGATGAAAGGCACTTGCCTCCAGGCAATTCTATCTGACGTCCTAGATGGAAGCTGACCAGAATATAGCTGATTATTGGATGAACACACTACTGTGTTGCCTATCATGGGATTGATAGTTCCAAAGCTCAAACAGTCATTAAATGATTTTGCGGGCAAACTATAAGTTTGCTGCTTTCAGCGATCTATGGCGTCTTATTCACTTCTTGCTAAGTGTGAGCATTCGATTTCTTTGGCGAATTCGGACGAGTTATCCCCGACACAGTGAAGCAAGTCATGGATTTGCCATTTTTAAGCGACTTCAAGCCATTTTCTATCGCCATGGAAGCACACAATGGAAGCATAGAAGACTTCTCCTCAGGTGCAAGATTTTGATCACAGAATTTGCTGTACTCCTCAGTGGCAAAGAAATTGTTAAGATTCCCAAGAAGACCAACATCGAAGACGTGGCTACAGGAAATGACAGAAGAAACGCAGTTGTTGGTGAAACCGACTGCACTATTATCGGTTCCTGTGGAAGCTTCGATTTTCTTCGCTTTGATGGCTTCTCTTTTGACAATCTCTCCTTTTTTGCTGGTCGTCTTGGGGCTGGTTTCGGGTTTTTGATTTCCTATTTTTTCCAACAGTGCTCTAGGTAAGTATTTTATCCGGATGCGTGAAGCGCATTCGAATGGATGGTTTAGGAACACAATTCAGAGTATTCTTTTGCTTTTTGTTGCTCTTCGAACCCTAACCATGACCGGCTGGGCAGGTACAAGAGTAGGTGACTGAGACTGCGACTCGGATTGCATTGAAACTGAAGTTTCTTCACGAGAGAATGCTGTTGGTTTTGTTGCTACCTCGACCGAAGTGGATTTAGGTGTACTTGGAGCAATAACTTCCTCCGCTCATTTCTTCTTTGAACTTTTACCGCGCTCTACTTTAGTTTTCTCGGTCTTCCTAGTATCGGCATGGTTCTTTTTTGGCCAAGTTTGGGGCTTTTTTGGCTTCTGTTGGGGAATAGTAGTTTCACTATCATTTGACAACAACTCTGCCTTTTTGACAAGTGATTGCGGTAGCACCACCGATGGTAAGGGAACTTTCGCCTTCTTCAGCAACTCAATCAATTGAGCATGACGTCCTTGATAAAATTTCAAACAATCCACAAAGTCCTCGTACTCCTTGAAAAGCTCGCTGTTCTTCGCCTTCAAGTGATGAATGTAATCGTCTTCTGGATAATTTCGATCTTCCTTCAAACCACAGATAGGTCGTATTTTGGTAAGAGCTTCGCTAGCTTATTGAAGGTTTTATTCAGATGATCACGTCTGTCCTCTTCCCTGGCTTTGTTTTTTTCGGACTGATTTTTAGTCGTAGCTTTGTGCGTCTCATTTTATGTGGTCAATTTTAGTAAATTTATTATTTTTGTTGTTGTTTACAACTGATGCGAGTGTCAAGCTCACCAATATTAGAACCGTCCAGGATGCCCTTCATTTGCAGTGTTAAAGAGCATTTTTCTATTCTATTTTCAGTTTGGTGGTTCGGAGGCCATAATCACAGCTCTTAGTGACGAGTTTCCCAAAATCGGTCGGAACCGAGAGATTTTCGTTGCCGGCCTCTTCTCCTTATACTTTATTGTGGGTCTAGCCAGTTGCACCCAAGGAGGGTTCTACTTTTTCCAACTCCTGGATAGATACGCAGCTGGATATTCCATTCTAGTGGCAGTCTTTTTCGAAGCCATTGCCGTCTCATGGATCTACGGTAAGATAACAAAACAGACTCCAAGTAGCCCTGATTTCAACGAAACATATTTCTTTGATTTTTCCTAGGAACTGACCGCTTCTGTGAGGATATCCGTGACATGATTGGATTCGCTCCTGGCACATACTGGCGAGTATGTTGGAGATTCGTAGCTCCACTATTTCTACTCTTTATCACGGTTTATGGCTTGATTGGATATGAACCACTAAGTTACGAAGGATACATCTATCCGAAATGGGCAAATGCCCTAGGATGGTGCATAGCTGGTTCATCTGTTCTCATGATACCAACTGTGGCCATTTTCAAACTCATCACCACACCAGGAAGTATTAAGCAGGTTAGTTCAAAATGTTCATTTTCCTAATTGAAGAAGTCTTATAGAGTATCCGTTTTAGCGTTTTCGAATACTGACCACTCCATGGCGGGATCAACAGCTGGCTATGAATGGGGTAACAGTAGAAGCAACGCAAGTTCGTCTAACAGCCTCCAAGGATGGGGCTGAAGTCTGAGACCGACCACTTACCAGATTTCAAATATACTATGTATAAATACAACAAATAAAAATAATTGTAGCTACGTATCTTTAAGTTCGTACTTAGGTTTCGTTATACAAGGACACTTGTTGCCATGCAAAAACATAAAAAAAAAAAAAAAAAATCACAAAAAATCGTTTGTAGTTCAAAAGAAAGAAAAACTCCAAGATTAAGAGGAAGTTGAGAGAAACTTAGTCGTACTCATGTTTGTTTAGGGAATATACATACACACATATATACAATGTACCACATAGGCTATCTGTAAAACAAATTAGTTATAAATTTATATACATACATATACGAGTATATATTTACAATGCTGTGTAGATAATAGAGAACCCAATGGAACACACGTAGACCGTTCGACATCATGCTTCAAAGTCCTCATACTCTCGTAGATAAATTAGAAAACACTTGTAAGCCCACCTTAAGCCTTGAGGCGCATAAGGCATACCATACATCTGACAATTTTTGTTTTAGTTTTCTTACAACAAAAATTGCAACTCTTAAACTTAAATTAAAAAAAAAAAAAAAAAAAAAAAAAAACTTGTAAATAAAATCGGTGTAACTGAAGCTTTAACTTCCACTGAAAAAAAACTTAGGAAAAAAGTTCGTATTATGGGTGAATTGAACAAGAACAAAAAACCCCTAAATCTGTTTGTAAATAGCGGTAATTATTTTTCCAAGTATTTGTTAAAAAAAAAATAAAATAATCGTTTTTAGTTGTATGCCGTCGAGGTCTTTCCCAGCAGCCATCGGAAAGGCTTCGAGGGAACGCGTACAGATTTTTATGATTGTTTAAAATTTTGAGGTTAAGTTTGACGATGCGATGAGATTATGAATTGGGAAAGGCAGCGTCTGACAGCCATAGACCTTGTCTCGCCTAGATTCACCACAAGATGGAGTTCATATTGTGTTAAGTTGTTGTTTATCATTTTGACGCTTATGATCGCTGGGCAAATTGAAGTTCCAAGCAGCCATTTGGAAGTTCAATCACTGCACAGTGACATTCCCAGAGATTCCCATTGTTATAGTTGTAAGTTGAGAAAAAAATTTAAATTTACAAGCTCAGTTATGTTTTGATTAACATTTATTTCTATTTATAGAAGCAGGTTTTGTATAGTTTTATTGGAAATAAAATTTATTTTCTGTTTTACAAAAATGATGAGAGTTTTGCACTGGGAGGTTTTCATTTGGGCCTGTATTATTTGCCACTTCTTCTCCTTCCTTTATTAACGAATGAAAAACGGAACGTAGCTGCTAATAAATTTATCATAGTTTCGAGTTTATCGGGATACGATAAAAACTTTATATAGCCCGACATCAAGGCAAGGTCAGTTGCCAATTCACGGGTACATTTCGTGATACAATTTTGTCAGTGGCGTCGTCTTCCTGGAACCACATATTGTCCGGATCATTTCTGTCCAAATTCATTAATCGATAACGCTCGCCTCAGTTTTGAAAAATAAGGACCAATGCTGCCACCAGCTTTTCTTTCCCACGAGTAGGTCTCTACCTTCAAGTAGGCATCCTGTCCTAGACGAAGTTAAGGTAACAAATTCGAAGCTAAAGTCTAATAAAAATGCTACCGCAGGACGGTCTGCCTGCTGAGCTATTGACAGCAGCTGGAGATGGGAACATGCCCCAGCTCATGTGTAGAATGTGATCAGAGAAAAGTATTCTCGAAGCGTGGAATCTCAGCATCGTTTGTCCTATTCACATGAGAGGAGACACTTTTGACAGCGCTAACTATAAACGAACAACCTATTTAGTCCACGTCGGTGCTGTTTCGGGCCAGGAAAGTCCACTATCGATGAAATATTCACACTACGGTAGCTTTCGGGCAAGAAGCAAGAATTTCAAATCAAGAGCTTCCAACTATTTATCGACCTCAAAGCCGAATACGAGTAACGCGTTTCATTTTGACATCTCTGCCACAGTCGTCGCGTTATGCAGGATGAATATGCAGAATTATCACTGTGCGATCATTGCCGGTAATGAATGACCGATACCTTCAATGTCAAGAAAGGTTTTAGACAAAATGATGCGCTGTCATGTAACTTATATAGCATCGCCCAAGAAGGAATCATCCAATACTCACTGGCCAACAAAAGAGACACAATCTTTTCTAGGTTCGCACAATAACTTGCTTATAAGCAGCCAATTAAGCTTTCGTGAGTATTGAGGCGGAAACGGCCAAAATGGATCTGGTGGTAAACGAGGGCAAAACAAAGTACATGCTGTCATAAGGAAAGGGCGAACACCACCGACGCTTTTTCCAGAGCGTCACAATTTGCAGTATTAGCTACGATGTTGTTAGGTACTTCAATATTCCTAGTAAATCTAGAACCCGCCCTTGGATCCCAGCCGAGCCCTCCTCCCCAGAAAGTATGATCAGGCTCAGCAACCCGACCCTTCCGACTCATGATTGGAAAGTCTCGAAACTGGAAGAACTAAAGGGCCCTTATAGATGCGCATTGATTGTGATCAATAAGGAATCCCTTAACCCTCTAGCGCAGACTAAAGGCATGATTCGGTTAGGTTTCGAATCAATTCACTTTAGGGTTTATAAAAAGGATGAGCTGGATGCTGATAAGCCTCCTCCTCCTCCTTCTTTAACCGAAACTTCAAATTCAACCTTAGATCTTGGAGCGTCGATATCCTTTCCAGAAATGGATAGCGGCGACTCCAATTTATCCGAGGCGATAACTAAGACGTCGGTCTCCTCTTCTGGCACCCTGTCGGAAATGGAAACCCACAGCGAATTAAAAAGAGATCCTATGAGATAAGCTCTTGGGCACATGTTCAGAATCAGAGGACTCGAACAACACCGTGGTGGAGGCTACTCTGGTAAATTGTAGCAATGACACGGTTTCTTCAGATTAATCCCCACTACTCAAAAAAGGATTCGGCCGTACTTATTCTGCGACTTTCCAAAAACGCATATCTTGGCCACGATCATGTGGGCCCTCTCCTTGGTGATAATCTAGAAAGGGTGATACTGGAAGCTGGAAGGCTAAAAACTGGCCTCATCATCAGGTGCTACGCTAACCCTCATCACATGCTATGGGGCAGTACCGCCATCAACTAATAATAATGAGTATTAACCTCATTGTTTGCAACATTGGCAATGAGCCCACTTTTACAGGGTGAATGATTCTAACTTTAACTATTTAAAATGCTATAATTTTTTTATTTCTTGATAAATTTTATTGTACCAAAGCAAAAAATGTTGGAAAATACATCAATTTTCAAATTGTATCAGTAGTTTTCAATATGTCCACCTTTGGCGCGAATAATGGCCTTGAGACGGCCGAAGAAAGCATCGCACGCTGCATGCAAGTGGCTCTGCGGTATTTTGGCCCATTCCCGCCGAAGTGCTTGTTTGAGGTAGTCCAAACTTTGGTATTTTTTTGGTGCCAACATTCGCCTTCAAAATATCCCAGACAGAGAAATCCAACGGATTTGCATCCGGAGAATTTGCAATCCACCGTGTCGAAGAAATGAAGTGTGAAACACTGTTTTTTAAACAATCTTGGCTGACGCGCGCTTTGTGAGATGGTGCCGAGTCTTGTTGAAATGTCCACGGTCTCCAACCGAAATGATTGCTTGCCTTCAATACTGCCTCTAAGACAGTTTCACGGTATACGATCCAAAAATACGAGCGGAGAGCGACAATCAGCGGTTATGGCTTGCCAAACCATCACCATCGGTGCTGCCTGCTTTCTGGTGGCCGTCCGAAGGTGTAATTTTTCGAAGGACCTCTTTTGCAAGTAAGCTCGGTTATTTTGTTTGTTGACATATTGCTCGATAACAAATGGCGACTGATCGGAAAAAACCAAGTTCGGCAACTCATCACTTTCGTGCCAGCGTAGCAACTCCTTCGCTCTTTCGACTCTAACTTTTTTCTGTTGCGGTGTAAGATCGTGTGCTTTTTGAAACTTCAATGAATTGAGCCCAAGCTCATTTTTCAGTATGTGTTGCATCCGTTCCAACGATATGTTGAGCTCACGAGCCATTTTTCTTCCACTTCGACGTGAATTTCGCTCAATTCGAGCCTTCACTTTCCGAACCATTTCTGCCGATGTTGCTGTTTTTTTATGACCACCTCCATGGTGTTTTGCAACGCTGGCAGTATCACGGTAACGAGCTATGGTTCGAGACACAAATGATTTATTCACGTTGAGGTGCTGGAGGGCTCTAACGATAGCTACTTGTGGTTCTCCAGCAAAATATAAAGCAGTCACGCTATCACGTTTGAATTATATCGCAGATAAAAATTTTTCAACCCAACTGAGACGCAAATCGTTCAAAAGGCTTGTAAATAATAAAATTATCTGTCATGTGTCAAAATTTGAGATCACTGTCATGAACGGTTTGAAAATTATAGCAATCTGAAGTTGGTTGCAGTTCGAGTCATTCAGGGTGTATATAACAAGAAACCAACAGGAAGTGCTATATATCACTGTTGTTCCCGACAACATCACTCAAATGCTAACGAATTGGATGGTATCTTCTGAAAACTCTTTTTCAGACCACAGATACATCCAATTCAGCCTGAGTGATGCTCCTCCCAGCCAACCAGCATTTAGTAATTATCGTAAAACTGTTTGATCAAAATACAGAGGAATACTGTGAGAAACGCTATCCTCTGACTTTTCAACTTAGCAAAAAGCACAAGAAAAATGACTGACTGGGACTCATACAAAGAACACCTCAAATCATACAAACAAGAACTGAGGAAGGAAAAGCGACAATCCTGGAAGTCATTCTGTGACAAAATTACAGAAACCTCTAAGGCATCGCGGCTAAGAAAAATCTTCTCTACAAATAATATGATGCCTCGCTGTTTAAAAAAAATCGATGGCTCTTGGACAACCTCAAGTGACGAATCACTCAACTTGCTACTGGACACCCACTTTCCAGGTAGCTCCCAATTCAGGGCCAGTAGCAACCCAAAAAGGTCTACTGCAACCGGGACCAAAATTCATGGTCTGATTACAGAACATAAACTGCTCTGGGCACTGCATAGTTTCAAACCATACAAGTCTGCTGAATCGAACGGTATAATGCCTGCCGAGTTACAAAGGTCCTCAGTTACCATCCTGCCTACGCTAGAGAATATCATGGCGAGTTGTGTTTAACTAATTCACATTTCACTGGCAGAAGCCAATGTACATAGTTTGGATTCCCAAAGCCGGAAAATGCTCTCATGTTGTCACAAAGGACACGTCTGAGGTATATCATCTTTCCTTCTGAAAACTCTAGAACGACTGATTGATATCCATATGCGAGCTAAAATTGATCCAAGACCTTGGTCAACGGCTCAACATGCCAATTGTAAAGGAAAGTCGGTGTAAACGGCTCTGCATTCACTGACTAGCCACATTGAACGATCCCTACAATATAGAGAGTACACAATGGTCGCTTTTCTATATATAAGGGGCGCCTTTATCGCCGCAATCACGACTGCTCTGTCAACTGTGCAGGTAGACGACTCATTATGCTAAAGAGCAAGTTAATCAACTTCAAACTGGGTGAGGCTTATGCTAAAAGGTGTGCCAGCAGAGGTACGCCGCAAGGCGGTGTCCTCTCTCCAATTCTCTGCAACTTAGTGGTTAATGAACTGCTGATATACCTGGAAGCGGGTGGTAGTAGGGTGATTGCCTACGCGTTTGTCGTTGCTATAGCCGTTTCAGGGTCTCAGGTAAGCATCTTAATACCATTAAAGAACTCCTTCAACTAAATCTCAACAGATTAACCCTTTGGGCAGATCGCTGTGGATTTGGAGTAAGCCCCCATAAAACTGATCTTGTCCTCTTTTCCAGGAAATACAGAATTCCAATTATAGACTCTCCCTCAATAAACGGTACCAGTTTAGTCTTTCCCGATACAGCAAAATATCTGGCTCTCATTTTTGGCAGGAAACTAAACTCGAAACGTAACATCCAAGAAAGAGTCAAGAAAGCTGCAGTAGCTTTATTCTCTTGCAAAAAAGCCATTGGGAACAAATAGGGCCTGCAACCTTGCCTAACCCACTGGCAATACATCTCACTCACGATACTCACCTACGGGTTTGCTGTCTGGTGGACGGCCTTAGACAATGCAGTCAACTGCAGGAAATTAAACCGAGTCCAAAGAACAGCATGTCTATTCATCAGCGGAGCCTTACTGTCTACTCCCTCTGTGGCATAAGATATTCTGTTTCATTTGACACCCCTCAATATCTTCAGCAGAATACACATAGGACAAATAATTCATTTGGCCACGTTAGCATTCTTAACACATTAGGAATCCTCACAGAGAACATCGATTACACCACACCTGAACTTTGTTTTGACAAAAACTTCCATGTAAGCTTCCCCTTTAGATCCTTCTGGGAGGAAGATGTTTTCATGGAAGACAAGTCAATCCACTTCTACACAGATGGATCTAAAACCGATAGCGGAGTTGATGGCCGCGTTTTCTCAGATACGCTAAATCTAAGCCTCTCTTTCCGTCTTCCAAATCACTGTAGAGTGTTCCAGGCGGAACTTTTGGCTATTAAAGAAGCTCTGTAGTGGCTGAAGAAAAACGTGATATCTGCAAAGAATACTCGTATCTGTATCTTTTCGGACAGTTAGGCAGCTATCAAGTTTCTGGAGTCAGTCTCATTAATTTCTAAAACCGCCCTTGAAGGTCGATCATCTCTTATGGAGATGGCAGAGCAGTTCAACCTTCACCTTTGTTGGGTGACACAGAGATATTCCAGAGAATTGTGGGGCCGACGAACTCGCCAATTTTGGAAAAACTCTACCTATTCTACCGGAAAAGTGGAGCATAGGTATACCAATCGTTCTGTGCAAATTAATATTAAAGCTGGATGCAAATAAAAGAACAGGCCTTAGGTGGACTGTTAGACCAACATGTCTAGCGACTAAACGGATCTGGCCGAATAGCTCTAAGAGTCTGGTACTTCTACTTAGGAAGCAACGCAGTTATAGGCAAGCATGCAAGAAGGCTTGCCGTCCTTACAAACGACTTCTGTAGAAGCTGCATGGACGTGGAGGAAGAGAAGACAATCCTCCACCTTCTCTGTAAATGCCTAGCTCTCTCCCAGAGAAGAAAACTTCACTTTGGAGCTTTCTTCTACAATGACTTAAACGATCCAAAAGAATATAGATGTTAACATTCTTCTACGCTTCATCATAACCTCAAACTGGTTCCATGAGTAAGAGGATCACAGATCCTCGTGGCATCACAATGACCTACCTACCTACCTACCTTGGGCTTAGTAGGCAATTGAGTGTAAGAGACCTCTCTCATAATACCAAACTGGCTTTATGCAAAACCTCTATCTCGGTCTTGCTCTATGGAGGAAACACTTGCCTGTGTCGAGGAAAAGATTTTGGGTGTATAAGTATCAGTCCGGTTTTTATTATGGGGAGGAGGAGGTTCAACGACGAACTTTATGGACTGTACAGCGAGATTTGTCTAGTCATGCGCCCACGAATCCAACGTGTGAGATAGCTGGTATCTATTGAGCGCATGGACTTCGATTTTAACACCCAAGGACGACGTAGCAGAGGACGACCGTATTTAAGGTGGCGCACGCAAGAGCAAGGGAACCTCAACAAACTTAAAGTGCGGGACTGGAGGCAGCTGGCGGAAGATCGTTCTAGCTGAAACAGCTTCTTGGTTGGTGCTCAAGTATACACCTGACTGTAGTCCCCCCTTAGTAAGCGTATGCACTGCTAAGGTGCAGCCTGAGGGGTTGGCTTAATTTGCGAACCTAAAAGCCTTTCAACATTCCACTTTACTCTGAACCACCTCAACGACGTCAGACGTTTGCCAAGTTTTACATTTGCATTTAAGCGATCCAATTACTTTGCTTTTTTTCCCTTTGACTGGATTTTACGGCGACCCTTATTGAGCATGACAAAACCAGCTGACTTGCTCAACCCGAATTTAATCTGGAGACTTCAACGTACTTCTTATTATCTGACGTTTTGTTACACCCGCTAACATTTGTAACATTTTTATTTCGGTCGATGTCCTCTTTCCTTTGTAATTCCCGTATACGGTCCAACATTGCGAGGCGTATGTTAAAGCAGAATGAAGGACTGTCAAACCTTTCGGTTTATCTTTTTGTAACAAATTACTGAAGAGCTTTTGCATCATTTAAGCTACCCCACGTTGACTCTATGTGCGACATCGTCATCGCAATTTGATCGGTGGTTAACGTTTACAGTTTTCTTTGACCGGTCTTCGGTCTTTGTGATTCGTTATACGTTATCCTGTGGCGGGTGTATCCCATTACTCAAAGTTGCCTGAAGGGCTATTACATTGTTGCTTATGATAACACTGTCATCATGGCTGTGCTGTGCCTAAAACTTTCACTTAAACGTCCTCGTACATATCGCGTATCATCGGGCACATCTTCATATCTATCACCGTCCATATAAGATCTCTGGGAACTCTGTCGAACCTCTTTTTCAAATCGGCGAAGATGACAAACAGATCTTTCCAAGCGTCGCGATACTTCACCATCATTATTATTATGTTATTCCTTAACTTTGAATCCGTAACTAGTTCTGTACTAGCCAGCCGTCCATACTACTTTACACTTGACCACATTTACTCGTAAGCGATTATCGCGGAGCTTCCTCCCTAAAGTTGTTCATCCCAAATAACGTCATCATCCATCGTTCCGTTGAAGTGACGCATTCTATCCACATGGACCACCCTAATTTTCCCTCGATTCCCACCCTGGATTCGGTAGTACTGTTCAACACGTTTCGGTAGGTCATTAAGAAGAGATGTATGTGCCAATCCTAGTCCCGCTGGCAATTGCCAACGACTTTAGACGAATGCTTATCCACATTGCTCGACTATCCCATCATATTGAGGGTGTAGTGGCGTTTTCCTTGTCTTCCTAATTGCAGGCCATTGGCACACTGCCTGGAAGGCTTTTGATTCAGTTTCGACCTTGATTAGAGTGCACCTCCATTGGGACCCTAAATCTGTTCACCCAGTTGTTGACTGTTTGTTCTGATACAGTATTAGTCCCTTGATTTGGAACTTCAAACATTTCCGGTCAATTACTGAAGTAATCCGTGGCCACGAGGAAGTATCGATTGCCATTAAAGGTTTTGGGGAACGGGCCAACGAAGTCTGTGGTTATTCGTTCGAATAGTGCTCCGACATTGTATTGTTGCATTCGTGCCTGTGGTTTTACTCTAGAGCCCTTGGCAGCGGCACACGTTAAGCACTTTTTGCAGCAATTCTTGACATCTTGTTTTGCGCTGAGCAAATGCAAATGCTCCCTTAGCTTCTCCAACGCTTTCTTTATTCCCAAATGACCTCCTGAGATTCCGTCATGTATTTCATGGAACACTTGGCTGACTCTGACCCGAGTTCTTGTTCCGTCTGCATTTTCCCTTTTTCTCTTCAGCAAACTAATCAAAGTGAGTTACCCATAACGCCTGCAGAGTTTGGCGCCGGACCGATATCTTTCGCCAGCTTAGTCCTTCTTCCTGTTCCTTCCAGGGCAATATTGGTTTAATGTCATTATCTGCCTGGTGGGAGGAACGGATTTTGTCTGTACTCCAACTCTCTACTGGTTCAGTCCTGATCATTTGAATAGTGGCCTATTCTTTCACTTCCTTACGGTTTCAGTGGTTACATTTGCCTCCGGGCGGACAACGTAAGGGAGCATTAGCATTTGCCCTTGCGTTGTTGTACTTCAAAACGTAGCCCTGCAATTGCTCGATCCATCTCGCAACTTGGCCTTCAGGGTTCTTAAATTGTAGTAGCCATTTCAGAGTTGCGTGGCCTGTGCGAAGAATGAACTTTTGTCCATAGAGTTCCTTTCAGGCCTGGAGAGTACCTTACTGTAATATGCAATCACTCTCTCTTGACCATCATGAACTTGAGTGATCACACCTCCAACCCCAACTTTTCTAGCGTCTGCGTCCACGATGAATAGTTTTCCGGGTTTGGGGTAACCCAGGACAGGGGCATTGCAAAGCTGCCGCTCGAGTTCTTGAAATGCTTTTTCATACTCACCAGGCTACCTGATCCGACGGTATTTTTCCGCAAGTTGATGCAAACTCTTTGAAATGCCAGCAAAATTTTTTACGAACCTTCTGTAGTACGTGGCAAGCCCCAAGAAGCTTCTCAGTTTGCGTTTATCTCTTGGAATAGCCCAGCTTTTTATCGCTTCCATTTTGTCAGAATCCATTGTCACTACTTCTGCGAATATAATGTGACCCAGGTATTTTACTTCCGGACAGAACAGGTACACTTTTCTGGGCTCAGCTTCAAATGAGCGCTTACAGCCTCTCAAACACTTTTTTTTTCAGATTTTCGCAATGCGCCTAGAACGAGCCAGGTTTTCCACGTGAGCCCTTGCAATGTACGTTCTATTCATCTGTGGAAGGTGGCCGGAGCCTTGCATAGTCCAAACGCCATCCGCGTAAACTATTCCTGTAGTGAAGGCCGTTTTCTCACGACCTTTTCGATGAATCTCTACCTGCCACGTTAAGTGCTGAAAACTGTTTTGCATCAGAAAGTGTCATCAATTTTCGGTAGTGGGTAGTTGCCCTTTTTGGTGGCATCGTTGATACGTCAAAGTCTAGTTTAAGGAAGACCTCATGCTAGCGTCTTTCTTCTTCATGACGACCACTGGTGATGCCCACGGACTCTTAGATTCTTCAATCAGCCCCTCAATACCATTTCGGCAACTTTTGTTTGCTTTGACAATGGAAGACTGTCAGATTGGTCGGGCGTCTCCGCTGTCAATGTGGTGTTGAAGTTTTTCTCGGTTGAAGGTATTCTCGTAAATAAAGGCGGTCATATTTACTTGTGTAAGTTAGGCCAGTTTATTTTCTCGATTGATGCCGGTTTTCGCTGGGGTTGTTCTCTATGGCTTCTTTACATAAAATTTTGTCATCAAAAGACGATAATGACTTGGTAGCGACTCACCCACGATTACTTTGCAATCTTTTACTAGTCATATCGTCGTATCCATCTACGCTGGAATAATCTATTTTCGTATGGAGTCCACCGCTGTATGATGTAATTAGGTCAGACTGTGTGACTTGTATGAGTTTAGTATATTTATTCCTGCCAGAGTCTTCGTCCTCGCAGTTCGATTTCCCGACGAGTCCGTTTAAATCTTAAAAAAATGATTTAATCTCAGTATTTGTCAAATGTTTTGCATTTTCGAACGCGTGTATAGTGTCTAAGATAAAAATGTTTCTAGCACCAGTTCTTGCACTCCGTACACACACCATATAGTTAAGACAAGCACCGGATTTGTATAAAATAATATTTATAGGAACTTGAAATTTTTGAATTTTTACTTTACGACACAGTTTAACGGTTTATCTCAACCGACACCTTCGGACAAGTTAGATATTCTTTTAAGAAAGCGCCCCAGTTCCAAGTGCACGAATCGGGGTGGACTTGTGTGGTCTTAAAATCGAAAATGCGGTGTTGCGACTTCTGGCTGTTTTCAAAGATTTTCTGTAGGGCGATTGTTTACTATCAGGTTGTTGTTCAAATGCTAAGGACACATGATGCTGGAGAAGACCTTATACTCGATGGTAAGGTGTCTTAAGACTCTGAAGTCAACGCGGTCCTATTGGGGACTGTTTGTGATCCGAAACAGTCGAATTGATTTGGTTTACACTCATGACTAAGTTATTTCCGGTCCATTTAAATAGTTCAATTGCGACTTCGATTTAAGATGTGTGCGTTTGTTGAGGTAAAATTGTTTACATTTCTGGCGGTATTCTGTTCGGTGTTTTAGAATCTCATTCCAATAGAAACATGTTTGTATTTCCTCAGCCGACCATTTCTAGGGCTTCCTTCTCTGCTCTCGTGTAAGCCATGATGCTCCCTTGTCTTTTGCTAAAGCCAGGTCGCGCGATGTTTGTTTTACCATGCAGTCCCATGGTACTTCTAGTATTGTTACATGTGCTCAGCAAATCAGAAGTTTCGTTGTTTTTTGTTTTAGTCTTAAAAATATTTTAGTTCCGCAAGACAACATATTTTATTATCGCGTTTTAAACCCGCCCTACTAAACCTGAGATGTTCAATACTGCCGTATGCGACGTCTCTGTTGTAGTTGAGTCGCCCCTAACCAACTGCGTTAGCTACGGCACGGCAAACCTATCCTGGATCAGCCCTTTCATGACCAATTAAAAGAACGCTTCGGGGGGAACGAGGTCCTTCAAGCGCCTACTCTCATGGTACAAGTAGTTGGGATAGTAGGCTCCAGATATCAGTGCGAGGTCATTGTTCTTGCAATATGCCCTCGAGTCTACTTAACAGCGAAGTTATCCAATCTTATTAGATCCGTCCTGTTGTATAGGACCTCATTGGGATAGAATTTTATGTACTCCGATTCTGGTGTTCTGTAAAGGTGAAGATAAACCTACGGCAAGCCCTTTCCATTAAGCTTGCTCTCACGTTGAACTACACGGGACACCCATATACCACATGGGCTGATTGAGGGCCATGCAGCAGATAACTTTCACCCTCGCATAGAGTTGGCTGCTATAAAACAGTCTCTTTGTAAGGGCAAAAGCTCCTTTGGCTTTGGCGAGAGCAGCATCTACATTCTTGTTGAAATATAGACACTGGTCTAGCCAGATCCCAAGGTATCTGACTACGTTTCGACGAGCAAAAGGCTGGCCGTGTTGTTCAACGATCAGACTTCTGAAAGTTGATTGTCAACTACAAGTCATCGCAAAATCGCCTAATTTGTTCGAAGTCGCGTTGCTAAAGCATGTTAATGACCTCGACTTTTGGATTTGTACTGTACGCTATCAAGTCGTCTGCGTTCGCTATGCTATAGGGAAGTAAACCTATCAAATCGCTTGTGTAAATGTTGAATAAGATCTTCGAATTCAGTGTAACTTATTGCAGACCGTTTTAATGTGAAATATTCCAACAAAAGTCACATCGCCATTTTTCACGATGGGGAGATTTGGTCAGCATGTGCCCGAGCCCAATTATCAAGGCTTCACCCATCAATGACGGGTGCAGAGTATATTACTGATCGTTAACATTTTCAGATGACGCCACCGAAAGTTGCTACAATTTGACCAGTTGCAAGTTGCCAGTCATAGGTCTTGTTGGATGCAGGACCACCGGTAGTCCCTACCAGGACTTAAGTCACGGTACCATGGGAGTCATGAGCCCCCCGGATTTCCAGGCGGAGCTGACTTGTTGAGGTAGGCCCTCTTGTGGGAGCGCCATGATGGCTGTGGCTTAAACCCAAAGTCGCGGGAAGGGTGTTCCTGTTGGTTTGACCCGATTTAGAGTTGAAATAAGTACTGGGTGCTGTGACCCTAAGAACAGTAAGAGGTTTCAAATCGGCCTCGACTCATACCATGGAACTTGTTCCTCCAACACAAGTTCTGCTTTGGTATCTCAAGAAGTTGGCAGAGCGATATGACAAGGCGTATCCTTGCTCCCATGGATGTATGGGCATCCCGTAAACTTAAGTCTTCACGACAGGCGTTTACATTAAAAACTAGAGACATACAAAAGTGGTTTACTAATGCCCAGCTTGGTAAGCCTGTGGAAAAGACCATGCTATATCGAAGGTCTTTTCCAAGTCAATCAGGCAGGCTCCAGTACACTGGTTCTTGCCTTTATTCCATTGGATTTCAGAAACCAGTTTATACGCGGCATGGATGAGATCATGCCACGCCTTAAAACCGAATTAACTGTCCGGAACTATATTTTTGTCCTCAACTCACTGAGTCAAAACCTAATTGACTACCTTTTCGAACACCTCGCTGATATTCGGAAGGAGACTAATCGACCGGAGATTCGCCGGATGGGAAGTATCTTTACCCCTTTTAAGGATGGGATAAATCACCGCAGCTTTTCAATGCTCTGGATAATGTGGATTATTCATTGCATTGTTAAACAGGGTTGGGTAAATGTCCACCGCTTCTAGAGGGAGATGTCGAAGCATAATGCTCGGTATTCCATCGATTCCCACTGATTTTTTACTTCTTACTTATTGCGTCGAAGATCTCATGGAATCCTTCCTTTGAAATGAACGGGGGTAGATCCCTGTCATTATTTGCCATATTCTCGTCACTGAACTGGGTGAAACTAGAGCTCTCAAATCGCCAGTTCTGTATGTCTTTTCGCAGGTAGATGTTGTGGAGAAGGACTCGGTTCTCCAGGTCGTGATTTGAGTCAATGATGTCATTCGCCTTGTACACCTCCTGGAAAGTCGCTCCTATGGCCTCAATCTTCTTCCGAGGATCTTCGATCACAAAGAAATTATCGTCATCTGCTGCTTCACTTGGATCTATGCCAGCAGTAGTCAATATTCGTTCGTTGTCCATCGTTCGAGGAATTTTAACACACTGTATGCTCTGTAATTCTCTCTTATGGACGTCCTAACCTCCACGTTCTGTCTGTCAGTAAACTGCCTGCACAAGGTTTTGAGTCTTGACAGCAGTCTGCTTTTGTGTCGGTGCAGCGCGTCAATTGTAGCATTGCGGAATAGGTCTTCGTTGGATGTGTGTTCATATCGTGGTATGGTAATGTCCTTCGTTTGTTTAATTGTTTGGTCTATTTGCTTTAGGTACCTGTAAAGCTCCTCGTTACACAGATTCCTATTGGACGGTGGTAGAGCGAATTCGAGGAGAGTGCTCTGTAAAAGGTCTGGAGAAGCGTGTCCAGCTAGTCTTTCTGTGATTGTAAGAATGCCCAGGAACAAACTCCTCCAGACCCGCAATTTCGCTAGTAGTTGTTATTTCGGTACTAAAACCGCAATGGTCACTGTGGTATCCGAATGTGTGCAGACGTAGATTACTCCCAGCCAGTTGTACTCGTGCGTTGTACAGCAATAGGTCCAAATAAGAGCCGTATCTGAGGAACGACGGACTGCCTGCCGCTTTCAAACCGGGTCTATACATGACGCTGTGCTGACACCCACTCATTGAGAAGTAGGTTCCCTCTAGTATTTGGCACACCCCACCGATTATATAATAATTCTTCTGCGATTCCAGTCTAAGGAGTCGAAAGGGTCTATAGGGCATTGATATGAATAGCGTGGATTAAGTAGCATCAGGCGCGTAGACAGAGACCGTGAAAAACCATTTCCCGCTACGGAGAGGGATGCGCACGACACATGCCTCCAGCATCTGGAACCCACGCAAAACAACTTTGTACATCCTACGAAATCTAAATTTTGTTCTAATAAAGACCGCGATACCACCTCCTTGTGTGGGGTTGGGTCGGTTTATTCTTCTACTATTTTATTTACCGTATTCCAGATCAGGAACTTGGTCTTCCAGCAACTTAAAGAGCGCGGCTCTTCGCACGATCCTAATCAGGGAATTGACATTCACTGCTGGGACCTTCAGGGTTTGCTCCACCATGTGCGTACACATTACGAAATGAGGTGAGTTAGACTCGGCAGCAGCGCGTACATTTGATCCAATCATTTAGCTTGTTCCTGTACTTGACGTTCAAGCTGAGCCATCTGCCTAGCATGTCAGGTGAAGCTACCGGTGTTCTTGGCGCCGGGGCCGAGGAAGCAACCGTAACTTTTTGTACCATTCTACCCGTACCTGTTGCCATTTGCGCGAAGCTAATTCGGGGCGTGACGGCTGGAGTTTGAAGTTCAGATGATGGATGCTTAACTTGTCTTTGAGGCGGCATTCACACTAATGTGTGTTACCATTCAGTGTTAAAGGGTTAAAGGCTTAAGTTGACGTTATTCTATATACGAAGTGTTCTGGAAACTGTATAAATGCTGTTACAATACATTTACAATTACAATACAAAACAAAAAAGAACATCCTTCCAATTACTCTCTTACTTTCGCAATTAAGTTATAAATTCCGTGGCTTAAGTCGTCTCACGTTGTAATTTCCGATGAGCAAACAATGTCCTTCATCTGTTTCATTTAATAAGAATCTATTTTGGGTCGAATTCGGAGGTCTAGCGCAACATAGAATGGGTGCATCGCGTGCTGTCGTCTCATTTTCGTACTCGCGGTATTAGAACTCTTTATTTGTATGCCCATAGTGGGAAGGGGTACAATCCTGCTGGTACACATACTTAGATTGCGGTATAGTCTTGGGTGGTCCTCCGCCCTCCGATTACACACAGTAATATAATTGACGACCCCTTCCACCTTTCCGCCAATTTCCACAATCCATCAGATTGCCCTGTATCGCAACTTGACAATCATCCCCTGATTCCACTGATGCATTAGCTATGATAGGTCTCCGTAGCTCTGCCGATGTATTTGGCGGAGGTTGGAAAAATTCCCTGTTAATTCCACTAATGCCTACCGCTTTGTTCCTCTCTAGGGCCTTCATCGTGGTTGCAACTTCTGTATTCCTAGGGGTGGTCAGTGCGAATTCTGGAGTTTGCTACTGCAGATAGTTCATTTTGGTTAGGGACACTCACGCTATCATCTATATCTCGAAGTGTTTCCTCCATCTTCTGAGCTGGTGCACATCCGCTATAAGTAGGGAATTGTCCACATTTTTTGCAGGATGCTGCTTGGAGCTGTGTCCCCCTGTAAGCTCTTTGGCAACAGTATAAACGGTTCTACTGTCGCACCGTCAAGGAATTATTAGTACCCTTGAAACGTTTAAAGCGGTATTAGGGAGGAAGAAAAGGGAGGTACCGATGTACATTGGTCTTAAATGTTTGCAAGATATAACGACCAAGAAATAGAGAGCTCTGCAGGGTATTCTATAAACGACTTGTACGGCTTAGGAACGAATCACAAGTGAGATCCTTAAGTGAGCTTGACCGTTTACTAATGAGCATTTATGTGCAGCTAGCCCATACAATGTACTTCTTTTCTTTTCATGCGGTACTAGGCTTCAAGTTCAGATTTTTCTACTGCCGGGACTGATGCAATCTGAATTTTGAGTGAAATACGCTCCTCGATCTGTCTCGAGGAGTCAGTTGATGGTTTCTTTGTCTTTGTTTGCTTTGATGTGTTGACTGTTACCGCTCCTAACCTGAGATAGTCCGTGAATTGTTGGTCCACTGCGGGATCCTAGAGTCTGCCAATATTGTACCTGGGTGTAGTGAGTACATTGGCAAGGTTGCTAGTCCCGGATGCAGTACGAAGGTGTACTTTAGCTACCATAAGATGGTGGTAGCGATCTATTTCGATGTCGGCTCCAAGCCTGTTATGGTCGTCATAAATCGCCAACTATTTGCGATGTTTATCTTCTTTGATGTTCTCTGCCTAGCTGATGAGACCCAGCTGATCTTGTGCCAAGTCCAGTGCTCGAACAGAGTGCTTCCAATGGCTATTCGCTCGCCATTGTTATTTCGGTCTCCAGTGCCATGAACATTCATTACGTATCTGAGTGGGGTGTTTTCGCTTCCTGCCATGGCATTGAGGTATCCCATTACTATCATGATGTTAGCGTTTGGCGTTCAATTGTAGGTCATAGAAGTTGTTCTTTTTGCACTCCTCCGCCACTGGACGATGGTTACATTTCTTACAATACTATGGAATCTGGCCACTAATATCTTTATAAATCCTCAGCCCTCCACAATAAGGGGCTGATGTTAAAATAATCCCTACACCGGATTTTCACAAGCTTACACTGGGTTTTCAAGAGCAAGTTAGTATAGTGTTCCCGGTTGGTGAAAGATATTCTCCTGCATCTCTCCATCGTATTTCACTCAGTCCCATGATGTCCAACTTGTACCGCGTGAACACTTTCTACAGTTGGAGCGTTCCAGAATCCGATCGTTGTTCGTAGTCGATAGCCAAAGGTCTATCCGAGGCGTTTGTTTCCGTTTCGGAGCAGGAAATTGTTTTTTTGATTGCGGCTCGATGGGCCACATATCAACCGGAGCTTGTTCTGCTTCTGGCGCAGGAAACTTGTCATTTTCTTCTCCACTTCGAAATCTCCGAAGAGGCTGCCAGATGGCTGCACGACGAAGCGTCAAGTAGGGCTTACTAGCATAGCTCCAAGGTGTTCGGATGCATGGGTTCTTTCTCGTTATTTAACGAACCAACACCCGCTGTTGCCGCAATCCAGTTCTTGCTGGGTAAATTATTGTAGACCGGTTTGCAGGATATCACTTAGTGCTGGAGTAGATTTACCACATGCCGGGAGAGCTATTATACATAGCCTCGGCGAATTCCCAAATTTGTCCATCATGTTGCTTATGACCATTAGCGAGACTAACTCTGGCAGAACCAGTGTGCTCGTTGTTTTGGTGGCCACCAAAGTGTGTGCGCTAAACTTGGATCCATGCTACGATTTGTGGGATATTCATTTTGAAAATAAAAGAGAAACACATTCATTACAGAACTCCTCTATGATTTATTGTCTTTGTTTTGAAAGCTCTAAATAAGTGATTTGATAAACAAGAACATTTGTTAACTATTTCTAAAATATTGTTTAATTGAAGCTAATATAGCTAATAGATATGTGGTCTTGGTATGTAAGCTATTTGTCTTTAAATTGTTAATGTTGCTAGAGGCGGTAAGCGAAGCGTTGTGCACTTAAAGCATTGAAAGTGTGTGTGCGGGCAGTTTTTTTTAGAGCAATTCTTCCTGAAAGAGAAGCATTTACGTGTTATAATCTAAGGAAAACGTTTAGAAATATAAAAAAATATTGTGCTTAAGAGATATAAGAAAAAAGAAACAAAGTACAATAAGTGTGGAAACATTCCAAAAACGTATAAAACATGCTCAAAACTTTAGGAAGTATGTAAGTCATTTTTTAATTATCTGAAACTGAAAAAGGTAAAAATGTTGTTGATATCATTCCGTGAAAATCATAGATGTCATCATCATATCCACTATAGTGCGACAGTATTTAGGCGTTTATAGGTCCACAAAAGTAAGTAAAGCGTCTTTTCATTAGATGCGTCACATTTTTTCAATAGCGATTCTCTAAACTGGCCCATGCCATCTTCCGACCGATGTCACGTATGTGTTCCAGATTCTCTGCTACATCATCATGGAGAAGTATACTCTTCAACAGGGTTTACAAAGCATCGGAATTCGCAAACAGTTACATTCAATTTGAATTTAAACTTTCGGCCCTTCTAATCATGCTGAGGTTTTCAATGGTGATCAAGCGTTTTATGAAGACCCTAGCGTCGACACTTAAGCCTCTGCACATCAACTCCTACTCTCACCTGGACGTGGTGAAGTCTAGGAGCCTAGCACCTCTGACTGATGGTAGGGTATCCAACACCGACGGGACGTAATTGCCTGCTGCAATTGTGTATCAATTGCAAAGGAGGACACCCAGCTAATTGTTGAGGTTTTGACGTAGCCAGGGAATTGCAAAAAAAGCCGAAAATGATCACACAAAATTAGCAAGTAGGGAAATGCCTAAGCCCGCTAAATTAAAAATAAATAAAGAAAAGCCAGTAAGGGTACTGTTGCAATGCCATGAGTATGCAATTTCATCACTAGCAACTCCTACTCTCACCTGGTGACTGGTGGGTGCCTAGTACCACGACTGGAGATTGGATAACTAACCCCTTGGAAGTTCGTTGGTGGCTGCGGACGAGAGTAGGGGGAGGATCGACTTCCCACTTAGGCACGTCTTTTTGTTCCGTGGACGAATTCTCTAGATGGAATCAACGGTGGCACCTATACGAGCTGCTTTGATATATCCGGATACCAAGTCTCAAATACTGAGCCAGGGCGTTGGAAAAGAGTTGGTGGCGGATGAACCCTTAATGGGTCAATGGCAGCGCTCATAAGCCTGCTGTCCTTATGTCAAAACAAGGGCCTGACCCTCCAGGTTGGGGGTTATGCTGTCGGGGTAGCTTCCCGACCATGTCAAAAAACTTAGTTGTGAGGGACACAACCAGCCTCGGACCGCAACTAGACCCGGAACGTCAATAGACAGGTATTTGAGAGAATGGACATACCTAGAATGTACGAAACTTGAATCTTTTCTCACGCGCTATAAGGTAGATATTACCGCGATCCAGGAGAAACGATGGATAGGATCAGATAAGATGAAAAGGACATATCGCGACATTTATTATACTCGTAGCTGCTATATGGCTTATGGAAAAAGTCATGAACTTCGAGCCGATAAATGATCGCCTGGCTGTGATCCGCATCAAAGGCACCTTCCAAAACATAAGCCTAATACGCGCACACGCACATACTGACGAGGCTGAAGACCCTATCAAGGAGAAGTTTTATGACCTCCTGCATGGAGCCAACGCTCGGGGACTTCAGTGGTAAAGTCAGAAAGGCGGGTTAGTTGGTGAACAATCCACGAATCGACGACAGACAATGGATACCGACAAATCGTTTTTGCAGCAGCTCGCAATAGGTTGATAAGTAGCACTAGGTTTCCAAGACTAAGGATCCACACAGAAATCTGGCGCACTCCAGACGATTGAACCGCCAACCAAATCGACCATGTGCTAATCGATGTGAAGCACGCATCCAACATCGTCGACGTGAACCCATTCCGAGGGGCAAACGTCGATTCTGACAATTTTCTTGTGGCGGCTAAATTCAGAGCTCGATTGTCCAACGAGAAGAAGCTGGGAACTGCTCAGAAGAATAAATTCGACGTTGGACGACTAAGCACACCTGGAGTAGCCAGAGTCTATAGAGAGCGGCTGAGTGAGAAACTCTCTACTGTGCAGTAACCCACCACCAGTGCCAACAATCAATGATGGCAGTATCGCGAAATCATTAAGGCGGTAGCCGAACCACTGTAAAGTATCAGCCACACCAGAGAAAAAAGATATGAAGACGAATGCGCCTACCGGAAAAAGATAACAGAAGATTCACTTAAGAAAATGCTGCGACGCAAAACAAGGGTAGGACGAGGCAAGAAAAGAGAAGAAGATCCTGCGTAGAAAGAAGAGGGCTTACGCTGCCTCCCAACGCAAGAAGTTTGAAGAGTCCCGCGATCGAAACAATGTCCGGAAATTTTACAACAAGGCCAAGCAACAGGCCTTCGAACCTGCTAAGGAAACCTAGTCACCGAATCACAAGGGATAGTAGATGTGTTTAAACAGCATTTCCAGCAGCTGCTAAATGGACATCATATAGATAGTGTGATAGAGGAAGAACCGAACCTAGTTAATGGGTGGTTCCACCACCCAGTATAGAAGAAGTCGTCTTAGCTATAAAAAAGCTTAAGAATAAGAAGGCCGCAGGCTCTGATGGACTTCTAGCGGAGCTCTTCGCTTATGTGGCAACGAAAATCCGCGTATAACCCACGAAGAGCCATTACACCCGCTCAATGTTACTGCATGGTGTGCTGTTTACGCTGAAGGCATCATCGGGCCTTATTTACTTGAAAACGCCAGCGGCCGAACGACTATTGTGCACGGCTAGCACTACAAACCCATGATCAACGACTTTCTACCTTCTCAATTGGATGAATTGGGACAGAAGAATAAGTGATTCCAACAAGATGGAGCAGCACGTCTACTGCACGAGCCACAACTGAAACTCTGAGGGCTGCATTTCCGGGTCGCCTAATCTCTCATTTTGGCGATTTCCACTGGCCGGCAGGATCGCCTGATTTAATCGTTCTAGGCTTCTTTTTGTTGGATTTTTTGAAGTGTCATGAGTCTATGTCAACAAGCCTCAGGCTCTTGAAGTTCTCAAAGAGAATATCCGTCAAGAATGCGAGGACCTATCGCCGGAAGTTCTGGCAAGCGTGATGTAAAATGCCACAAAAAAATTTAAGACATCAAATAAACATAATCTAAAGGCAGAACCAAAGTTTTTCATTCATAAAAAAAGATTACAGTCAAAGAACGTCGGGTGACAACTGTTGCGCCACCTTGTACAATGTACCCACAGCACAATGCCCACATCTGGTCAGGTGCTCCTAAAATCTCTCTGCACCTGCTATGTAGAACTCATAATCGACAATTGACAACATCGAATACCAAGGAAATGTCTCCTGTCTCACCTTATTCTATGTATAGCAATATTCACCATCAGAGCTCCATTGAAATTTTCAGTCCGCCTTTTTAAATTTTTGACCGTAACGCCAGACCCCCTATGAATGCTCTGATGAGCATGGTGTGCTGCTCTGATGAGCATTCATTCGGCCTTACATTGAAATATCGTGAATCTTTCCTAAGCAAGCTATACAACTCGCTTTTCGAATGCCCTGCCGAGCTCTTTATTTCTTATTTTGGTGGGGGCTGAGGCCCTGATTTATTGGCTTAATACAAGCTTAATCTAACTTAAAAACTAACAGAAAGACTTAAGAGCTAGGGACCAAGGAAGTGATGTAGGAGGTCTTGTTTGAGACGAGGAGTGCTTAGGTGGATATCAAAAAGGGAGAGGTTTGAGTTGACCCTTCGCTTCGGAGCATTCGGGAGATTGGTGCGTTGGAGCCATAAGAGGTGCGGTGGACCGGTAGATAGAATAGACGAGGACAACGGGGCTTGGTATTGAAGGAAATGGAGTTCAAAATGGATGCACAGTCGATGGAACCTGAGAGAAGTCGATGAATGAAAAGAATGTCATCAGTATTCCTACGTTCTTCTAACAAATTCATATTTAGAAGTTTGAGGCGGTCCTGATAGGGAGGTAAGATTAAAGAGTCGTTCCACGGCAGACCACCGAGAGCAAATCGGAGGAATCGACATTGGGGGACCAAGCTTGACTAGCTTACTCAATCAGGGGGCGAACAAAGGTAACATAGAGACATCTGGTTACATACGGACTGGAAAATGCCTTGGACCATCGTTGAGCACCAGATTGAAAACCGATCAAGGTCTTCTTGAAGAAGGGCAGAGTCATGGGGAGAGGAAGTAGTTTTAAAAAATTTTGTGTCGTCAGCGTATAGGGAGAGGGAGGAGTGTTTAATGACTTTCTCAACATCGTTAATAGTAAGAATGAAGAGAAGAGGGCCAAGATGACTGCCTTGTGGAACTCCAGATGAGGCCAGGAATGAAACAGAAAGGGCGGATCTGAACCGAACGCTATAATATCGGTTTACCAGGTGAGAAAACCATTTTAAGAAGAGAGGCTCAAGGCCGAGAGCAGACAATTTGAAGAGGATCAATTGATGAAATATCTTATCAAACGCTTTAGTGAAATCAGTTGCGATAACATCGATATCTTTGCCATTTTCTAAGGCTGAGAGAGCAAAAGACACGAATTCAACTTGATTTATGGTAGTTGACCTCCCTTTTAGAAAACCATGTTGTCGGGGCGAAATAAAAGGCTTGCATTTGAAGCTTAAGACTTCGTACAAAATGCTTTCAAAGAGTTTGGGTATATGAGAGAGTTTAGCAATGGGACGATAATTGGTAACTTCATGCTGAGATCCCTTTGTATGTATCGGGATTATAAAAGAGGTCTTCCAAATCTGGAGAAATTCTCCCTGTCTAAGGGATGGACGAAAAAGGTAGGAAAGGGGTAGAGACAGGCATTTTTTAAGAAACACGGCGGGGGGCCAGGTACAAGTTCATTTTTAAGATTTAGCAACTTTTCTTCAATAACTGCAGGATCGAAATTTTGGGTGAGAAAGGGACCAATGGAGAAATTTGGTAGATCATTGAAGTAAGAGGGATCTGGTACGAAGGAGTTGTTGGCAAATGATTTTTTGAAAAATGTAACAAAAAAGTTGGCGATGGTAGGAGGATCACTTGAAGATTTGGTTTCAAAAGCGAGGGCGGAAGGATAACCCTCGGTCTTACTTTTGCAATTGACAAATTGAAAAAAGGACTTGTGGTCATTTAAAAGATTGGTTTGCGCACTATTCAAGTAGCGTGGATAGAGAGAGTTATAGAGTTCAATGAAATGAAGATATGGATCCAAATAATTTGAATAGTCGGAAGAAGAGTTGGTGCGAAGGAATACCGCCCATAACATGTTTCTTTTGTTTCGTAGAGAGCGAAGTCTACGATTATACCAAGGAGAGGATGTAGGAAAAGTTTTACGGCACATAAAGGGAGATGGATTTGAATATTTCTCTGTAAAAAATGGAGAGGGCAGCGATCAGAGATAGATTGGTAAACTCGAAAGAAGCCCTGCTTTGTGAAAATTGCAAGAAAATAGAACTGCGTGGGGAGGCGACTGGAGGGCAGAGTTGTGGAGAAATGAGAGAAGAAGTGGAGGATGAAAGTTACCAATAGTTGACAGTGATAGGGGACAACACGATACTGAGGAGTTGATGGGATCAGTTGTGAAGATAAGGTCTAATTGCCTTAGATTTGACATAGACTAGAGCCTGTTAACCGATGTAAGAAGAGGCATTCCTCAGTAGAATGGGATTGGAAGCGATGAAAAAAGATAGGTCTTCAGATGGAGTCCACTTCAGTTCAGGCGGGTTAAAATCGCCGAAGATAATGATATCATCAAGCGGGTCTGATAAGTCGATCGAATTATCAATTGTTGCAATAGCAAGTTGGTAGGATTTGATAGGTTGCGCCGGAAGAATGTAACAACACATAACATACAAGCACCTACGAGTAAATGTTATTTTAACTGACACAAAGTCGAGCTTAGAAGAAGACGAAGTTGCAACGAGAGAGGAGTCCAAGTTGTTGTGAATGGCCAATAGGACAACTTGACAAAGAGAGTCAATCACATGGCGTGTGTGATCATCACCCCGAGAAACATTAAAATAAAGAGGGAATAACTCCTGGTTTTTTATTTTGGGGATAGCATTGGGGTTTTTATTTTGGGAGAGCGTGAAATTGACGCAAAACGGCGTGGGTTTTAGAAAGCAGTCCTCTTACGTTCTGGTAATAGAAAGTGAGAGGGAGGTTATTGCATGACTTTTTAGGGTCGAAAAAATTTATCGTGGCCAGGTCGACTGCGTTGGAGGTGTGAGACTCTTTTAGAGTGTACATAGTGGCGAAGAGCGGCAAGATCGTCTGCAACTTTTTGGGGGGCGGGGGCGTATTAAAAATATCGTGACACTTTATATAAAGTTTCCTGAGACTGGTAACATCGGTATGAAGGCCTTCCTGCTGGAAGGAAACCATGACGCTTGTTTTTGTTTTACCCTCATATCACATCAAGTCGGATTTATCGTGCAGATAGGCGAGATGTAGACGTATATTCTCATATATTTTGTATCTCTAAGCCTAGAGAGCGCATAGCGACATTCGGTGGTATCGCTAGTTTGCTGCGTTAATTTAACAGTGGATGGCGAAAGGGGGTCAACAGAAGAGGAAGTGCTTAATGAATTTGGTGTCGCAACAGATAGGGTTTCTGAAGTGGGGTTTAAAATGTGAGAACTAATGAGATTAGGATACTTAGCTCCAGTTCTGAGGTCGAAATTAGGGAAAAGCGTGTGTGTTAGGGGTTGAGTGGTGGGAGTTTGAGTTGTAGGGGTTAAGTCGAAAGAGGCATTTTGACGTTGGAGCTTGATTTAGGGTGGAATAGGGGGAATTGGAATATGGGTGAGATTCATGCAATTAGGAAAAATTTTAGTTTTCAGACTCCAATTGGTGCTGGGTTTGTTGTGGGAAGAGGAGGTGGGTCTTGGCAAACTGGAGTTACTTACTAACTTATTTGACTTCATCCTGCTTCTTGGTCGTATTTTCCATTCATTTGCAGACACGCATCTTTCCAAGAATGAAATTGTTGTTGGCTGGATTATGGAATAACCATTCGTATTTGGTCGGAAGATTGAGCTTAGAACTGAGATTGCTTTTGTGGTGAGATGTTGGAAGCAAATTGCAGTGGCTAATGGTGATGCGATATTTCTTTTCGAAGAAATTCGAGATCCAATCAACATCAGCGTTTGAGGGGCGCCTTTGATAAGAGGCGTATTGACCAATTGATTCTTCGAAGCAAGCTTATCAAGTCTACGTTGCCATTCGGATGGTGTCCAAGTTGAACTAAAAGGATTGATAAGCTTCCGTGGGGCGATTGGAGCAGCTGACATAGATAAGTTCTCTGTTGTAAAGTTGGAAGAAACTTCGCAGGAAACAGTGTGTTGAACCGTCCGCAGATGACTTGTTTGTGGGGGTGAGCGTGAATCCACTTCAGGTTCCATTAATTCGGCCATGAGCGATGTATTATAGGGAACATTCTGGAAAGGTTGCGGGAAGTTAGGTGTATCAACGATTTTGCTGTTTATTGTTGCGATGTGATCTTCAATATCGCATACGAGGGATCGAGTTGCAGTAAGTTCATCCCCGACTTCGTCCACTTTATTGAAGATAACTTCGAGCATTGTTTGGGAGAGAGTTGTTCGTGTGACGAGGACAGAAATGAATGTCTATGTCATCACGCAGGGAGCTTATCAACTCGGAGGTTTTTTGGTTGGAGATAACCTGCGCAGAACAGATAGCTTTGATGTCACTCAGCACTTTATCCAGGTGACGTAAGGATCCTGTATCTCCCGGAGTCTAACTCGATTAGACCCGCAATTTATTTATCCATGTGCTTTACTTTTGATTTTGTTAGATCGGCTGAGTTTTGCACTGAGTTACATAAATCTTCAACCCTTCAAACGCTGCTTTAAATGACCGAAATTTGATCTTTTTGGTGAGTGCGTCTTGGTAGGAGTCCTTTGGATCGCTTAGGCATTTTATTGCCAAAAGCACGTGGGAAAGTGAAGAAAAGTTGGTTATCGGAGAATTCCTTAATAAAGACCATATTTCTTTTGTTTAACCCGACACAAACGGCATGAAAGGCGTTCCCACAAATGCCCTTGCAAGTTACCCAGTCAGCATTGTTGTCATCGATTACACAATTGGCAATTCCGCAAGACATATTTAAATTGGTTGTGTAGATTAGTGAGGGTATAAATAATAGGTCGAATTATTATTATTTTTTTTGATTGTAGATAGGACCTTTTTTTTTGCACTGAAATCTGCCAGTAGACAAAAAAAAATAATGAATTCGAGCACTGGGGGTTATTAGCCGGAAAATGCAATTTGACAAAATTTAGAACTGAAAATTAAACAGGTGAATAGGGAGACCAAGAAAAACACGTCTACCTGGTGTTAGTCATTACAACCTGCAAACATTCAAAACCAACGTACATTGGGGTCTCTCTTTCCTTCGCCCGCGATGCGTGCAAACATTTTAAGGGTACGCAACATCACTTGATCGCGCGCCAATTATAAAAAAAAGAATGAAAGCGTACGCTAGTAAGTAGTAGTACTGTCCTTCACCCTTACATTTCAATACAACACCCATCGGAGTAAAATCTTCCAATTAAATATTTATTAACGTTAAAAATAAAATTCCAATTGATTTTTAATAAATTACATTTTATTGTAGATTTTTGCCGTTTTTATTAATTTGAGTTTTTTGCTTTTTTTTTTTTGTAAACATAAATCAATACAATAGAATTTTTCTAAAAACAATTTTCGAAAAACAGCAAAACCAAATGTAAATGAAATTCTATTCCATAGATAGAGTATAGAGGTACGCAATGACATAAAAGGAAAAATATATACGCATGTCTATATTTTTATATACATATACACTTATATATTTGTTGTTTTTTTTTTGTTAAAATAAGATCCAAGTAAAATTATAAAAATAGATTCTTTGTAATTTGTTTTTTGTTTTTTTTTTTTAATAGGAAGAGAAAACTACAAGAATAATTGATTCTAATCTAAAAAAAAAACGTAAAACCGTAAAATATATTTCTAATTAGTTTTAATATTTACAAATAGTAAAAAAAATTATTTAAATTATTTGTTTTTCATTAATTTGTTTTTCTGGTTTTTGCCGTTTTGCCGTTTAGCCGTTTAGCCGTTTTGCCGTTTTGCATTTTTCGTATTTATTGTAGTTTAACATCTAAGTTTGTATTTTTATTTGTTTGTTTATATTTATTTTGTGTTTGGTATCATATAAGTTTAGCTTATAAGTTTACAATTATTATTCTATCGGTGCAATTGTGAAATTGGTCTTTTATTTAAAACTTATGTGCAGTGAATTCGGTGCTGTATAGTGGTAAATATATTATAATATTTTATTTATTATTATTCCCCTTTTTTCTTTTTTTTTTTTAAAAAATGGATGCAATACAATATTATGGATGAATATATAATTTAATATGAATATGAAATGGAAGGTATTTGAATTTTTGTTTTTGCTTTACTAAGTTTTGAAATGGGAAGTAAGGAAAATGTTAGCACCTTTTTTCTTGAGGTATTTTTAGGATTTTTCTTACAAGACAGATTTGCAATGGTTGCGGGATCCCATGGGAATTTAACAGCATCTCTAACTAGGATTACTACTGGCAGTTGAGATTTTCTTCCTTTTAGTAAGCACTTTAATTGTTTGTTACAAATTTGAATGAGTGTTCTTATTTTTTTATCGTTTTGGAGGGGATGTTGGCTTAAAAATTGAACTAAAGGCAAGTGTTTCCTAGGAGGATGGAGACTCTTCTGGTTTTTCTTAGAATCTCGAAATATATTCCCGCCGAAAACATAGTGAACAACAAGGGCTACACGTTCTTGTGAATTTCTGAAAGCGGTAATATGAGCGAGCTAAATACATATATTATTCACATTTGTTTTTGTATCTGAAATTCTATTACTTTGGTTAAGGCTAGACAGCATTTCTGATGCTTGGCGTCGTTAGCTCGTCAGGCGACTTTAGCAATAAGACAGGATAAAACGCATTGGTAGATGTACCAATAGACTTGTTCTGGCTATCCAGGACTTTTATAAAAATTGACAATATGATCTATAAGAGATCTTCTTTCGTCTGGAGGTGCCTAAGTGCCAATGACATGCTTGTCACTTTCATTTTATTTGATTTGCATTTTATTAAAAAGTGATTGTGAGTTTTCTTCACCGGCCGGCAATACTTTCTTATTCTACGTTGGCAAGCCAGTTTGTATAATAAGTCGGCGCGGGGCCACCGCCAATACTAGTAAGACCGAAACCGTGCATGTGACCGAAAAGAATGACTTTTGGCTTCCTTTGGCATGCACTAAAGGCAACATCGACTGTAGATGAGGAACATTTTATGGGCCACGAGGAACCGCCTACAGCTTAACTTCCATCGGTGATACTGTCTTGAGAATGCCGAGATCTGGAGCGACAGTACAGCGTGCATACGACATCTTGCAGACTTTTTGCAATGCTAGCCGCCAAATTATCGAACCCACTCTGTTCAAGCACCGGAGTTGCCAGTTGATTAGCTGGGTTTTATCCGCTCTCAGTAAAACATCGATGAACCACATTGCCGTAAGCCGACAATTTGGGATTAGACTTTTCGGTAAACGAAACAGGTATAGAATTGTCAACGGAATGGAAACGGCCGTCAACCTATGATTGTTAAAATTTGCTTGTTTATTGTATCTGCCCGGCACACTTTGAGCCCATTTCAGTTTACAAGCTGAAAAAATCAGCCATCGATGGACAACGGCTGTAGGTATGTGGAAAAAAAGTTTGCAAACGAAGTAAGTAGCAGAGCACTAACCGCACTTGGTTATCATCAGAGACCTTGATGAAGAAGAGTTCGTCACTTTAAGTTCAAACAATAGAGCCCTCAGCAGGGGGAGAGCTGAACTAAAAAGCTCAGTGCCGTGGGAAAAGAAAGGAAGTAAGGCAAAGTAAGACGTGATAATCGCTATCACATCAACAACATAAGCTTTGCAGGCAAGAATGCAGGAATTTGGAGTCACAGTAGCACGTGTATGTTATTACCAAAGGACTCATAGAGGTCCTGTCAACACCACCTATACGGTTCCTAGCTGTTGTACGGTGAAAAACAGCTCCGGGAATGGAGGGCGATGGTGCCCAATCATTCCTGAATATGAGTGAGTATTTCAAATCCCCAAATGCATACTGGGTCCGTAAGCAATAAAAGGATTGTAACCGTGTTTAAGGCTATAAAACAAGAACAAAGGAAGGTGAGTGTATTGATAGCATGTTTCGGCATACCTGTTAAGTCCCATCATACTTGCGACAAGGGAAAATGAGCAATTGCCGGAGAACTGGATTGAAAGGATAATTGCCCAACGATGGAAAATTTAATGGAGTCTGGGGATATGATGAAGGTTTTAAATATACCTGGAGACAGCCTATAGTTTTAAGTACTCAGTGGATTATTATGTGTCCAATTTGCACATGGAACGTTCAGACCTTGAACAGATCACGTACACCCGAACAACTGGTGGGAGTTTTAGACCGGCTGAAACAGATACGACTGCCATTCAAAATTGTTCGTATGTTAGGTCGGACATAATAGAACTGTGACATGTAAAACGGTGACCGCGGCAGAGAACAGAAATAAGGCCTATCTGGGTGGAAACTTTTGTAAGCGACAGACTTCGGAAAAGAGGCTTTGAACTTGCACCAACCTGCATCAAGCCTTAATTCTCCAACATCAGCCTGATCTGTGGAACCTCCTCTAAGACGGGCTCTTGCGCCTAGAAATGCTTCCGGGGCCAGGATGACCGGCTTTGCGGATAGTGTAACATTGGTCGTGACGGCGAGACCTCATGAGGAGGCCGAGCGCATAATATGGTGGGAGGTTGCTAAAGTGACTGGATTAGCTGCGGGGTCACGGGTTTGAACTGGCGGCCCAAAAAATGGCGCGAGCCCGGTTCTTCGCGATCTCGGAATGTGTCTCGACTCACGACCTACCTTCGCAGAGTACATAAGGAGGGCGGCTGATAAAGCCACCAAGGTAGTAGTCGCACAGTCTAGGCTGTTGCCCAATTTTGGCGGTCCGAGAGTGGCCAAATGAAGGGTACTAGCGTTGGCCGCCAATTCCATATTGCTGTACGGCACCGAGGTGTGTGCGGATGGGCTATCGAGGCGGGGTCTCCGAAAGTGACTTACCTCGGCACATGATCTTCGCAGCACCCCATCGTGTTACTGACTCGGGAATGCAGAGATAAATTTCTGTCCCCGGAATTCGAACAAGATAGCGATAGGGGAAACAACACATTGGAGTGTTGACAGCAGCAAAGATAACAAGGTTGTGGCCAGATGGACGCACCGACTCATCGACTCATGATGAGGTGAATTACTATCTTACCCAGCTTCTCTCTGTGCACGGGCAGTTCAACGCATATCTGCTCCACATGGCAGTGAAAGCAACATCTAGGTGAGACTATTGCACTGCAGTAACGACAACCCTTAGGTGACCAGCTGAGCCATGATAATCACGCAAGAAAATATCGTTTCCGCTATGTTGAGTTACGGGGACGCATGTAGGACCGTAGGCGCCTACGACCAGTCGGTAATAACAGAAAAACGGCAGGAGAACGTGTATGTAGATATTGTTAATACGTAGACAAGCTACACTGGCTGTGCATGACTCCTTCGGCTTGCCAGCAGGGTGAAACACCCTAACGAACAGTCGCAATGGGAGGTCTGAATAGAAGTCCACCGATAAGATACCACGGTACCCACGGGATACTTGCGATGAGCATCTTTTAAACTAACAGGCGAGCTTCCTCGTTGCTGTTGCGGGGTTTTAAGAACCCGAACGGTGACTCTACCCTGAAGCAATGTTAACGCAGTTCCAGAATTGATTAAAGCCACGCGGGAAGAGAGGGGTTTTAGTGTGTATCAGGATAGTTGGAACCAACCATTCCACGAGCGTCGCGTCGCACTACCGTAAATCTCTACGGTGTCCGTAAGTAGGATTTCAAAAAGGCAATACTACCAAAAAATGTTTCTACAATCTCCTCGACAAAACCAACGCTAACACGATACCAGATCCGAAAATGGATGAAGTACAATTGACATTACTCAGACATTCGGATTATGGCTAAAGCTGGTACGAGGTTTCTCCATCTCAATGCTTACATGACGGCCACCTGATCATCAAACTGACAGTCAAATTGATCATGTTGCTGCAGATCGAATGTACTTCTCATTAAAAAGGATTCTGACCACGTAGTCATTTGCAACCAGTGCCGCTTTGAGGACCAGCGGCATTGATGTTAAGAAGCCGCCAAATTATTTCTTGGGCTTCTCCTAGATTTGATGAAATGCGTAGGCAAGCAGACACAATAAAACAACTCGGTTACGAAGCGGAGGAAATGGAGAGGTACTTCTCCAGGAACAATGTTTGAAAGTTCCGCCGAACGGAATAGAGGAAATTCTTAAACCAACAAGGGCCGAACAGACGCCTGTAGAGATAACTAAGGAAACTTAGTAGTATAGCCTTAGTAAGTGCTGATTGCTGAACGTATGAAAAAAGGCTATTCCTCGAGTCTATTAAATGCTGGTAATGACCCAAATTTCCCAGTCAGGTAGAATGAACCATTTTATCTGGACAATGAAGCTGATGACTATCATCCATCTGACCAGAAGCCTGTTGAACCGGTCTGCCTACCTGCCGAGCTATTTAAGGTAGCTGAAAATAGCGAAAGATAACTTGGTAGAGAGCATACACTTACCCGTTTTCAAGATTTGGTAAGGGAGAAATATGCCTGACGAATGGAACCAATAGAAAGAAGACCTACGCCAACTTAGAACATAATAAGGAAGTTTTGTGTGACGAATAAATCTACAGCTGAGGAAACATTCATACTACGGCGGATCTAGAGGAGCCACATCGATGCTTACCGCTTTCTTATCAAATTAAAGCCTTATATGGCTGCAGCTGTACAGATGAGTTATACCAAGCCTTGTCTGGTTTTGACGTTCCTCAGAAGCGCGCTGCTTCATTTAAATCGGAAGCAATCTCGGAGAAGATAATGCGAGCAAATTATCATAAAGTCTGTGTGCAACTGTTGAATTTGACATCATTGAGAGAGGACAGCCAGCAGTCCTTGTATAGCAAGTATTGGAACAAGTGCTTCAAGAAGGTGATTGAGCTATAAGGTCTTGTTGAGTGACTAAGATCGATACAATGAATGGAGCACAAGAGTGGGGGTTAGCAAGGCAGGTCATGATATTTTTCGTCGTTTTGAATGGAATTTTCTTCAAGTAAAGTTCGGTCCGTATACCTCATACCAATAATTGCGACCTCAATGAGCTCTACACTGTCATCGAAAGACAAAAATGTGCGGAACAATTTATAGAGATGGCTATAACATGTGTAGCGAATGGAGAACAACGCTACGGACCGTAGAGTCTTCGATTTTAACTAGAAGACAACACATAGTAGAGGGAGAAGGATACTGGCCAAATGTCGCACTATGTGGAGGCGATTATAAGTTGATGCCTAGGTCCATCCCGAGCTGTTTTTAAGGACGCTATAAGCAAGGCCATCATACATGTTGACCTGGTAATTGTGAGTTTCATCTGGTCTTATGATCCATGATTACCTATGATGATCTTAGATTATGATCCTAATAACCTAAGAGATGAATACCTCAGTACATAGACAACATATCTTTCTACGGCATGTGCAACACGTCCAGTTAATACAGTGTAAGCGAAACACTGGTTTTGTAGATGAAAGTAATGCTGGTGAATAGAAACATCATTGCCAATGCTGACGGCGGCCAATATCTGATGGCGGAGGTAAACACATGCAAGGTAGCGTCCTGTCTCCATTGCAATTAGAACGTTGAACGATTCCCTACCTAGCGCCCTTAATAGTTCTGACGTTTATGCTCAGGCATATGCAGAGGATGTCTGCGCAGGCAGCACTGGGCGTGATCGACAATGTCTTTCAGTCCATAAACCCAAAACAGAGGTTGTTCTCTTTACACGAAAGATTAATTCGAATAGTCTGTCTCATCTAGTGCTTAAAGGCATCCGTTTCTCCATGGAAGCCAAGTTGTGGGGTGAATAACGAACTTCTTTAGACTAAACATGTTACGTCGAAGATTCTAAGGCGATTTCGACCTTCTGACAGAGTAAAAAAGCTTTCGGTAAGAATTGGCTTGCCACCGCGGAGAGGGCTCTGAATCTGCATGCCTATAATAAGGCTGTGTCTGGTCGGTTGTCTGGTGGAGCAAGCTTTTACGAAAACACAGACTCCAAAGAACGGTCTATCTCGGCTACATGGTTTCTTTCCGTACCACATCTGACTCTGCCCTCGACCAACTCATGAATCTCTCATATAATCCGCCAGCCACAAAGCCGTCTCCAATTTAAAAATAAGTGATTTTTGCTACAACACGCACTAGAGTTTTGATGATGTTGCGCGCCGGCTGTCCTTTAACTTTGGTCTTAGTGGAATCCTGTCTGATTCAATGACATCAGAACTCCGAATTTCCCAGGGCTCAAAAGCAGTTTCGGCCAGAATCCGAGTCAGTAAAGGAATGTATTTGAGTCTCCACGGATGGTTCCAAAAGCAATCCAAGATGCGGCGATGGTCTTTCTAGAGGATGATTTCCCTCCGGTGTATGTCTTTCAAACGGGGATATACGCAATCCTAATGACAATGAACTATATTGAGAAGAATTGGTGGAGGGGGCGAAGCTTCTGCATCTGTAGCGATGGTTAATTTGCGCCTAAGGTCTAGTTGAACCCTGTTATTATTTCCAAGCAAGTTCGAGAATTCAAGACTTTACTGAGGGCAGAAAGAAATCATTGAACTTTGTTTGGGACTGGTTGTGTCCTCGTATAGAGTTTCCATTGAGATTTGGGTTTTATATGAGTATAACTTCAGCTGGAATGACTCTTCAGGTTACTGGTACACCAAACGAATGCTTCTCGATATTTCGTAGAGATCAGCGACTTTCCTTATGCTCCTCAGTAGGGAAGACTGATGATTGCTTGTTGGCGATGTGATGGGCTCACTGCGCTTTTAATAAGCACAAAGGTGTGATGGGCATAAGTGAAACAACATTCCCCGATGCTTGTTGTGAGGGTGATGAGGACACCGTCGTGCATTACCACTGTAGTGTCTGGTCTATGCTCACATAGGCACTGTAGGTGCTTTATCACAGAAACACTTACTCATCATTCTAAGAAAGACAGCGAAATTTTAATAAAACGAACATACAAGCAGTACAATAGACTTGTCTGAGTGCTATTTTCCGATAGAAAAAAAAGCAGGCCAACATACTAAAAGATGAGGCCTCTTTTCAAATTATTCTTGAATGACTTATACAAACATCGGGCCTGTCTCCAAAATAGTTTTCTTATCTAGTGGGTCCTGCCGGTCTCCATCTCGACAAATGAAAATATACATCACAGTGTAGTTATTCTGGCTTGAACGAGTCTACATTCGTGTACAAATAGCCATCCCAATATTGTATAACCACAACCTGAAGTCCTAGCTTAAGCCAATATTCCCTCCAAGCATTAGATTGAGTTCTAAGCACTTTAGCCTTAAGTTATTTGTTAATATCTTATTTGTTGGGACCCCTTAAAAGTTATAGAAACAGTCTAAAGGTTATTCTCTTAATAGAATTTTTTTTTGTGTTTTTTGTTTTTTTCTTTTTTAATTTAACACTTAAGTTTTGGATAAAATTTTTGTTTTTTCTTTGAAAAATTTCTTCACCAAGATAACCAAAAGAAATTTTTAAATCACGTAAATTTTATTTGTCACATTATCTAAAATTACGAGATACACAATAATAAAATTGCCGCGACTTTAGATTTTTTTTTTCTTTTATGCGCGCTTGTCTAAATCAAAAATATTTTTGTTTTCTCATTCTCCTCCACCATTCGCATTCGTATTCGTTCGCTTTTTCATATTTTTCTTTTAGATACATTAACATTATTTTGTTTTTGTTTTTTGATATACTTAAGCTACTTAGGTACTAAGTTACATTTAATTGATAATTTTAATATAATTGGTTTTTAATTACATCATACAATTATAGGCATTTAATTATAGTCTTTTCGCTTTAATTATTTTTTTTTTCATTTTGTTTTTTGAAATTTAATTTTTATTTAATTGATAATTAGATTCGTATTGGTTTTGGAAATTAATTTCAATTGAAATTCATGTGAAGTGAAATGAAATTAATGACAAAAGGTGTTTCGAGTTTCATTGTTGCATTTGCATCTATTACTAGTGCACTGTTGCTGGATACGGTTTTTTTTAATGAGTTTAATCAAGTATGTGGTAATCGAATGGGCCATTGTGGCAATTTTAATAGAAATCCGAAAATGGGATAGCTCATGAGCGTATTCAGCGTTTAAATGCGATAGATTATGCAAATTAGAGAGACAGATATTTTTGATTTACAATTCATTAGAAATATACCATAAATCAATGGGAAATTTGATGCTCAATCTGTTGTGTGGTGGTGTTTAGGTTGGAAGCGTTGATATCCTATTTCAGTAATTTGGAAACGTAATAGTTAATTTCAATCTCATACAGCTGCCTTAGCTGCAACCGAAAAATCTTGTAACCTACTTACCGACAGAGAAGCTTGGTTATTCTACATCTTTCTTAAAGAGAACGAATTGCAAATAATGGCTTACTTACATAAGTTGGTTGTCATTAAGAGAACGGTTTCTGGAATATTATTACAGTTCGCACCCCTGCTTGGCATAAAAGATGAGTAAATGGGGAAAAATCATATTCAGGCACTTACACACCTAATATGAGCCTGCGGCGTCTTAACATATAATGAGGCTACTCGAAGATCGGGTTCCCACATCTGGAGACTATCAGTAGACCAGAAGAAAAGTCGGATATACGTAGGTATTTGTACACAAATTGACGTACTCCAACGCCGTACCATCCAGGCACTTCTGCCCAACGGCGTAGTGATCCCGAGGCGAACATAAATTCTTGTGTCATAGCCCAATTGGTCCCGAAGGCGAGGAATATGACGCTATGAATTGCAAGCTTGAAAGTCAGCACAATGATGAGCAAAAGTTAAGAACTACAAAACGTATTACACCAACGGGAGAAATTTCAGAGCTAGGGTATGATCTTGAACTTGAAAGCGAAAGCGTATAAAGAAGCACATAGTTGAGCTCAGAAACAATTGTAAGGGTATCAGAAGTTAGCGACTGACTTATGTCAGTACGAGTAACCTTTCGTAGAAAGAAGAGTGCAATTAAATGTTTTCGTCCTCTTGAAAGACGTCAGCGCCGTTTTCAGAGAATCCGTGAGATCCGACTACATTCCTTTCCTCACTAAGGTTCTAGCCAAAACCATCCCTATGCACAAGGAAAGTCGATTTTGTAACTTCGCTGCAACAGGACTTCTGGTATCATTGCATCAGACGGCATGTCCATAAGACAAGAGCCAAAAGACGTTATTGCTTGTTGTATCAAAAATGTCTTCTTTTTAAACGGAAAATGGCTTTGAGAGTACCGCTCATAATATGCGTTGAAAGCAGAGCCAGGGATCCCGGAAAAGCAACATGCAGCTGAGACAGACCGTTCTATGAAGTCTACTAACAGCAGCAATCACATATTTTCATGAAAGCTTGTTCCACCAGACAACCGACACATAGGATATTATTGGCCTGATTGCAGCTGTGTAGACCCAGGGTTCAGTCCTTAGCAACTAGATCCTTGGAGAAATTATGACGCCACATGCAACATATAAACACTCCTTCTTGAAAAGAGAACGGCCTCAGTTGTAAGAAGTCAACTGAAAGCCCATTTCTAATGAACAAATCATCCGTCACGTCACCTTTTCGCGGAAGACTTTGCTGACAGAATTTTTCGAGAAGATACAAGAGAACAACCAACAAAATAAACTGACACAATTTCAACAAAGAAAGAGGCCAGCTTAGGGTGATAAATATTCTAAAATGGCTCTAAAATGCCATGAATCTAGAAGAACTACTAAGCCAACAAAGTAGGTACATATGTATGTGGAAAAACTTCGAAAACGGAGACTCTGTTCGGTATTTCAAAATACGAACGATGGGATGAAAATGACTGTAAAGAGCAGAAGACAAGCCTTTGAAGCATGGACAAAGCATAGGAGAAATAGGAAAATCGATAACGTCTTGAGTGATACTGTAAACTTTGAAAAAAAGAGGCGCACAAATTGGTAGACAGGCCACGTGCGATAACAGTAGAGGCATTGTACAACCACAACTTTATAACCCGAAAACGAACAGTAGAAGAAGTGTCACATCGAAACATGGGGAAACGAGCTAACATTCCTAAGACTGCGTAGAAGAAAAACTTGGAAAAGATTCAGTATATTGAAGACCAGCACGGAAGCCTGCTAATGGGGTGGTTCGCAGTACTCCGGTGTCTTACCTGAAAACGGCAGATTTTACGGAAGCAGTAATAGGATTGAATCCGGGACGTATAATCCGACTGGATACCATACCCTCCGAAGTGTGGGCGAATGTCTAACCAGTGCAGCCGGAACTTTATTGTTCTTCTGTATAAAGGCAAAGGCGACACGAGAAATTGTAACAACTACCGATCGGTGAAGGAAATCTTGCATATCATGAAAATATACGGGATCGTTCTTTATATTCAACAACATAATATTATTAAACTCCATGGCGGTCGACGTGACTGTGTAGGACGCATGTCGGCGGTGTTGCGAGTCAAAGTTTACTGGTAATGATGGAGAAATATCGCGAAGCTACGAAAGATTTCATATGGTCGCATTAAGACTGGATACCTCATATCCTACTATCGACATCTATTTAAAAGAAATTATAGTACTTAACCACCACGTTAACCACCAAGAAAAGCAGGTGAATATGTCCTACATATAGTGAGCTTGGCGTGGGTTAAAATAAATAACGAATGCACCTCAAAAAGTTTCTGCCTGGTGTGGCATCATTAGGACATATTTTCGAAGATGACGAGGAAGAGACAGGGATTACAGTGAATGGTAAATGCGAATTGAGTTTGAGTCCGGTCTGATTTCAACAAGATGGCGCTGCGGCACACCGATCTCATCAAACGTCAACCCAAACGAAATTCGAAAGACGCATTATTTCGCTTTGAGGAAAAGCTGATTGGCCACCGAATTTCTTGACGAGGAATGGTATGACGACTTGATATTCACAATACAACGGTCTGGCCTTTTAGTCTATACAATATGCAGGCAACGTATCTCGAGGATAGACTCTTTCGTGTCAGACGGGAAACAAGTTCTCACAATTTAAAGAAATTTAAGGCGGACTACCACAAGGATGTGTTTTCGGTCCACTTCTATATTTCCTATGTATCCGTGATATACCGCAAGATTGCATTTCATGATGAGAGTGTTATATTGTACTATCCGTAGATAAAACAAGTATGACGTTGTGACAAGAAAACGTCAATATTTTACAAATTTTTGAGAATAGAATGCTAATATAAATTGTCCGTCCACGGTGGTCCACAAAAAATGCGATTTGCACAGAGACCTCGGAATTTCTACAGTTGAAGAAACATGGATCCACTACAATGCACCATATACCAAGCAGCAGTGGAAATAGTAGGTTCTCGAGATGAATCGACGCCTAAGAAGGAAAAGGTGGGCCGGGCAACAAGGTTATGGTGACAGATTTTGAGATACACGCTGCAAAATCCACATCGATCTCTTAAGGGAAAAACAATCAATGACGAATATTATGCCAACTAATTGGACTAGTTCAATTTGAAGGTACAACGACAAAATTCGGACAAGAAAAGGGCAATGTATAGGTGACGTGCGTAGTCGTCACGGCAAAATTTCATGAAATTTTAAGAATTGCAGCTTATGAGGTGGATGACACCACTTTCTCCGGATTTAGCCCACAGTGACTACTTCCTGTTTCCAAACCTGAAAAAATATTTCGGCGGAAGAAGATTAGGCTCCAACGATGACATTATTGCCCAAACAAACATCTATCTTGATGGTCTCCACATATTTTTTGGAAGAAACCAACAAATTTAAGAAATTTGGGATGAAGTATGTCGAGCTCAAAGGAGACAATAAAATATTGGTCCAATTTTCAATCATTCTTTCGAGCTCTATTTCACCAATGGTTTCATGGACATTGTCACATAGGCACGTAGCACCACCTCCTGTAACCACATGTCCTCCGGATCAATGTCGCAAATATTTGAAAGAAATAATCACTCATCATTCTCCCTTAACAGTCCAGGAGTTATAACGCATTTTTTTTTAGGAAATAAGAACCGACGATGCCTCCAACGTGAAGGTTACACTGAGCAGTGATCTTTATGGATGTAATCAAGTAATCTATACATGAGTGTTTTTAGGATTTTCTTTACTGGACAAACGAGAATTTCGCTTGTTTACAAACCTATTAAGCCGAAAGTGAGCATCGTAACTAAACACGATCTCTCGATAAAAATGAGCAGCATGCCCTTAATCCGCAACCTGCTGCCGCAATCCATGGTACCGTGGCTATAGTTCACGCACCAACTGGATCTTATATGTGTTTAAGCCGAAATCCTTTTGCAGAACACTGGACGAACAAAAGCCACACGGATGCCATCGACGCCATTGCCTGGTGTCTTTAGTTGCTGCATCAACCGGATCTTAGGCGGATGTAGGCCGGAAACTGTTCGCAAAATTTTCCATATAGTGGACGGACAAAAACTAACTATTACAATCGACGTGGAATTGACAATTCCGGATCTTCCGCCACACTTTCAGTCACAGCAGCTACGACTTCTGCTAAACGTATTTTACGTTGCCTCGCTGTTGACTTTACGTCATCTGGAGTGCATCTGGTACGAAAGTTATCCTCAATACGACAAATATCGAGCTCAGATGGTCGATTATCATGACCAACAAAGTCGGCTTATCCTGTATACGGTTCGCGAATTGAGGGCCGATTTTCAAAATAAATTTGAGTGATACGGAAGTGTTCTTCTGGTGTAAGTTCTTTCACGTACAAAAGATATCCCCGTTGGAAAATATATCAATACCAAGCACTGAGTTGGAGGCAATTCTCAATCTGCTTCTTCTGGAAACATAAAAATGATGTTTTTCAGGATTCCTTTCCAATACGGCGAGGTTCACATGGCTGATAGTTAGTCTGACAGCTGACATCATCTTTTTATTAAGAATTATTTGGATAATAATCGCGCTAAAACTTACGCCCGTGCACGATTATAAATTGTGCAAATGTACAATATTTCCAAAATCAATGTTCAGTAAAAAATAAGTAAGCTATTCGCAACACGCGGGAAATATTTCGGACTACATGAACCCTTTTGGACCCTAAAAAATTTGAGGAAAATCCTAATTCATCGATTCGTCTTCCAGCGAACAAACGTGGCCTGTGTTTATCGATGTTGTGGAAGATTTTGGGCAAGGATCTTGGCTTACACACTTACAAGATTCAATTGCTGCAAAATTTGAAGCCAATCATCGGTCATCTTCGCTGATTGGACGCTTGAACAGTTCAAAGTCGATTCGCTGCCTCACTGGCTTTGTTAATAAGAAAAATTGTAGAATTTTGAAAATCTAAAGATGGTCCTACAGCTACCGATGTACCCCGAAAAATGCATCGAGCCATACTTCTTCAAAAATGACGAAAATCGAATTTCACCGTAAATTTCACCCGGAAAAGAGCCATGATCAACGAGAGCAAATTTGCTCTCAAGACAATAGTGCCCCATGCCAACACCGAGATATTGAAAGAAGTGTTTGATGACTACATTACCTCCAGAATTGGACCTGTGACAGGCCCTTAAGATCGTGTGGTTTAACGTCCTTAGACTTTTCTCGGTCTTCCTTGACATCGAAGGAGCCTTCAACAGTACCAAGATTCCCACTATAAGAATCTTAGGAAATGCTGGAATTCATCCAGCACTAACGAACCTGATAACCTGTATGCTACGTAACAGGAATATCAATGCTATACTTGGCAACACGGTATTAAGGGTCACCACCTCAAGGGGCAGCCTTCAAGGAAGAGTGATGTCACATCTTCTGTGGACTCTTGTGGTTAATGGAATACTTCTGAACCTAAAAAGGGAAGCAATAAAAACCACTCGATACACGGATGATCTGGTTCTTATGGCCACCGCTAAGTTCTTCCCCCACGACCAGTGAAACCCTTAACTATGCTCTTAGAATTCTTGGAGACTGGGCCAAGTTCTATGGGCTGGGAATCAACCCACAAACACAAAGCTTGTTCTATTAAGACATAAAAGGATAATGCCACATAGATGGCACAACCCTCCGACAATACTTAGCTATCGTACTAGAAGTAAGCTAAGTTGGAAGCTCAATATCGAAGAACGGGTAAAGAAAGCAACGATCGCCTTCTACGCTTGCAGCCGTATATTTGGGAGAAAATGGGGACCTTACCCCAAGACATCCTACTTATGTACACGGCTATCATCAGACCCATTTTAACCTACGGTAGCTTAGTAACCTTAGATGACGACAAAAGTACAGAGTCTTGCACGTATAGGCACGACTTATGCCATGAGAACATGAGAATGATGCCAACGGCGATATTGGAAAATATACTTGGCCTCCTGTCCCTAGATCTATACACGCAAGAATCTGCAGCGAGAAGTGCTTGAGGTTGATTTGGCTTAATAGATGGAGATCAAACTCAAAAGGCCACGCCTTAAAACTTACAAGTGAACTGAGTTTATGCTCCAATTCAAACTACATAATACCCCATCACGACTTAAAAACACCATATGCCTGCATTTTCCCAAGCAGAGAGCAATGGGACAGACTCGATATTCATTTTTACTGATGGACACAGTAACCCGCGGTGGGATCTTTTCCGAACTACATCAGTGTCTTCAGGCTGAAATATTGGCTGTTGCAGAAACAGTCAAACTTGCGGCACTAAAGGTAATAGCCTACGAGGATATTACCATATTTATTGACAGCCCGTCTGCTATCAATGTCATCGCGGCAGTCGAATTAAAAATAGAGACTCATGAAGCATTGTCGAGAAGGGGTTAAACCTCAGGTTACCCAAAGGAGTGTCAAGCAATGAGCATGCATACGAGCAAGCTCAAGAAGACTCCTCCCTGGAAAGGAAACTGGCAGATCAAAGCATTAAAGCCCCACTCTGCATTCTGAGAATACAAGTGGAGCGAACGATGCAAATAAAAGCCAGTGAAAGATTGAAAAACCTTCCAATCTGCGAGACCTCAAGACAACTCAGCAAATCCTCAGCAAGTAAGATTCTCTTGAAAAGCAGACCTGAACTATCTATACTTGATCTATTGCTTACAGGCCAAATTATTCCGTGGGCGCACGCAATAAAGCGGCCTTTTACCGACAACGACCTCTGCATAGGGTGTGGGGACATAGACTCAATGGAGGATACCTTCCACTCCTCAATAATTTGAGGCAAAGAATTTAGCAAGTTATTACTTCCACAACCTCTCAGAACTATCTTTACTTACAACTCTTTTCAGATTCGCGGATGCAACAAGATCATTCAAACCTGCTCAGAGCCCAATCAGCGGGAGATGGAAAGCGCAAACCAGAACTATGAACCGCAATCAAATACACATCTTCGAATTCCTACACCCAGGCATCACAATGGATCTACTCTTGCCGAAGTACGATGAGGTATAGAATGGACTCGGCTCCAAATACCTCATCTACCCGCCAACTACGAGTATCTATCGAATAATGAAAACCTTGCTCAACTTCTGTGTGTTTTATTTAAATTTCAAAGCTAATAACTTTTTAAAAGCATCCAATACATGTAGGATTCGGCACACAAAATGCGCTAAGGATCAAATAAACAGCTGGATCAAAAATCTCATAGGGCTTGCACGGCTTCTGGAGAGGTTCGTCGTATACCAGGTGTACCGGTATGAAGTGAGCGTTTTTTTTGTGAAAATAAAACACTAATTTTTAATGGGAAAGTAAAAAACATTTTATTCAAGGTATTGGCCATTAGCTACGTATTTTCCCTATCTTTCACTCAATTTATGAATTGCACGCCAATAAAACTATTCGTCTTTTGAAGCAAACCAAAAAGCCACCCAATTTTCGACTCCCTTTTAGGATTCGAAGTGCTGCTCAGCTTATGCGTGTCCCATCGATGAAAACAAATGGTAGTCGGAAGGAGCCAAGTCTAGTGAATACGGCGGGTGGGGTAGCAGCTCCCAGCCAAGTACTTTGGTTGTATCCTGAACCAGTTTTGCTTTGTATGCAAGTGCATTGTCATGGAGCAAAATTACCTTGCCGTGTTTTCTAGCCCATTCTGGTCGATTGTCGATCAATGCATGGTTCAAATTGATCATTTATTGTCGGTAGCGATCTGTGTTAACGGTTTCACCAGGTTTTAGGAGCTCGTGGTACACCACACCTTTTTGGTCCCACCTGACACACAGCATTGTCTTTCTGCTGAATCGATCTGGTTTTGCAGTCGAAGTTAATGGTTGTCCCGGATAAACCATCATTTTTTCCGTTTAGGATTCTGAAAATAAATTCATTTTTCATCGCCAGTAACAATTCGATGGTAGATCCATCTTATGGCATACTAAGTACATATTCTCATGTTTCTTTCAGGACAGGAAAGAATAGAACATAAGTGAAAACACGGAAAGAAAATCTAAATCGTTTGTTGCCTTAACTACGGACCTAAGAAAATTCTGATGAGACAAGGCTCCACTTTTAATTAATTCGCTATCCGAAATCTTCCATCAAGTATAGACTAAGTGTTTGAAACCCACTCTCTTCCCATAGAATTCATGAATTTCTTCTCAAAACAGAACAAAAATCCACCATGGGCTCCACAGAAATGAGCCCTTAGTCCTTAACGTATTTTTTGCCACAAAATCTCATCAGAAATATAAATCCAAAATCATTCTGACCTACTTTGTCCCTTTGTTTATTCTGCAAAAATATCTATATAAATAGTACATAATTTGTGTTCATAAAAAATATATATTTGCATTATATTTTCCCAACAAATCAAAAAAAAAGAAATAGATCAACTTAAAATAACCATAAATTTAAATTTATTTAAAATATTTTGTTTATTTAGTAGATTTTGTAAATAGTTAGTATCGAAAATTAAAATAATTACCAACAATTACCAATGGAGAAAAAAGTCAACAAATGCGTAATATTAGTAATAAAACACTGTTTGCTGTTTTTTCTATTTTTTTTTTTTTTAGTTTAAATCGGTGTCGCACCAAAATTTTTATAAATTACTAGAATAAATATAATTGTTAGTATTGTGTGTATATATATATATTTATGTATATAATTTGTTTTTGTTTTGTTTTTTTTTTTAAATAATTAGTCTACATTTAATTTAGTAATATATATAATTTTAATTATACTACCATATTACAGCATTTAGTTTAACCTACGTATGTTTTTGTTCTCATTTTGATGTTTTTTTTTTTGTTTTTTTTGTTCAAATTGGATGTTTTTTTTTTTAATTGATTAAGACTGCTGAATCGAACTTAAAAATGCCGGATCAACAGAAGCAACTTTAGCTGTCAAAAATGCATGCATACAAAATAGCAAACTTTGCAGCACTTGGCATTCTAGTTCCTGAAAAATAAAACAAACATAAAAATGTTGTTTTAAAAAAAATAACTTAACTTGGCGAATTAAGATAAAAAATTAAGAGTAAATTTTATAAACAATTTTTTCAGAAAGAGTTTAGTAATAATTTGAAATGTTTTAAAAATAAAAAAAAGTAGATAAAGTGCTGTCGTAAAATGTGGAATAAATTAATAGACATTTTATATATTATTTAGGATGGTTAAAAAGCAACAGAAAATTGCGCTAAATATTTAAAAGGTCGTAATCGAGAGGCCTTGCGGAACTCGAATCTTAATTTATAAGGCATCTGCCTGAATTTACCTTAAGAGTTAGTTATAAGACTGGAAAAGAACGAGTAGAAAGAACTGTTCAAAATAGCAGTGAAATATATTGGGTCTACAAGTAAGTTTCCAGCGTTTGTCAGAGATGGCGCCACCAGTGGATCCCGGGCAGAAATGTCAGACCCCATGTGTTTTATTTGTAGGTTTTGTATCTGTCAACAACTTTGCAGCGTTATATTTGAGCAGTTCTATCGGTGTCGTACATTTTATCGAGCAAAATCATGGCAAGTTTCCAACCAAATAAACGTCATTTGCGGGGAGCGCTGCTTTTATTCTTTAATATGAAGAAAAGTGCGGCTGAGGCCTATCGTTTGCTTTCGGAAAGTTATGGGGCGGAATGTATTGGTGAATCGACGTGCCACGAGTGGTTCAAACGGTTCAAAAGTGGTGATTTTGGAGTTGAAGACAAAGATCGGATGAGGATCCGTGTCAGATTCAAGAAGAACTTACTGCATCCTTGGGCGTCACGCAACAAGCCGTTTCCCTGCACCTAAATGCACTGGGATTCATTCAAAAGGTTGGAAACTGGGTGCCGTACGAATTGAAGCCAAGAGACGTCGAACTGCGATTTTGCATGTCCGAAATGTTACTGCAGCGGTATAAAAGGAAATCATTTTTGCATCGTATTGTCACTGGTGATGAGAAATGGATTTGTTATGATAATCCTAAACACAGAAAATCGTATACAAGGCCCGGCGAGCCCGTCCAATCGACGCCGAAACGAAATATTCACGTGAATAAGGTCATGCTCTGCATATGGTGGGATCAAAATCGTGTCGTATACTACGAACTGCTTCCGAGTGGTGAAACCATCAAAGGACCATTATATCGAACCCAACTAATTTGTTTGAAGCGGGCATTAAAAGAAAAACGGCCAGAATATGAGACCAGGCATGAGACCGTCATTTTTTATCACGACAACGCTCGGCCACATGTTGCGGTTTCGGTGAAAAACTATTTGGAAAATAGTGGATGGGAAATTCTGCCTCACCCGCCTTACAGTCCAGACTTGGCACCATCTGACTACCACTTGTTTCGTTCGATGCAGAACGCTCTTACGGGAATACGCTTCAGCTCAGTAGAGGAAATCAAAAATTGGCTCGATACGTTCTTGGGCTCGAAAGACGAGAAATTTTTTTGGTCCGGAATTCATAAATTGCCAGAAAGATGGGGGAAAGTTGTAGCTTCCGATGGACGATACTTTGAATAAAGCATTGTAACTATGTTTTCATAATAAAACTTCAAATTTTGGAAAAAAAAAACGCTGGAAACTTACTTGTAGATCCAATACAAAAGTCAGTTACAGGACAAGTCCTGCCATGCAATATTGTGCACCATATTCAGGACTTTAACACCCAAGATTTTTTTTATAATCGCGCGCTCAAGGGATTTTTGTACCCTTTAAATGTTCGTACACAGCGCAAGCGAAGGAAATTTAGGGAGGAAGAAAAGACAAGTACCGATGTACATTGTTTTTAAATGTTTGTAAGTTATAACGACCAGGAAACACAGAGATCGGCAGGGCATTTCATAAGCGAGTTGTACGGCTTAGGAAAGAATCACGATATTTTAGAGTACGTCCGAAAATAGGCTTGAGGGTATACTGATGAGCATTCATAGCGAGACGGGTGTTACGGTTAAAAGTTTGAATGGGTGGAATGCCACTGGCGATTTCAACGGAGCACTGGTGGTGGAAATAGCGAAAAAACAAAGTGAGACAGGAGACATTACGTCGGTGTTCGAGGGTGTCAATTGATTGACTGATATTAGTATTAGCAATGAGTTTTATCGCACGGTTTTGAATACTATCTACCAGGTACAGAGATGTTTTGGGCGCACCCGACCAGATGTGGGCATTGTACTCCAATTTTGGGCCGACGAATGCCTTATATATTGTGGCCAGATCAGGGGGGGTGAAATATTTCTTACATCGCTTGAGGAAACCTAGACATTTCGCAGAGTTTTTGTCGACTTCGAATATGTGGTCATTCCAATGTAAGTTGTCATTGATACACATACCGAGAATGGAAAGTTTTTCGGTTTCAACGATGCAAGTGCCAATCAAGGATAATGGCTGGGTATTTGGATTTCGCTTTAATGACAGCAGACAGCATTGAGTTTTAGAAGCATTAAATTCCACTCTGTTGATAGTTCCCCAATTGGTTATGTTGTTGATATCGGAATTTAATGAGCTTAGCATACGCTGCCGTTCCCGTTCTACAGCCGAAGAGCAGGGGCGTGAGTCCGAGAACGAATATGAGAAGCAGAGAGTGTTGTCATCAGCAAAGGAGTAAATTGGATTAGAAGTAGCAGACAAGAGATCATTAATGAAAATTAAAAAGAGTGTCGGAGACAATACGGAACCCTGGGGCACACTAGCATTTATTTTGTGAATATCAAACTTGAAATCGTCCAAGACAATTTGAATTGAACGTTCCGAAAGGTTGTTTCTAATCCATTGAAGAAGAGAGTCATCGATCCCAAGAGCACGCATTTTCGACAAAAGAGCTTGATGCCAAACCAAGAAGTCCATATCGCTCAGCTTTCCAGCAATTCCACTTTCTTCTCCAGTCCAAAGACTCTTGATTGTTGGCATAGACCAGGGACTTAATATGTGAGTAGCCCCAAAGAAATGAGTCTAACGCAGTTAAATCGCACAAGTGGAGCAGCAGTTAATTCACACGCCCATTTCTGACTAAAAATTGGCATTGTGTGACGAATCCTGTTGAAACTACAAGGAAGGAAATTATAAAAAGAAAAATTGAACACCTGCCTCGATAGCATCATCTCAATAGAAGTACGGTCTAATGACACCTCCGACATAAATACCACATGAAACTGTGTCATTTGCTTTGTTTGAAATACTGGCGTTGGAACACCTCCGGGTGTTCGATTTTTAACCAAAAATGTGCATCGTCTCTGAGGATGATTTTTCGGTGAAAATTCGGATCTACATATATTCATCTTCAATAGACCCCAATCAGCAGCAGTTCGATTTGCACGATGGGTCAGTACAATTTCAAACAGATACACGGATAAGTCTGGCCAACTCCTGAGGACGGTGAAGAATCGATTGATTGTGCTATTGGCTTATAGACTCGTCGCATTTAGTCGCAATATTCTCTTGAATAATTTGTTTCTGCCTTTTTTTTTACTAAAAGCTCAATAATACACGAACTTAATGTGATGGTTGGGTGCCGTAGAAATAGGGTAGGCACTGAGGGGTGTTAAGTTGACGATATCCACTGTTGTAACTGTTTCTACACATCAACCATCGGGTACTGGTCGATCTCCATTCAGAGCCGACTTGCCAAACTTATAAGCACCAGTGCTGACCAGCAGACAAAAATAGAAGCACTATAAACGGGACACCAGATGGAATCAATGGTGAAGTGAAACCCCGAAATAAAGCAAGTGAGACCTTATCCGGGCTACTCCGACATATTTGAAGCTCAGTCCGGAATGGATTCCTGAGACTAAGTTGGGTGAGGCTTTAATGGGAAAAATGGATTCCCGGATTCGGTCTAACTAATCAATCATCCTAGGAGTATCTATAATGGAACTGGTTCTTCAGATTGGGAGTTGCACCGCTCGCCTGCCGCAGTAAGGCTCGGATACTAGCGGATCTACTGTTGACAACCGCTGAAAACAAAATAAGAACAACGAGCTTCGGATTTGTGCGTGAAATGTTAGGTCCCTTAATAGGCCACGTGCAGCCGAATAACTAGCGGAGGCTCTAGACTGCAGCAAAGAAGATGTTACAGCCATCTAAGAAATTTGGTGGGATAGGCTGGACAAAAAGAAGATGAAAAACTGCGAAATCTATTTCCTCCATTCTTATTGAGGAGAAGAGCAGCGCTTATTTGAATGCCGATTCGTTGTTAGAGGCAGATATAAGCAAGAAATCTTGAGTTTCCGACATATGAACGAGCCCCTCGTAAAAATTTGTATTCGGGCAAAATTTACCAACATTAGCCTCATATGTCCGCATACTCCTACAGAGAAGAAAAATGACGAGAGCAAGGATAGCTTCTACGAGCTTTTAGAATAGACTTACGAACAGTGCCCTAGCTATGACATTGAAATTGTCCTCGGCGATTTTAATCCAATAGCTAGAGAGGATATCTTTTGAACCGTTGGAAAGCATTGACTACACGACACTCACCTCAGACTCATCGACTTTACGGCGGGGCGAAACATTGTCCTAGCTAGCATGCGGTTCCCGCATCTCGATATTTATAAGGTGAGTTGAAGGTCTCCTGATCAATCAACCGTCCGTCAGCCAGATTGCCCATATTGCGATCGAACGCAAGACACTGCTCCAGTATTATGGATGTCTGAATGTTCCGGGGGGCCAACATCAACTCGGACCATTATCTTGTTGTAGCCAAGATACGATTGCGCATATACCGAACATCGCAAAGGCAAGCCAATACTGTGAGGAAGTATGACGTCAGCCGGCTACATTCGCAAGAGGTCGCCAAATCCTTTTCCTATCGAGTTTCGCTTTATCTATTAAGTAGTTCTATGCCGCCAGTATCGAGTATTTAACACTAGTGGGAACATTGCCAAAAAGCCATCAAACATGACATCAAAAAGCCCACTGACGTGCTGGGTTTCACCCGGCCACCATAACGAAACCCTTGTTCAAGAACCCTACGAGTAGAAGAGAGGAGATAAACACCGGCTTCTCAGGCGGAAAAAAAAGGAGGTCGAGGAAATTGGGAGATACTCGTACTACTCCAGGAATTAGATTTGGAAGTTTCACCAAAAGTTGGAAAAATAATATGCCACGGACACGAACCTTGAATTGAAGCCTATAGAGCTGAACAAGGGAACATGCTGAGAATTTGGAAAAAGCCTTTCTGTAGACTGCAAACGGCGGTGAGGAATCAAATACAACTGTCATGCAAAATGAACATTTCAACCTGGACGATGTAAACCAACAATTCCGCCCGTCCTGGATGAAGTGAAAATGGCCATATCTAAGCTTAAGTCGAACAAAGCAGGTGGAGCGGACTGTATGAGTGCGGAGCAGGCGATGATCTGTTAAGGAGCATACACCAACTCATATGTAATGGATGAGTGGAACCTCACCATTGCTTGTCCGATCCTCAAGAAGCAAGACCCTTTGAACTTTGCTAACCACAGTCTTCTTAACATTGCCTACAAGATCCTCTCTCCCGTATTCACTACGGCAGATCTTGGCAAAATCGTGAGCCTCAAATCGATACACACCACCCATTCATCGATTTGAAGGCCGCGTATGACATAGATGAGTTATACAGAGCAAAGTCTAGTTTTGGCGACCCTGCCAAACTCGTCCGTTTGTGCAGGATGACGGCAGAGAATGCTCCATCAAGGTCAGTAAAGAACTCATTAAGACTCTTTTGATGTCAAAAAAAAATTTAGACAAGGCGACGCGCTGCCATGTGATCTCTTTAGCTCAAAACTCAAGCGCCAAGACAAGAGGCACCATTTTTCTAAATTCCGTCCAAGTACTCGCATACATCGTTGATATTGACATAATTGGAAGAAAGCAGCGTGATGTCAGTCGCGGGTATTGAGACGGAAGCGGCGAAGATGAGTTTAATGGCCAATGAAGGCAAGATCAAGTATATGCTGTCAACATGAAAGGATACCCAACACCGAAGTTTCAGACAGAACGACACCCTCAACAGGCATAACTTTGAGGTAATTTAGGACTACCTAGGCTCCGCTATTAATTCAGACAACGACACCAGCGTTGAGGTCAAACTAAGAGTAGCCTTTGCCGATTGCTGCTTCTTTGGGCTAAGAAGGCAATTGACTAGCAAAGCTCTTTCTCGAACAAGACCCTGTGTATAATCCCAGTCCTGCTCCATGGCGCAGAGGCATGCACTTTAACAAAAATGAGAGTGTCCTTGGCAGTTTTGAAAGGAAAATTCTTAGGGTGATTTTCGGTCTCGTCTGCATAGAAGGCAGAAGACATCGATTTAGGCAGAAGAGTGAAGGTCCAACAACTGAGGTGATTGGGTTATGTGGAGCGGATGGACACCAATGCTCCGGTCCGAAAATTTTTTGAATCCGCACCCGAAGGACAACGCAATAGAGCAAGACCGCGACTCAGGTGCCGCACGCAAGTGGAAGGGGACCTCAACCAACTTAGCGTGCGAAACTGCAGGCAGCTAGCTAAAGATCGAGCTGGCTGGAGACGATTTGTTGGTTGAGGCTTAGGACGGAAGTACGTAACGTGATCGAAACTGACCGTGATTTGGAGGATTTGCAAGTGCTGTTGAAGTGTATACCTTTTCGTGATTAAACAATAGACAATCTCGAGTCCAAATATGACATCTGTCAGGAGATGCTATGCGTGAGTTCAGAGAATCCGTTTTAGTAATGAAAAACGTTTTATGTGGAACAGCGTTGAAGGAAAATAAAGGAGCACTGCATATGAGAAACTATGATATTCGAAATCGATGGAAGTAGTACCTTAATGCATTACTTAACAAAAAATTCCGCGCCATATAATTCTTTCGGCTGTCGCACACGAAGACGAAACGACAGATTTTACGATGTATCCATCTGGGGTCTTGTTATAAATGAGCGAACTTCAGAAGGACGATGAGACGATGGACGATTCGTGTGAGGTGGATAGTCACCAAATCAGACTATTCGCATGGGTTATTTCAATATCTGGAGTTTAGTTCAATAAGGATCTTTGAAGACTATAAAATATGGTGATCAACAGCAACTCTCATATCCCTGAAGCGAGTTACCGCGTTTGGAGCATCCAAACGGTCCAAGAAAGAGACTTTGCCCTCTATCCTGGGGTTTATTAGCTACCAGGTAAAACAAAGACGGATTTACTCTATTGATGACCCTGCAAAATGATAATACCGCCATCCAGAAAGTGCGGTGGGATTTACCGGAAGAAATGAGGTTGAAAAACCATGGCGTATACTACGGTTCTGGTACAGAGGACAGAAGAAGAGTCTATTTGAGTACCGATATGTTGAAAGCGGCATACTAAGGCATGCTTTTGGCACCACCCGTATCAGGAAATGGTCAGCCAGCATCAGCCTGCTACCAAAGAATGTTTCTACGAGCTTCTCGACAAAACTTGTGATATCTTAAGCATGACGTTAAAGTAATTTTTTCTGCGATTTTAACGCCAAAATAGGAGAAGAAAATAAAGCTTACACGACACCACCTTGGAAACAGACTGAAACTTATTAGCTTCGGCGGGAGTAGAATCATGACTCATAAGGGACATGCCACATGGTGATTAGACTAAATCGGTCCTACTGAAACCGACGTAAGGCACTTTTCCAATATGATGTCCAAACATTCCGAATGGTAAATTTTGAATTGGATGAATATTTAGTTGTAGTCGACGTAGACCCACTACTCCAGAAACATTGCTCGCGAGTTCTATAAACAGGTGAAAGGAACGTGTCAGTAATACCAACACTGAAGTACAGCAAAACTGTTGAAACTGACAGCGCGCCGATTGAGCTATTTTAGGCACCGAGGGATGACTTGATATACAGCAAAACATACATCAGCTCATTCCCAAGATCTGGTTGGAAGAAGGTCTGTTGAATGGAATCTCAGAATCGGTTGCTCCATCCATAAGAAAGGAGACATTCAATTGCGCCAATTGCAGAGGTACTCAACTCTATATCATCGCGTACAAGATCTTGTCTACCGTAATGTGTTAACACAATCTGATTGGAGACTATCATGCAGTTTAACGCCCGGTTAATCTACAATTGAACGAATATTCATACTACGAGCGATCATAGGAAAAAAGCCAAGGAGTCGAAATTGACACTTACGACTTATGACAGAATCTATGGAGACCAGATGGACAGAACCATGTGTAGTTAAGGCAACCCTGTCAAACTCGGATTGTGCAGAAAGACGATGGAGAATTCGCTGCTCCGTAAAGTCTTAAATGTTCAAAAAGAGTTTAAACAAGGGGGTGCGTTGTCATGCGACTTTGCTGACATCGCTATTGAAGGAATTATGAAAAAGTCGCAAGCTAAAAACGACACAGAAATGGGTTAAGTTGTGAGTGATGGCAAAGCCAAGTATCGAAGACGATAAATACACCCTGAATCACTCGAACAGTAGCCGACTTCAGACTGCTATAATTTCCAAACCGTTCATGACAGTGAGCTCAAATTTTGACACATGACAGATAATTTTATTATTTACAAGCTTTTTAAACGACTTGCGTCTCAGTTGTGCTGAAAAATTTTTATCCGCGATGGAATTCAAACGTGATAGTATGATTGCTTTATATTTGGCTAAAAAACCACAAGTAGCTATCGTTAGAACCTTCCAGCACCTCAACGTGAATAAATCATTTGTGTCTCGAACCATAGCTCGTTACCGTGATACTGGCAGCGTTGCAAAACGCCATAGAGGTGGTCATAAAAAACAGCAACATCGGCAGAAATGGTTCGGAAAGTGAAGGCTCGAATTGAGCGAAATTCACGTCGAAGTGGAAGAAAAATGGCTCGTAAGCTCAACATATCGTTGGAACGGATGCAATACATACTGAAAAATGAACTTGGGCTCAAGTCATTGAAGTTTCAAAAAGCATCGTGTGCTTACACCGCAGCAGAAAAAAGTTAGAGTCGAAAGAGCGAAGGAGTTGCTACGCTTGCACGAAAGTGGTGAGTTGCCGAACTTGGTTTTTTCCGATCAGTCGCCATTTGTTATCGAGCAATATATCAACAAACAAAATAACCGAGCTTACTTGCCAGAGAGGTCCTTCGGAAATTTACACCTTCGGACGGCCACCAGAAAGCAGGCAGCATCGATGGTGATAGTTTGGGCCGCCATAACCGCCGATGGTCGCTCTCCGCTCGTATTTTTGGACCGTGGCGTCAAAATTAATGCGATCGTATATCGTGAAACTGTCTTAGAGGCAGTATTGAAGCCTTGGGCAAACAATTATTTCGGTCGGAGACCGTGGACATTTCAACAAGACTCGGCACCATCTCACAAAACGCGCGTCAACCAAGATTGGTTAAAAAACAGTGTTACACACTTCATTTCTTCGACACAATGGATTGCAAATTCTCCGGATGCAAATCCGTTAGATTTCTCTGTCTGGGGTATTTTGAAGGCGAAGGTTGGCACCTAAAAATACCACAGTTTGGACCACCTCAAACAAGCACTTCGCCGGGAATGGGCCAAAATACCGCAGAGCCACTTGCGTGCAGCATGCGATGTTTTCTTCGGCCGTCTGAAGGCCATTATTCGCGCCAAAGGTGGACATATTGAAAACTACTGATACAATTTGAAAATTGATGTATTTTCCAACATTTTTTGCTTTAGCACAATAAAACTTATCAAAAAATAAAAAAATTATAGCTTTTTAAAAAGTTGGAGTTCGAGTCATTCACCCTGTATATGAAGAGCGAATGAATGTCAATGCCCCGCCCCTTAGGTTCCTTGCTGGAGGACAGCGCACTAGAGACGGCCCGCGCCTTAGGTAGCGCACACAGGTACCTGAAGGGTACCTGAACTATTATGGAGTGCGTAGCTATAGGCCAAAAGGATTAAGTTCATCACGCACTGTAGCGGTATCTAAGAAAGAAAAATGATCTCTCTGTTGTAATGTGCTTCCCTGCAAGCGGTTTCCAGATACACCTTTATGTACGAGTAGATTCGAAATCACCCTCACTAATAATTTTTTGAAAAATGTTCTCAAAATCAAACAACAGTGCCTAGATACTCTTAAAGTCAGTGTGTTTACCCTTTTGGGTCTACAGGGGTCATTATCCCACCCAAAAAAGCAAAGTCCTTTACCGCAAACTACACAGGAAAAAAAACCGTTCAACACTGGAACTTTGAAACTTTCTCAATAACCAAAGCAAACACAACAAAAACAACCGAAATTAATTTCGTTCTCAAAAACAGGATGATTTTTAATTTCTTTGGCTTGGAACTTTTCCTCGGTAGGGACCGGAAAAGTTTCAGTTACTCCTGAAATTTTAGAGAAACTACGAATACTACTAGGAGAAGGACTACATATAAGTAATTCTCTGAATATAACATAAGTTGATTAATGTTTCAAAAACTCCTCATCCAACTGCAGCAAACAAAACCGAAAACAAAATAAAGCATACGAGTGAGTATATTCGTAACGAAAAACGGAATTGCATATTTTTTTCTACAAAAAGAAAGCCAAAAAGAAAAATGTTAAAACTGAGAAAGAGTTCAAAAGAGAAACAGGAGAAATGAAAGGAAATTTTAAAAGAAAAAAAAAAAAAAGAAAAAAACAAACAAAAACACAATCACCTTTGTGCTGAACTCACCTTTGTTTCGATAGCGCGCGTATCGTGATCCTGGAAATGGAGTTTCAACTTGGATTTACCATCGTCACTGGAGCCACGTAATTGAGAGAATTTATACTGCCAAACTATTGAGGAGTCTGCACCTTCGGCTAGAGAGAATCCCGACTGCCAGTCAAGCGTTAATCCACCGCTCTTGCCATGATGGGAAACAGCAAAGGTCTTCCGCTAAACACCGGGGTGGAGATGAAAAGAGAAAATAACAAAATACAGGACAATTATTCACTTTTCAAGCATTCTCTGTTTTTAGGGTGGTTCCACAAGACAATGTACAGTAATGAGGTAGACGGAGAATTTAACTTGAAACAAAACAAAAAAAAAAAAACAACAACGAAATATTCTTACAGGTGCAGACAGGGAAACAAGGGATACGGGACAGAGATGAATGAGGACGAAATATATTGCAGTGGTTGGTTTGGGTAGTTAGAGCAAAGCAATAGCTCTCATGGTGAAGTTACAACATTGCCACATGGCTCTTGGCTTCCAGTTTCTGGTGTCTGGTTACCGGTTATCGATTGATTTCTTACCTCCGAATTCCATATATGGTATTGCAAGAATACCGCCTTTGCGGAGAGCTCTAACAAATGCAAGTAATTTAACTTGAGGTTTCCAATTTGGTGAAGTTTAAATGAAGTTTCCTGGAAGATACGAGTATCTCATGTCACAGTTGATGAGGACTTTTAGGTATCTGGCATCGATTATAAGTCAGAAGTTAAAGTTTGTCGGTAAGTTTTGACTCACCATAATTATCTTAGGAATTCTGGTATGATCCAATATGTGATGGGTATCCTTGGTCATAGATAAACAGCATTTATAGCTGATAGGGTGATTACCGCTTTGAGAATTCTAGAACCCATTGAACTAGAAACTTTTCCGTTTCCAGGCGAATATCGGTTGGCTATCATCTAACTTGCCGCACTAAAAGCACTAAAACAACAGCACCAAAAGCCTCAGATATGTTCACGGCTATCGTATGCCGACAATGATTGAATTCTGGAACGGGAACATCTCCTACTCACCAGATTCTTACAAATAGAGAGAAGGATCATGGCAAAGCAATTCTTAGGCTTGAGTGAAATAAGACAGTGGAATGCCGGTGAGTACTCTTCTCTATCTGATTTCACTATGAAAAACTAGCTGAAAGGGTCCGTGAGAAACGCAGGTACACTCCTCACATAAAGCAATATTCCAGAGAGAATAAGAATAGCAATATAAAATGTAACACAAGTAGGCTGAATAGCACAACACGTCGTAATTGGTATCTGTCATCGGTTGTGGAGACGGATGATACCATCAAATGCGCTACTGCTTCCTTTGATGACTTCAAGTCGCCATGCATATCCACTTATGTTGCGAAAAGGTATAGACCAAATCTAAAGACAGACGGCATCCTGTCTACACTGTCGTGTTGCATGTTTGCCAACTCTCTGCTTAAACGCCTATGGGCAGGCATATTCAACTGATGATGGCTTGTACTGTGTCTTGGATCGCTCCCAGCGACTGAATGCATGCTCTAAAGTCCAGGTAGCCCTAGCTAGATTGGTACACTAGAAACCAATCTTCTTAAAACTGAGTGAACTGATTAATTTCATGCTTAAAAGCATCACCATCTATTTCTACAACAAAGTTATCGTCCTAGTCTATGTCAGGTCGAAAGCCTGCAAGGCGCTGCCGGATTTCTGACAATGTAAAGGAGCTTTCGGCAAGACATGGAGCTTGACTCTGAGGAAGGTCTTTGCGTCGATTGCCTGGCAGAACTAGTTTTCATGAAAATACGTCACACTAAAGAATCTGTCTTTATCCTTTGCAACGCTTGTAGTTTTCCATGCACCGCGTTCCGCTGTATCCGCATCAGATACGGCGTCTTTGAAGGTTTGTTGAGAATGCCACCATTAGTCTTCTGTGCTTGATAGGACTTCTCGAAAGGTTACAGAAGATTCGATTAGAAAAGGCTCCAGCAGTCTCTTGGGATTGTAGCCGTTTGACTACCAATTTTTCCAACATAATTCGCATCCCTTACACTACGTTCGACAATGTATTGGATCTTAATTGTAGCCAAAGCGCGATTTCCATCTCTCAGCATCCATAAAGAGGCTTGGCTATCGCCTGATCAATCAACCGTCAATTAGACTGCTTATATTGCGATCGATGTCAGATACTCCTCCAGCCATGTGGATGTCCGAACTTTCCGAAATTTCCTAGTATCGACTTGGATCATTATCTTGTTGCGGCCAGGCTGCGATTCTAGATATCACGGGCACAACTGAGTCAAGTAAGACCACCAAAGTTCGACGTTCAGAAGCTGCGATCGCAAGGGACTCCTAAAATCCATGCGTTTCCTTCAGGCTCTCTCAAAGCCCAATATAAACAAACACCAATGGAAATGTTGTCAGGGATCCATTAGAGAGGCTGCTTTCAATATGATAGTTTCCATTGTTCCGTCAAGAAAACGATGAATGTAGGCAGGTATATGAAGACAAACAAGGAGCATATAAAGCAACACTGAATCGAAGGACGAGAGCTGTTCGTGATCTCTATGAGCAGAAAAGAAGGGAACAGCATGGGCGTTTCGAAAAAAAAAAGAAAGGAGAACGAGAAGCACGTGATCGAGGAACTGCCTTACATAGATGATTACTACAGTCCGGTGTGGACCAGAGCCTGAGTTAAAACTCCTCTCCAGTTAGCGCGATATCTTCCCAACTGCTTCCAGTTTTGCACATGATGTAGGCTTAAGTCGTCTACTCGGTGTGCTGCACTTAGGTTAAGTTAGGTCAGATAAGAGTGACTTTTGTAAAAATCAACCCACTTAGGCCAATAGGTCCGTGGATCTGTTATCCTTCTACTCTTGGGACCATTTTAAGCCTCTAACGAAGCAGGAGACAGTAATGTCTATACTGTTTAGATCGCTTAAGAGGAAGTCATTGTAGAAGAAAGCTTCTAAGTGGAGTTTTCTTCTTCAGAAGAGAGCCGGGCATTTACAGAGTAGGTTCATGCAGCTTGTGCAGAAGACTTTTTGAATGCTTGCCTATAAGGCAGTTTCCATTTCCATTGATAGCGCTAAGATGTATCTTGTTTTGAAGGATACAACTCTTAGAGTGATGCAGTTCCATCTTTGACTAGATTTATTTGGACATGTTGACCCAACAGTCCACCCAAGGTTGGTTCTTCTAATAGCATCCCACTTTAGATTTAGTTTGTATGTAGCGATTGGTATACCGATGGTATCTTTTTCAGGTAGGATAGGTAAAGCGGTGCCGACTTTGGCGAGTTCGTCAACCCTACAATCCTCTAAAATGTCTTTATGGCTCGGCACCCAACAGATGTGAATGCTGAACTACTCTGCCCTCTCCATGAGAGATGATCGGCAGTCGAGGGCGGTTTTAGGGGCTTGACTATCCGAAAAGATGCGGATATACCTTGCAGATATCACGTTTTTCTTTAGACATGACAGGACTTCCTTAATCGTCAAAATTTCCGTCTGGAGCACGCTACAGTGATTTGGAAAGCGGAAGGAGAGGCTTACAATAAACTTATCTGAGAAAATGCCGCAAATGTCACGACCTATCTAAGCCGGGGTATCCGAGCTTTTTTGGCGAGGTCAGCATCGCTGTATAGCCCGGCTGTTAAAATATTACCTCCATCCACCATCGATCCAAATGGAACCGAAGAATTTTTCACTCGAAGCGACCGAGAGCATTTTCATCTGCTTTCATCGGTATCCACGCTTCTGTCTCCTAAAGCAGGACTGCGATGATCAGTGTCTTGCTAATGTCTTTTTGGTTGCTCCAGAGAGGGCTTTACTAAGGCCAAGGAAGCAGCGATTACCTAGAGTGATGCTTCGCATGATTTCCTTGCTGGTGTCGTTGTTGGTGTTGATAATGATCGAGGAAATGGTGAAATATTCCCGCAGGAATGACGTTCGAAAATATTGTCAGCGAATAAAACGAACATGTCAGGGCTACAAAGCCGGAATGAAAGCCTGCATAAATGAACATGGGCAAATAGGCAACTAGTAGTAGATTCGTAGTCGGTGCTGAGAGTATGGGAAGCTCACTTCTGCAGTCAAAATACCACCGTCAAGAAGAATGAACCATTCACGCTGGACGTAGACGAAAGAGAATTCCGTCTTCCCGGCCTAGAAGAAGTTAAGCTAACAATATCGAAGCTAAAGTCTAATAAAAAGCTGATACAGACGGACTACCCAATAAGCTACTTAAAGCAGCTGGGGGTGACCTGGCTGCGAGCAAGCACCGGCTTATCTAGAAGACATGGAATGCCTGCATGGTTTATCCGATCCACGAGAAAGAAGGCGCTTTTGACTGTGCCAACTATATGAACGTCCATTCAAATCACGTTGGTGCATATCAACGCGACTTCTGCCGAGGAATATCCACCATTGACCTAATATTCAAACTATGGCAAATCTAGGAAAAGACGAGGTAATTTCAGGTCGAAACTGACAATTTATTTGTGGACTTCAAAACCGCATATGACATCGTGCATAGAGACGAGGTATACAACGCCCTATCTAGTTTTTATATCACTGGCAAGCTCGTTAAGTTGTGCAGAATGACAATAAAGAGTTCGCACTGCTCCATCAAGGTCGATAGTGAGATCTTCGATGTCAAGAAAACTTTCGAAAAGGCGATGCGCTGTCATTTGAATTTTTAAAACCGCTCTAGAAAGAATCATCTAAAACTTATTAAACAGCATGCGGATGATATTGATGTGACCGGCCGAAAACAGCAATCTTTTAATGAAGCTGTCATGAAAATTAAGCCTGGAAGCGGCCAAAATACTAAACGAAGGCAAAATAAAGTACCTACATGCTGTCATCAAAACAGGACACACACCACCGATGGCTTGGAAAGAATGTAGTAAGTGACTTGGTCTACCAGAAATCAGACGAGGTGTTTGTATTGACGAGGAATGGAGAATGAGGTTCAACCTCGAACTTTAAAGGATGTGCAGTGATATCATCAAAAAATTCAACCTCTGAGATGGCTGGATCATGTTGAGGGACCCAAAGAGTCTTCCAGTCTAACCGGGAAGTATAACGCATCAGAAGACGAACGGATCGAATGTGGCCCACGCAAGTGGAAGGGGTCTTCAATCAACTTGGAGTGCGAGACTGGAGGCAGCTGTCGAGAGATTGTGCTAGCTGGAGAGGCTTGTTGGTTGAGGCCCAGATTCAAGCCGGACTATAGCCCCACCTATGTCTGTTAATTAAGTAAGTAATTCGCATTTGCATTTTGGTGACAGCAAGGCCCTCGCAATGTTGAGATATGTGTGGTAGCCGTAGTGACACTTCGTTCCTCCGCAAATCTCTTAGGCAGCTCGAGCAAAGTCGTCCTTGTCCTCCTTCACTCATCTGAAGGCATAGCTGTTTAAATTTTTTTTCTAGCTTTTTACATAACCTGTGAGATACTAATGCGCAAGCGGCGCATACAAGCGTGTATGTGGTTCTCAATATTCTTTTGTGACTCGACGCCATTGTCGCAATTACCCATGTCGGGTCTGTAACTAATCGTTAGGAGGAGGAGAAGCCTCTTAAAAACACAGAGCCCGGGATTTCCAAAGCAAAAAAAAACCCCACTGTGAGATACATACTCGTCAGAGAATTTATCCATGTTATCCACTGATTATACTCGTATCCTTTCCGATATCCTTCCCATTTGATGTAGACTACAAAATTGACTTTTGCATCATTTTGTCATATCTCTGCTCATCCCTGGTCGTAAAAAAAAAAAATGCTCCAAAGTATCTACAATACATACCTGAGCCTAAGTGATAAAAGTCAATTATTCCTCCTCCGAAGGTAGGCATCATAATTCAGACCCTTGGATTGTGGTTTCTCGGGAAGGAGTGTCCCAAAATGTTACATTCACTCTCCGTACAAAGGATAAATTAACCCTGCAGTCCGTGCTCGTACTCGTACCTTTTTTTTTTTTTTTTATTCAAATCGGACCTCAGATACATCCATTACAGAGTGATACATGGAAATTATTTATGACAAGTAACTTTTATTAGGACCGGGTTGCTTAAGCGCCTTAACCGGTTGCCCATTTGAATCCTTGCGGGTGTTCTTCGTCTATCACCATGGGAGGACTTTTTATGACTTCCTTTCATTTTTGTTATTCTTTTCCTTTATTTATTTTTTTTTTTGGGTGTATTTTCCTTTTCGGGGGCGGGGTATGGAACGAGCAAGTTGGTGATTTACGGTCAAGGAAAGCGAACGAACTTTTTATTTTACGACATCAGGAAGGTCAGAGTGCGACTGGTCATCAGCACTCCGGCTAAGAGCAAAGTTTATTGCCGCAAAAGTCGCTAGAGGGTGGCAGGATATGTTCAAGTGGCTAAGGTGGACATTTTTAGGTATTGTACCCACCCGTCTGTACATATGAGAGCGTGAGTCAAGCAATAACATGCTCTTACGAGAATTTAGACTTTTCAACGAAAAATAAATAAAAAAACGGACGTGGGACATGAAATAAATTTACATACTAATTACGAGGATGAAATACTGCGCACGAATGGATTTTATTCGAAAAAAGTAGGCGGAGGGTTTTGTTATTTTGGAAGTTAAAAGGAGTTAAAGGCGAAGAATGTGGTCGATGTGGTCGTATTTTATGTGGGAGTAATGTACGATACGTATATGAATTATTGACTGACGAGGTGTCGAAGTTTCCAAAATGAGTTTTGGGGTAGCTTAGGAACTGGAGTACGAGTTTGAGGCACATTTCATCCTTCGAAATGGTGTACAATTGGACTGTGGCACTCATTAATCATGTAAATAAGACAGAATTTTGAATTTCAAAGGAAATGTGACCAGACGTCACTAGATGTAATTTCACTTAATGCCATGACTAGATGCTCTACATCAAATGGAATATGTGTAGATGCAACAAGCAGAAGCACATTTCCCACTTGTCTAGAGAAGAGCAAGCTTGTAGCACCAAGCAGTGACCCATGACGTTGAGCTAAATCAATAAACTCGAATGCATTGTGAGAACTATCGCAAAATCTGGAGCGGACTAGTTTGATCCACTTCTAAGAATCAAGAAGACATTACAGAGTCGTAGAGTCTTCTGAAGAAAAAAAACTGTAGGAAAAGGTCTAAGACCATTAGGCGTCCCAGTGAGAAGGCCCTCACATTTCAGCTAAAAAAATTTCCATACGTTTCCGACTTTTGTGTTAAGTTGACCATTCAGATTTCAATTTCTTCACTCGTACTTACTGTGCTCGGGGTGCATTTAAGCTTCTGAGGATGAATTCATGGTTTGGCAGGCCATTTGTCTGCCTGCGAAACGTGTTCCCGATATACGAGTATGTATCATCTTAGAGGTGCCAACCTTCACAGCTATATGTTACATCTGTGTACTTCGGCGTCACGAACAGGACAGAGTCGTTAATGTTCTTATAGAGAGTGGTCTTTGGGTTCTGGGTTTTTTTTTTGTGGATTGGACAAACGAAGCTGATATTGCATGGACGGGCCAAGATTTAATTTCACTGTCCAGCAAAGTCAATAAGTTTTAATTCATTTTCGGTGAAACACATGTAGCAAAGCAATACTCTACGACTAAATAATATGGCAGCACTCAGACAGCTGATAGTTAATATGACAGGAGACGCCAGTATTGTTTGGTAAATCATAAGGCAAAGACTGTTTGCTGCGACTTTTGGTCTGGCGGCATCATTGCCCATACTTCTTCAAAAATAAGGAAAATCGGAATAACCCCGTCAATGGTGCGCAGTGCACAGCCATGATCGATGATTTTTGATCTCCAAAGACGTGGACATGATCTGCAGGATATTTGTTGCCATAAGCCATACTTCCTGCGAAACCATCGAAGTATTGAACGAAGTTTTCGATGACAACATGACGTCCAGAAATGGACCTGTGGCCTGGTCTCCAAGATCGTGTGATTAGACACCGCGCCGTTGGACTATATTCTATGGGGATATTTGCTGAAGTCTTTGGTCTATTCGGACGAGCCAACAACATTTCTAGGCATGAATGCCTGACATGTTATGTGACTGACTGAAACCATTTGTCAGTGACAGTGACTGGTTCTTAGCGGAGCAGTTTCAGGCCCTAATTGACAAAAATTCATACAGCGGAAAATCAAAGAGAACACCGAAGAAGTTCAGATCGATATTCATCACTTCGATGGAGAATACTGGCTGCTTTGTAAAAGCCGAAAGCAATCTCACCATTGCATGTCAAAAAGGCCTAAAGAATACTCATACGAGTGCTTGAAGTCATTGTGCAAAAAAAAAAAAAAACTGGCAACCCAGATTCACACTATCCCTAAAGTCTTTGCGGCTTTATGAGAGTTGGTTAGGTTAAGTAAGAAGACATGTGCGAGTCCTCAAGGGACAACCTATTGGTCGATTGTGATTCCCTGATGAGATCTATCAGTTTTGCTTTGCCGACTTCCGCAAGTTCTTCAAAAAGTCAGTACCCCAGGGGTTTTACTTGGCGTATTTGCAGTTATACTTCCTCTTCGTTCCTACACTTTCTGCAATAATCTTGAGAAAAGGCCACTATTCCGCTCGTCATGCTGCCTATGAGGCAGTGGCTAGTTAGGACACCTATAGCAATACGGATAACTCCTTCATTGAGTCCCGCTGTCTATGTTTGACCAATGTGAGCGTGAGATGACGCAGTCACTCCTGTAGTTCCATGATTTGTTGGATCGTTCTATGGCAATAAGTTCCATTTAGCGTCTCAGGCTTTCAGTTGGTATATTTTTGTCATTGTTCAGGGAAGTACCCTCTGTTATCTTATGATTAATTTTTGTAAAATGAGAAGGGATTCAATTTTATTAAAATAAATACCGCCCCAACAGGTAATGCCATATTGCAGTTTGGAATGGAAAATACCATACAAAATAGAAATCAGAAGGTTTGAAGAGCAGACATTTCGCAAATAGTAAAAGTTTATGAACGTTGATCGAAAATATTGTTTTAAGCTATCTGTATGGCTAGCAAAGCTTAACTCAGAGTCACTCACTACATGTACTGCTGCTACAGAAAGACTTTGCGGTACTGGGGCACATACATAAAACAGATTGAGAACTTAAACTTTTGGCATTTGGGTGCATGATAGAACACGTCGGTTATATTTTGTAATGAGCAATCAAAGAACTTATGATCAAATCATGTTCAGCAAACCAGATTCCCAGTAAATTTAGATCCCAATTTATCTCAGATATCAGGTTTAAAGGACTTTCAGAGCCGTAAGTAAGGCCTACATCATCTGCGTACGCAGTTAAAACACCATTAAAGTCTAAGAAAAAGAGGGAGTTAATATAAATAAGAAATAGTATGGGACCCAGAACAGAGCCTTGAGGTACGCCCATGTCAATGACTTGGATAAGGCTTTTAACGTCGTCAATTTTGACCCTTTGCGTTCTATTGTTCAAATAAGACCTGAACCAATCGAACATAAAGCACCGAAATCCAGCTTTTTCTACCTTCTTCAACTGGATGTTATGGTTTACTATATCGAAAGCTTTCGTTATATCTATAAAGAGACCAGCTAAGAGCTTTCTACTATCTACGCTACTAAAGAGCCGAGAGCAAAATTCTAAAAGAGCATTTTCCGTGGATTTCCCTTTCTGAAAACCAAACAGAGCTGGCCTAAAAAAGTCACTTTTATTTAAAAAGACTATAACTCGGATTTTTACCGCTTTTTCGAAGATTTTGCTGAATGGTCTATAGTTGCTTTTGTTATCAGTAGCACCTTTTTTAAAAACGGGGACGATGTCCCCGGAGAAAATACTATGACTGACGATGTGAGCAAGAACATCACATACAAAAGCACGCAACGGTTTTTAGAACCCGGTTTGAAATGGTATCGATTCCACAGAAATTAAAATTTTTAAGGGTACCACAGATTTTCAGGGCCAGTTATAGGCTCAAAGCAAAAAGTTTGTCTTTAAGTAGATTCATCCATTTGAAAGCAAGAACAGTCACAACATGCACGCAAAGAAAAGAGTGGAAGTGGCTTTAAAGTTTTCGCTATAGTAGCAAAATAGTGGTTGAACTTTTTAGCAATGGCAACTTTACCGGAAAATAAAAAACCATCAACACGAATTGTAGTCGGCTATTAGGAGCAAGAAGATTTATTAAGATGGAGTGAAAAGTGACCGCCTTGACCGCCAGAATGCGCTGCTACTGCAAAAAAGGTTATGGTGCCTTGAAGTCCGTTCATATTTAGGCAGACATGCCAAATTTTAGTGCGCTACTGTCTTCAGTTTTGTTTTGTTGACGTGTTTGGCATCATGTTGAGTATGCACGATTTTCGTTCTCTCATAAAACATTGTTTTTTGAGAGGCAAAACAGCGAAGGAAACAAAAGAAAAGTTGGATAAATATTATGGGGATAATGCTCCGTCAGATTACACCGTCAAATATTGGTTTCGAGAGTTTCGTGGTGGCCGCAACTCCATTACCGATCAAGTCCACAGCGGCAGGCCCTCCGATGCGGTTACAGAGGACAATGTCAAAAAAATACATGAAATGGTGTTGGCTGACCGGAAAGTGAAGGTGCGCCAGCTAGCAGATACCACAAAGATTAGTACTAAGCGCACACCCCATATTTTGGGCAATATTCTGCATATGAAAAAGTTATCCTGCCACTGGGTGCCGCGAATGCTCACTCCTGACCAAAAAAACGAACGCGAGAGCACTTCGAAATAGTGTTTGAACTTGCTGATGCGGAATCGGGCGGATTTTTGGCGTCGATTGGTAACTGGATTTGGAACCCTTGGACTATTATCTCTTCCCAAACCTCAAAAGATGGCTCATCAATAAAAAATTCAGCTCACGCGAGGAAATCATCGACTCCACGGAGGAGTATTTTGCAGACCTACCGGAAAATTACTTTTCGGACGGGATCAAGAAGTTGGAAAATCGCTGGAATAAGTGTATCAAACTAAAAGGGGACTATATTAAATAATATAAAAAAAACATTTAAAAATAAAATTTTGTAATTCCCAAGGAGGTCACTTTTCACTCCATCTAGTACTACCCGCCATTCACCTCTTAGATTTCATTTAACTTCGTATAATTTGTTTCTATAAAAGCTATCACGGCAACGCGGAATCTCCTTTTTAAGTTCAGAGCATATATTATTATATTTTATCTTCAGATCAAGATTTAATGGGTTCTTAGCGACTTTAACTCGAAGCCTATTTTTGCAATTAATCTTGCTCAACAGATAGCTATTCATCCAGGGCTTTAACTTTTTCGAGTTTTTTTTTTTTAAAATACAGTGTAACTGCAATTTTTGATATGTTTAACGCTAAAGATATCAAATGATTTTGAGATGTTCCTCTCATTATATACTTCCTGTCAGAGCTCAAAACAGAGAACTGATTTGATCTCATTGAAATCAATTTTTCATATCTTGGTTGGATGTGCGGGACAATAGGAAGAATTTCCTTTAAGCATACTAACCAATATCCCGGTCATTGAATGATCAGTAATTTTAAGATCAAAAGTACACTTTTCTAGGCACGTCCCGGATATTGGTCTAGTAGGTATTAAAGTCCCAGAGAATAAAAAGGTTTTTAGATTTTTCCTCTTCTAAAAGATTTGACAATTCTTCCACAAATACCGAATGCTTCTATCTATGAGGTCTATAAACACATAAGGTGACATATGGTATACGTCATTATTTACTTTAGTGCAAAATTTTAAAATATCTGCACTCAGAAAGTTCGAACAAGCAGCAACACAATCATTACGTAGGTCCTGGCTTACGAAGCAACCAACACCACCTGCCACGTAGTTTTCATTTGTGCAGAGAAAGAAATTAAAGTCCGGCAAAACATATGGTAATCACTTTTTTCAAAGTCGTAGATCCAAATCTCAGACACAAAAATGAAAACTGGAATCGAAACGAAACCAAAGAACTCAAATGAAATACAAGCGCCGCGAAGTTCTCTCTTAAGCTTCCGATGTTTTGGTGAACTAAGAAGAGTTTGTTAAGAGAATATGTTTTAAAGAAAACACTTATTAACAATTATTATTTAATACATTGGAGGTAGCAAAATCATCACAAACAAAGTCAGATTCAAAATTCATTTGACACACCTTGTCAAATTAATTAAAGAACATTTGCCATTATACCATACATATTTAAATTTGTTCGCCCTTTTTACATCTTTTGCCTGCATCAGGAATGCCTGTGTGTACATGGTGAGAAGCTCGTTGATGTAACATAAATATTGCTCTTTTTGGGCTGCTGTCATTGTTGCTGCCCATTACGTTTGTTCTGATTTTCGTCTTTGCTTTTTCACCTTCATAATTGGATCGGTGTTGTTTTAGCTGAATCACCGGTTTGAAAGCCTTTCTTGCTCTTTCTCTCCTTCACATAATAATCGCTGATTTGGTTGTCCATCACTTCCAAACCCAATGAATCGAGGATAATTTGCTGAGAGACGCGTTTTGCATTGTTAGTGTTAATATCATTGACTCCAGTAATTTCAATGCAGTTTTGCAATTGACTTTGATTGTGCCAGTTGAGTCCGCTCTCAAGACTATATAGTATACTCTTGACTTAAGCAAATCATTCTCGTTTCGCAACTCAGCAATAGATTGCAAGAATTCTTTATTTAGCTCTTCCAAGTAAGAGAGCTTTTGGTAAATAATTTTTAGCGTGAATTCATCGCCACTCTCTTCAGAGACTAAACTGGATGACGGTTTACACCGGCACTATTGTTGTTCACAGCAGCTAATCTTTTGTCTGCCTCTGTCCGCTTGGCTTTGCTTTGCGGAGCCTCAATGAGGTGAAGAGAACGTCGCCTTTGAACATCGCACTTGTTGCACCGAAAACTTCTTCCATTCACTTTCATGAATTCAACATCTTGTACCTGAATATCGACACAAGAACCATGAAACAAACCCTTGCAGTAAAGTTCCCACAAGAAACTTTTAGTGTGCAGCTTCTTTCAATTTTTTCGGTACATACTGAACAATTCATTTTGAGATTATTTAGCTTCGATAGTTATCAGATGAAATGTGCACACCACAACACTCAGAGAAACTCTGGACGTCCGAACGTTCCGGGCAGACAACATTGCCTCTGATCGCCAGCTTGTTGTAGCCAAGGTATGAACCCAGATTTTCAAGCATCACAAAAAAAAGATCTACTATGACAACATATAATGTAAAGCTGCAATCGCAAGAGACTGCCAGAATCTTTGTCGAACACATAACACATGGGCTGAAAAGTCCGTTTCTAAGAGAGGGCACCACTTGAATTAAATCCATGCCATTTTCAGTTAGTACCAACCTTCAAAAGATACGTGTATAAATTTGACAGCTGTCGGACGATTAGTTCTCGAGACATAGCGTTGTGAGTGAAGCAACTTTTGTTATTGTGAAAAAAATTGAGTCAAAGCAATTTCGTGTGTTGATTTATCATTGCTTTTTGATGGGAAAAAATGCAGCCGATGCAAAGAAATGGCTTGATAAGTGTTACCCGGACTCTGCACCAGCAGAACGAACCATTCGCAAGTGGATTGAAAAATTTAAAAGTGGTCTTACAAGCACCGAAGATGATGCACGCAGTGGACGTCCAAAAGAGGCTGTTTCGGATGAAAACATCAAAAAAGTCCACAAAATGATTACGAATGACCGTAAAGTGAAGTTGATCGAGATAGCTAAGGCTCTGAAGATATCAAAAGAGCGTGTTGGATAGATCATACACGAATATTTGGACATGCGAAAGCTCTGTTCAAAGTGGGTGCCGCGTTTGCTCACAGTCGACCAAAAACAACAACGTGTTGATGATTCAGAGGAGTGTTTAAAGCTGTTCAACCGCAATAAAGCCGAATTTTTGCGTCGGCATGTGACAATGGATGAAACTTAGCTCCATCACTTCATACCAGAGTCAAGTCGCCAGTCAGCTGAATGGCGAGCAGGCGACGAACCTCGTCCTCGGCTGGCAAGGTTATGGCATCCGTATTTTGGGATGCACATGGAATAATTTTCATCGACTATCTCCAAAAGGGGCAGACTATCAACAGCAACTATTACATTGCGTTGTTGGAGCGTTTGAAGGACGAAATCGCAGAAAAACGGCCGCATTTGAAGAAAAAGAAAGTGCTGTTTCATCAAGACAATGCACCGAGTCAAAATGGAATGAATTCGGCTACGAATTGTTTCCCCACCCACCGTATTCTCCAGATTTGGCCCCCAGCGACTATTTCTTGTCCGCAGACCTCAAAAGAATGCTCGCCGGAAAGAGATTTAAGACCGATGAAGAAGTAATCGCCGAAACAGAGGCCTTGAGGCTAAACCGAAATCGTACTACAAAACTAATATCGAAAGATTGAAAAATCGTTTCAATCAGTGTATCGCCCTCGAAGGCAACTATATTGATAAATAAAGTTGAATTTTGCAAAAATTTTGTGTTTTACTATAAAACGGCCTTTTCAGCAAATGTGTTATTCCGAAATCGCTCAACAACTCCTATGCCGTACCGAAGTAGTGGTAACGATGCCAATGTGCCATCAGAGACGTCGCAACTGATGAGTTGGGTTTCCCCCGACCACTACAAAGAAATCCCTGAATTGATAAAGAATGCAGGCAAGCGCATCCACCTAAACAAGGAAGGTACAAAACAGCTCGACAATGAAGGATTAGAGCCAATCATGAGACTGGATGAAAATCGGTTCCCCCTGAAGAAGAAAAATGAGCAGGATAAGCGCGCGATTCAAAATATTGAGAGGTTGTACTCCAGAAATTACGTACGGGAGTTTTACCAGCGGATAAGAACGTTTCAAGATAAGAAGACCCGTACAGAAGCCGTACAGAAGCCGTACAGAAGCCTGCAGAGATAAAGAAGCAAACCTTAGTAGAGAGTAGAAGTAGAGTCACTGTCACTGAATATGGAAAGACCTTTTCTTGCAGAACTTACCAGAAGTAAGAATATCAATATCAGAGCTAAAATCCAACAAATCAGCTGGAATTGACGGCTTGCCGGCCGAGGTATTCAAAACTGCTAAAAATGACTTTGTAGAGAACACGCACCAACTCATTTCTCAGACCTTGTCAAAAGGGTGTATGCCTGATGCATGGAATTACAGCACCGTAGGTCCGATCCATAAAAAAAATAGATACTCTCAACTACGCCAACTATAGAGGTATAAGTCGCCACAACATTACGTACAAGATCTACCATATTGTGTTAGCGTCTGAAAACATTCGTCAATAACCTGATTGGCCCGTATCAGTGTTGTTTCAGGCCAGGAAAGTCCACAGTCGACCAAATATTTACACTCCGGCAGATTCTCGAAAAAACCCATGAAATCCAAATCGATACCCACCTTCCTTTCATTGATTTTAAGGCCGCATATGACAGCATTTATAGAGAGAAGCTACATACAGCCATGTCTAGGTTTGTCTCATTATTACCAAACTCTTCCGTCTGTGCAGAACGACAATGGGATATGAGCGCTAAGGTTGGTAACGACTTAGCCGAAACCTTTGATGTCAAAAAAGATTTTAGACACTGTGAAGCGCTGTCATGTTCCTTCTTTAACATCAAACTTGAAGAATTGTGCGGAACTCACATGTGAACACTGGAGGCGCATTCTTTCAAAAGTCTGTACAACTAACATACTGGCGTACTCCGGTTATATCGACATAATTGGGAGAATTCAGCGGGCTGTCACCGATGCTGTCGGTAGTATTGAAACTGAAGCTACCAAAATGGGTTTGGCGGTAAGTGAGAGCAAAACCAAGTTAATGCCGTGCACAAGAAGATACAAACAACATTGACGAATTGAACAGAACTATAATTTCGAGGTAGTAAAGGTCTTTGTCTATCTTAGTTCTGCCATAATTTCTGCTTCCAATATATCAGGAAATAAAACGAAGAAACACTCTTGACAATCGCTGCGATAAGAAAGCAATTGAGTATGGCGCTGTCCCGAAGAACTCTATATAAGACCTTGGCGATCGCAGTCGTACTTTATGGTGCTGAAGTATGGACTCTATCGAAATATATTCGGTCCCGTTTGCGTTGACTCGCTTTGAAGGATAAGTTTCAACGATAAACTATACGAGCTGTACGGCAACATAGACCTAGTCAGAAAACTATGCTTTAGTCGGCTGAGGTGGCTAGGACATGTAGAGCGAATGGCCACCAAGAGAGAATGCAGAGTCTTCGTATTTAATCCGGAGGGACAACGCAGTAGAGGAAGACCTCAGCCTAGTTGGTACGCACTCCAAACCTCAACTGGCAGGCAGTTAGCTAAAGACCGGACTAACTGGAGAGGCTTATTAGTTGAGGCCCAGGTTCACCCCGAAAAGCGCCACCTAAGTAAGTAAGTACGTATGATAGGGATGAGTTCTATTCTTTGTGGGAGTCTTTTCGTGGAATATCTTTTAGGCAGATGCTTTGGCTCGGATACTTGGGAGGTTTTCTTAGCATACCTTGCTTTAATCTAGGTTAATTGAGTTTTCACAAGGCCATCTAACAAATATGTGTCACCGGTGTCTTTGTGGAACACGATAACATTAGACTTCACTTCTCCAACCGAAGGCATACGTAGTCCTGACGGCAATAAACTTTATTTTGAAGAATCGGTGGAGGGGGCGAAGTATCTGCGTCTGTATTGACATCCAAGATACACTTAAGGTCTTGCTGACCCCTCTCACCACATCTGAGCTAGTTCGCAAACGCAAAGCTTTTTTGGAGGCGTTTGAAAGTTTGAATTCACTGCATTTTTGTTGAGTTCCACGTCACGATGGGATCACGAGAAATGAGACCGAGAATGAACTTGCCTGGATGCTTTGGAACTGCTTAGGTGCTCGGTTAGTTTTTCCATTCAGAGTTGGATTTCTTGTGAGCACAGGATGCCGACAAACAAAATGAATTCTTCCCGAGGTGTTTAAATGGTCAGCGGTATTACTATTGGGAAAGAAAGAAAGAGGCAGGCGTATTGCTTTTACTAAGCGTTTAAGTATGCTAGAGTGCTGTGAGCGTGATGATAACACCACGAAGTATATGTCGAATGAATTGCCTGAGAAATTTCTTTTTGCCTTGGTACGTTCCCGAGATGTGGTCGAGTAGAAGTTAAAGGTTGAGTAGGGCGGTTTTCGTCAGGCAGAATCATAATTGACAAGCTATCTCCTCTAAGGACTGTGCATATGTAAGTGGACTTTGTCCAAAGCTGTTTTGGAAACCTGAATTTAAAAGAAAATCATCGGGCATAGAAATAAGGCACGAACGACTTTAAAACTTTATCCGCAAAGACAACCCCTAGGAGGGATTTTAAAAATTCTGTACCACTAAACCATATATGTCCACGAACATCAGGCGATGTATCATCAAAGCTTGACCAACTCAAGAAGTCAAAGAATATGCCAGCGTATAGGTGGCAAAGGTCACAGAAGTCAGCTCTAGTCAAAAAAAGCGAGAAGCTCGAGTGAGCCCATCGAAGACTTACAGCCAAAACTAAAAAAAAGTTTCCAACCAGAAGACTTGCATCTGTTTTCAGGCAGGCTTGCTGGCCTGATAGGGACGGATTCCGTGTCATGCTTATAACTCTTCCATATGGTCGTCATAGCTATCGAGATAACTCTTTAATATGAAAGTAGAGAGCGGTATATCAGAGTACGCAGGAAATAGTATGTTTGGCAACGATCTCTACTTTAGTCACGTGGAACATATGTGCCGTCCGACTAAAACAGTCGCCAAGGATGATTTTAGGTATGTGTTGATATTGCTACAAAGGATTTCCTGTTGTTAACATGATATATTCCAGCACTTTGATATTATGACCCTGAGATGCCTATTCGGATATCGTGTTGACGATGATATTGATGATTCGGTTCTTTCCACCCCTCATTTCCAGAAATTTTTAATCACTTACGACGATACCTTCCATGATCGGTTGACCTAACTAATTCAGTGTTAACACCCAGACGACGAAAGTGAATATAAATTTCTCTCAGCCGAACCAATCGATTCCCCCACCGGCCCGATTTAAAAACTTTTAATCGGAAAGGTATTCGCCAAAAAACAAGTTCACGCGGTGTGCCAACGAACCTGACTACCCACCAGCACATATACGCTTTACGGATTTCACTTAAATATTTACAACCCCTAAGGGCTGTCACAGCTGTAAACAGCGTACATAAGCAGAAACCATAAAAAATTGAATAACAACCTTTCAACTTAAAATAAGTCATTAACGTTTCACCTTGGAGATTACTCCAAGGCTCTACCTTTAAGTCACAAATCACAAAAAAAAAAAAGGAGAACTCCAAAAAAATAAAGGAAACAAGTAAAAACAGTTATTTCTACTTACCCCGAGTTTTATGACACTCGTAACGATTGCCGCATTCCAACTGTTCTCGATTCGTAGTAACTCCTGCCTCGTCTCTACGCTCAAATATCGTGGCTCATGTCCTGAACTCTGAAGCAGGAAACAATGCTGACGGCTATCCACAGTCTCCGACTCCTTAACCACCCGAAACATTGTCTGATAAACTTTGTAGATAACCAACGCTTTTGACAATCCTCCAACGTTTAGCTGCAACGAAACAAAGGACAAAGAAAAACCAAAAGATAAAATTGATGAATTCAATTTGAGAAAAGGACACAAAAGGGGGCGCGCTTAATATAGAGAAACCCCTCCAAACATGGTAAGGATGGGTCTTTTTTCCCTAGAAACTGGAGAACATCCTTCCAAGTGAGGCAGAGTCTTTGAAAGTTTTACAAACAAAGTGTTCCATAACGACGACATAGATGGGAAAGCATAAGTCAAAGTAAGTTACTAATACATGCAACGAAAAGTAGGCTTAAGGGTTTCTACCCTTCTCAGAATGAGAAAGATTCAAATAATGACGTAGGCTACCACAAATTGTCATGCGAGGGTTATTTGGGTTTCCCCAACTTTTTATTTCATCAAATCCGTAGTTCATTGGACGCGCTGAAGGGAAGTCCTTGAGGTTGTTGTGTTTTTTTTTTTTTTACCCTTGAGCCATCATCAATGTAATTTCGCCAGAAGACAAGTTTCCCAACCGGCTGGTGTTGGGGATGATATCCGAACCAAAAGTCTGCCCGACCCGATACACATGTAAATAAAATCAAGAAAAAGGACCCGACAGAGAGGAAAAAGGAAAATTGGGAGAAAACAATTTCCCCGAAAGAAGAAATCGATATGATAGACTACAGAGGATGTGCGGTTGAGGGGTTGGTTGTTAAGGGTGACGGATGATGGGGATGAAGGTTATTGTAGCGCTCTATCGTGGTTATCATTTTCTTTGGATTCACGAAACGACGGCGAAATTAATTGACGCAAAGTGTAGCGAAACGTGGTACTTCCTTCTTCAAGGAAAGAGAACGGGCGATCAGCTCATCCTCATATCAATCAAACAGTGACAAGACAAGACAATGGCGAAGGAAACTGATGATGTGGTTGTGCTATACTGGAAGATGATAACAACGAAGGTTGGTTGATGGGGTAAAATCCAATGCCTAGCAGTGAGCCCTGAAACTCGTGGATTCTGAGCGATGAATCGTCAGTAGCATCGATTCCTTAATGTTGTTGGCCTTTAAAGTAAAACTGGAAATAAACTGATACACAGTTCAGTAATTTTCAGTTTGGCGGCTGTATAGGGACATCGGGCTTGTCAATTCTCATGATGAAACTAAAGGGGCTGTTCGTTTTTATGTCATACTGGGGGGGCGGGGAGACAAACTCACAGCACCGCAATTATGTTTGCGTAATTAGGTGTTAAAAGAGCGATTACTGTTTGGTTACTAAATAAATTTAAATTGAGGGGGTGAGGATTTACAAAATTAATGGAGTAAACGGATTAAGCTGGCGGAACAGTAGCAAGACTCTGCATATTTTTATGGGTTGTGGGATGGTGGTGAAATCCTTGAATGATGTGAGGCGCGTTTGTTTAATGCTTCTCTGTGTTCTTGCAATTTCCTGTGAGAAAATTCTTACACTCTACCATCGGGATACACTAGTTCCAGTTCATCACCATGATGATCTCGTAGACTATGCAATATTTAAGTTTTATTTAAGTCACGTAGCATGTGAACTCTGTTAAGTGTGTAAAGTTGCTAATAAGCGTCGGTCGTCATCAGTCACTCTATGCATGACGAAGTCTTGGAAATTTGGGGTCAATTCAGGATCAACTTGTACTCACATAAACAAGCTATTTACAGAGTTGTTCGAGAGCCTTAGTTAACATCGCATAAAATTGAAGGTACCCTCGGCTTAAGATCTAGATGCACAAAGTTGAAGTTTCCTTCACTATTTAGTTGAAGGAGTCAGTACAACAGTCGTCAAAATGTGGGCTCCATCCACCCGCCAGTGTTGGATGCCAACAAAGTAGAGCAAAGGTTTGTCATAGTTAAATCCAGAAGTTGCAGAGGAAAAAGATTCACCGTCTACGAGAGTGTACTGTTGTGGTAGAAGGAAGTTATATTCCCAACTGGGACATAAGGCAAAGAAATACTTAAAAAGGTCCGATGACCTTATGGAGTCTATAGATTAAAGGAGTGATTAAAGCAGGATTTCAATGTTGGACAAGAGCTTTTTAAGATACAAACGTTGACGCTGCGCATCAGAGGCCTGTCATTAGCGGCTTCAGGCTCAAGAGTATGAAGAGTATTCGTACTTCGAGGGTAGTCCCAAAGTACCCGACCTAACTAAGAAAACACAAAAAAATTGGGGAGAAATATGTTCATTCCTCTACGTAATCTCCTTTTAGTTCCATACACTTTTCCCTTTAGTTTTCACTTTTCATCTGCCGACAGAAAATGGTGCAGTTGCAGCCGATAGAGCAAAGAGACTCGTGCTAAATCTTTTAGAGACGCAAAACGCGGAAATAATAACACCACCGAAAATGTCATCGTGGAACTCAAATCTAGGGAAGACGTTGGGCGAATTCTACAGGCAGAAACAAAGCTTAGAGGCACAGAAATGTCGTTGCACAGAGATTACCCGATCGCGGAGCGCGAAAGAAGAAGACATGCTTTGAAACTTAAAGAACAGAAAATTATCACACAATTGCGAGGAGACAAGCTGAAAATTGAAAACCACACGTTTTACTTCGATAAAAACAAGAACTTGGCATGTGACGAAGCAGGCGGAATGGCATTTCTCAACGGCTTACTACGCAGTAGTGAAATGTCAAATGCTCCAGATGTTGCGACAGCCGGTGGCTCTCAAACTGTGAGAAATGAGCGAATACAGCGCTTTTAATTGTAATGCCTTCAGCCGTTCAAATAGTTTAGCAATGTTTCTTTTAATATTCTTTCGTTTAACACAGCAGGTCTAGGTAATAAATTGCTATTTAATGATTTTTTTAATTTTATAATTAACTACGATATAATTTTACTTTTTGAAACGTTCGTGGACAACAATATGGAACGCTTCGAGTCTTATTCCAATCATCACTCTCTTTTTTGGATTCCAGCAGTAAGAACTTCTATACATGGCAGGGCCAGCGGCGGATGCTTGTTCGGAATAAAAAAAGGCTTAAGAACAAAGATCGGATGATGCTTTATAAAAAAGTTCGACAGACATTTAGTAAAAGTTGAAGCTGGGAACCTAAGATTGTAGACCATATTATTCCAACTTACATCAATTGCAACAACTGGATGAACGATTTCACGATTTTGTACAATTTTCTGCTGGGATTGAGCGAGACAGACAAATATTAAATGTTAAACCAGAGCTACTGCAAGGATCGTTGAGAGAAGGAAGTGAGAAAGTCAACATATGCAGTTACCGATGCAAATGGGAAAAAAATCATCGAAATGTGCGAAACTATAGGCCTCTCCTTGCTTAATGGACGAACCAATAGTGATCAACAAGGAAATTTAACTTTCTTAAAAGGTACCGCGTGCTCAACAACTGATTACTGTCTGTTTCAGGGGAACTGGCTTAAGTATGCAACAGACCTAGAAGTTTCCGAATACTCAAACCACCTACCAATATCCGTCAAAGTAGAGTTAAATTTACGACAAACCAATACCGAAGTTCAGTAAAATTGCCATCTCCCAAAACTACGCCGGAAAGACGGAATCTTAGAAAGGTACAAAGCGAATCTTACTCTGGGAATCAATAATATAGAAAATAACCAACTTCTATCTGCTAGAGGTACGGAAATCCTCACGCACTGCATCTTGAACGCAGCTAAACCCTTGCAAACAGAAACAAAAAGACCCGAAAGGCAGCCCTGGTATGATTGGGAATGTGAAAAAGCCAGAAAAAAATCATTCGCCTACCTTCGTCTGCTAAGACGCATAGGCACCGACCACATAAAACGTATGTACCAGCAAGCAAACCGAAGCTTTAAAATCATATACCAAGAAAAACAAAAACTCTACATAAATAATTTGTCACTAAAACTTGCGCATACCAAAGACAGCAAGTCCTTTTGGAAATTGGCTAAAGCATTGAACGGTACGTTATTTGCTCAAGGAATCAAGGTTGAAGCGACTACTCTGGCGGAATACATCGAAAAATTGCTGAATCCACCAGTGGATCGGAATGAAATACAATTTGCACTGCCGTATTCCGAAGTAAACTTCTTAGACTCCCCCTAAACCCCACAGGAAGTTGAAAAAGTTATAGATAGGTGCCGCCTGAATAAGGCTCCAGGGGAAGATCGTATTGCTTATGAAACTCACGGAAACATACAATTATATGTATATTTACAACCGGCGAAGTTCCAGAAGCTTTCAAAAAAAGTATAATTTTTCCGATTCTCATGAAAGCAGATCCAAATGATCCATCCAACTATTATAGAGGGATTTCGTTTCTAAATGCTGTTACCAAAATTTTTACAGGAGTCATCTTGGAGCGCTTAACAGCCTGGATATGTGAAAACGACATGCTAAGCGAGTTTCAAGCCGGGTTCCGTAAGGAGTACTCCACGACAACATATTTACTCTCACAAACATCACTCGGATTTACTTGGACCGAGGAAAAAAACTGTACGCTTTCTTTGTAGACTTTAAGGCGGCTTTTGACTCCATCGATAGAAGATGACTATTTCTTAAACTCAGCAACATAGGAGTCTCAACAAGTGTTCTAAAGGTTCTGCAACAATTTTACGAAGGCAATGCAGCGGCGGTTCCAAACAAACTCTGGAGTAAAGCAAGGGTGTCTTTTGAGTCCTCTTCTGTTTTTAATATTTTTGGATGATCTAGTTGAATTTCTTCCGGGCGGGTTGCCTCTTGAGGGATTTTCAATAAAACTCTTACTCTATGCCGACGACCCCAAGAAACCCCAAGCATGATTAACAAGTTATTATTAATAAGCTGCAACAGTATTGCCGCATGTGGAACCTGCAAGTTAATACCAGCAAATCCAAAGTCTTGATTTTTCGAAATGGTTGGGGGCGTCACGCAAGGAATGAAAAATGGACTTTGCGGAACGTGGAACTGGATATAGTCAAGGAATACAAATACGAGTACCTCGGAGTTCTGGTCATCTCATAGGCATCCTTTAAAAAACACCTGCTAGAGAAACTGAAAGAATCTAAACGTGCGATTAATTGCAACTGGAAAGGAATTCTGGGGAAAAGAAATGCTGCACCAAGTGTGAAGTACAAGATTTTCGATTCGGTAATGAGATCAATAATGTGCTATGCAGCACAAGCATGAACTTCGGGAAAACAGCTACCATAATGACCGGAACAGCATAGAGTCCATCTCAACAATACTCAAAGCCAGAGGCGAACTTTTGCACCTAACTATACAGAAACAACGGAGGAGACGAATATACACTGTGCAATCTGGGAACGAAGGAGGATGTCCGGCATTTTATTGGAACGTGTCCCATATTAAATTCAATCAGGAGACCCTTTTTGGGAAAAAAATGCCCTATCACTAAATAAGATCACAAACGGCTCAAACTGGAACACTTTACAGAACTTCCTAAAATGTGCATTGAATTATAGGCTACAAATTATAAATTAAGCTTTTTAGTATTGGGTATATAATTTCTATAACTTCTTTTTCCAAATTTGAACGTTTATTTAAGAAAGACATGTACAATAGTATTGCCCATCTGAAGCTATGACTTTTTCCGATCTTTCCGGCAATTTGTGGATCCCATCCCAAAAGAACTGCGCCGGCTTGGCAGCCAAGACTGAATCAAGCCAATTTTTGATATTCTGCTCTGATGCGAACCGTATTTCAGTGAGGGCGTTCTGCATCGACCGGAACAAATGGTAGTCAGAAGGGGCAAGGTCTGGGCTATAAGGCGGGTGGGGTAAGACTTCCCATCTACTGTTTTCCAAATAGTTTCTAACCGGAATAGCAACGTGGGGCCGAGCGTTGTCATGATGGAAAATTATTGCCTAGTGTCTGGTCGCATATTCCGGGCGTTTTTTGGCCACTGCTCTCTTCAAATGGATTAATTGTGTTCGGTAGCGTTGTCCATTGATGGTTTCACCCGGTTTTAGCAGCTCATAATACAGCACACCAATCTGATTCCACCAAATACAGAGCATTACCTTCGCGCCATGGATATTCGGCTTTGCCGTTGATTTGGCTGGTTGGTCGGGTTTCACATATGATTGGGGTTGTCGTAATGGGGTTGTCGTAATGGATCCATTTTTCATCACCAGTAACAATCCGATGCAAAAATGACTTCCTTTTGGGGCGTTCCAGTAGCATTTCGGACATGCAAAGTCGCCTTTCGACGTCTCTCGGCTTGAGTTCATGTGGAACCCAATTTCCTTGCTTTTGAATATATCCAGCTGCTTTTAAACGTTTTGAAATGGCTGCTTGAGTGACACCCCAAGATTCTGCGAGCTCTTCTTGTATTTGGCAACAATCTTCATAGAGTAATGCTCCCAGTTCTTCATCTTCAAACTTTTTTGGCTGCCCAGGACGTTCATCGTCTTCCAAGCCAAAATCACCACTTTTAAATCGTGCAAACCACTTTTGGCACCTTCGCTCAGCTAGCACATGTTCACCATAAACTTCCACCAAAATATGATGACTTTTGGCAGCAGTTTTCTTCATATTAAAGTAATGAAGAAGAACTCCCGCAAAAACACTTTTTCAGGCACAAAGTTCAACATATTTATTGTCGACAAAAAAGTTATTGTTGTTTACGCTTCAAATGTATGACATATACTGAAATGATGTACAGTAGCTTTCCAACGCATGTTCCAATGGAATAATAACAATGGAATAATACAAGTTACGCCATCTCTTAGCAAACCGCACGAAGTTATAGACCCAATAATTACCGGCTGACGGCAAAAGTCAACGTTTAACTTGTAAATATTGTAACAGAATAAACAAATATTACTACTATTACTACTACACTTTTCCCAATAGGTTTCGGCACTCTGTTTAACATATAGTGAGAACCGTTGAGCTCCTAAAAATAGCAACCAACCGCCGACTCTACCTCTTTACTGTTGGCAAACCTTTTACCACCGAGCCATTTTTCCAAATTCCGAAATAGAAAGTAATCCGGCGGGGCTAAATATGACGAATAGGGTGAATGAGGAAGCAATTCGAACTTTAGCTCATTGATTTTGGCCACTGGTGCAATGTCCTGATGAAATAAAACTCTTTTCTTCGCCAAATGCGGCCGTTTTTCTTGATTTCATCTTTCAAACGCTGCAATAAGTTCGGATAATACACCCCGTTGATTGTTTTTCTTTTCTGAAGATAATCAATGAAAATTATCCCACGCGCATCTCAAAAAAACTGATGCCATGACTTTGCCTGTAGATGGAACTGTCTTTGCTTTCTTTGAAGCCGATTCTCCCCTTTGAGTCTATTGTTTTGGCTGTTCCTTCAACTCGGGTGTGAAGTGATGGACCCATGTTTCATCCATGGTTATGAGTCCTCACGACGTCGTTTTTGTTCCATTGTGAGTAATCGCGGCACCCATCTTGCGCACAGCTTTCTCATGTCCAATTTTTCAGTCGACATGCGATGTATAGTACAGCGCTTTTTGAAATGCCTACCATATCTGCTAGTTCCCGCACTTTCAATGGACAGTCATCCAATACCATTTTGTGGATTTTTTTCAACATTTCTTGAGAACTCACCTCATTTGGTCGACCACTGTGGTGTTCGCCTTGGCAACTCGTACGGCCTTGCTTAAACTTTGTCACACTATATTTTATTATCGTAAACGAAGGAGCACGAAGGAGAACGAACTCCCTCCCGAGTAGAATTCAATTCCGTTTTGATGTTGGTTAGGCCTTTCAAGTGAAAGTATTGTATCACATTACGATGACCAATTTTTTACATTTTTTAAAAACCATGGAGAGCGTTCACTGTTGATGGCTGCCGAACAAATGCTAAACAGCATAGCGTCTTCAAACTACAAATTTAAGTTTTATAAGGTTGGGACTTTCTACAATTGTCATTCTTTTTAAACAACAACCGCCATCTATACGTCAGATCGGGTACTTCTGGGCCTACCCTAGTATGGCACTTCATCTTCATTCTGACTGCGGCGGGGGATTTCCATATACGGATCAACGCCGACATCCACGGATCTACTTAGTTTGAGGTACTTGTCACACCTCCCTATAGACCTAGGTACTTCGACGTACTCGGAGCCGTGGTCTAAAGGGTTGTGTTAGGACCCTGAAGTAGAGATGGCGGCGGAAGAAACCGGAATCTCTCAGGGTGGAAATGCGCTCTCAAAACGTCAGCGAAGCTACTGGCATCGGACAGCCACAGCCTTTATCCTGGGGTTCCATTAAGAAACTGGCCCTCTAAATTGGGGGTTTGCATGGGAACACATGACTTCCCCATCAGGTGGAAAAATAAAGCACTTCAGGGACAACTATCATCCTCGTTTAAGGAACGACGGATTTTACCTTTGCACTTAGCATTCAATCTAAGATCATTAACCGAACTTGTGCTGCTGAACAATTCGCGAGGGCTATAATGGAGCTATTACCGTAATCCGAAAATTGCGACGGGATAGACTAAGCAAAAAGTGGATGAAAATGTAAGACATCTACCACGGTGGCAGCTACAAAAGAGGAAAAGATGACGCTTACTTGGATGTGGGTTTGTTGGTCGTAGGAGACATACGGGAAGGCTAATGCTTTCGACATGTCGAAGGCCTCATAACAATCTGCCAAATTCGAAAATACAAGATGGAATCGCGTACATGCCTCTATAGAGGATAAATATGACAGCATCAAAGACGTTATTCTATGACCTCTTCGACCTAACATATGGCCATTGCTCTAGATATGACAACAAAATTGTGTCTTGAGATCTTAATGCAAGGCTAGTTAAGGAAGCCTTGTTTGAGCTGGTCATTGGAAAACATAGCCTGCATAGCACCACGTCCGGCAATAGATTCAGGTTTTTAGAACTTGTAACGGGGAGTAATCTATTAGTCGCTAGCCATTCCCACATCTCCTAAGCCCTCAACCAGATTGATCTCATTGTGATAGACGCCAGACACTCCTTCAGCATTCGACCGAACTCTCCGAAGTCCCTAGATCGATCACTACTTTCTTGCAGCCAGGGTGGAAATGCGGATATCACCGGCACAACGGAGTCAAGTAAGACTATCAAAGTTCGATGTTGAAAAGTGGAATCGCTAGACAACGCAATGGGAATGACGAGTCAACAGGGAAGTTGCTTCAGATTTGATTTACTTCAACGCGCCGCCACAAAGACACATCTGGTTTAACGTAGGCAGCTACATTTATGCAAACAAGAAACATAATATACAAAGCTGGGCTGTATCGAAGGGCCAGAGCTGTTCATGAGCTCTACGAGTAGAAAAGAAGGAAAGAGCAGTGGCTTCACGGAAATAAAAAGAAACACCATGGGAGGCTTGCCATCAAGGAAATGTAGAGGGGTTACTGTAGGAATGACGTTAGAAAGTTTCATTACAGAATAAAACTAACACACAAGGGTTACAAAGCCAGAATGGAAGCCTGCAAAGATGGACATAGACAATTGGTGGTAGAATCGCAGTCGGTGCTGGAAATATGGAGATTAATTCTGCAGACTGTGATAATGGAGCTATTAGGGAGAATGAACCTTGACTAAGACGACAGAAAATTCAGTCCCCCGGACATAGACGAAGTAAAGAAAGCAACATCGAAGCTTAAGTCTAATAAAGTTGATGGCGCAGACGGCGCTGCTTGTTTAGCTATTTAAAGCAGCTGAAGATAACCTTGTTACTAACATGCACCAGCTAATCCGCAAGATATGACCAGAAGGAGAGTTCTTTGTCTAAATGCTCTGCTTCTATAGACAAGAAAAGACCTTTGCCTGATTTTTGTAGTTGTAAATTGTTTTGATCTACCGGCTCTGCGCTACGTATCCTTTGTTGCTATGAACAAAATTGTCTACGTTTGAAATATGGTGGATGACAGCATACTAAAGTGGTTGTTGCAAGCTGCAAATATGCAGTCGATCTTGACGCTGGGCAGAGGGGATACCATACTTTTTTTTTTTTTATAATTTGCGCGTGCTCAAGGGATTTAAGTACCCTTAAAATGTTTTCACACAGCGCGGGCGAAGGAAAGTCAGGGAGGATAGAAAGAGAGGTACCGGTGAACATTGGTTTTAATTGTTTGAAGGTTATAATGACCAGGAAATAAAGAGCTAGGCAGGACATTCCATAAGCGAGTTGTACGGCTTAGGAACGAATCACGATATTTTAGAGCACGTCCGAAAGGGGGCTTGAGGGTATACTGATGAGCATTCATAGCGAGGCGGGTGTCACGCTTAAAAGTTTGAAGGGGCGGAACGCTACTGGCGATTTCTATGGAGCACTGGTGGTGGAAATAGCGATAAAACAATGAGACACGGGATATTACGTCAGTGTTCGAGGGTGTCCATTGTTTGAGTGATATTAGTATCACCTATGAGTTTTATCGAACGGTTTTGAATCCTATCTAGCAGGTGCAGAGATATTTTTGGATGCACCCGACCAGATGTGGGCATTGTACTCCAATTTTGGGCCGACGAATGCCTTATATATTGTGGCCAGATCAGAAAGGGGTAAAGTATTTCTTACATCGCTTGAGGAAACCTAGACATTTCGCAGCATTTTTGATGACATCGAATATGTGGTCATTCCAAAGTAAGTTGTCACTGACACCTATACCGAGAATGGAAAGTTTATCGGTTTCGAAGATGAAAGTGCAATTCATGGATAATGGCTGGGTATTCAAATTTCGCTTTAATGACAGCAGACAGCATTGAGTTTTGGAAGCATTAAATTCCACTCTGTTGATAGTTCCCCAATTGGTTATGCTGTTGATATCAGAATTTAATGAGCTTAGCATACGCTGCCGTTCCCGTTCTACAGCCAAAGAGCAGGGACGTGAGTCCGGGAACGAATATGAGAAGCAGAGAGTGTTGTCATCAGCAAAGGAATAAATTGGATTAGAAGTAGCAGACAAGAGATCATTAATGAAAATTAAAAAGAGTGTCGGAGACAAAAAGGAACACTGGGGCACACCAGCATTTATTTTGTGAATATCAAACTTGAAATCGTCCAAGACAATTTCAATTGAACGTCCCGAAAGGTAATTTCTAATCCATTGAAGAAGAGAGTCATCGATCCCAAGAGCACGCATTTTCGACAAAAGAGCGTGATGCCAAACTCTGACAAATGCCTTAGAGATATCAAGTGCAACTATCTTGCTTTCGCCAGATTGATGTACGCTTTGGTTCCACTTTTCGGTGAGACATGCCATCAAATCACCAGTGGACCTGTTGCTACGAAAACCATATTGCCGGTCATTGAGAAGTTTTCGTATTTCGAGATATTTCATGAACTGGCGGTTTATCAGCGTTTCCATGACCTGGAAAAGAAGGGACGTAAGTGCAATGGGTCTGTAGGAGGAGAGAGAAGAAGATTCGCCTTTTTTAGGGACGGAAAGAGTCCTAAGGAGTAGGATTGATGAAAAAGCTTACGCAGTTTTTTTGCCAGCGAAGAAGAATACCTCTTCAGAAGAAGGGGAGATATACCATCTGGACCAGCGGATTTATGTATGTTGAAATCTTTAAGTACTCTTGCTACTACACGAGTGCGAAAGTGGAGTCATCCCATTGAAGATTCAACGCACTTAAGTGTAGGTGGGGACAAAGCACAATCTGGTAGTGTCGAGCTAGCCGCAAAGTGTGCAGTAAGCAGATTGGTTTTATCCAAATAGCTGACAGTTGGAATGTCATTGTAAATGAACGTTGGGATGATGGATGAGGCAGAATTTCTAATATTTTTGACGAATGACCAAAAATGTTTACTACTTTCGGACACTGTAGCATTTTTTGCCTCAGTTTTTGGTCGTGTTGGAATTTTAAACGTTTAAGAAAGACGTTGCAGTCATTCCTGGCTCGTTTGAACTTTTTTCGATTTTCCTCAGTTGGGCTGGTCTTGAAGGACCGAAAAAACTTTTCTCTAACCCTGACAGCCTCTCTACAGCTCGGATCGTACCACACCTTTTCTTTTGGTTTGATACTCTTCATCCGATGAGGGATAAAGCAACTCATTCCAAAGAGAATTGTGTCTGTGATCATATCAGCAGCGGCATCCACGTCGTTATCAAGGAAACAAAATGACCAGTTAAAATTCCTAAAAAAGATGTTAAGACCGCTCCATTTAGCTTTCTCATATTGCCATAAAGTTCTTTTAGAAATCTTTTCTCTAACTGTGTGGTGGGTGTACGAGGAATTAGCGGATATGACACAATGGTCCGACGAGCCTAGAGGGGATAGCATATTGATCTTGTATTTATCAGTTCTAAGTTCTAAATCAATATATGCCTCCAGCAGTAAGTGCTGGTCGATCTTGACATATCGAAAACGTCATGAACCAAGCTTTACCATATGTCCATATGTTTACCGTTTCGACACATTTGTGATTTTGTTTCGGCGTCTTATACTTCTGGTTGTGTGAAAATATCTGATTTTATGCTAAATAATCGTCACTTGCGGGAAGTGTGGATTTTCTTCTTTCATTCGAAGAAAACGACGGCTGAAGTGCATCGAGAGCTCCAAAATGATTACGGAGATGCTGCTCTAAGTGAAACAGCATACCGTGATTGGTTCCGTCGCTTCAAAGACGGTAATTTTGATGTTGACGACCGTCCACGTGAAGGAAGGCCAAAATCCTTCGAAGACGCTGAGTTGGAAGAAGAGGTTTCTTCAGCATTAGGAGTTCCTCGCCAAGCCATTTTCAAGCAGTGGCATGCGAAAAACGACCACAATACGAGCAGAGGCACGAAAAAGTGATTCTACAGAATGATAACGCTCGGCCTCACGTTCTCAAACTCGTTAAAACCTACGTGGAAACGCTCAAATGGGAAGTCCTACCCAACCCGCAATATTCTCCAGATATTGCGCCGTCCGATTTTTAATTATCCCGTTCAATGGCACATAGTCTGGCTGACCAGCAGTCCCGCTCATCTAAACACATATTCGAGCTTTACCAGAAAGATGGAACAAATTTGGAGCTTTGAATGATTCATTTGTAACCATTTTTTCACAACAAAGTGAATTATGTTGAAAGAATGAGTCGTGGTGTAAGATCCATTTAGGTCAAATGCGATCATAGGAAATAAAATCGGCGATAGACTTGCTCCACAATTATATATTCACAAACAGTAGAATATTTCTTAGGACCTGGATCTTAGTCCGGACTGCTTTTCTTGCCTGTATTAGAACTGTCTCTTGGACTACCCACACTTATATCCGCTCTAGGTTTGCGTGTGTAAGAATAGCCTGCCTTTTCAGTCAGAGCTTTCATTGACAGTTTCTTGCGAGCAGAGTATATTTAAAAATACAGCTTCATTCTGCTGTCTCACAGCTACAAGGACTACTGCTGCTAAGCATAGGTAGGCAAAAGTGACATCACATCTTGCGTAGTAGCTTCTGTGACGGTTTTCTCTGATAAGCGTTCCCTTATCTGAATAACGTGGGCTAGAAGCTTGCTTTACTAAACCACTACTGCTACTGAAATAGACATAGCCGTGGTGTCGAGTAAGGTCTTACCAAACGATATCGACTTTTGGACAGATAGGTTTCTGGAATATGAACATTCTTCTTGACCCAGTAGTAGGTAGTGGAGAACGTACGATTTATTTTAAGTGAACAAGATGAGGTGGTTGGGTATTAACAAATTTGGTCTAAAAGATATAAGCACTTGCAATACTTTTCTCACGTAAGTCCGGCGGCAATATCCACAAGCATTATGTAACGTTGATACTGTCTAGATAGGGTCTACAGTCAAATTCACAAGAAGAGTAAGGAGCGTCACCATTATACAACACTAAATGTGGACATCGTCATTGTTATAGGAGATCTAAATACTCAGGTAGGCACCGACAACCAACACGTCCGACATGTTACGGGTGCATGAGGTTTCGGAAAGTAGTTAAAGGCTTGTGGATTTCTGCAATGCTCCTTTGAGCGGTAGATCTACCACAATGTCAGTTGGGTTTGGCATAGACAGAATTAGATGGACCAGTTGGCGATGTGTTACTATGTAACTATGCCGGTTAAGTATACGAGAGCGTAATGCGCGACGTAACAAACGCAACAAGATCAATGCGGAAGCAGGAACAGCTCCAAAGAGATCCATTAGAGGAATTGTCTACAGAACTACTAAAGAGTTGCGTGGTATCGAATATTCGTTAGCGAGCTGCAACCATGTCCGAGGACGAACAAGAAGGCGATGTCCATTGTAACTATTGGCCGTATTCAAACCGCGTGTACCAGTAAATATGACAGCATTAAAGGCACTGAAGAACAAAAAGGCGCTTGGACTCCGTAGTATTTCAATGAAGCTTTTAAAGGCGGCGCCAACAGCATCTTCAGAGATTCTGCTCTCACTCTAAAAAGGAGCCTGGGAAACCAAGTCTTTTATCAAAGAGTGAAATAGTGGAATTGTCGTCATGCTTCTGTATAAAGGAAGTTTTAGACAGAGCAAAATTAGCTAAAGTCATCCTCGAGTGAACAAAGCACCACCAAATTGAGGCTGCACTTGACGACGAGTAGAAAGGTGTTCAATTGGGACCCTCATGTGGTGACCAGATCAACATCCAGCGGATCAGCACTGAGAGGGTATGGGGAAAATTCGGCTCCATTACACCTATTTATCGATTCGAGAAGGCATTCGATAACATAAACAGCGAGCAGCAATTCAGATCAAATTTTAGTTATGATAACAGCAACTTAGCACGGATCCAAATGTCATGTTCCGTATTAAGGGAAGCTATCGGAGGCATTCGAAATAGAACCTTTTCCAAATATTGCGATGATGAGGGATGTGGTCCACGGTGCTTTCCCGAAAACACACAGAGGAAACAGAGGAACAGAGGAAACAGGAGGTGTTGACATGGATATTGCAACACTATGACTACGCTTGAATCCATCCCCAAAGACAATAGGCATTATGAAGATTAACTACATCAAAACTAAACTAAATCAGCTTTCCCACCTCAGCCTCACAAATTAGCATTTAAGGACAACCAATATAGAGATTTAGGTTTGCCCAACAGCCTGAAAGCAGATATAGTCACCCGAATAAATAAGGTAAAGTCTGCATAACCCTTGTCGTATTGAGTCAGGAGAAGCCATGCTATCAGCTCAAAGATCAAGCTACTGCTTGTCAAATGTCGAATCCGTGCTGTTATAAGGATGCAACCAACCTGGTTCCAACTACTACCAACCGTATTAAGTTAGTTTCATTGTGTTCCCTAGATCAAGGGGAATGAAGTGGATGTGATTACTACTGACTTTAGTAAGGCCTTCGATAAACTCGCACATAAGTTAATTTCTTACACTTTGTCTGACCCAATTAAAACTACTTCGGGTGTTCCACAAGGCAGTCACCTTGGTCCTATAATTTTCTAATTGACTATTAATGATATTACAAATGTTATAAAGAACTCACCCATGCATATACCACCTTGATCCGGAATTTATTCAGAAAATTAAAAATAATAAATGTTCATCTAAATCTATGTTATATTGTCCCCTTCAAAGTAATCCCCATCGACTGCAATACACTTATGCCAGCGCTTGATCCAATCCTCGAAACATTTTTTATATTAGGTTTTCGGTATATCTATCAGTCCTTCCTCTCGGCTGCTGAAACGCGTTCCCCGTAGTGGTTTTTTAACTCGATTGAACAGAAAGAAGTCACAGGGAGCCAAATCAGGTGAATTCGGTGGCTGCTGGATGCTATTTGTTGCATTTTTCGTCAAAAAATTACGAATATTGATGGCACTGTGCGACGGTGCGTTATCATGGTGCAAAATCCACGAGACAATTCTGGTCTCTTTCGGCAAATTGCTTCACGCAAACGTCTCATAGCGCCCAAATAATACTCTTTGTGTACTGTCTGGCCTTCTGGTAAAAATTCATGATGCACTACACCGTTGTAATCTGTGAAAACCATGGCATTGCCTTCTTTTTTGACTGAAAACGACGTGTTTTTTTTGGTATCGGCTCATTTCGTGAACGCCATTCACTTGCCTGATGTCTGGATTGCGTGTCGTACTCATAAACCCACATCTCGTCGCCAGTAATGTTCCTTTTGATGAATGTGGGATCGGATTCAGTCTCGCAAATCATCTCTTTTTCAACGTCAACACGCTCTCTTTTTTGCATGAAATTGAGGTCTTTTAGCACCAACTCGCTACACGACGGAAACCCAAAATGTCTTGGACGGATCCATAGGCAATGTTCAAGTCCTCGGCTATCTCTCTGATGGTTAATTTGCGGTTATTGACCAAAATTTCCTTTACTCGTACTTCATCAATGTTTTCGTCGGTTTTCGATGTCGATGGTCTGCCACTGCGTTCACCATCTTCGATTGAATCACGACCACTTTTGAACTGCTCGTGCCACTGGTAAACGACCGTTCTCTTTAGAGAATCGTTGCCGAAACACTTTTCCAAAATTTAATACAATTTCGTCGTTGTAATTGAGATAGATGTACTCTTGGCTACGTACCTTTTGCAAACATCAAGATTTACCAACTTAACAAAAAAAACAGAACTCAAATCGGAACAATGGGAGCGCCACACGGTGTTGTCCCCCGGAAACTTTTTGATCAAGGTGGTATGTCTATGCCGATGACATGAAAATCTATAGACAAATTTCCAAATTTTCTGATTCTCAACTTCTACAAGACAATCTTAATGGGTTGTCAATATGGTACCACAAAAACTTCCTTGAGCTCAAAAAAAAGAAATGCTAAGCCATCTCATACTCCCAGAAGTGTTCAACACTTTCTGACCGAACTTACTATATGTCAACCCGAGCTGTAGCTTCGGTCACCTCAATGCAGGACTTGGGTGCTATATGTGATACTGAACTTAATTTCCGCACCCACCTTGACTCAATAACTAGCAGAGCCAACTCTGAACTTTCAAAGTACTCAGTACAGGTCTGTGAGCATTTATCATCACAAATGGTCAAAAGGGTGGTGAATGCGATTATATGGGAACAGCGTTCTCACTTTAGCCACACACCAATAACTCCGACAGTTCCAGTTAAGTCGAACTAGTGTTATCTCTATATGAGCTGCTTCAACGTTTTTGAATAGCAGGTCTATAAGGATCTCCAACACTAAGTCAAGGTGTTTGGAAAAGAGCTGGTGGCGGATGAGCTCTTAATAAGGGCCAACGACAGCACTCACATCCATGAAGCGGGTTACTGGTTCCAAAATTTGGTGCGGCTCCTTTTGTCCTAGGGGCCCGGCCTTCCAGGTTGCGCGAAGGGCTAACTGCCCAACCACGTAAAAAGTAATTATTATGAAGCGACCAATAGCCTCGGATAAGGACGGATTCACTATTGACGACCCAACAAAACGAACAAAGGACAACGACTTTCGGAACTGCAAGTGGAATGTTCGGACCTTGAACAGGCCGCGTGCAGCCGAACAATTAGCGGAGGCCCTAGACTGCTATAAAGCAGATATCAGAGCCATCCAGGAAGTGCGGTGAGATGGGCCGGGCAAAAAAAAGATTAAAAACTATGATGTTTACTACGGTGGTTGCTATAGGGAACCTATAGATGCTGGCTTAGATACCGAGAACCCATCAAAAATGCCGCAACTGATGGGCACTAATGCCGCCCATCACCACGAAACCTCTGTTTTGATGAATGAAAGATCGAAACCGGCTCGTGAGCTCAAAGAGCCAAAAAGGTGCTGCTCCAGGAATAATGTTCGGAAGTTTTACCAAAAGGTAAAGAGAACGTGTTAGGGTAATAAGACCCCAACGGAAACCTGTAGAGATGAACAAGGAAACCTTGTAATAGAGTCACATTCGGTGCTGAGGCTGTGGAAAAACCATTTCGGCAGACTGTTAAACGGCGAAGACGACACAAATTCCGTTATTAAGCAAAGCGAACCTTTCAATATTGACGATGCAAGCAAGTCAAGAGTACTGTCCACCCGACCAAAGTGAAGTGAGGATAGAAATATCTAAACTGAAGTCGAACAAGTCTGCCGGGCTGGACGGCCTACCAGCCGAACTATTTAAGATGAGGAGACGACTTATTTCCAAGATTTGGTGGAATGAATGTATGCCTGATGAATGGAACCTCAGCATCGTATGCCCGGTTCTCAAGAAAGAAGACCCTCTAAACTGCGCCAACTATAGAGTTATCACTCTCCTAAACATCGCATATAAGATCTTGTCTGCCGTATTGTCTGAGCGCCTGAAACAATTTGTTAACGATCTGATTGGACCCTATCAGTGTGGTTTTAGGCCCAATTATTCACACTATGACAGATCCTGGAGAAAACCCAAGGAGTTCAGATCTACACCCTGAATGGCTCGAACTGCAACCAACTTCAGACTGCTATAATTTCCAAACCGTTCATGACAGTGAGCTCAAATTTTGGCACATGACAGATAATTTTATTATTTACAAGCCTTTTAAACGATTTGCGTCTCAGTTATGTCGAAAAATTTTTATCCGCGATGGAATTCAAACGTGATAGTGTGATTGCTTTATATTTGGCTGGAAGACCACAAGATGCAGAATGAGCTTGGGCCCAAGCCATTGAAGTTCCAAAAAGCACACGATCTTACACCGCAACAGAAAAAAGTTAGAGTCGAAAGAGCGAAGGAGTTGCCACGCTTGCACGGAAGTGGTGAGTTGTCGAATTTGGTTTTTTCCGATGAGTCGCCATTTGTTATCGAGCAACATGTCAACAAACAAAATGACCGAGTTTACTTGCCAGAGAGGTCCTTCGAAAATTTACACCTTCGGACGGCCACCAGAAAGCAGGCAGCACCGATGGTGATGGTTTGGGCCGCCATAACCGCCGATGGTCGCTCTCCGCTCGTATTTTTGGACCGTGGCGTCAAAATTAATACGATCATATACCGTGAAACTGTCTTAGAGGCAGTATTGAAGCCTTGGGCAAACAATCATTTCGGTCGGAGACCGTGGACATTTCAACAAGACTCAGCACCGTCTCACAAAGCGGGAGTCAACCAAGATTGGTTAAAAAACAATGTTCCACACTTCATTTCTTGGACAAAATGGATTGCAAATTCTCCGGATGCAAATCCGTTGGATTTCTCTGTCTAGAGTATTTTAAAGGCGAAGGTTGGCACTAAAAAATACCAAAGTTTAGACCACCTCAAACAAGCACTTCGCATTGAATAGGCCAAGATACCGCAGAGCCACTTGCGTGCAGCATGCGATGCTTTCTTCGGCCGTCTCAAGGCCATTATTCGCGCCAAGGGTGGACGTATTGAAAACTACTGATACAATTTGAAAATTGATGTATTTTCCAACATTCTTTGGTTTGGCATAATAAAATTTATCAAAAAATAAAAAAGTCATAGTTTTTTAAAAAGTTGGAATATAGGAACGGAAGCGGGAAAAATAGGTCTAGCTGTAAACGAAGGCAAAACAAAGTATATACTGCCAACACGAAGGGACACCCAACATTGACGAATCGGCCAGAATACCACAATCGACAGCTACAACTTTGAGGTAGTAAGGGACTTTGTCTACCTCGGCTCTGCTATCACATCTGCAAATGACATCTGTTCAGAAATCAAACGAAGAATCACGCTTGCCAATCGTTGTTTCTTTGGGCTGAGAAGGCAACTGTGTAGTAAGGCCTTCTCCCGAACAACCAAGGAAACTCTATATAGGACCCTTGTAATCTCAGTCCTGCTCTATGGCTCTAAATCTTGGACCCTTTCTAAAGCGGATAAAGTTATCCTTGGTCGGTTTGAGAGAAAAATTGTTCGTAAGATATTTGGTCCCGTATGCATTGACGATGAACTCTACTAGCTATACAGCGACATCGACTTGGCCAAAAAACTGCGTATTGGGCATTTGAGATAGCTGGGACATGTAGAGCAAATGAACACCAACTGTAATCCGAAGGGACTACGCGGTAAAGAAAGGCCTCGCCTTAGGTGGAGCGCGCAAGTGGAAATGGATCTCAACCAGAGTTTCAAGTCAGAGAAATAGATGAAAAGAAGAAGCAAATGATCACTACGGCCTCCAAATTACAGAACATAGAAGAAATCCCCGTTGAATACCAAAGTCGGATGTTCTACAACATACCCTACAAGCACGAGTAGCAGCTGGCTTCGAGGTTTCAACTAAGGATCTTTGTAATATCAAAGCTAACCTCGACTCTAAAGTGCAAGTAGTATAGGACCCTCCCCCAACAATAAGAGAGTCCTGTTTTCCGAGAATAAAAAGTTAATTCTCCTTCAAGGCTGATGAAAATTAGCCCTTGTGGTTTGTTTACGAGCAAGCAAAGGATGATTTGGAAGAATGAGCGCCCAATCATTACCAATCATCATCTGAGTATTGGTGAATCAAATCATGTTCCGTAACTACTCAGCTCATAAGGTTCAGATTGACCCGTTCTTTAAAAGTGATTGGGATGGAATGATGTCCTTCAGTCATTCATTGGGAAAAGTAAGAAAAAAGGACGACTACCACTGATACGATTGAAGAACTGATACCAAAAGAATTGTGTTTTGAAACTCCATACAGAATAGCACTTTATTTATGCCTTACAATTGCAAAATGTTATATCCAAACAAGCCACAGGGTTTCCTTATGGCCTTCAAGAAAAGAAAACCAGCGCACGAGTATTGTATATCGGTCAATATTATTCCAAACCTTTGTCCTCCTCTCCTATATTGAATTCAATTTAATTTAATTCGATTAAGACCACCACCCACCCTGTGAAAATCCGGACAAACTCGTCTCAGCTGCATGGTCTATTGTATTCCTGTTGAATCCAATAAAAACCCTAACAAAGGGTCAATTTTCCTGAATGCACTGAGTAAAGTCCTCCACTGTAGTCGTATAATGTTTGTGTATACTTGTACATTCAGTAATCTGGACATTTCAATTCAATTCCTCCTTGGAATACAGCTGAGTCCGACAAAGAACCTCCTAAGCCATCCACCTTTTCCAGTCCAAGATAAAGTAATCCAATAGATAAATGTGACAGCAGACCACACAAGGCAATCGAGTTCACAAGTAATCTCATCGATTATTTGCTGACACTTTACCTACGAATGTGTAGGATGGATATCCTTTCCAACATAATTCCTAAAGGGCATGACTCTTGACTATGCTTGCCAAGTCAAAGGAAGAAAAAAAAGGATATTCATTCATCAACAGTCGATTCAACAGTTAACTTCGTCATAATGTTTACTTTTCGCATCGTCCGATTCTGTAAACAGAATCTTTGACAATTGAAACAAATTGAGGGTGCCCCAGTGAATTTTGATGAGGCCTGGTTCTCAGGATTTAGTCCCTAAAGCCCTTAGACATTATAACAAATCTTGCCCAGTTGTAATCAATTCTTATTACCGGGACGGGACAACCATTTAAAAGGCAAAAACATGAAATTATCCTTTCGGTCGAAAAAGGACCACACCAACAGAACGACTAACGAATACTGCTTTCGATGGTTCTGGAACTGACTGCAAAGACGATAAGACTTGTGGTCCCTGTGGCGGTTGGAGGTAATTATTTTAAACGATTATTTGCAGCCATAAATTTCACATGCAATTGGCTATTACTTCGGCTGTGACACCATTTGCTGTTTGCGTGTTAAGTTCGTTATTAACGGTGTTGCCAGTTGAAATCGAATAATACTTACAAAACGGAGAATTTAGGACGGAAATCTTCTATGCTGAGGCTTAGTTTTTGTGGATCTGGGAGTGTTTGTTTTTGATTTCACAAAGGATTATGACGAGGCAACAAATATAGATAAATATCCAGGCCAGATGATTGTAGAACTGAGATTACAAAACTACCTCTTTGCGAAAATGGTTTGCGAGTTCGAAGGCATATAGGCACCATCTCCTACGAGAGAAATATGCTGCTACGTAAGCAAAGTTGTAAGCAAGTCGTTCAAGTCTTATTTTGAGGAAGACTGGAATCTTTACAGATCTAGGCAAAAAGAATAGAAAAGGTTGATTCGGATTTGGAAAAGTACTTCCTGTGAACGTTCAATTCAATCAGGCTGGACAGACTAAGAGGATCCAGTGACACCTATATTGTGCCCAAGACCAGAGACTCATTTTCCACCTAACCTGATCAGAACCAACCAGGTCACAGCCAACTCCTATCACTGAAGCTGTAAACAACACGCTGTAGCTGGTATCTGTCACCGCCTGTGTTGTTAGATGATGACATGAGAATCTGGCAATGGCACACATACCGAACCTCTGGCGTTACCAACTGCAAGCCAGCTTTATAGCGAAAATTGAAAAAAAATATTTCACGTTCGCCAAGAGCTGCAGACCTGTTAATCTGACCTCCTTCATGTTGAAGGCCATGGAGATAATTCTTGAGCTCCATATGCGCAAGACTGTCTTGTGTATGCATCTTCTGTCTAAGATGCAATATGCCTACCAAGGAGATCCTATAAGAGTGCGCTTTAAAATATGTTGGGGGAGCAGACTGGAAGACGTACTCGATAAGAAGGATTGCGCGCTGGGTATTTTCATCGGTATTGAGGGTAGATGACAGTGATTGTCCGCGAGACGCCGGCCTGTCCCCAACGCTGGTGTGCATGTTGGTTGACTCACTGCTTAATACACTCTACAATCCTGACGTCTATGCTAATACTTAAGCAAATAATGTAGCTGTACTGTTGGTTGGATTATGTCTTGCGACTGTCTTCTCAAAAGCGCAGGCAATTCCAGACGTAATCGGCAATTGGTGCAATATAAATGGGCTTACACTCTCAAAACTGAGGTTGTTCTTTTTGCGGGAAGGAGGAAGATGACTCGTCTGATTCATGCAGTGCTTAATGGCATCACCTTCCATTTCTCCAATGAAATGTAGTATTTCGCTGTAATTCTGGCAAACTCCTTTGGACTACACATGTCACGTCGAAGCCTCCAAGGCTCTGTCGAGCTTTTGACAGTGCAACATTTTTTACCGAGGAGGGTCCTTCGAATCTACACGGCTATGACAATGCTGATAATATCCCCTATGCGTCGGTTATTTGGTGAAACAAGCTTTCATAAAAAATACGTCACTGCTGCTTTTGCCAGACACCAAAGAAGGGTCTGTCTCGGCTGCATGGCATGGAACAACATCCCTCCTTTTGATATTCCTATCATGAGCTGCTTTGGTACATTACGTACTAGAATTTTGATGATCTTGGCTCTGGTCTTGTGGACGTGCCACAAAATACGCAATCGACGTTCCTCTGTGCACATGAATGGTTTTGGCCAGAATCTGAGCCATTAACGAATGTAGTCAGGTCCTCACGGATGGCTTCAAAACTGATTAAGAATGCGGCGCTTGTGTCTTTCTGGAGGACAAAATTTACATATATGCAATCCTGATCGTAACGAATGCCCGAGTGAAGAATCGGTGGGGAGGACGAAGCATCTACATCTGTAGTGACGGCTGTGTTTAAAACCTCTCACGACTTCCAAGTTAGTTCAAGAATGCAAGACTTCAATGAACGCAGTTGGAAGTCTGAACTGTCTGAGTCTTCTTTGGATTCCAGGTCACAAAGGGATCACAGGAAATGATATTGCCTATGAACCTGCCATTCAAGGGACAGAGGAGAGTTTTTCATGACCATTCTTCTGCTGACAGCTGGGTCTCGCATGAGCATAACTGCAGATCGCACGATTCTCTAGGCTGCCGGCTGATCAAATGAATGCTTCCCGACATCTCGAAGAGATCAGCGTCTTTCATGCAATCCCTCAGTGAGAAAGACTGCAGACTGCTTGTTGACATCGTGGTACGCTTTTGCTAAGCACTCAAGTGCGCTGGTCACAAATGATCCAACATCCTGAAACTGATGACGAAACCGCGAAGCACTACCTCAGCGAATGTCCGGCATACGCTTGTATCAGGCTGCAGGTACTCGTCTCTGTTTTGGTGGATGCTCGTATTGTAGGCACTTTATCACTGAAGCGTTTATTTATTTATGAGAAATTGCGCTTCTTGGAATAATTCTCTGTCTAAGTGGCCTGTTCCGACCGAAAAAAAGAAAGAAGAAAGCATGCGCCAGTTTCATAAAACAGGAAGTGATACTCGTATCTGAATGATTATTCGACAGAGGTCGCTGTTACTTTAGCTTAGCCAAACCAATCAGTCTGAAATTCCTTACTTGAAAGATAAAGAAAATCCTCTGCCAGACTCTGATGATGCCTATTCTACTCCATGGCTCCAGGATTTTGACGATAAGTAAAAAGGTGCAGCTTCGGTGCTTCGAAATAAAAATATTTCGTCGCACTCTACGTCCAGTATGCGAAGACAGGACGGCGGATGTTCTGGCAACATTTTACCTAAGATGGTCATTGTAACCCGTCCTCAGATTCGAAGAGTAATGACAGACTGAATCTCCGATTCGTGGTTGCCAAAACGTTGATCTGGGTTCAAAAGCAAAGTTCATGGCAGATATCCACGATTGTAGTCATTTTTCGTCAAGCTTCCTCATTGTCCGGGCTCATGTCGACCGCTTGGAAAGTCTTATTCTCTTTTCAATATTTCAAGTACTGGAGGCACTTAATCTGTTCAACGAACTGTGATTTATCCGATCTTGATGTTGCATCAAAATAAATCTTAGAATTGCTCTTTGGTAACTTCATCTTCCAGCGGATTAACGAATTTCAGCACATGAAACGTCCCTTTTAAGGCCCTGCGCTGCCGAATAACTCGCGGTGGCCCTACACTAATGTACAAGTGGAACAGATATGACCGCAATCCAAAAAGTGCAATTAAATGGGCCGGCAAAAGGTGGATAAAACTACGACATCTATCGCGACGATTACTACGAAGAAGCAAGACGACGATTGAATGGATGAGTATTTGCTATTCGACCGAAGATATGCTCAGTGCCCCAGCTATGCCACCAGCATTTTCTTTTAAAATAGCGCACGCTTAAGGGATTAAGATACCCCAAAAATGTTTGCACACAGCGCGTTCGAAGGAAAATTTGGGAGGAAAGAAAGATAGGTGCCAATGTACGTTGGTTTTAAATGTCTGAATGTTACAATGACTTGGAAATAGAGAGTTTGGGTAGAAGATCTTATCCCAAGGCACGTTCGATCGGGTCATCGGAAAATACAGCCTGCATTTTATTACGGCCGACAATAGATTCAGGTTTGTAACGAAGATTACCGCTATAGTAGCCAGAATTCCCATATCTCAACGTCCACAAAGGGACTTGGCTATCGAATGATCAATCAACCGTACACCATATTGATTACACTGCGATCGACACGTCAGCCGACCATTTTGGATGTCCGATCTCAACAGTCAACACCAGTTCTGGTCATTACCTTGTTCCAGCCAGAGCACGAATGGGGATATCACAGGCACAACAAAATCAAGCAAGACCATCAAAGCTCGATGCCGAAAAGCTGCAATCACAAGAGACTGATAGAATCCGTGTCGATCGCCTTTTCTCTAAACTCTCTCGAAATCCGTAGAACACCAGTGAGAAAGTTGTCAACGAGCCACCAGAAAAGTTGCTTCTGATGTGATTTCCAAGTGCCAAAACAGGGAAACCTGTGGACAGACAGCTAAACAAGAAGCATATAGAGCCGCGCTGGATCGAAACATAAGAACTGCTCGTGAGTTCCAAGAGCAGAAAATAAGAAAGAAACAAAGGGTTCTCGGAGAGAAAAAGAAAGAACAAGATGTTACTGCAGCAATGACATTCGAAAGATTTAACAGTGAATAAAATGAACATGACAGGGTTGTGGAGCTAGAATAGAAGTATGCAAAGATGGACATGAACAACTAATAGCAGAGTCGCAGTCGGTGCTGAAAACGAAAACCACTTCTGCAGAATGAACCATCCACCCTGGACGAATACGATAGCGAATTACATCTTCCCGACCTAGTCGAAGTTAAGCTAATAATATCGCAGCTAAAGGTGTCCTGGTTGGGAACATGCACATGCTCATCCATAAGATATGGTCAGAAGAAAGTATCCCTGGAGTATGAAATCTTAGCATCACTTGTGCGAAAAGGGGCCCTTTTGACTGCGCCAACTATACGCAATAAGTCTCTTAAACATCACCTATAAGGCCTTTTCTGCCGTATTATGTGAGCGTATGAAACCGTTCACCTGGTTGATTCATATCAGTGCGGTTTCAGGCCAGAAAAGTCGACGTTGGATCCTGGAAAACATCAGAGAATTCCAAATCAACACTCACCACCTATTTGTCGACTTCAAAGGAGCATATGACAGCGTGCATAGGAACAAGCTATACAACGCAATGTCTACTTTTGACATCCCTGCCATGCTCGTCAAGTTGTGCAGAATAACAAAGGAGAATACTCGCTACTCCATCCAGGTCTGTAATAAGACAGTCAATGGCAAGCAATATTTTACACAAGGCGGCACGTTCTTTTAGAATCGTCCTATAAAGATTCCTGCAAAACTTATCGGGCAACAAGTGGCATGGTTACTTGCGTACCTGGATGACGTGGTTGTCACTGGACAATCACAGAAAACCGTCAATGAAGATGAAATAGTAAAAGACGTCAAAACAAAGTAACGGGTGACCAGATAGCAACGATAGTTTTTCCAATGGTTATGTTTCAGCAGCTGTCAAAGTTACCAATGACATACAGCTGTCAAAAGGTTTGCCATTCTATCATGCATCATTTCACGCTTGCTGAACGTGCGGAAATTTTATTCAAAAATATTCTCGAAATTCCTGCTCAGTTGTGAATACGCAACGTGAATTTCGACGTGAGGTCGGCCGTCATCATGGCTTCAGTGTGCAGGCAATTCGTCGCACCGTAGAAAAGCAAGTTTAAGCGCGAGTACACTTTTTTGGGTCTTAAGCCACCAACCAGACAGAGATTGGTGCGAAATGAAGGAAACATAGCCGCCGTAGCAGCCAGTATCCAAGAAGACCTAGAAGTGTTGATTGGCAGTCAACCCGGCTTTTTTTGCGGTTAGATTAGGACCTACACCCGTATAAGATTATGCTGACGTAAGAATTGAAGTCGGACGACCATAGACACCGGCCGGAGATCCGGATTTTGGCTAAAAGTCATCATCTCGGAAGAGGCCCATTTTTAGCTCAGTGGCTATGTCAACTAACAAAATTGCCAATATTGGAGCGAACATAATCCACAAGTGTTCGGCCAAACATCAATGCATCCACAAATATTGACTGTTTGGTTCGGTTTATGGCATGGCAGCATCATTGAACCTTATTTCTTTCGAAATGAGGAAGGAAACAGCATTCCCGTCCATGGTCTGAGGTATATGTGTAGCGATGTTAACCGACTTTCTGTGATCAGAGCTCGACAACATCGATATATCCGAGCTGTGGTTCCAACAAGACGGTGCTATATGCCGTACAAGTAACGCAAAGCTCGGAGTTGTGAAGGAGAAAATTGGCGACTGGGTCATCACACGTCGAGCGTTCAAAAATTGGTAGCCGCGTTCAAGCGATTTGACACCACTCGATTATTTTCTCTAGGGCTACGTCAAGTCCTTAGTCTACGCTAACAAGCCAACCAATTTGTGCGAGCTCAAGACCAACATTCAATACGCTATTGCCGGAATAACATCGCACATATAGGACCGAGTCATCAAAAATTTGACCGACCGTTTGAAGCACTGCCAGCGAAGCCGAGGCGGACATTTGAATAATGTGGTATCCCACACATAATGGCAGGAATGCAGCTTCAAAATAAAGCTAGAATCCATTTTATATCTCGCACCGTTGTTGTTTTATTTAATTCTGTTTTCCTATCGTTCTTATCTGGTCAGCTTTTAAATGTTGTTATCAGAACAGGACACATACTAGCGATGGCCTTGACAGAACTTCACCACTGGGAGTTATAACTTCGAGGTAGATACGGACTTTGTCTACCTGGATTCCGCAATTACAAGCAGTAACGACATCAACGACAGACACGTAGGATTACTCTTGCCAATCGTTGTTTCTTTGGGCTCAGGAAGCAGTTGAGTAGCAGAACACTCTCTCCTAAGACTGAAGCGGCCTTCATATGAGAACCTTTTCATCTTGGTCCTGCACTATGGCACAAAATCTTAGACCTTGTCGAAAACGGATAAAGCCAATGGAGGAGGAGATTCAACCATGAACTGTACGGGCTGTACAACGACATTGTTCCATTCAGATGTCTACCGGGCCTAACGTCTCAGATGATTGCGGTATGTGGAGAGACTGGACGCCATACCAAAGAGCTTTCGAGTTTAACTCGGCACAGTAGAGAACGAACGCATCTCAGGTGGCGCATACAAGTGTAAGAGGACCTCAATCAGCTTCGGATGGTTCACTGGAGGCAGCTGGGGAGGCTTGCTGGTTGGAGCCCAGGCTCATACCGGAATGTAGTGCCACCAAAGCTAGTACGCGTAAATAAGTAAGCGTTCCTTATCACAGCATTAATGGCTTCTTGCTTTAATCCCGATTTCTAAACAAAATTGAATCGTCCAATTAAAAGTCGAGAGTTTTCGTGTTTGTGACAGCCCGCACATCGTAAAAGACCGCCTGGATGGCTGTCGTAATAACTTTGTAGCCACCCAGGATTTTTGGAAAGCTTCTACCTATACTGCTCTATTTATGGTCCTGACACTCAACGTAGAGATCTGATAATCGTGTTCTTTAAGTCCTAAGCTAAGGCCACTAGTTCAAATGAAGACATCCAATCCAAGCCTTGCTCTTGAGGGGGTTTGTGTTTCATTAGGTCCCGGGTCCACCGTAATTGAGGTCTTTGTCGCATGGGACAATATCTTTTCCTGTTTATCAAAATTGGGACAGAAAGATGTACGATATTTTTCCTATTATAAATAATCGACCATAGTGGCATGTCCCGTTACCTCTTATTATGATTGATAACTGACCGACTCTGACGAACTTATAAACATTTTAAGCAATAACACAGCAATGCTTTGCGCATCTTTAACTATTCAACCGAATACGGAGGTGTGTAGCCAGATTATTCCAAATTATTTCTTCAATTAGAATTGCAACTGGCAACACTAATAATGGAACTCACAATTCGTTTATTTATTAGTGTTTGTTGTTTGGAACGATGACTTTTTGTCGATTATGAGGAAATTTATGTCCTCGCCAGGTAGTTTATTATCTAGTGGGATGGTTGCTATTGGAAAGGGGTTAGACAAGGGTGACAACTGACAGGCCGATTGGGTGAAAAGTAATTAATGTCAAAGGCGGATACCGTTTTCTTGAATTTCACTTAATAATTGTCCTTGCCCAACTACTTCTGAATTTAATCTGTAAGCGATTAGAGTTCATTTGTAAGTCATTATCTGGCGATATTGGGTTAGATACCAAAAAACAAGCTCCGCCAATCGAAATCCCTAACCGAATGTCGAATATCGGTAACAGACTTAGCGCGCCATTAAGGTCGTGAATCTAAATGCTAAGGGGTAATGGGTGATATCGATCCATGAAGCATTCCACATGCGTATTTGGCGACACGTCTTTTAGGAATGTAGGCCAAGAGTTTCATGTAGATAGTCGTCTTCAAAAAGGACAACGGTTTGGGGTAAAGTTGGCATACGTGGCGACCCAAACTGTGACATACCCATACCGACTACGATTACACCCGTCAACATTTTCGGATATCACATTGTCATTATGGTCGCGGTTGAAAGGAGGTTAATGAGTCAATAGAATGTGATGGCCAGGATATGCGACGCCTTTGCGTAAAATATTGATGGCGCTATTGTGTCAAGGAAACATGCACATGATAATTTCTGTTATGAGAAGATGAATATAGTATTTACGTCCATCGATAAACCAAATTAATGAAGGCATCGGGTGGTGTAAGGAGACCCTGATTCTGAGAATCCTTTGTTGTGACTTTGAAAAATGGCAAGTGGGCGACCAAAGAATTTAGCGACTGAAATTTAATATCTTAAGGAAGTACTGGCTGGTGGAATTAGTTTGATGGTTATTAAGACCGCGTTGTAAATGAGCAATAATGCGCAATTTCTGTTGGCGAGAATGTGACAAGGATTTATTCGTATTGCGTATCGGAATTTAGTATTTTAGGTCTAACACAAAATAAGATGGCACCTCAATAGCCGTAACCAGGGACAGGATCAAATTGCTCACCATCGCTGGCTTTTTCTGGTTAGGGATCGATTAGAGACACTAGCTTTTGAGACATATATAGGTGACTACAGTGCTTCAAGTCTTGTATTAGCAAGGTGATAGCTAGAAGTGGAAAAATTTATCCAAGGAAATCTAGTTATCCGTGCATCTTCTACTTTGTCTTCGGAAAGGAGATAACTTACTCGTAATCCTAACTCTTACCTTTACTCAGACACAAAAAAATTGTCCAAAGTGCCTACGGTATCAGTATCCACAACAACAGCGTCAAGTTAGTGCGAACCTAGCGCGAGCATATATCGGACATTCACAAAGGAGGTGCTACGCGGGATTGTCATAGACAGCGTGGCAGGAAATGTGCCTAGTACACTTTGTTGCATTAAGTTGTCACTAAGAAATCCAGTCATTCCTGAGTGCAACCTAGAGAACCACATACAATCTTACGTTTCAAAAGAAATCCAACTGTCAGTGGAACTTCTAACTGAGAGTGAAGGTTTAGACCCTGAGAAATGTTGCTCTGAGCCTTGTTCAGCAAGTTCGCGAAGGTTCTGAAAGCATCCACAGATCTCATTGTGCCCTGAGATAACACTCAGCGAATTATGTCTTCCAACCGAGCTTAAGGAAGCTCCTCATTCTTGAATTAGTTTTAAGTTGGTAAGAAGGTTTAGCAAGCGTTAGTCTTATTCGCTTGGAAAAAAGATATAAAGTCTTAGGTTCTTGTCCTTTATAAAGACATCAGCTCCACATTCTACAATAGTTCGGTGAAGATTTGTTCCGGGTTCAGATTTTGATCTGAGTTCTCGGTGCAGAGAAAGTTGACTTCGAATGCATCCATAAGAGGAAGACAAACAAGAGTCGGCACTCGGAAGGCCAGGGTAACTCTCAATCAATTTGGACAAATCACTCTTTGGAGTCTGGAGAAAAGATAAAATTGGTTTTACTGAAGCATGTAAACAGGCACTATGTCAAGTTCAATAGCGCCTCGGTAGAAGTGCTACCAGACGTCACTGCTATTGTACTTCATGTTAGACTGCAGGTTTAATCAACAGGCCGTGCTTTTTTCAGTGGACGATAGGTCATCTTATAAGTCCCCTTCAAACGGATGAGGGGATTGCATTTTTGGATGATGGATCATGCCAAGTCATACTGCAAATGAAGGATTAGTCTGACCAACATGGAGTTCATGGTGATGGGGTTGAACCTAACTTGGCTAGAATTTTGATGCAACGAGGCGATGACTGGTAACTGTGAGTTACTTTAGCGGGTATACTACTCTTGCAGAGGATGTCGGCCTGAGGGTCGGAAATTATTTGCCGTATTTGTCTCGAGTTGGTTAAAGTTTGGTCTTGATGTTGGCTCTTTAATGGGTTTTAACTTTCCTGTTTTATCCTTGAACATAATCAAAAAACAAAATGAAACAGCAGATTACTCTGTGAGGTCATGGTAAGTATCCTCTGCTTACATATTATGGTGTGGAATAAACGCAGCTCTAGTTTCAGATGTTTAAGGGGTTACTCACAACTTTTTGAAGACTGATCGCAAAGACCAAGAACTTGGTCTTTTTGCGTCGAATTCGGCGTATGCTCAAAATAATTTGTAGGGCAGTAGTAAGCGCAACTTGACAGTCAATCATCTCCCAGATTTCTTGCTGTCGTCTGACCTGGTTGTCAAAAATGTTGGCTCTCGGTAAAAATTTATTTCGAATGCAAGACAGAAAATGATCGACTTAACGCTATCTGACAAGGCACGCTGGAAAGTACTGTCAGAGGTTTCCATGACAACAGAGCATAAGAGTAGCCTATATATCGAAACCCGGAAAAGATCCCAGATAGCTAATAGCTTCAGGCCTAAAAGACTGTTGAAAACTATGGAGAGAAAGGTCAAGGTTCATGATGCTTTGCGAATTCATTTTCGTTTCAAAATGCAAGACGCATACTAATGCAGAAAATCTGGGAGACTGCGTTTCAAAATCTGGTGGGTAAAATTGAAAGTGCACGAGGCAGGAAGGAGAACACGTTGGATGTCGCGTAGACGAATGACTAGCCCTGTAGATCAAAGCAATGCTAGTGGATTCTTATGGATGCTGACATCGGCAAATATAGGATGCAGTAAGTCTACGAGACATGCGTGAAGCGTAAGAAAAAGAGGGCAACTCACAAGGCCACTTGAATGCCTACATACACTCAATTGTCCTTAGAAAGAGACTAAGAGCAAATTCAACCTTTCAATTAAGGTTCCAACAGTAAACTCTATTTAAAATCCCACTTTTAAGTCGAAGTCTTAAGGCACCCGTGCTGATGGCTGCATGGCCAGTAAATGGATAAACAAAACTGGTAGCAAAACGGTCCCCTCCGATGCCCAGGCAAGGTCGGTTGCGTCTTGTCATGGTAAGACGGCTCTGACAGGATGAACTCCCTTTCCGGTCTCACTCATGTTAACAAAATTCAAAAAACAAAGCAAATTATGGATAAAAAAGATGTAGACGAAGATCTAACCAAAGACCATTAGAGGACGAATTCATGGCCTCCAGTCCAGACAGAATCGTCTGTCCACCAAGCGGCGTGAGTGCTAAGACTAGCACCACGACCACTAGCCAGTCAACCGTAGCTTAAACGATTTAACAGTTGTTAAACTGGAGTAAGCGAACCAAACAATATACCCCTCATCAGCATACATGACTCATGAGAGGTCAACGCCGCCAGAGGAAGTGAAGCATCAAAGAAGGCAACCTACTGATGGGTTGCGATGCTAATGCAAGGCATACAGTATGGGGAAGCACAGAAAATAATGAAAGAGGTGAGCCATTCTTCAATTTTCCTCTAACCATTAACCTATCTGTTTGCAATAAGTGCACGACCCCAACTGGTTTTCCTAGAACGGAAACTTTCAGAGTACGGTAAGAGTTCCGAGATATTACACTAAAAACAACCAATGACAACTTTACAACCTACCTCAATGGACGATCCACGGAAACGGCTCTCCACGAAGTGGTGCGAACAATCGAAAAATCTATACACTACAAAGATATAGAGGGAACCTTTAATAACGCACACACTGAAGCTATTCACAAATCTCTGATCGAGCTGCGCAGAGAGGAATTGATTAGTCAATCTTTAGTCTCTATTCTCAGAACTAGAATCATGTAGGCAACTTGGAAGCAGTCACTTGACCAAATTCGCCCATAGAGGAACACCACAGGGTTGCGCTATTTCTCCCCTGCTCTGGCCAATTGTTATAAACAAAATTCTTGCAACACTATACAGAGAAGGGCTCAAAGTGGTCGTGTATACGGATGATGTGGTGATACTAGTATCAGGGAAGATTCCTTACGTGAGGTAAACACCTGGGCCGGAAATTGTGGTCTTGGTGTCAACCCGAGTAAGACTGAATTGATGCTATTCACTACCAAAACCAAAATACCTGATTTTACCCCTCTGTGTCTTAACGGTCAACTGCTCACACTATCCTCCAGAGCTAGGTATCTGGGTATTATGCTTGACCCAAAACTTAACTGGAAGCGACCATGTGGATGTACACTGCCATATTGCGTCCAATTCGCAACTACGTGTCACTAGTATGGTGGCCTGCGTTGAGCAAAGATTACAACCTCACGAAATTAAAAAGGCTCCAAACAACGGCCACTGTAGACGCCATACGCGCATTGAGGGTGGCCCCAACGGGTGCACTTACTATACTCCTGCACCCAAAAAATGCCACACTATACAGCGCAGTTAGACTCAAAGAATCTGGGTGCTGGACTGCACGGCCTTACGGCCTTACAGCCACAGCAACATCCTGAACTCGTTACCATGACTACATCACGATTTCCCACCAGAGCTCAGCGGAAGCAAGACGAAGTAGTAAATAACTTCGACACTCTCATCTACATCGACGGATCGAAGATATACTGTAGTGCGGGGGCCGATGTCTACTCTGAATCATTGAAAATTTCACTATCATAGCGCTTGCCATGACACAACGCACAAACGAAACATTGCTATGATCATAGATAGCCAAGCCACTATCAAAGCTATCGACTAGGCTACCATATTCTCCAAATTAGTGCAGGAGTCCGCCTCGGCGAACGCTTTAGGGTCACACTGCTCTGGATTCCAAGGCCCGGTAACATAGAATGAAACAAGCTTGCAGATGAGATGACCAGGAAGTCCACATCTCGCTAGGAGTGCTTAAATAATAAATCCGCTTACACTTCAATGGAGGGATTAACTAACCGCGCCATATCAAGGATGATATGATCCACCAACAATAAGAATAGAACAAAAGACCTACTTAACAGAGGCCACCCAGATATCGCCAGAATTGCAGGCATTGGCCAAACTAGGCATCCGTTACAACGCCAACTGCCGCAGTTGTGGGAATGAAAATGAGAAGCAAACTATCTATGATTTCCTCTGCTAATTCCCTAGCTATGGTGCACCAAACCAACCATTCTTCGATGACCTTAACGACTCGGTTCTCGGGTAAAGGCATATGAGAACTAATCCGTTTTCTTAACTAAACAGGCTGGATCTAAGCACCGACTGATGACAACACATGTCATCAACCAGGTCACATGAGTCGAGGTAACGAAAAGGTACATTCTAATGATACTTGGGTTCATGGTGAACCGCCACCTCTACCTACTCACCTGCCATATGGTGCAAAGTGATCGACTCTGTGATCAATGATCTTAATAGTTTTAACGTCGGCGTTCAGGTAGAGATACATATATAAATGACGCTGTATTCTCTGTCTGATCATGCCTAGCGACTATCCCATTTAAAGCGCAGACAGTGATTGTGTGCACCAGACGATGTCGGCTTTCTAGCAGCGTAATGGGGGCAATTAAAGAGGCTTGTCACCGAAAAGGCTTCTTTGGATCTGCATCCTACGCGCTAGTTGTTTAGCGTAGGTCTGGTTTCACCAGACTCCAGATACCACACGGTTTGTCTTGCTGTTAGAAAGCTTTTCCTAGCACGCCTTGCTTTGCTCTAGAAGCATTGGTGAATGTAGGTGTGCTGGGTATATGTGAAATTCCTCCTGAGGCACTAACTGCGTATGGGATGGCGCCGCCGAGAAGGCATTCCTTTGTGAATGTCAGGCTAGCGTTGCCTTTGGCTGATGGTAGGAGGATAGAAATTTCATTAAAGGGAATAGTTAGAATACCACCTCTTGGATACCTCCGATTAGATACGGAATAATACTTTGTTGCGTAGGACTGGCTATTGACCACGGACAAAGAAACGTCCAGATTCTAATGAGAATGGAAAAGAGGGTCCAGAAAATCCTAGCTTCCTATAACTAGAGCAGGGAGTCATGCTGTGCAAACTGGGCACAATAGGAGTCAGCACAATTCGATGGTGGAATACAGTATGCAACCTTTAAAAGCTGGCAAAGCTTTCTGGTCTCCTCTGGGAAAGCAATGAATACCAAACGTCAATATGGGGTAGAGATCTACTTACTTTTAGACTACAAATACCTCTATCTTCTATTCACCTTATGGTGACAGTGTATTGACGGGGAGGCTTAAGGGTAAGGCCTGGAACATTAGCATAAGCCAGTGCTACGGTCCACCAAACTATGCGGATGAGGATGATAACCACGATTTCTATAGCATATTCAACCCAGCCACCAACTCAATGCCTAAGGGATATACTGCAATCTGATGGCAACACTAGATTCAAGTATGTATTGGGATCACATGGCCTTGGGGACATAAGATATAACAACTGCAAAGGCTTTGTTGACTTTTCAAATGTCAAGCGCTTAACCGTTGAAGACAAACTGTTTAACTGCCACAAGATCAGCTGAATCCTGACTAATCAATAACGTACTCTGTCCACTTTACAATTAGCCGGCGTTTCAGAAATAGCATTCTAGACGTCTGTAACAAACGTGGAGATGACATCGAAAACGACAGCGATTCCATCTAATGACAGCCACCATACATCTTCGTACTGCATCTGTAATCAAAAACCGATCTAACTTTCACCGGCATCGTTCCTGAGAGCATCGATGGAACGTGATGAAAAATATTCTTACGTCTGGATAGTGGTATAGTGGTGGCTATCAATAGGATGCAAAAAAGCCAAAGCATTGGCTGAGAGTAGTGACCTGGGGACGGGTCGATGAATTTGTTGAACTCAAATCACGGATTTCAGCGAGCTCGGTAGTACAGGGCCGCGAATTAGAAATTGAGAAATGAAACCACAACAACGCAACAGCCACTAAGGTTGAAGAAGAAGCAAATAGTTGCGACATCGGGGCTGCCTATAATATTACAAACTTGATCGCTGGTAATCAAAGTTCCGAACCATATCCAGTAAAAGACGAGAATCCACAATGTTCGGATGACGAACAGCTTACCTGGTGGCGGAAACATTTTACAGCAGTACTTAACAATTTAGGCATTAACAAGGATCCCGATGGGCCCATTTTGGTGCCTGGTGTCTGTGCGATGGAATATCCAACATACCCCTGTTTAACCTAACCCAACCAAGTAGGCAACAGCGTTTTGGACCCTGAGGCGAGATCCAACTCTCGTCCATCTGAAATAAGTCGGCGATAAGTGTTCTGAAGAAAAAGGTATCACGGGCAAATTCTTCCAAACCGCACCCAACTCTTTGGGCAGACACTAATTGGGAAAACAGGGGAAACCTAAGCCTTTCTCGACCATTGGAAGAGGGGGAATGATTGTGAAGCTGCTCAAGAAAGAAACCCTGGTGGAATGTGGCAATTGGAGATGAATATGCGTTCTTATGCGAGCAGCTAAACTAGTTAGAATAAAACTGGATCGAGTGAAAGAACAACTTAATTCAACGCTCGACATTAAACAGCTTTCGAACTGGATTCTACTCCATCGACCACAACATCACGTTGTGGATCATTTTCCGCAACGCCTGCTGTTCTTTGGTTTCGAGGAGGCCTTAGGCAGCTTGAATCGAGGTGCTATATGTCGAGTCTTGCGAGGAAGAGGTGTGCCAGAAATACCTGCCGCGTTTATAAAGGCTTCTATGGTGGCGGTAGATGTTACTATGTCGCAGCACGACAAGATACATTCTTTCGCCACTGCTATACCTTGTACCAACCAGTGATGTGAGGCACACAGCTCGATCTAGAGGAAACGTGCCACCATTTCTTCATCTTTTTCACTATGCTGGTTGCGTAGTGGACCAGTGTTAGATGGCATACCACTTATAGTGGTACATATTCGTACAAAGAAGGGCTTAACATAAATACAACTAAAACAAAGGCTCTTAGTAGAGTATCAGTGCCAACATTGGCGGAGAGCAAGTTAATGGGGACACCGAACTGGATATATACAGCTGAATTCGCAAGGCAAAAGGTACCTTCGGTGTGCTATTTGAAATCTAGAGAACCCACGTTGAACAATTGTGTAATCGATGACAACAATGCTGACTGAGTAGCTTGCAAGGGCATTTGTGGGAACGCCTTTCATGCCGTCGGGTTAAACAAGAGTAATATATTGTGTTTATTAAGGAATTCTTCGATAACCTACTTTTCTTCACTTTCCCACGTGTTTTTGGCAATAAATTTGAATGCCTAAGCGATTCAAATGACTCCTACCAGAACCCACTCGCCAAACAGATCACGAATCAAATTCCGGTCATTGAAAGCAGTGTTGAAGAGTTACGTAACTCAGTGCAGAACTCAGCCGATCTAACAAAATTAAAGTAAAGCACATGGATAAACAAATTGCTGGTCTAATCGAGTTAGACTCCAGGAGATCCAGGAATGAAGAAACTCCCTTACGTCACCTGGATTAAGTGTTGAGTGCCATTTGAGCTATCTGTTCTGCGCAGATTATCTCCAACCAAAAAACCTGCGAGTTGATAAGCTCCCTGCGTGATGACATAGACATTCATTTCTGTCCTCGTCACACAAACAACTCTCTCCCAAACAATGCTCGAAGTTATCTTCAATAAAGTGGACGAAGTCGGGGATGAACTTACTGCGACTCGATCCCTCGTATGCGATATTGGACATCACATCGCAACAATAAACAGCAAAATCGTTGATACACCAAACTTCCCGCAGCCTTACCAGAATATTCCCTATAATACATCGCTTATGGCCGAATTAATGGAACCAGAAGTGAATTCACGCTCACCCCCACAAACAAGTCATCTGCGGACGGTTCAACCTACTGATTCCTGCGAAGGTTTCTTCCAACTTTACAACTGAGAACACATCTATATCAGATCCTTCAATCGCTGCCCCATGGGAGCTTATCAATTAATTTAATTCAACTTGGACACCTTCCGAATGGCAACGTAGACTTGATAAGCTTGCTTCGAAGAATCAATTAGTCACTACGCTTCTTATCAAAGGCGCCCACCCAAACGCTGATGTTGATTGGATCGAATTTCTTCGAAAAGAAATATGGCAATACCATTAGACACTGAAATTTACTTCCAACATCTCACGACTGAAGCAAGCGCAGCTTCAATCTCAATCTTCCAGCCAAATACGAATGGTTATTCCATAATCCAGCCAGCAACAATTTCTATCTTGGAAAGATGCGTGTCTGCAAATGGTTGGAAAATATAATCAAGAAGCAGTCCGTCATATCTAAACCAACAAATAAGTTAGCAAGTAAATCCAATTTCCCAACATCCACCTCCTCTTCCTACAAAAAACCCAGCACCAATTGGAGTTTTTAAAATAAAATTTTTCCTAATTTTAAGCCTCCCACCCATACTCCAACTCCCCCTATTCCACTCTAAATCAAGCCCCAACGTCAACGTGTCTCTTTCGACTTAACCCCTACAACTCAAACTCTCATCACTCACCCCTAAAACACACGCCTTTCCCTAATTTCGACCTCAGAACTGGAGCTAAGTATCCTAATTTCATCAGTTCTCACATTTTAAACTCCACTTCAGAAACCCTATCTGTTGCGACACCAAACTCTCTTCTGTTGACCCCCTTTCGCCACCCACTGTTAAATTAAAACAGCAAACTAGCGATACCACCGAATGTCGCTATGCGCTCTCTAAGCTTAGAGATACAAAGATATATGAGAATATACGTCTACATCTCGCCTATCTGCACGATAAATCCGACTCGGTGTGCTACGAGGGTAAAACAAAAACAAGCGTCATGGTTTCCATCCAGCAGGAAGTCCTCCCTACCGATGTTACCAGTCTCAGAAAACTTTATATAAAGTGTCACGAGATTTTCTATACGCCTCCCTAAAAAGTTGCTGACGATCTTGCCGCTCTTCGCCACTATGTACACGCTAAAAGAGTCTCACACCTCCAACGCAATCGACTTGGCCACGATAAATTTTTTCGAGCCTAAAAAGTCATGCAAAATCCTTCCTCTTACCTTCTACAACCAGAACGTAAGAGGACTGCGATCTAATACCTACGTCGTTTTGCGCCAATCTCATGCTCTTCCATTTGATATCTATTTGAAACTTATCCCAAAAAAAAAAAAACGGGAGTTATTGCCTCTTCCTTTTAATGTTTTTCCTGATGATGATCGCACACCCCCCTTGATTAAATCCCCTTGTTGAGGTGTCCTATTGGCCATTCACAACAACTTGGACTCCTCTCTAGTTGCAACTTCGTCTTCTTCTAAGCTCGACTTTGTGTCAGTTAAAATAACATTGACTCGTAGGTGCTTGTATGTTATGTGTTGTTACATTCTTCCGGCGCAACCTATCAAATCCTACCAACTTGCTATTGCAGCAATTGACAATTCGATCGACTTATCAGACCCGCTTGATGATATCATTATCTTCGGCGATTTTAACCTGCCTCAGCTGAAGTTGACTCCATCTGAAGCCTATCTTTTTTCATCGCTTCCAATCCCATTCTACTGAGGAATGTCTCTTCTTACATCGGTTAACAGGCTCTAGTCTATGTCAAGTCTAAGGCAATTAGACCTTATCTTCACAACTGATCCCATCAACTCCTCAGTATCATGTTGTCCCCTATCTCTTTCAATTGATAACTTTCATCCTCCACTTCTTCTCTCATTTCTCTAAAACTCTGCCCTCCAGTCGCCTCCCCACGCAGTTCTATTTTCTTGCAATTTTCACAAAGCTAATTACCGTAAAATCAATACCTATCTAAGCAGTGCTTCTTTCGAGTTTACCAATCTATCTGGTCGCTGCCCTCTCCATTTTTTACACAGAAATATGCAAATCCATCCCCCTTTATGTGCCATATTCCCGCCATAAAACTTCTTCTACATCCCCTCCTTGGTATAATCGTAGACTCCGCTCTCTACGAAACAAAAGGAACAAGCTATGGGCGGTATTCTTTCGCACCCACTCTTCTTCCGACTATTCAAATTATTTAGGTACATATCTTCATTTCATTGAACTCTATAACTCTCTCTATCCACGCTACTTGAATAGTGCGCAAACCAATCTTTTAAATGACCACAAGTCCTTTTTTCAATTTGTCAATTGCAAAAGTAATACCGAGGGTTATCCTTTCGCTTTCGTTTTTGAAACCAAATCTTCAAGTGATCCTCCTACCATCGTCAACTTTTTTGCTACATTTTCCAAAAAATCATTTGCCAACAACTCCTTCGTACCAGATCCCTCTTACTTCAATGATCTACCAAATTTCTCCATTGGTCCCTTTCTCACTCAAAATTTCGATCCTGCAGTTATTGAAGAAAAGTTACTAAATCTTAAAGATGAATTTGTACTTAGCCCAGATGGACTCCTCGCCGTGTTTGTTAAAAAATGCTCTTCCAACCTGTCTCTTTTATAATCCCGATACACAAAAGGGATCTAAGCATGAAGTTGCCAATTATCGTCCCATTGCTAAACTCTCTCATATACCCAAACTCTTTGAAAGCATTTTATACGAAGTCTTAAGCTTCAAATGCAAGCCTTTTATTTCGCCCCGACAACATGGTTTTCTAAAAGGCAGATCAACTACCACAAATCTAGTTGAATTCGTGTCTTTTGCTCTCTCAGCCTTAGAAAATGGCAAAGAAATCGATGTTATCGCAACTGATTTCACTAAAGCGTTTGATAGGATATCTCATCGCTTGATCCTCTTCAAATTGACTGCTCTTGGCTTTGAGCCTCTCTTATTAAAGTGGTTTTCTTATTACCTGGTGAGATCCGCCCTCTCTGTTCCATTCTTGGCCTCATCTGGAGTTCCAGAAGGCAGTCATCTTGGCCCTCTTCTCTTCATTCTTACTATTAACGATATTGAAAGAGTCATTAAACACTCCTCTCTCTCCCTTCACCACGACACAAATTTTTTTAAAACTATTTCCTCTCCCCATGGCTTTGCACTTTTCAATCTGGTGCCTCAAAAACTGTCTAGAACTTAATATAGTCATGTCAATCTATAACCTTCTCACGTAAATGCAACCCATTTCCTCCCCGACTTTATTTTCTCTATGGTCAACCAATTCCCCTGGTTCAGTTTTTTCAAGACTTTGGCATATTATTCGACTGTGAGCTTAATTTCCATTCGCATATCGATAAGATGATCCTCAAAGCCAACTCATCACTTGGCTTTATTAAACGATGGTCCGACCATTTACCTCCCTATCAGGACCGCCTCAAATTTCTAAATATGAATTCGTTAGAAGAACGTAGAAATACTGCTGACATTCTTTTCATTCATCGACTTCTCTCAGGTTCCATCGACTGTGCATCAATTTTGAACTCCATTTCCTTCAATACCAAGCCCCGCAATCTACGTTGTCCTCGTCTATTCTATCTACCGGTCCACCGCACCTCTTATGGCTCCAACGAACCAATCTCTCGAATCCTCCGAAAGGTCAACTCAAACTTCTCACCTGAGCACTCCTCGTCTCAAACAAGATCTCCTCCATTACTTCCTTGGTCCCTAGCTCTTAAGTCTTTCTGTTAGTTCTTAGTCCTAGTTTTTAAGTCAGATTAAGCTTGTATTAAGCCAATAAACGGGGGCCTCAGCCCCCACCAAAATTAAATTAAATTGAAGCTGAGACTGTTCCGATTGAAATATGGAAGCAGTGCATCTCTATGGGTGTAGTATCTAGAAGGTGGCCTACGCCGTTACAAGCAATCTTCCCAAGATAACCTATATAAAATGACAGACTAAACACGAAGACAGTTCAATAATCAATAGACGTCAAAATACCGAGGACAAAGTGGTATGAGATTGGTCACATCTAACGACACGAAGATACTTATATTGCTCTGCATTAAAAGCTACTTTCCCAAACAGGTAGACGAGTGAACCACCCTAAGCAAACATGGAGAACGACCGTCGAGGAGGAATCCAGAACTTTGGGGGTGACTTGGGGCGACCCAAAGCGTGTTCCCGAATTCCAATTACAATACGATGGAGCGCAGCCTATGCACGAGAAGTCAGAGGAAATAGGCAAGTAAGTAAGGAGACATAGACTCGACGTTCAACACTGAATGTCTATGAGTGACTTCTGCTCAACCGACAACGCGGATCGAGATCCATTTCATCAAAATAAATTCTAAAATTGATGATGATAACGATTTGGATAAAAATTAAAAAGGGTTACGATACAAACCGCATCCCATTTCAAAACCCTGCTTCCTCCTTCTGAAGTAAGTAAACAGAATTTCTCCAAAACGCTTTACTTTCCAAATTAGTTCAACAAACTCCTACACTCTTGTTAGTGTAACTTACTCTACCAACCCTTGCTGTGAATATAAAAAAAAATCCTTTTTCCTCTAGTCAAATCAAATCCATTCTTGCAGATCCAGAATTTTTTTCTTTTAAAATTGGAATGTCAACAACCTTAACTAGTAAACACTTGCCTCCATTCCGAAAGACACCCAAAAGTAATCTCTAAATCCTACTTGCCTCATTCTAAATTGATGTTAGGTCTTTTTCTTCCATCTCCGATGCCTCTTAACGTTCTATCCTATACAGTTTCTCTGCAGATATATATTCATCTCAACGTACCCAGGCAAAAGTTGTTGCCAAAATAACTACGAATACAAGTTCCTTGGTCGATCCTTAGGAATTTACCACAACTTTCTTAGGAACTTTATATGCTGTCGTAAAACACACTACAAGTGACGTAATAGACTCCAATTTATTCCAACTTTTCTTCTTCCTTTCCATTTTCTTTGTAAAATAGGACACTATCACATCCAATTATGTAACTGGCACACTTTTGTGTACGTCGTCAAGAGGAAAATATTCTGTCAATTTAATTTGTGCTCCCTTGCACATAAATGTATCTGTAACAAAACAAACAAGACCATGACAAAAATATCCCCATCACCAGGCAAAAGTGAAAAACATCAGTGTACTGAGACTTCTTAGTTAAGAGCTAACAGTCCCAACAGACCCAACATAACCAGCATCCCTAACAGCCTAACATAGTACCAATGAAACCAACAGTCACCCCTCTAACTAAAATGTAGCACAGCATCGGATACGAATCCATACGTTGCATACGAAAATACATAAAACACTGTGTCGGATGCTTTTATAAGCACTAGGCACTAGGCACTAGGCACTAGGCACTCAGAACTTGTGTTCCTTCGAATACTCAGCTGTCGTGATAGTGTACTCGATTTTATCGGGCATCCTCAATCCCTTTCCAGATGCAGAAACAACGCGTGTTGCTTTTGATAAATTGGACTTGTGTCCACAATTATTTTCTATGACAATCTTCCTATCTATGGATAGCACATACAAGGTTTTGTACACAACGCAATTCCAAGAACAAACTGTCGATGCCTCTTCAAAATATCCAGCAAGGGGAACAGCGTTTTTAGTCCTTTTTCTCTCCCCCCCTCCCAATCCTAAAACCCTCTCTCTGTTTGTTAGTCCTTGTTCCCATTTACAAAATCCTTCATCGTTTTTTTTTCTTTTTTCTTCTTTCGTTTGTCTCTCCTCCCAGCTATCATGACCTACATTTCCAACATCACCATCATCAGGAAAATCCCCGACTCATACATAAAACGCTCCTAACCCTCCTCCATCAATGATGACGGCAAAAACTTTGGCTACTCTGATTGTGCGATTCTACGATTCTACAATTCAACGACTCTCCGACGACCACTTTTCAAAATTCAATGCAAACATTGAAGGCTCAGGAAGCTCAGGAAGCTCAGGATACCTACCCATGAAAGTGGAAACAGCAAGGAAAGATTCCATCAACAAGGCTACCCCTTAGCATAGAAATGCCCATGAAGAAGGATAAGCACACTTAAGTACAATAGAAGCCTGCTGATGGAAAAATAGACTTCTGGAGACATTTTTCACCCCCCAACCACCCCCTATCATTTGATACCCAATCAATAAGGAGAAATTGTAATGTGTTTTATAAAATCCAAAAATACATACCGGCGGGGTTTCGAACAGCATAACCTCGGTTCCTTTGAGCACAAGGAATCTGGGCTTATAGCTCTGCCACGAGATGTTATTGTTGATGACTCCTTCGTTTACCCAGCCCATGTACTCGATTCGTTCACCGACGGCAAAGTTTCGATTGTACAGCTTCATCTGGAATGGAAAATTGAAAAAAAAAGAGAAAAATCAGAAAGAAATCGAAAAAAAAAAAAAATTACAAACATCTCCCCATCCCTGTACCACCCCAATAAGTCACCACATCAACCCTGCACCAACTCTGAATCCCTACAGGGGGTTGACGTTTATACATTTTGGCGGTTCAGTAGTTCATTGTTATTATTATTACAGCGAATTTGGCGTTATTTGTTATTCGGTTTTATTCCGCCCCCTTTTCCGGTCTATTTTCAACTCAATGTCGTCCTTTAACGCCCACTTGTGCGCTCCTTTATGAGGCAGATGCATCCTGTTAGTGGTTCCAATGGGGTGGATGAAGTTGTTACGAGTACTTCGTACTTAGAATCAAAATATCGGTTGAGGGTTCGATACCATTCCCAAATGGATGCAACCAACGGTTTTTTGTGCGTTTCGTGTAAATTGTTCCAATTAATTGTCATCGAGGGATGGAAACGAGCATGGAAAATGGGTTGAAATATGCATAAATAGACACACTGTACGGACTGTGATAAGGATTTTTGTGTATCTGCCAATGCAAATGGTGTGAACCGGAACTCGTGTATCCGAGTATTTTTGATAAAACGTTTTCGTGAATTTATTGTTCAAGTGTTATCGTAATGATCGTCGCTCAGTATATGTATGTACGTATTTATAAATTGCTCTTCACCGGAAGGATTATGGAATTTACAGAATCCACGAGGACGAACGTGCCCATACCAAACATGCAAATTGGAATTTTTGAATATTTTTCTAAATGACTGCATGTTGAGGAGTTACATGTACATCCCGATGGTACTTGAAAAATGGTAGCGAGTCGAGGGCCTTGTATACGTAATTGGGTTTGCTTTTTAGAATGCGAAACCGTTGAAGGTTTCATTATTCTGCTCCAGTAAATCTGTTAATATTCCAGTCTTCACATGAGTCAGTTATACGAATATGTCGCACATAACTTACAAACAACTTACAACTATTTTCCCATTGCACTCGCTGTATGTTCAACCCACGAAAATTTCTCAGTCTTTTGCAGGAAGATGAGTAAGCGCCTACAGTACCAGAAGTTACCAGGTAAGGACGAGTACCTCCAGTTTGATGCGACCGTAGGCCGAACACTTACAGATGTAGTGTTCCGCGGTATTGTCATCGCATCATTCACAGCAAGCGTCGCATGACCATACGACCAGCACACTTGGGTGCTTAGCAAAAAGATCCCGTCACAACGCCAGTAAGACGCCTGCAGACTTTCCTATTGCTGGACAGCAGAACAGTCGCTGATTTTCAGAGACGTTAGGAAGCACTCATTTGGTCTGCCGATAACCTATAGAATCATGTCATCTGCAGTTAGGCTAATATGAAACCCAACAGTCAGTGGCGTTCAAAATAAAACACAATGTTATAACATTAATCAAACGAGATATGATTTATTAAATAACGTACAAGAAGGACGGCTAACTTACCACTAATCACTCTATTCCATATTCTCTTTGAATATCCAATTCTATTCATTTTTCTTCAAAGAATCACGAGAGACCTCTATGAATCATATTGCAAACAACTATTTACAAACGCCATCTTCCAGTGGCCTCTACAAGGGCATGGTACCAATAAACACAAAGTTTTTCGATTCGTCAGTGTCAGACATTTTTACAGATGAGTATTCCCAATCGGGTTTTGAAGGTGAATTTTTTGAAAGTTTGCCAAAGCTGTCCAGCTTCTAGTCATTTAGAAAAAGACTGCCGAAACATGCATATTTGCATGCAGAGCAAGCAGAATCATCATACACTTCTACACTCCACTCCTATTCAACAGTCTCCATCTGTTCAGTCAGCAGAACATGTTCAACAGGGTAGTTCAGCTCCAAAACGTCAAGCTGAAAATATGTATACAGTCCATTGCAAACCCGATCCTCTTCAGTTTCAAACCTTTTTCTCTCGTAACAATAAACGAATCCTTTTAGCAATAGCTCTTATTGATATTCACTATCTAGGAAGTAAGTTTACGCTGCGAGTACTTATCGATGGTGGGTCAGAAGTAACTTTTATATACGAAGATGCCCAGGAAAGACTAAATCTTCCAGTGAAATCGATAAAGGCCCCGATATCGTCGTTACATCAACTTCTTCTAAATTCCATACAAAGAATTGTACTATACCCCTGTATCCTCATACTGAAATCACGATTACGGGCGATTTCAATATACACAATTCTGGGTGGCTTCGACATTCTGGACAGACATCACTCGAAGGACGGTATGTTGAGATCTTCGCTGCTGAGAACAACTTAACGCAGCTTGTAAATGAGTCCACGCAAATACCAGACGTTGATAGTCATACCGCCAACACCCTGGACTTGTTTTTAACTTCTCACCCTGACAAGTACTGCATTGATGTGCTCTCCCCTCAAGGCTCGTCGGACCATTGTGTCATATCAGCTAAATTCTCGTACACCCACCACACAGTTAGAGAAAAGATTCCTAAAAGAACCGTATGGCAATACGAGAAAGCCAATTGGAGCGGACGTGGATGCCGCTGCTGACATGAACACAGAAACTATTCTCATCGGATGAAGAGTATCAAACCAAAAGAAAAGGCATGGTACGACTCGAGCTGTAAAGAGGCTGTCAGGATTAGAGAAATGTCCTTCAAGATCAGCCCAATTGAGGAAAATCGGAAAAAGTTCACACGAGCCAGAAATGATTGCAACGTCTTTCTCAAGCGTGTGAAATTCCAATACGACCAAAACCTGAGGCAAAAAATACTGCAATGTCCCAAAGCCAGTACAAATTTTTGGTCATTCGTCAAAAACATTAGAAATTCTGCCTCATCCTCCATTCCAACGCTCATTTACAATGACATTCCAGCTGTCAGCACTTTGGACAAGGCCAATCTGCTTGCTGCACACTTTGCGGCTAGCTCAACACTCCCAGATTGTGCTTTGTCTCTACCTACACTTGAGTGCGTCGAATCTTCAATGGGACGAGTCCACTTTCGCACTCGTGTAGAAGCAAGAGTACTTAAAGATCTCAACGTGCATAAATCCGCTGGTCCAGATGGTATAACTCCCCTTTTTCTGAAGAGGTGTTCTGCCATGCTGGCAAACCACTGCGTAAGCTTTTTCATCAATCCTACTCCATAGGACACTTTTCGAAAAGATGGAAAACAGCATTTGCCCAGACCGTCCCAAAAAAAGACGAATCTTCTTCTCTTTCCTCCTACAGACCCATTACACTTACGTTGCTTCTTTCCAAGGTCATGGAAACGCTGATAAACCGCCAGCTCATGAAATATATCGACACACGAAAACTTCTTAACGAAAGGCAGTACAGTTTTCGTAGCAACAGGTCCACTGGTGATTTGATGGCATGTCTCACCGAAAAGTGGAACCAAAGCGTACATCAATCTGGCGAAAGCAAGATAATTGCACTTGATATCTCTAATACATTTGACAGAGTTTGGCATCAGGCTCTTTTGTCGAAAATGCGTGCTTTTGGGATCGATGACTCTCTTCTTCAATGGATTAGAAATTACCTTTCGGGACGTTCAATTCAAATTGTCTTGGACGATTTCAAGTTTGATATTCACAAAATAAATGCTGGTGTGCCCCAGGGTTCCTTTTTGTCTCCGACACTCTTTTTAATTTTCATTAATGATCTCTTGTCTGCTACTTCTAATCCAATTTATTCCTTTGCTGATGACAACACTCTCTGCTTCTCATATTCGTTCCCGGACTCACGCCCCTGCTCTTCGGCTGTAGAACGGGAACGGCAGCGTATGCTAAGCTCATTAAATTCCGATATCACCAGCATAACCAATTGGGGAACTATCAACAGAGTGGAATTTAATGCTTCCAAAACTCAATGCTGTCTGCTGTCATTAAAGCGAAATTCAAATACCCAGCCATTATCCTTGATTGGCACTTGCATCATTGAAACCGAAAAACTTTCCATTCTCGGTATGTGTATCAATGACAACTTACATTGGAATGACCACATATTCGAAGTCGACAAAAACTCTGCGAAATGTCTAGGTTTCCTCAAGCGATGTAAGAAATATTTCACCCCCTCTGATTTGGCCTTAATAGTATATAAGTACACATCTGGTCGGGTGCATCCAAAGTATCTCTGCACCTGCTAGATAGGATTCAAAACCGTTCGATAAAACTCATTGGTGGTACTAATATCACTCAAACAATGGACACCCTCGAACACCCACGTAATGTCTCGTGTCTCAATCAATTTTATCGTTATTTCCACCACCAGTGGTCCATTGAAATCGCCGGTAGCATTCCGTCCCTTCAAATCTTTAACCGTAACACCCGTCTCGCTATGAATGCTCATCAGTATACCCTCAAGCCCCCTTTCGGACGTGCTCTAAAATATCGTGATTCGTTCCTAAGCCGTACAACTTGCTTATAGAATGCCCTGCCTAGCCCTTTATTTCCTAGTCTTTATAACCTTCAAACATTTAAAACCAACGAATGAGACCTCATCTTCTGATGATGAATTCGAGTTACCTGGCATCCATCCATAGACCAGCTGCTGGTTACTATGAGGCCAATCTTCACTGATGGCTTGGCAGAGGCAAACATACCGAAACCCTATCAAAAAGTGAAAACAGTTTTTATACTACGATGACCACACGCTCCCCAAGAGCTTCAGATCTATCAGTCTGATTTCCAGCATGTTGAAGAGCATGAAATAAATGGTCGAGCTCCATGTGAGCAAACTGCTTTGTAAAAGCATTGTCTGCCTAAGATGCCATGTGCCTATCAACCCGGAAGGTTTTGCGGCACTGCGTTTCAAAATCTGACGTGCTGAATTGAAGGCGCTCTCGACAAGTGGGAATACGGTCCAGCCATTTTCATTGATATTGAGGGTGCTTTCGACGACGCAACTCTTAACGGCACTTACTACTCGGCCAGATCAATCATCAGCTTTTTGGATAAAAGCAACACTGAATAGGAGCCGAATTACGGATGCTACCTGTGGACAGAGAGCCCTAGACGTGATTAAGAATTGTTGCATTAGAAATAGGCTTTCAGTCAATTCTCTCAAATTTGAGGTTCTTCTCCTTACAACAAGGAGGAAACTGATTGGTCTGGCTCTTGTAGTGCTTAAAGGCATCACCAAAACCAATCTCCAATACAGCTAAATATCTGGGTTTTTTGTACTCTTAAAATGTTCGTACACAGCGCGGGAGGAAGAAAAGACAGATACCGGTGAATGTTGGTTTTAAATGTTTGAAGGTTATAAAGACTAGGAAATAAAGGGCTAGGCAGGGCATTCCATATGCGAGTTGTACGACTTAGGAACGAATCACGATATTTTAGAGCTTGAGGGTATACTGATGAGCATTCATAGCGAGACGGGTGTTACGGTTAAAGATTTGAAGGGGCGGAATGCTACCGGCGATTTCTATGGAGCACTGGTGTTATGTTTCTCAGCTAATTTGCAACTTTGTTGACACAAACTGATTGTAGACTGGTTCTAACTAGGATATTTAGGAAGGGAGTCCCAATCATGAGACAGAGAGTCTCTGTACAAGACCTCATTAGGATAGAATTTTATGTACTCAGATTCTGGTGTTCTGTATAAGCGAAGACAAACCCTTAGGCAAGCCATCTCAAACACCCGAATCTTTTCCAATAAACTTGCTCTCACGTTGAACCACACGGGGCATCCAAATGCAAGCATGGGCCGGATAAGGGCCATGTAGCAGATCACCTTCACCCCCGCATCGAGTTGGCTGTTAGAAAACAGTCTCCATGTAAGCACCTCTGGCTCTGGCCAGAGCTACATCTATATGTTTGTTAAAATACAGATATTGATCTAGCCAGATCCCAAGGCATCTGACTACATTTCGACAAGCAAGTGGCTGTCCATGTAGTCCGACGATAGAGAACTTTCGCGTCCTAGATATAATAGTTTCCGAGTTTTCAACTTCCAGTCGTCGCAATATCGCTTAATTTTGTCGAAGTCGCGCTGCAAAAGTATATTAATGACCTCAATCTTTGGACCTGATCTGTATGCGATTAAGTCGTCTGCGTACGCTATGGCATGGTGAAGGACCGGCGAATTTACCCCACCCTGTTGCAGACCGTTTTTAATGTTAAATGTTCCAGCAGAAGTCACATCGCCATTCTTCACGATGAACTGTCTACTGGAGAGCATATCAAAAAGAATATACAGAAGTGGTTTACTAATGCCCAACTTGTCCAGCTTGAAAAAGAGTCCTTCTAACCATACGGTATCGAAGGCCTTCTCCAAGTCAATCAGGCAAGCACCAGTGCACTGGTTCTTGCCTTTGTTCCATTGGATATCAGAAACCAGTTTCGACACAGCATGAATGATATCATGCCCCGCCTTGAAACCGAATTGATTATCCGGAACGATATGTTTGTCCTCAACCCACTTAGTCAGGACACTATTGATCACCTTCTCGAAAACTTTACTGATGTTTGGAAGAAGACTGATCGACCGGAGATTCGCCGGATTGGATGTGTCTTTATCCCTTTTGGGAATGGGGTGTACCACCGCAGTTTTCCAATGCGCTGTGATAATGTGCATTATTCATTGCATTATTAAACAGGGTAGTATAAATGTTCACCGCTTCTAGTGGGAGATGTCGAAGCACAATGTTCGGTATTTCATCGGTTCCCACTGATTTCTTACTTCTAAGTGATTCGAAGATCGTTTGGAGCTCTTCCTTCGAAATGAACGGTGGTAATACCCTTTCGTTGGTGATGACATTATTTGCCATATTCTCGTCACTGAACTGGGTGAAACCCGAGCTCTCGAATCGCCAATTCATAATTTCATTTGGAAGGCAGAAATTGTACAGAAGGACTCGACTTTCCAGGTCTTGGTTCGGGCCAATGATGTCATTCGCCTTGTACACTTCCTGGAAAGTTGCTCCTATAGCCTCTACCTTCACAAAGAAGTTGTCATCATCAACTGCCTCATTTGGATCAATACCTGCTATTGTCAGTAACCGTTCGTTGTCTATTGTCCGGGCTATTTTAAGACACTGAAGGTCGTTTTGATTATTTCTCCGAAATATCTTATTTATTTGCGGGAACATATTCGGGTTATGGTGTTCCAATATGAACTTACAGAAATTCTGTAATTCTCTTTTATTAACGTTTTTTTTATCGACGCCTTCAGTGTCCTAATCTCCGGGTCTTGTCTGTCAGTAAACTGTCTGTACAAGTTTTTGAGTCTTGTCAGAAGTCTACTTTTCTGTCGGTGCAGTGCGTCAATGGTTGCGTTGCGGAATAAGTCTTCGTTGTCAGTGTGTTGATACCGAGGTATCGTTTTATCCATTGTTCGTTTGATTGTCTCGTCCATTAGTTTTAGATACCTGTCAATCTCCTCGTTTGACAGATTTCTGTTGGACGGTGGGTAGAGCGAATTCGAGGAGAGAACTCTCATCAATGTTGTGGTGAAGTGTGCCCAACGCACCCTATGATAATTGTACGAATGCCTTTGCACAAACTCATCCAATTCCGCAATCTTGTTGGGAACAGTTATTTCGGTGCTGAGACCGCAATGGTCGCTGTCATACACGAAAGTGTGTAGACAGTTTGTAGTTTTTTGGTTAGTGCACGTCAATTGTATTCGTGAGTCGAACAGCAGGAGATCCGTCCGTCGCCTTAAGCCCGAGTCGATACATTATGCTATGTTGACCCCACCAATTGAAAAGTAGGTTGCCTCTAGTATTTGGTGTATTATTTCCCCAATCACTATGTTTGGCCTTGAAATCTCCGCCGATAATAAAATAGTTATCTTCCAATTCCAGCCTCAGGAATCGAAAAAATGTCTCGAGCTCTGAGATGAATAAGGTGGATTGAGTAGCCTTAGGTGAATATGCCGACACCATGTATAATCGCTTTCCACGACGGAGAGTGCTTCCAGCACCTGAAACCTACGTACTACACCACTGTATACTCTTTTGAAACGCAGTCCCTTTCTTACAAAGATCGCAACGCCTCCTCCTTGAATGGAATTGGGTCGGTTTCTTCGTAATATTTCATATCTTCTGTGCCTCATTTTGTGTCTTTTGGTAAGCTTAGTTTCGCTAACCAAAAGCACATCAGGGGCTTGGTCTTTAAGCAACTTAAACAGTGCGGCTCTTCGTTCGAACCTAATCAGTGAATTCACATTCACTGCAAGGACCTTAAGGGTTCGCTCCGCCACGCATGTACCCATTACGACAAAAGATGCGTTAGGCCAGGCAGCAGTGTGTATATTTGATCCACCCTCGCAGTCTGTTCAGTGAAATGACGTTGGAGCTGAGCCATCTGTCCCTGGATAGAGAGCAAGACAGCCAGCATGTCAGGTACAGGTTCAGGTGCTTTAGGCGCTGGGGCCTGAGGCAACCCCCGCTTGCTGTACCGTATTTCCCCTACCTGCCGCCATTTGGGCGTAGGTAACGTGGGGAGTAACGGCTGGTGTTTGCGCCTGCACGAGTGGATGTTTAACTTCCACTTTCTGCTGCCGAGCCAGATTTACTCGTTTTATGTATTGGAATTTGGGACAACGCCGATAATTTGTGGTGTGTCCCGTGTTCCCACATAACGCACAAGAGAGTTGGCTTTTTTCCGACGTTCCGTCCTTACCTAGAGCGCATTCCTCTGACTTGTGGTCCATTCCACACTTCACGCATCGAGGCTGCATTTCGCAATTCGACGCGGCGTGCCCGAACCTTTGGCTGTGAACACATTGTAAAATGTTTTCGCTCCCCTTTAGTTTTTCCCAGTGTACAACCTGGTAGTCTAGGACTTTGATGCTCCTTAGACCATCCAGTATGATATTGGGACTTAGCTGAACCAGGAAGAACGGTAGTTTCCGCTTCTCCCTTTTAGCTGTAGCCATGACAAACGGCTTAACCCCTACGAATTTGAGCCCTTCGCACTCCTTCTCTTTCATCAGTACAAGGAGCTCCTCCGGATCAGTCGATGGTTCTAACCCCCTCAGCAGCATTGTTTGCAGCTTTTCACCCATAGGGGTGTAGGAGAAGAACTCCGTCGTCGAATCCTTCAATAAACTTTTGATTTTGTGTTAGCGCTCTATATGATCCAGTCATCTCAGTCGTTGGACTGGACATTTCGCAAATGTCCATGCCTCTGCGCCATAAGACAGGACTGGAGTTATTATGGTCTCATATAAGGCCACTTTTGCTATTCGAGAGGGAGCTCTGCCAGTCAATTGCCTTCTTAGCCCAAAGAAAGAGCGATTGACAAATGTTACTCTTCCTTTGATCCCAGCGCTGGTATCGTTGTTTGAATTGATAGCGGAGCCTAGGTAGACAAAGTCCTTAACTACCTCAAAGTTAGTCCGAGGCATCGGTATTGGGTGTCCTTTCTAGTTGACAGCATATACTAGGTCTTGCGATAGCGCCACCGACATCACGCTGTTTTCTTTCGATTATGTCAATATCATTGTCATATGCGGGTAATTGGACGGACTTTTGAAAGATTGTGGGTCTTGTGCAGGCGCGTGAGTTTTGCACTATTCTTCCAAGAACAATGTTAAAGAAATCGCATGACAGCGCATCGCTTTATCTAAATCCTTTCGTGACATCAAAGGTCTATTTTCCGATCTTGATGGAGCAGCTTGCATTCTCCTCCGTCATCCTGCACAAATGGACGAGTTGGGCAGGGATGCCAAAACTAGACATTGCTCTGTGCAGCTCGTCTCTATAGATGCTGTGATAAGCGGCTTTAAAATCGATGAATAGGTAGTGTGCATCGATTTGGAGCTGACGGTTTATTTCCAAGATCTGTAGTAGTGTGAATGTTTGGTCGATTGTAAACTTACCTTTCCCGAAGCCCCACTGTTATGCACCAATCAGGTTGTGAACGACTTCGGGCGTTCACACAATATAACAGATAGGATCTTGTAGGCGATGTTAGTTGGCGCGGTTCAGAGGGTGTGCTTTCTTAAGGATTGGACAAACAATCCTGAGGTTCCATTCATCGGGCATACTTTCATCCAACCACATTTTACAGACCAAGTTATCACCTGCTGCTTTGAAAAGCTCGGTAGTCAGGCCGTCCGCTCCAGCAGCTTTGTTGGACGTAAGCTTAGATATGGCTATCTTCACTTCATCCAAGTCAGGTGGACGGAATAGTTGGCCTACATCGTTCACGTGGAAAGATTCATTCTGCCTGACAGCGGTATTTGGTTCGCCATCTCAGCATGTTTCCTTGTTCAACTCTACAGGCTTCGGTTTAGAGTTTGTGTCCGTGTTGTTTTTAGCATTTGGTAAAATTTTGAATCTCATTGCTGGAGTATCAGCTCTCAATTTCCTACCGTGCGCTTCTCATGTTTCTTTTTTTTTCCATCTGAGAACCCGGTGTTCGTCCCTCCTCTTCTGTTCGTAAAGCTCGTGAGCTGCTCTAGTCCTTCTTTGCATCGCCGCTTTGTAGGGCTCTTGTTTAGCTGCATGTGCTTGCCGGCACTCATCGCCAAACCTGTGGTTTCATTGTGGTGGCCGAGTGAGACAGCATCTCTGATGGCGTGGATTTGCCGATCTTTTGCTTGTCTTTGCGATGTATAGGATGTCCGCAACCGTACATTGGATATAACAAGGTAATCGTCCGAGTCTATGTTGGACCCTCGGAAGATTCGGATATCGATAATATTGGAGGAGTGCCTTGCGTCGATCGGAATGTGGTCAATCCGGTCCACGGTTGATTGATCAGGAGACCCTTATGAATATCGAGATGCGGGAACCACGTGCTAACTACGACAATATTTCGGCCCGCCGCAAAGTCGATAAACCTGAATCCGTTGTCAGAGGTGATGTCATCCAGGCTACCAAAGATGCCCTCTCTTTGCATTAAAGTCGGACTGTAAGTCTTATCCAAGAGCTTATTGAAACTATCCTTGGTGTCGTCATCTTTCTCCTTTGTGGGGGCAGTTAACATACCGGAAGCCCAAGAGTTCCCTCCCTAGGTCTGCTTTTAATAACAAATCCGCATCCAAATAGGCGCTGCTTTTGACGTAAATAACAATCGTCCTAGTGGATGTCGCAGTTTCTTTCTGTCACATGCACATTCTATGTGCAGATCCAAAGTTCGTTGTCTCATTTGAATGGATTGTCAGCAGTAGATTCGTCCTTATCCGAGGCTTGTTGCTGCTTTGTAACTTAGTTTTTCTTTCCATGGTCGGGCAGTTACCCCAGCGGTACGGTTAGACCGAAGCCAGTAACGCATTCGAGGATGTGAGCGCTGCATTTGGTCCATTAAGGGTTCATCCGACGCCACCTTTTGTCCAAGACCCTAGCTTTGTCTTGGAAATCATTTCCGCCTTAAGCTTCAAATATGTTGGAGTAACACGGATAAGGACTCATTTTTACTTCGCCGCTAATTCTATCTGCAGAATTCATCTGCTTATAGTGCTGCAATTTTTGTCTGACGGTCAGCACTCGCGCCTAGGAGTTTGGCAAGTCGTGTCGTGGTTACTACTTGGAGGCACCACATATTATCGGAATGTTTCCGAAGATATATATATTGATCATTGTCCAATAAGGGTGGTCATTAACTGTTATAGGAGCTATGGTCTTAGTTTTGAAAAATATAAGCTTCCGTCCTCCCAGAAGACAATGGAATAAAAGTTTAGGCTTCTTGGAGATGCTACAGTTTAAAGGGCGCTCGGAAAATAATAAGACGCACATGACTGAGTTACAAAGGTGGCATGAAAGCCTGCAAGGACGAACCTAGACTACTAATGGAGCCGCAGTCTACGCTGAGAATATGGAAAAACCACTTCTGTCGTCCGTAGCCCTGACCTAGAAGAAGTTCAGGTAGAAATATCGCAGCTTAAGTATAACAAAGTTGCTGGCGCAGACGGGCTAGCTGTCATACCTTGTAAAGTAGCACCAGCTGGTTTGTAAGCCATGATTAGAGGAAATGATGCCCGAAACATAGAATTCCAGCATTGTTTGACCGAACGAATAACCTGCTTAAACTACCTTGTTGGTCCGTATCAGTACGGTCTAGGCCAGGAAAGTTTACTATCGATCAAATATTCACACTACCGCAAATCTTGAAAAAGACCCGGAAGGTCGACAGCATCATAGCGCATGCCAATAAGCGGTCTTTGAGGTAATTTCCGCCAAGGTTATGTCAACCGTTCGTGCCGGAAAATTGGTAAAAATCGGTGGGGCAAAGCAAAGCATGTAATGCTTCTTTGAGTGCATTTGGAAGCCTGAACTTGCTGAGTATTGTTCGGCTCTCAGGTTTCAATGGAATTGTAATGCTCAGAGTCAATCCTGTGCATTTCATGCTCAGATGAAGATGACTACTTCGAAGCTATATCTTAGAGAGTACGGCCCACACATGTCACATGTGTTCCTGTGGACATTGTGGGAAAGCCAAAACCGATTTCCAGTAGAGTCTTCCTTGTGAACAGATATAAGATTTGCAATCTGTGAATCGAATCACATTTGACCATACTATGCCCTACAATGGAAACAAGTAATACTTGCTTCCACAAATAAATTGCCCAAGTCTCAGTTGCAATTTACACTGAAGAACAATTAAAGTTAGACAGCCTCAATGTTTAGTTACTTATACCAGAGATAGAACACTCTAGCGCCATTCATCCCTGAATAAATTACGCTCTCACCCAATGCACAGAATGCAAATAAAACTTTCCAAACTATTTCTCTTCCAGAACTATTGTAACATTCCAAATTCGTTCATTCCTTGGGGTAACTTATATTTCACAGTGCATATTTGCAATTTGGAATGCTTAAGTCCTATCTGCACTAGCACAGCTGTAACAGTTCCTAAATGTCCCGGTCTGATTGATGTACTGCGAGCATTTGTAAACGTACCATCACCATAAAACCACCATCGCAAATCCCTCTATTAGCTGGGAGAGCAGCCCAACATATCAGTAATCCTTCAACATCCTTCCACAACTAAGCGAAAACATTTGTTTTGTCAGCGGAAAGGATACTCGTATACCCTTCGACTATGCACAGCAAAATGAGGATGACAGCTCCCCCCAAAATTAGAGAAGATCTGAAAGCAGAAGAAAGGATTCCATTGGAATTGCACCCCTTTGGTCAAACGAACAACAGAAAACCATGCCACGAGGAATCTAGTCGTGATGTAGTAGCATGATGTAGAATTTCGACCAGAAACCTGTAATCCGTTTGCCGTTTCATCGTTGATTAGGTTCTTCGGCGCACAGTAACAATTGCTATTAATTTCGGGACTTTGACTTTACAATTAGAATTGATTTTAAATTCAAGAAGTAACCACTCACCTGTAAATGTGTTAATCCAACCACATTGTCCGTTATTAGCTTTAGCCATTGGCTCAGGATAGCTAGATCATCACAGTGTATGATACCCGTCGAAACGCCATTCAGACCACGTACTTCGAAGGCATTTGGTCGCAGTTTATCCGTGCCGTAGATGTATCTGGTCACGTAGGCCATCATCAGAGGTACTGCAGTCCACCATTGGTATATTGTGTGCATCCAACGGATATTGTGTATGACATCCAGGAACCGAACAGAAAAAATAAAAGAGAAAACAGAAATCGAAAATTAGTTTTGTAACATCCGACCAAAGGGTCATTTGGCCCAACCCATCTCATCCTAACGCAATCTAATACACCCCACTGGCCTGCCATTATAATCCAATTATCCCAGATGCGCAGTGCGGCCAAACAGCGGTTTGGCTACCAGCTGCATTTTCGGATGCGAATTTGATTCATACCAGTGAACCTCACGGGCGAAATCCCTAAATTTGGCGAATACTCGTAGAACCGTGAGATACTCGTACTTTCCAAGTGCGATGGAACGCGAAAATTTAATTAGGAGAGTGACTGTCCTGATTCGAAGCTTGGCTAGAGAATGGCATGTGGCATTCCATTAGGCTTACAGATTTATGATGTGTAAACAGCGTTTGACTTTTAATTGGAAGCAGAGGAACTGTATTAGAGAATTACTTCGCTTTCTCCATCGCCATTCCTCAGTTTAGAGCATTCATTTTCATTTACATGACGGCTATGAGCAGAATGTTGTGTTGTCTGGGAAAATAAGGACCAGATTCTCCTGCCTGGTCGCCTGTAAGACACCGCACGAGAAGTCTATTTGAATTGAAAAAAATTTACGATCTACCAGACGCGTGTCTACTTAGTTTCAACTAATTAAAAACGTGCCTAAGGGTGAAATGCTGCCAGAAGATGATTTTCGTTCTAGGACTTTGTTCTTCTTCATTTTTATCCGTAGCAGGGCAAAATAGAGAGGATTCCACAAATAACTTGAACTACGAATACTTAAAAAATGATGTCGGAGAAATTTGTGACAGGAGAAATAACAACGCAACAGATACACGTCAGCTCAAGTAATGAATTTTGAACTTTTGTCATAAAAAGAAAAAAAAATGTTTTCAGAGATTGAGGGAGGAATTGGAATACCTCTGTAGAAGAAATTGGAGGGATTTCTTAGAGAAGAGGGAATAGGAAGGCGAATGTTAGGTAGTAGGGCGCTTTGCAGCAGTTCTTCAGTTGAAACGAAATAAGGAAATGTCCAGGTGGCATCTAACCGGCTGAACTCAAACACATTTCAGAATAAATGCTTCATACTGTGAAAAGTCCTTTTGTTAGGTTTGCATATACCAAGACCGAGTTAAGCACTCGCATCTGAAAGGGATGTCTTACTGCTTTTCTTTGATTGACCTCCAGAAGAAAGGAGAACCGTTTTCAAGAGGTCACATTCAAGATTGCATTCTGTTACAGAAAAGGAAAACGGAGATCAGAAACCGCCACACCGAAGTCTTTTGCCAAGTCCTAAGTAATAACGTCGTGAGGACAGATTTTCAGGATGCCTTGAAGCAGTTGATGGGGAGAATCGTAGAGGCAGTCGAAATACTTCAAATGGAAAGGATTGCTCTTCATGATGCAACGATTTGATCCATTTACTTGACACTTTTAGGGAGTTGTCACAAGATGATTATCATATCCTTAATAGAACTATTTATGAAAACAAGAATTCAGGCATTACAGCGATTCTAAATGGATGGCACACTAACAGGTAGAGCATTTGTACTTTACATCTACTGATGGCTCCTCCTCGAAACCTCAATAATCTTCTATGAACTTGATGGTATACGAGGGCCGTTTGAAAAGTTTCCGACTGAAGAATGATGCAAGGCATTTCTTCTCAAAATTTTTTTTTATTTTTCTACATAGTCTCCTTGTAACTCTACACACTTCTCCCAGCGAAGCTCCTATCTCTCTAACCCGTCCAGATAGTACTTGGCGTTTTTGTCTGCAAAACAATTGTTCACGAAGGTGATTTGACGAAAATCTCTGCCTTCCAAGCGCTGTTTTTAGATGAGGGAGCAAAAAGAAGTCGCTTGGGGCTAGATCTGGTGAATAAGGCGGATGGTCAACCAGTTCAAACCGTAATTCATGGGTTTTCGCCATGGCAACCGCTGAGTTGCCTTGGTGAAACAGGATTTTCTTTTTCTGCAAATATGGCCGTTTTTCCGCAATTTCTGCCTTCAGCTTGGCAAGTAATGATGCGTAGTATGCTTCTGTAATGGTTTTTCCTTTTTGAAGATAATCGGTTAAGATAACTCCTTTACTATCCCAAAAAACAGTCGCCATCACTTTCCCAGCCGAAAAAAACAGTTTTTGCTTTTTTTGGAACCGGCTCGCCCCTTGCAGTCCACTGTTTTGACTGAATTTTTATTTCGGGCGTATAATGGTGTATCCAAGTGTCATCTACAGTAATTAGTCGGTGCCAAAACTCGGATTTATTGCGCCTAAACTGCGTTGGAAATATTCATTCGAACACGGTTTTGGTTTACGTAAGCAATCGCGGCAGCCAACGCGCGGACAGCTTTCTCATGCCTAAATCTTGATTGAATATGTAACAAACACATTCCTTGGACATTTTCATAACCTCTACTATCTCTCTCACTTAAATGCGGCGGTCGTCTAACACCATTTAGCAATGTTATCGTCAGTGGTTGCAGTTTTTGGACTTCCCGAACGTTCATCATCTCTCAAGCTCTTACGGCCACGTTTAAATTCAGCTGCCCAAAATTTGACTATGGTAAATGATGGTGCAGAGTCCCCATACACAGAGTCCAACTCATTTTTGATTTGCGTAGGCGTATTGCCTTTCAAAAACAAGAATTTAATAACAGCTCGATACTCAATTTTTTCCATTTTCACAAAAAAAACACTCACATCGGCTCACTCAAACGACTGTCAACTAAAAACTGCGAGCCAAAAATGACTGACACTGCGGTAAGTAATTGCCAAAAGATGCACAACTAGCATTCGCTAGCTTTTATTGACGAGTGCCGCTATCTTTGCGCAAGAATTCCGTCCCTGATGTGCCACAAACTTCAAGTGAAAACCAAACAGCAGCATTTAGAAACCAACTAGACTCAGAATCTAGTAATAGGTCGCAAACAGATCTTCACGATGACAAGTCCTGTGGCATTCCATCGCTTAACAGTTCTGACTTCCTACTCAATGAAGAGTTACACGAGGACCAACAGTTGTATATGGTTGAGACGGATGGCCTTAAACCTATCAGATTCCCACTCATCGAAAACAGAGTCTGAAGAGACTGCAGCCAAGAAAGTCTCAAAGAATGCATTTATATCTGCAACGGAGAAAACTGAAAAGATTGCCTGCGCTGATGTGTTTCGGGAAGAATACCTAAATTTAAAGGAAGAAAATGAAGAAGTCGAAGAATCGGTGGAAGAAACTCCAGCCCAAGTCTTAACTATGCTGGCATATGACACTCTAAAGCATTCCAATCGTGACAATATTGTAATCGACAGGGAAAGAAAGGAAATAATACGCCACCAGGATGAGCTAAACCGTAAGACAATCTATCGATTTCTCACACCCGAAACCCTAGGTCTCACACCCGAAATGGTGGCAACTCTAATAAAAAATGAAACCATAGCGAAACCTCCAGTCAAATCGAAACGTGGAAGACCACGGAAAAAACAAGGAACCCGATAAACCTGTGAATACTCCACCAACTCCTGCGGCAATTCTAGAAACAACTCCACCTAATGTTCAAAGAACACGATCTGGTCGTATTGTAAAATCTGTGTTCACTCCACCAGTGTCACCATCTCAAACAGAACCCGAGCCCCAGCCGGAAAATGCTGCCGCATTCATGCGAAACTTTCTTCAAGAGCTGAAAGACTCGGATTACATCTGTAATACCAGCATTCATTCATTCATTTTGTTTTTATTGAGACATTAATACACTTTATGAATACATTTTTTTTTGAATTTATGGTAACCGACTTCAATAGTTATATCTGGTTAAACTAAGTTTTGAGATACAATAAATGTTAATAACGAAACATATATACTTACAGTTTTTATTTTAACTAATTTTCTATTAATTCTTTATTTTTGCATGTGTTTCCTGCCGACACATATTCGCTTTATGGCTCTAGTGGCCGAAATTAAATTTATGATTAGAACTACTTACTTAAAAAGCTATATCTTATTTAAGATAAGATACAACAATAATTGTATAAGCATCAGCATGTAATAATCATGTCTACTTAGTTAGATAAATAATAATGTTTATATAATAACAAGAAGATTGTATTATTATGAATAAGCTGAGATATCAATTCGATTACTAATGGAAAACAAAAATCTACGAGGGGCGTTCAACATATTCTCGGTATCGGGGTGAAGCTGTGGTTGTATATATAAATTGACTTATTTATCAAGTAATACTATTCATGTAAAATTTCATATAAATGTGATTATTAATTCGCGTTTTATCTCTAGTTAAACAGAATCATAATGGCAACTGAGGCGATGATGGTGAAAATTGAGCATCGCGCTGTAATTAAATTTCTCACTAAGCAAGGAAAAAGTCAAAAAACTATTCATGAAGAGATGGTGGCTGTTTACCAGGGTTCCGCACCTTCATTATCAACTGTGCAAAAGTGGTCAAGTGAGTTCAAGAGAGGCAGAGAGAGCATTGAGGACGACCCCCGCTCCGGCGCCCCGGCTACTGCTTGTACGGGAGAAAGCATCAAAGAAGTCGAAAAACTTGTTCTTGAGGATGCCCGAATAAAGGTGAAAATGGTGGCAGAGATCACCAAGCTTTCAATTGGTACCATTCACACCATTCTTCATGACCATCTTAACCTTTCAAAGGTCAGTGCAAGGTGGGTGCCACGAATGCTCACAGCGCCTCAGAAAAAAGTGAGAATCACATGCTGTAGAGAGCTTTTGGAGATGTGTAGTGAGAACGCGGACGGTGTTATGGATCGAATTGTTACTGGGGACGAAACATGGGTCCACCACTATGACCCTGAAAGCAAACAAGAGTCCATGCAGTGGCATAAAAAAGGAACAGACCCCCCGAAGAAGTTCAAAGTCACTCCGTCTGCCGGGAAGCTCATGGCCACAGTTTTTTGGGACTCAAAGGGAATCTTGTTCATTGAGTACAAAAAAAAAGGTGAAACCATCAACGCCACATCCTACGCTTCCACTTTGCATAATTTTCGGGAGGAAATTAAAAAGAAAAGACGGGGTAAACTCGCAGCGGGTGTGTTGCTTCTTCATGACAACGCTCCTGTTCACACGGCGCGAGTTTCCAAGGCTGCTGCGCGAGATTGTGGTTTCGAAGAAATCCAACACCCACCCTATAGTCCAGACCTTGCCCCTAGTGATTATTTCCTGTTTCCGGATTTGAAAAAATGTCTTCGTGGAAAAAGATTTTCGGATGATGAAGAACTCAAGTCGGCAATAAATGGAGAAAGAGGAAATTTATTATTTTGAGGGTTTCAAAAAGCTTATCTCAAGATGTAACAAATGCAAGGGGAGATCATATTGAAAAATAAAAACAATTTAAATTGAATTCGCATTTTGCTTCATATCGATACCGAGAATATATTGAACGCACCTCGTATGTTGTATTTTTGGATACAAGATGGCATACATTTGGTTAACTTTTGGTTTAAATTCATTAAATTAGACAAATTTGGAAATCGTTATGCTCTGAGAACAGGTAAATTTGCTTTTTCATAAAATGGAAGTTTTAAGTTGGAGCCGAACGATGGTTCAAATAATGATTGTGGTCTTAAATTAAATATATTAATAGGGGAAAGGTAAAAATTGTTATCTAGCACACTTTCGTTGATGTTTCTGTCCCATATATTGGGCGCGGTAAGTACGTAGGTGGGTGACCATATGGGAACTCAGTACTTCGCGTGCTGTTGAAAAAACGCGCCACCACATGAGCATAGTACAACGGCGTTAAGTCCCGGACCCTACAAATTAATTTGTATCGTTCCCTTGATAGTAATAATAATAATAATAATAATAATAATTGGGTCGGGGTGATTAGAGGTAGATTATAATTTGTTTTTCAGTAATTTAACCATATATACGCAAAGAGATTTAATATTATTTTCTCTATATAATGTTGCATTTGAATACCATTGTTTATTTGGTTTTCTGAACATTCCACAATAAAATCTTAGCATTTTTCGCTCGAAGTTTTCTAACTCATTTGTGGCTGTTGGTGAAACACTAAACCAACAGCCAAATCCATATGTAATTATAGGCCTTATAAGTGTTTTGTACATATGCAGTTTGGTTTTCTTTGAAATAGAACTCGATGATAAAAGTTGTTTAAGCAGACCAGAAGCCATTTTGGCTTTATTCAGCACTGCCCTGGCATACTTATTAAATTTGAATTTGTTTTGGTAGTATATACTGCTTTATGGTGAGCATTTCCATAAACGTTTCTGAAGCATATAATACTACTCTTTGCTGCGTTTAATACTAATCCTCAAGAGTTGAAATAAGATGTTAATGAGGGCACACATTCTTTCAATTTGTTAAGTGCATCGTGGGGTCTCATTGCACTTGCTAATATCTTAGTATCGTCCGCATATAAAAAGGCTTCAGTCTCATTTACCTGGCTATTTAAAGGGAAATCATAAAGATATATGTTGAAGAGTTTTGGACCAAGTAATGATCCCTGAGCCACACCCATAAGTACTGGAAACTCTTCAGAGTATTCAGAAGATTGCTGCTGTCCTAGAGCTCTAGTGCTCGGTTATTTGGAACAATATTTTTTTCTTCACAGAAACTGTCTAGGTGATCAGGCAAAATTATTTTAAAAAGCTTTCCAACGTTAGATAACAATGATATAGGGCGAGAGTCTTTGATTTGTTTTCCACTTTTCTTCTTTTCTATAGGAATAAGCTTAGATTTTTTCCACGTTGAGGAACGTTATGCATTGGTTGAAAATGCACGAAAGGGCTACATCAAGGGTATGAGGACATTTCTGCAAAACATAGTTTGAAATCTTATCTACACCGTACGATTTTTTGTTGTTTACGCTCATTCTATGAGCATTAATTTTCTCTGGAGACGTAAAAGATGGAGGTAAGTTACGAGTATCTGAGGTGGTGTTGGATGGAAGAAAATTGGTTAAGTGTGTATTTGCATGCCTGCTCTTAAACTCGTTGACTCTGAGATTAACATGGTTTGTTAAGTTTGTGTCAGACTGTGGTATTTTTTCTGAATACAGGTCGGAATACACCATCTTAAATGCAATTAGTTTGTCTTCATTATCTGACAGTTCTTCTCCATTAAAAATCAAGGTATCCTTGGCTATATTCGTACCAAAATACTTTCTGCCCGTTATTCTGTCGATTTCCTTAAAAGCTTGGGGAGAAGGTCTTATTTTTCTTAAACGTGACCTAAAATCATTATCCATGTCTATTTTAAAACGTTCAGCTATTATTTTATTAAGACACTATATCCTAGAGTGCAACTCTTTATATTCCGTGCTAACCCTGTTTAAATGTCTAAATGTTTTCGTATTTTGAAAACAAGTGTAAGTTTTAGGAGGTACTAGAACAGGGAAAACATTGAAAATTTTTATATTAGTTTCTACACCAAAATGGTCAGAAGCGAAACGAAATGTTTTACAAAGAGTGTTATTTCCTGTGTTTAATGAACTTGACAGCAAGAAAAAGTCTAATACGGACGAAGATCTAGGAAAGGTTGGACTGTTCGGCGAAATTATGTCTAGAGTAAGATATGATCCATTGTAAAACCACCTTTGTATTACGTTACCATTAGGATTAGTCACAACATTACCCCAGTCAGGATGTCGAGCATTAAAATCACCCCCTAATATCACTGCTTCATATGAGCTTGCAATGCCGAGTAGCCTATCTAACTCGCTCGAAAGAGACTGACCTGTCGCTGATGGAATGTAAATACTTCCAAGAAGTATTCGTTTCGTTGTTCTGACATATTAATACACCTTGGCAAGCTGAGAAGTTATCAATGTGGAAGGGTACTTTATTAACTTTAAACTTTTCTTCAGTAACGATGGCTGTTCCCCTACCATCGTCGTTTCTTATTATGTTGTAACCTTCAAAAGAAGGTTTTAGTTTGGTGGTATAGTCTTGTTTCAGATATGAAGCAGATTTGGGGTTTTTTGTTTTGAAGAGTTCGAAGGAGTGAAATTCTTTTATTATGTGAGATTATGGAGTTTGTATTTATAGAGATTATTTTAAGATTTGTGTTTGAGCCCATTATGTAACAATTGAAGCGACAAAGTCAAGATACGCAAACATCTTGTCTTCTTTACTCTGGAGTTTTTGATAGTTAGGACTAAATTGCCTGATTTTAAACAAAAGTTCTTTAAACGATATATTAAAGAGATTTTTAGCTTCATTAAGAAAGTCGTTTAAATTTGTGCTGGAAGATGGGTGAGTATTTTCAACAGCTGGAGCTTGGTAAGCTTTTTGCTGACCATATCGGCAAACGACATATTATCTTTTGTTAAACTGCTTACCATGTTATTCACTTCAATTCTTGGTGTATTCGCAACAAATCTAGAATTTTGGGCTAACATTATTTTCTTTTCTTTGTACCGCTTGTAGTATTCACAGCTGGAAGAGCTTGCTACGTGGCGCTCCTAATTGCAATTGGCACATTTTGTAATGGGAACTTGTTGGTTTTGTTCTTTTCATGCTTTAGATGAATTAATGCATACCTCAGAGTTATGGAACTCACTATACAAAACACATCGGCTGTGATACTCGTAGGAACAACATTCCCCTGTATGCCCAAACCTCTGAGAGCGATAACAACGAATAACCACATTATTGTGTTTCCTCTCCCAATAAATTTTCTAGTGAAGAAGATATTTTATGCTAGTTAAGTCTTTAGTGCTTTCTCCTACATCTAATTTAACTACAAAAATGTTTAGCTTTACACGTTGCTCTCTGTAATACCAGCCCACCATCAAAAGCCACATCGACATCCTCGCTACCACCAACAAAACGTCGGAACTTACCACCAGACGCCATCTGTCCTACGTGCAATAAGATTTTCCTAGGCAAAAGACGTATGCAACAACATCTATAGGCATACCCAGACCACCGACCAAATTTGGAACGACAGCAAATTCTTGAAGAAATGTCTTATTCAAATTCCTTGTAAGTAAAGTTCAAAGAGCCTCCTTGCCGGAGGATCCACGTGCCGATATTTTTCTCCGTGAAATTTTGGATCTAGTTGAACAGCTTCAGGCACGAAGTTCCCGTCTCATTCGAAATACTTCCGGCCTTCAATTTGTAAACTCACGCACGTCGAAGGTTCTTCGAATTCCCGAAGGCCACTACTCCCTGAATGTTAATGATATCGAAGCACTCCCAGATCTGATTCATTTTGAAAGCTTATCGCCTCCACCGGCACCGCGTATGGACTACAATCTCAGTATTTCCCACCTTGATACTTTGGCAGAGGCGAAATTAAACCTTTCTACTGTGGATGATCTTATGAAAGAAGGCATGAAGAAATTGGATCAAGATTTGTTACAACCTGCTCAGCCGCGAGTAATAATGCAGTCGAAGCAGTGACCATGAAGGAGACCAATCAAACAGTCAGATGTCTCACAGTTATTCCAGTTTAATAGCAACTAGCCGGGCAAGTAGAACCTAACCTAGGCTTCCTTAAAACGTTTGGGTTGTTTATGTTTTTTTGTACAGTTGTCGCAGTTCAATAATACAAATACAAATAGAGCGATGCCACTAGTCCTGAGCTCTTGATGCAGGACTCATAATATATTGAGTGTAAGTGGTCCGAGTCTGCATTGGCTTGAAATGTTCGGACATCTAGAAGACAGGAGGAGTACCTTGCGTCGATGGTAGCACGATCAATTTGGTCGGGTGTCCATCTGACCATGGCCACATTTATGAATTTTAAGGCAACCAAACCATGTGTAAGCTAAAGCGATATTTGGCTGCGATTATAGATTATTGTTTCCAACTGTCCAACAAAAATGTGCTCCAGGCCTGTTCTGGCATTAACACCGTTTAAAACGACGTTCACCTCATACTTAGAATATTGCTCGAATATTTTATAGAGGATCTTGTAGAAACATTCTTTAGTAGCACATCACATTTATTCTGTGAGAGGCGTGAATTCAGTATTGATACGGGTTCTTGCAACGCCTTCTCTCACGTGCAGATAGCTCAAAGCTTCTTGTCCATCATCTGCTCAAAATAAATCCGCAGTCAAACAGATGTGGTCTCTATGTTCTATAGCAGTCACCGCAGTATACGAGGATGTATGTCACAGTTTTTCATCTTCCTTTTATATGGTACATCGCACCGCCCTGGGTAGCGACTGCTTTATAGCACTCTAAGGCTTCCGCTAGTTGTTTGCCTGTTCAAGGTCCGAAAGTTCCGTGTGCAGATGCAAACGTCGTTTCGGTTCTTGGTATTCAGAGCCGTTAAGAGTAAATGCGTTCTTATCTGAGGCTACCGGGGTTTTGTAAAGAACTCCACGTACAATCCTCATTATTGAGGGCTAGACCCTTTGTGACACAACGAGAGTATGGAAGCTACTGGTGGCACTACCGGTTTTTCAACTACGAATTGAACTCAGCTCGAAATACGTTGAAATAGCTCATACAAGGTAGTTGCAACGCCGACTTTTGACATCAAAGTTGAGTCGATTGCGCGGATTGGTTCGTTTTCTGAGCTTCAGTCATTTCTGGCAGCACAAGCTGGTAGAATGCAACCAGTCCCTAGGTGGCTTCCAAGAGGAAGTAAAATGAGTACAATTGATATGTAGTCACCAAGCTACAGCTACGCTGTGTCAAAGGACGAGAGCTGCTTGTGAAGTCTACTAGTGAACAAGAAGGGAAGACACAGTCTTCCTCGACCGACTGCAGGTACGGCGTTTGAAAATTTTATCAGACGCCCGCAAAAATGTACATGGATAACTAGTAGTAAAGTGACAGTCGGTGCAGGGAATATGGAAAATTATTTCTGTGGACAGTATACAACAACGATGATGGGAAAAATCCCATAGTCAGGCAGAATGAACTATTCACCCTGGAAAATGACAGAGAATTCCTTCCCTCTGACCTAGACGAAGTTAAGGCAGCAACAGCGCAGCTTAAGCCTTCTAAAGATGTCGGCGCAGCGAAACTGCCTGTTGAGCTATTTAAAGCAGCCGAAATGACCTGCTTGGAAACATGCACCAGCCCATCTGTAGAATATGGACAGAGAAAACCATTGATCCACATCGAAGGATACCCTTTTAACAGCGCCAAATACAAGGTGGGGCAAAAGTCATCACCCTATCGGAAGATGCCATATGTTGAGCTCACGAGCCATTTTTCTTCCACTTCTACGTGGATTTCGCTCAATTCGAACCTTCACTTTCCGAACCATTTCTGCCGATGTTGCTGATTTTTTATGACCACCTCCATGGCGATTTGCAACGCTGCCAGTATCACGGTAACGAGCTATGGTTCGAGACACATATGATTTATTCACGTTGAGGTGCTGGAGGGCTCTAACGATAGCTACTTGTGGTTTTCCAGCCAAACTATCACGCTTGAATTCCATCGCAGATAAAAATTTTTCAAGACAACTGAGACGCAAATCGTTGAAAATGTTTGTAAATAATAAAATTATCTGTTATGTGTCAAAATTTGAGCTCACTGTCATGAACGGTTTGGAAATTATAGCAGTCTGAAGTTGGTTGCAGTTCGAGTCATTCAGGGTGTACATACGTCCCTATAAAATCACGTCGTCATAAATCAAGTGCTCAAGAGCATTAACATTGGCGAAGACAGCTGAAGATATCCCATGTCGTTTCGATCGCAGAATTCTTCGACTGATATGTGATCATGATTTCGCTGCCGGTCTTTAGAGGAGGAGATACCATTAACCCAGAGATGAGGAACTAATGCCAGGACCTAAAGAATCTCCGATTCTTTGACGGAAAAACAACGCAGTAGAGAAAGACCTTGTCTTAGGTGGTGAACATGAGTGGAGGCGAAGAGCCTGCACAAATTGAAGAGGCTTATTAGTTCAAGGCCATCCCTAATCATTCTTTTATTCCAGAAATTCCACAAATCATTACACTTTACTCCTCTGCAATCACATCAAAAGCAACAAACGAGTGTTTCTACCAAAAGAAATCGCTCTTCAACATTCGACAGCCTGGATTAAAATAACTCAAACCTCTTGAGCAATCCATCTAACACCTAATCGATTGAGTTCTAGAGAAATTGCCTTCCGATCCACTAAGACTGAGTACAACTACACCCAGTTGAAAGTGCAGAACATCTCATCCACTCTTTAATTGATTTGAAAGCATCTTTCCCCATCGACTGAAGGAATCGTTTCAGAATCCCACGTCCACCTCTGCCAATGAACGAAAAAAAAAAAAATTGTTTTTCCAATTTTTCAATTGAACACTCTATTCCGTTTCGTTTTTGCCATCCCTGGCCTCCAGGGAAAGCTCAATCAAAAGAAAACAAATTCCAATCAGAATGCGCAACGGGAAAACATTCTTTTCTCTCTTGTTAACGATTTTTGCGTCGATTCTTTATCACTTTTTTGCCATTCCAAATTCCAATCTAGGTATTCACAAAGTACCGCCGCCCACCAATCTTTGTAAGTAAAATCCTTGATGTAGAATTCACTTGACTTCTCAAGGATCTCTTCTGCCTCAGTTAGAAGTAAATGTGGTATAAAACAATTGATGCTGCTATCTCTGACAGTACGAGTATTCTCACTCACTCAGCGAGTCCTGGCAGTTTCCTAGATGCAAACAAACAAAACTAGCACGGCGGCAGGTGGGAGGGGAATTAGAAGGAAAAAGGAGACGCTTTCCATATCCGCTTCTGTGATGAGATAAGAGTGAGAATAGGACAGAAAAAAAAGCACTCCTTCCACAGCCACAAAAAGGACTTGTACTTCTACTCCTACTCCTACGTCTTCGTTGACTTGTTTCTTTTTTTCTACTCACCTGAAACAACGTCGACCCACTTTTTCTCTGGCTCCGAACAAATTGACATAGGTCGGCTACAGCTTCTGCTTATTGTACCGTTATTCAGTGAGGATTTAAATCCTTCGTCAGCCTTTAGTTCCGCACATGTTGCATCGTTGTCTGAGTCAGGGGTGTCCTTTGTTACTACAAAAAAAACAACAGAAATAGAAAGAGGAGAAATACGAAATGAAACTGTATCAACACAAATATGGAGGGCGACGTAACCGGAAGTGGATGCTATTGCACTTCGGATGGCACACTAATTACCATTAGTAACGGCAAACACAATTAAATTTCAACTCAATCTGTTTGTGTGAACTTATTTACTACACATAGCATACGAGTACGTCTCCCCTAAATGTGTGTGCGTGTACAATTGCTTTCTATCGTACTTACGTTGTTTCTGCAGGAACGGTGTTGCGGCTCGATAGTGTTTCACCGTTAGAACAACAATATCGCCGGCGTTACGTAAAATGTTGACGGCATCGTCGTGCGGGCATGCCGTTATATATTCGCCATTCACTTTGATAATCGCATCACCAACAAACAATTGTCCAGTTATATCGGCTGCTTGATCCTTGTAAATGCGGGATATCAGTATGGGTAGCTTGTGTTCAGCGCCACCCTTTATACTTAAGCCTAGGCCGCCCATTTTCTGTCGGGTAATTTGGACCATCCGTTCCTGTAGGCGCAGCATATAAGACAATAAGAAAGAGAGAGAGAGAGAGATATGAATTCAAAAAAGCTAAACATTTTGATACAATACAAATTTACCAAGGATACTCGTATAATCAATTTGTTTTGCCAGGCATTACTGAAGTACGACTATGCAAGGACGAAGGACCGGGTACTTTGCAGAAGTTGGGGAATAGTAGTCGATTAGGGGACGAATTGTTTTAAAGTTAATAAGCGACATGAATGCGGCTAGAGTGGTGGAGGAGGTATCCTAATCCTTGGGAAAGTTTCATTTCGGCAAAGAGAATAGGATTAAGGAAATGATTTTGACCATTATGGTCAAAGGATTTATCCCTGGGGAAATCTTCGATGGTGTCATATTGAGAATTTTCCCTTTTTCTTTCCTATAGAGTCCTGGTTTATAGAGTTAATCCCGCCGTAATCCAGGCTAGGATACAAAATTTTTGGATGAGCTATACCCGGGAACTACTAAATCCTTTCGGGAAGAGTTAATTAGTCAGTTGAAAAGGGTTTTTATAGGTGTGCGGTTTTTACGAAGAAAGTCCTATTAGGCTTTTTGTGTTCACACAATTGCTGCCTTGGGATGTCGTGTGTTAGGGATTGATCCTTTCTAATTCTCTCTGAGCTGCAGGATATAATGAAAAAATACAGAGAGTAGAAAAAATCGTATGTAAAGACGGAAATGGCTGCAGTAATAGAACCGGACCAGTAATTCCTGATTAGATGCCGCATAGTTGGGCATTGTATGTACGAGTATTTAATATAGGAAGCAGATACTTATGGACATATCCAGGATTAAGGTGCTTTTAAAGACATTGAGGTTGAAAAGGGCCTTTAAAGCACTTTGAGACAGGAAGTGGCTTTCTCTTGTTTTCATGCCGGTCTTGCATCTTCTAGCTAGTTTTACACCTACTGCCATACCTACACCAAATGTCGTTTGTCTTAGATTGTTGTGTCCCTTAGCGATCGTATTTTTCTTGAAGGATGCACTTTTAGGCTAAGAGAGCGTGACTAGATACATGGGATGGTGCAGTTATAGAAAAAGCTGGAGTGAAGCTTTACGAAGACGAAGCTGTTGCTTTGGTAGGATGCTCCAAGTCGTTAAGGACTATAGAGAAGATGCGCTATCACGGGACTTATTCAAACAAGTGCTGAAACATATAGTGCTCAGTCTAGGTCTTAACACGGAAGGCACTATATTTAACAATTTTATCGAGCACCTGAGATGCTCAGACGACATCGACATCATCCGCTGGATAAAGCACACCATTATTCCGGACCTCAAAAACCAGGCAAAACGAGTCCTAGAGTAAAGGGGTACAAAACCAATTGCCTGCTGCCAATATTTTGTAGAAAGGAGGATCTGCCTGTCGCTTTCGACCAAGCGTTACGATAACTTTTTAGGTAGTTAAGCAGCTCACCTACTTCGAAGTAAGCAGTGTGGAGTTAACTAGTGTGGTCCCCACGACGACTAGCTGTGGAAACCTCAAAAGAACTCAGACAGGACTTATTCCTTCAGTTATACCGTGTGGTGCCGATTATTAGATGACACGCAGGAAAGCGGAGCACATATTGAACAAAGTTATTTGTCGCATATTAAGTGCCATATCCGACGGGATAAACGATGTAACTGTGAATTCTGTAAGTTCCAAATCCAAAATGCCAAAACATGTGGACTACACTGTCTAGGTTCCCTGCCTATGTTACATCGAAGAAATGGACAACAATGCTCTGGCCAATAGGATATTCGATTTTAGACGACAACGAGGATTGAACTTTCGCTTTAAGGACCCAAAGACCGTGATGTTAGAGCGTTTGGTCTATATAACTGGAACCAGAACACCCAGGATCGAAGAGGATGGAAGGCTGGTGTATCTCGGGTAAGTACAGTCAATGACTTGGAAGCCTGTTAAGAAAGTAAGTAGGTAGGTTAGAAAGGCCGCTTTTTTTTTAAATTTGCGCGAGTTCAAGGGATTAAGTGCCCTTAAAATGTTTGCCCATAGCGCGGGCGAAGGAAAATCAGGGAGGATGGTACCGGTGAACGTTGGTTTTAAATGTTTGAAGGCTATAATGACTAGGAAATAAGGAGCTAGGTAGGGCATTCCATAAGCGAGTTGTACGGCTTGGGAACGAATCACGATATTTTAGTGTACGTCGAAAGTGGGCTTGAGAGTATACTGATGAGCATTCATAGCGAGACGGGTGTTACGGTTGAAAGTTTGAATGGGCGGAATGCTACTGGCGATGTCTATGGAGCACTGGTGGTGGAAATAGCGATAAAACAGAATGAGACACGAGAAATTACGACGGTGTTCGAGGGTGTCCATTGTTTGAGTGATATTAGTATCACCTGCGAGTTTTGTCGGACGGTTTTGAATCGAATCTAGCAGGTGCAGAGACGTTTTGGGAGCACCCGACCAGATGTGGGTCTAGTATTCCAATTTTAGGCGGATGAATGTCTTATATATTGAGGCCTGATCAGAGGGGGTGAAGTATTTCATACATCGCTTGAGGAAACCTAGACATTTCGCGGCATTTTTGACGATATCGAATATGTGGTCATTTCAACGTAAGTTGTCGCTGACACACATACCGAGAATGGAAAGTTTATCGGTTTCGACGACGCCAGTGCCATTCATGGATAATGGCTGTGTATTTGAATTTCGCTTTAATGACAGCAGACAGCATTGAGTGTTGGAAGCATTAAATTCCACTCGGTTGATAGTTCCCCAATTTGTTATGCTCTTGAATCAGAATTTAATGAGCTGTACATACCCTGCCGTTCCCGTTCTACAGCCGAAGAGCAGGGACGTGAGTCCGGGAACGAATATAAGAAGCAGAGAGTGCTGTCATCAGCAAATTAATAAATTGGATTAGAAGTGGCAGACAAGAGATCGTTGATGAAAATTTAAAAGAGTGTCGGAGACAGAACGGAGCCCTGGGGCACAAAAGCATTTATTTTGTGAATATCAGACTTGAAACCATCCAAGACAACTTGAAATGAACGTCCTGAAAGGTAATTTCTAATCCGTTGAAGAAGAGAGTCGTCGATCCCAAAAGCACGCATTTTTGACAAAAGAGCCTGATGCCAAACTCTGTCAAATGCCTTACAAATATCAAATGCAACTATCTGGCTTTCGCCAGATTGATGTACGCTTTGGTTTCACCTTTCGGTGAGACATACCATCAGATCACCAGTGGACCTGTTGCTACGAAAACCATTCTGGCGGTCATTGAGAAGTTTTCGTGTTTCGAGATATTTCATGAGCTGATGGTTTATCAGACTTTACATGACCTTGGAAAGAAGGGACGTAAGTGCAATGGGTCTGTAAGAGGAGAGAGAAGAAGATTCGCCTCTTTTAGGGAAGGGCAGGACAAATGCTGTATTCTCGAAAAGAGCCCTAAGGAGTTTTGCCAACGTGGGAGAACACCTTGTTTTTTTTTTAAAAAAAAAAAGAACTTAACACTCAAGTGGGTATGAATAGACCTATAATGCCCCAGTATGTGTTAAGTGTTTTGGAAAATGGGATAGAGAGAGGAAAAAAGATGTTTGGGCTCAGTGGTTTTTTGCTCCATGGGTGGCATCCAACACTTAATGGGGAGACTAAATTCTTAGTGGAAGTTAGCTTGATTTTGATTTCTAGTCAGCTACCCGTCTTACTTGATTTTCGTTAACTGAAAAAAATGGTTGAAATGTCTTTCGGGCAAGGTTGGGATTCGAACACCGAACCTTCCGATTTGGAAGCCAGTCCACTACCATTATCTGGACCAGTGGATTTGTAAATGTTAAGATCTTGAAGAATTCTTGATACTACACGAGTGCGAAAGTGGATTTGTACCATTGAAGATTCGACGCACTCAAGTGTAGGCGGAGACAGAGCACAATCTGGGTGTGTTGAACTGGCCGCAAAGTGTGCAGCAAGCAGATTGGCCTTATTCAAAGAGCTGACAGATGGAATGTCATTGTAGATGAGCGTTGAGATGAAGGATGAGGCAGAATTTCATCGTTTACAATACAATTCGGAGGCTTAAAGGGTTATTGCCCAAGTAATTTATGTATCATGTGTATCCGTTTGGATTTGATATTGATCAACCTACCAGGTGTATCTTTTCACCAACACCTGGACAAATAATACCCTTGGAGAGCTAGTGTATGGCAGATGATACCCAATCATCTAAACAAAGTTATCTTAGAAGATAATTGGGCAGCAGTTTTTTTCAAGTAAGCTGGGTACTTTAGACTGTTAATTATAGGATGCCAGCTACTAGCATGTATCGTTGATAGTAAGCCATTGGGTATGATACGTCGTGGTTCACACGGATAGTCTTCTGGTCTATGGCCATGAGACCATATAGACCAACGTCTTCAAAGATTAGAACGACTTGGTATCATAGGAGGCTTTAATCTGAGTTATTGCGTTGCTCATTTTGTAATGTTTGGGAAAGTAGGGATCCGTTGGTGAACGCTAGTGGTATATCGACGGGTTAGTGGAGCTTGGCGCTTGGGCTGGTGTATTAGATCTAAATCACAAAGTCTTAAACGTATTAAGCTTCCGCTCAAGTGTCTTTCAAGCCAAGATGTTTTCCACATTCCTTTTCGCCAAGATTTATCTAGAGGCATTCATATATTCGTTGTTAGTTACACAGCTTCTTTTGTTCGTCAGCCCTGGAATGTTTCTGTGCCCCTGCAACCAACATAGGTGGGGTCACCTCCATCACTATCTCTCCCTGAGAGATGATCGGCAATCAAGGGAGGTTTCAGATTTTTGAGAGGTGTCAACCTGCCTAGGCCCAGTTCTGTAACTGTTTCTACACGTCAATTCTGCTTATTTTATCTCCAAGTGGTAATCATCGGGTACTGGTCGATGTCCATCTGGACTTGACTGGCCTAACTTATAAGCGCGAGTGCTGACCAGCAGACCAAAATTTGCATCACTATAAACGGGACAACAGATGAATTACCCAGATAGAATTAACGGTGAAGTAAAATACCGGAACAAAGCAAATAAGGATTTCCGAGACTAAGTCAGGGTCTTGGAAAAGAGATGGTGGCGGATGAGCCCTTAATAGGTCAACGGTAGCGCTAATATCCCCGAGAGGTCTACTGGCATTGGTATCTGTAATGGAACTGGCCCTTCAGGTTGGAAGTCCCCAGAGTAACTGCCCGGTCATGGAAAGGCAAGTTAAGTCAGGAAGAAGCCTCGGATACAGACGGATCTAATGTTGACAAGCCCTACAAACGAAACAAGGACAACGAACTGCACGTCAAATGTTAGATCCATTAATAGGCCACGTGTACAGCCTAGCAGCTGCTGGACTGCTGCAAAGCAGATATTACCGCTATCCAAGAAATACGTTATCTACTACGGGGCTTATTTTTATGGGGATTCGTTGTTAGAGGTCGACTTATGCAAGAAGTCTCGAGTTTCCTGAATGTAACGAGCGCCGCCTAACAATCCGTATTAAGGCTAAATTTGCCAATATTAGCCAATATATGGGTGTACGACCCAACAGAGGAGAAAGATGAGGACATAAAAGATGACTGGATCTTTCGTAGTACTGGCGGAAAGCATTGCCTGCATGACACCACCTCCGACTTTTCAGGAGGAAAAGGAAGGAGAATGAGAAGCGAGCGTTCGAGAAAATTGAAAGATCCTACTTCATTAAAGAGATTCGGAAGTCTTACCAAAAGGCAACAAAAAAAAAAATACCACGGATACGAACGCCGAATCGAAGCCTGTAGAGATGAACAACGGAACATAGTAGTAGACTGCGACAATGCTGAGGATTTGGAAAGAGAATTTCTGTAGACTGTACAACGGCGATGACGAACAAAATACCGCTGCCAGGTAGAATAAACCTTTCAACCTGGAAGAGGTAGACTAACAATTCCGTCCACCCGACTCGGATGAAGTTAAGATAGCCATATCTAAACTTAAGTCCAACATTGCTGATGGAACTCAGTGCCTGACTGCCGAGCCCTTCAAAGCGGCAGGTGGTGATTTGGTAAGGAGGATACGAAAGTATGCCAGGTGAATGGAACCTCATCATAGTTTGTTCGATCCTCAAGAAAGGAGAGCCTCTGAATTGCGACAACTATAGAGGTAGCAGTCTTTCTAACATCGCATACAAGCTACTATCTGCTGTATGGTGTGGATGCCTGAAGCCGTTCGTCAACAACGGTGTATATTATTGTGGCTCCAGGCCAGGAAAGTTCACCATCGATCAAATATTTACACCATAGAAGATCTTGGAAAAAACGCTTGCTACGACACACACCATCTATTCATCGACTTTAAGGCGGCGTATGACCGCATCTATGGCGACGAGCTATACAGAGCAATGTCTAGCTTTGGCACTTCTGCCAAACCCGTCCGTTTGTGCAATATGGCGACGGGGAATGCACCGAGACCTTTGATATCAAAAAAGGATTTAGACAAGGCGATGCGTTGTCTTGTGATTTCTTTAACACCATTCCTGAATGAGTAGTGCAAAACTCACGAGGAGCGGGCGTAATACGGTTGATGTTCTTTGGAGGGGTTTCCAGTCTGTTAAGAATGTTAGCGTGGCTAAATATTATATTTGTCCCCTTTAAGGCGAATAGGTACGTTTGCAGCTACTGCCTGCTAAAAATACCGAGGGTTGTCAAGTGAAATAGAATACGTAGTGCCACGAAGAGCGTAGTGTTTAAGACTCCGCTTATGCCTAGACATCCTGTCCTTTGGACTATGCTTAGTTTGTTGCAGGTGATTGCTTTGTCTGCTAAGTCCTTCTAGGATTGTTACTGGCCAAGAATAGGGAGCTACCTGGAAAGTGGGTGTTTATTAGCAAGTTGAGTGATTCATCACTTGAGGTCCTGCAAGGGCCATCTGATTTTTTCAAACAGCATTGTTGCATTGGTAAAGAGGATTTGTGTTATTTTGTCACAGAATGACCTCCAAGATTGTCGCTGCTTTGCCTTCCTCAGTCCTATTTTATATATTTTGAAGGATTCCTTGTATGAGTTCCAGTCTTTGTTCTTTTTTCTTGGTTGAAAAGTTGCCTGCCAAGGTTTCTAAACGGTCCCAGCACGGATGTCCAGCAGTGCGGATTTTTCTTGCCTCTAGGAAGCACCCATTGCCTGATTGAGAGCCATAGTAGAATCCTTGATTTTCATGTCAAGCTCGTTGGTATTGTAATACGTAACTTAGCAACAAAGCTCATTAAATTCTGATTCAACAGCATAACCAATTGGGGAACTATCAACAGAGTAGAATTTAATGCGTCCAAAACACAATGCTGTCTGCTGTCGTTAAAACGAAATTCAAATATACAAGCATTATCCATGGATGGCACTTGCATCGTCGAAACCGATAAACTTTCCATTCTCGGTATGTGTGTCAGTGACAACTTACGTTGGAAGGACCACATATTCGATGTCGTCAAAAATGCTGCGAAATATCTAGGTTTCCTCAAGAGATGTCAGAAATACTTTACCTCCTCTGATCTGGCCTCAATATATAAGGCATTCATCCGCCCAAAAATGGAGTACAATGCGCACATCTGGTCAGGTGTTCCTCAAACATTTCTGCACCTGCTAGATAGGATTCAAAACCGTGCGATAAAACTAATTGGCGATCCTATGTAATATCAGTCAATCAATTGACACCCTCGAACACCGACGTAATGTCTCCTGTCTCAACCTGTTTTATCGCTATTTCCACCACCAGTGCTCGATAGAAATCGCCAGTAGCGTTCCGCCCACTCAAACTTTCAACCGTAACACCCGTCTCGCTATGAATGCTCATCATATACTCTCAAGCCCACTTTCGACGTACACTAAAATATCGTGATTCGTTCCTAAGCCGTAAAACTCGCTTATGGTATGCCCTGCCTAGCTCTTTATTTCCTAGTCATTACAGCCTTCAAGCATTTAAAACCAACGCTCACCGGTACCTCTCTTTCCATCCTCCCTGATTTTTCTCCGCCCGCTCTGTGTGCAATCATTTTAAGGACACTTAATCCCTTGAACTCGCGCAAATCATAAAAAAAAGAAGATGGTACCGTGGATGCTGTGGATCTGTCAATACGTCTTTTCAATTTCGGCTTTAAGAACATTTAATGACATCCTGTAGCGCAGGAAGACATGACATCGTTCAGGGATATCAGCGTTATTACCTGTATGACCAACACAGAATGCTGAATGCAAAAAATTTAAATTCGTAAGTGGAAACAGGACTTTGATTACTATAAATTCCGCTTTTGCCAATGACTGGCTATGGATCACCCTAATAGGACAGGCTCAACGATGAAGCTCCAGATTCACCGCAAACCATACGACTACCAGCTGAATCTTTCATGTAATTCTTTACAACTGCAAAATTTCGCCGCATAGGACAAATGAGAGCTGCGCAAGAAATGACACACTCTGCTGTATCCTCCACAGTTAAAATTAAGTCACATCTATTCAGATAGAGTCTTCATGCTCCCATGATCAATAAATCCTGTAATCTTACTTAGTTGAGATGATTTATATTCATTAGATCATTAGTGCAGTGGTTCTACATTTTTCAATTTGATACAAACATGAATCCCATCCCCGGATAGGCTTCATAATCCTTACACGCCCTGTTAAACTCGATTCCAATTCGTGTATGAGAGAAATTGTTCGCGACTACATGAGTGCTTTTGTACAGCGCTAGTCCTTCGAATTCCAGCATTTCATCACTGACGTACAAGAGCAACTCTCATGTAATCCGTTTCCATTGAATAAATTCTTAAATGTGAGTACGATTACGGATTGAAGGCAAACACAAATAATCAGAATTTTCAACGGCGTTCCTGTGGTACACCACCGATGATGCTACACCATCCTGACGCAGTAGTGTTCACCTATTCATCGAATGTTAACAAGGATGAGTTGGTTTGAATGGTGCCAACCTAAATGGGTCACGAATCAAATTATCCCTCGTAAACTAGGCCACATTCGGCAGGGTGGATGGGCGCTGGAATCGATTACCACAATTCCTATGCGACTTATACAAATGGAACCTACTCTTGGCTCTCTTGGTAAGGCGTAATGGAATCCCTAGAGAGGAACAACACAGACTTAATCTAATCGCTGATTAAGCATTCAAACGGATTTGGATCCCCATAAAAGATGTTGGCTTTGTGCAGTCCTTGAGATCGAAAGTCAAACGTCAGCGCTAAATAAAGCAACTGACATTCGAAAAGAAATTTGAATATTTTTATTTTTACGACTTTTTGATTCGTTCGAAGGTGACGAGGAGTCGTAAAAACCGTGCCAAAATGAACAGTCGTAAAACATAGATACTCGTTGAGAAGAGATCCTTCCGGCTTATGGTGGTGATGGGAATGAATTTAATTTTTTTTTTTGTCGAAAATTGTGTCATACTCGTACATCAGCATCTTGTCGATGGAAAATGGGGCACTCGTACTGAGCTCTTGTTATTGAAAATCCACGTGGCGGGGGAATGGGTAATAATTTTTGAAATAATAGGAAATAGACATCTGTGGGGCTTAGGAGTTTGTCAAGGAAGGACGCCTTTTATTTTCTTTTCAATTTTCGATCAGACGTCATGGAAAGTGTGTTTGCATTTAGGCGGTCCGTACTTGAGCGGGCAATTCTTTTGTTGGTCGACTATTTTTGGTTCAGAGTCGGATTACATAAACTTAAGGGCTACGATGATTTTACGAGGAAATAGGTGATTGGTTAACGAATTCGTTCGAATAAACTCTACGACGATTGATCGCCCACCGTGGCGTTCTGTGAGGCTTGAAAATGTCATTGAGTTCTTGATCTTGGTGTAATTTTCGTCTCACTGCGCCATCGGTATATGTTCTTGGTTTTGTTATGTGAAGCCGTCAGTTGAAAAACACCGAGCATAACATATACAAAAGCCTTGGAATTTTTTCTGAAATTGTTTCACTTACTTGAGCACAACTAGTCACTCTTGTCCCCCAGAGTCAGCCGCCTTCTTTATTTAAGTTGTCCGAGTTGGTGGTCTCTGAGGTTTTTGGAGGTGCTTCCAAGATGGACTCGATGGCGACATCAGAGGCAGATATAGCGATAACCTCATTGGGGCTACTTCGACATATTCGCAGCTTAGTTCGTATAAGGATTTTTCGGCACCTAGCCAGGTTGTCGAAATAGTGTGATGGTGACGGAGGAGATTCAAGCGAACCAAAGACAGTGCTCAAGCACCCATAATAGGTTAGTGGTACTATCCTCTGAAGGATCTGGCCCTCCCAAATTGGTGGTCGTTACGCCGGGTCAACTACCCGACTATGTACAATACTGTATGTTGTGAAGTAGAAAACCGTCCCGGATGTGGATAGATCTGGCCCAGCAAACGGAAACCGGAGAACGACTTTCGGCTTTTTGGTGAAGTGTTCGGACTCAAATGCAGCCAGACAAATAGCGGAGGCTCATAACCGCTACAAACCTGATATAACTGCCATCTAAGAAGAGCTATGAAATGGACCAGACAAAGGAAGGATCGAGAACTGTAACTTCTACTACAACGATTGCTATAGAGAGCAGACGCAACGCCTATCTGGGCGTGAATGTGTCTGGATTTCCGTCTATTCGGAGAAAAAGTGTTCTTTAAGAAGTCATGAACTGCAGGCATCGAAGCCAAGTCCTGTTTATGATCAAAATTAGTGTTAAATTCACATAAGAGGAAAAGGACGACCAGTAAAAATTTGTCACCGATCAGCTAGAACCACAATAGACCGCTGGAGCCTTATTTGGGCTAGTCTGCGAAAACTTTTGAGAGACCTTAGCTTCAATTGGAGAAGACCAGTGACGATATTGTCAGCAAGCCATTAGAGTAGCTGCATCTGATGTGCTAGCTATCACCCGACCACCACAACGACAATCTTAGTTTGACGAAGACGAAAGGTACCGGCGAGCAGGAGAAAAAGCCGGAGCTCCAAAGAAAGACCAGATCTGCCCATGAACTCTTAGATCAAAGAACACGAAAAGAACGTCGACTTATCAGAAAAAAAAGACAGAAGCAGCGGTGCACGCTGTCGAACCCATGGAGAGGTGCCTAGCAGAGTTCCTACTAAAAAAAAGTAAAGGAACTTGCCAAAGACACAAATAATGATACAAAGCAAAGATGAGGACGAGAAGTTAATAGTAGGAACATAGTTGATGTTGAAAATTTTAAACAAATGCTTCAGCAGATAGTTTAACCCTTAACCATAGTTTAGCATATGTCTCACAGACCCCGACGAATTTTTAGGCGTGAAAATGATTGAGCCCGAGCTTAGTATAAACGTGTGCGTTCTTGTAGCTTTTCCTCGCACATCTCAGTGGCGCGCAATCGCTAGTCGCAGTCGGACATGAGCACGCTTGTCTCTGGTAAGTAAAAAACTGTTGCGGGGGGTCTAAAAGACCCCTGTTAGGCCGTAACGTGACTTTTTACCATTCGTGTTTTTTTTATGGCTTTACAAGACGAAAACATCCAGCGGCGGTTGCAACAAGATCTGTCAGACGACGAAAATATACTAAATGATGAATGCAGCGATGTTGAGGTCGATGTAGGAATAAGGCGCAACGAAATAAGGCCACATGTAAGGCCAAATTGATTTTATTTCCATTTCCAAATCGAAATAAGGCCAAATTTGAAATTTAGGAAGAAATATAGGCGCCTGCCTGACAGTTGTTGAGGTACCCTTAGCGGAACGACGAAGTCGTGTGAGCCCCTAAACCACCCCGGAAAGTGGAGTTTAAACAAATGAATCATGCGAAACGCGGCGCCTACTGCCTCTTGGCCGGCGTCTAAGACCAAACATAGTCCAAGCATAACACCATATTTGGTGTTATTTTCATTATTTCTTCGACGTTACCTCTTTTTGTAAAGCGAAATAAAGCCAAATCGGAAATTTGGTATTATTTCCAGATTTAAAACGAAATAAGGCCAAGTTTTTCACTTTTGGCTTTATTTCGTTGGGTCTTATTTCACGTCACCGGAATAGAGCACGTGTTAGAAGAAAGTTACGAGTCAGACTCAGAATGCGAAGAGACAAATGAAGTGGAAAATAGCGAAAATGCTGCTCTCGAAATTGAAGATGATATGCCTTTATCTCAACTGTGATCGAGACCCAGCAAGAAGAATTATTTTGGCAAGAATCGCTTTCGTTGGTCATCCGCCGCATAACATAATGTAGGAGAGGGAAGGTATAAAACCAGGATATCGTGAGCTAAATGCATCGTCTTCTTCGCTGGATATTTGGCAGAGTTTTTTTTACTGGCGAAATGCTTGAAAAAAATCGTTCATGACACTAATGTGAAGATAAGAGAAATCAGGCCATATTTCAACCTGTGTTCAAGATTTAGATCTCATGGAATTGAAGGCATTTATAGGGTTCCTATTTTATACTGCAATTTTCAGAGAAAATTATATATCGTGGAACTGTACAGATGGCACTGGACGGGGAATATACCACTGTATCATGGGCAAAAACAGGTTTCAAGTGTTGTTGAAAACCCTACGTTTTGATGACTCGGCGACTAGATCAGTACGTCGAGAAAATGATGCATCCGCACGTATTCCTGAGCTCTTCAACTCTTTTATTGACCAATGTCAAGATGAAATGTTACTCGCATTTCAAGGAAGATGCAGGTTCCAAATATAAATGCCAAAGAAACCGGCAAAAAATTCAATGTTTTACAGATGCAAGATACCAAGGCAAAGATTCGGGTGGACTGAAATTAGCCCCTGAACATCAGTGACTGAAGAAACCAACTCAAGTTGTAATGCATCTTATACTCTCAATCGAAAAATTCAATAGAAACATTAAAGCGGAAGAAGACCATCATCCCGATTTCGGTCAGACGGAAGTGTGCAACGTACAACAGATCGACAACAACTTCTTCCACATGACCAAGAATACCAGTAAGACTGTAGGATCAGAAAAATCAGAATTATTCTAAGCAGCTGGGATTTAGTTTAAATAGGGTTGGTTGAAAGTATGCTCTGTGAATGTAATTTGAGCGTTTTGGCCGATTCTCTTAACTTCGATAACTAACTTGCGATTGGCGCAAGACCGTTCTAAATAGAAGGAAATGATGGTTGATTTGCAAGCCCATTCCAGACTGTAGGTCTACCTTAAGTAAAGTAAAGTTTGTTTCCCCGATTGTGAAATGTGATCGCCCAAGACCAATTTAGAATATTTTAGTTCTCGTTATTTCACCATCACTGATAATCTATTTGTGTATTCAGCTTATGTTTGCTTTGTATGGGATATGCGAGTACCTTTTTTCGCAAGGTATTCTCGTTTCGAAACTGTAGTTTGATTATCCGACGGTCCGAAGCATTAGCATTTTTAAGGTTTCTCGTTATAGGACGTCATGAATGCTTGCGAATATTCGCTGACCATGTACGTCTAGGAGTTCCGAATTGAAATATGGTGTTGAAACTGCTTATGGCTTTTGCTTTGGACGTGGTTTGTTTTTTTTACTTTCCTCAAATTCTGGGTTATCCTAGGTAGGTCGTTAATCCATATGATATCAACCATATGTAACGGACGTAAACGTGGTGTCTTAGGTAGCCAAGGAATGCGGATATTTTCTTCGCCTTCGTTGCCCCACCATGTCGGGCTATATTTTTTAGACAGTTTTACAAAAACTCCCCTCTCCTATTCTTAAGGATCGTCTATGTCAACTGCCTTGTTTTTCATCGACTATTGTTGTAAAGTCAGTATTTCAAGGTATGCAGATGTAAGCTCAAGTATTTCATGTTTAAATGACTGCAATATACATATTCTTCAAAGAAAAATAAGTTGGTGTCCTTCAAGTGCTCTGACCAATAGAGAGTTGTTCGTGATGCTTTGAAAAACCCCGCTGTCGCATAAATCATCAATGCAAACCCAAAGATTGACTGTTTGGGACGGTTTATGGCATGAGGAAGGAGACACCTTTACCGTCAATGGTCTAAGGTACAGAGCGATCTTACCCGATTTTTGTGGTCAGAGGTTAGACAAAATCAATATATTCGAGCTGTGGTGCCAACAAGACGGCGCTACATGCAACACAAGTGACGTAAGGAGAAATTTGGCGACTGGGTCATCTAACGACGAGTGTTCATCATTTGGCCGCTGCGATAATGCGATTTGACACCACTCGATTTAGTTGTTGTTAATCTTCGCATGTAGGATGTCCGTGTTAGCCAATTCTTCCATTCAGGGTAGTACGAAATGATGCAAATGTTACTTCCTTAACATACGTGGAGATCTCATCGCTGAATGGTACATAGAACACGAGGCTGTCGTGTGCGTGGAAAGAAATGCCTTAATCGCTTTTAAGAGTATTGTTCTTCCGTCTCATGCAGCAGATTAAGAAACTGTTTTCAGCGTCAGATGGTATGATGGTGTGGATCGTACAACCACATCTCGCAAACTCCTAAAATGTCCAACTTATATCGCATGAATTGTCGTTTGACTTCCAGGAATATTTCGTTATTAAGGCCTCCTTTGCGGTTTTCTGTGAGAGTTTTTATAGTCTAAAACCCAACTGTGATCCATAGTCTTAGACACTAGTCTAGGCCGTGCTCGCGCATCGCTGTCCATTATCATAATAGCGGTATGTAATAAAACCGAGCCCATCTTTACCTAGAGTTCATACCATTCATGTATGGAGAACTACGAGCAACTCGAAAGGTCACTGTGATGCCTAAGATAGAAAGGTAGCCGTATTTTTGAGAAAAAGTCTCGTCCCGTCGAATCTGACATCATTAGACAGAGTTAACGCAAGAGCAAATTGCTTTCGTCACAATCAAAGTGGAGCGCTGTCCGTTGATTATCTACTGAATCAAGTAGCATTTATTTCAGCAAAGACAGACGTGTTGTCGTACAGGCTATGCTTCCTGACTACGCTAACAAAAATGCGTTCCCTTTCTATGTCGACATTAAAATCCCCTAAGACGATTCTATCTTCATGCTTCGAACTTTGCTCGTAAGTTTTCTAGTTTTCCATCCTTCTTTTCCCTGGGCCATCGCAATGCACTTCCTGATAAGTGATATCAGCTTCATAACAGTCGAGGGTCTCTGCAAATTGTTCGGCTGTACGCGATCTGTTCAAGGGTCGAACATACCATGTACAGATTCAAACGTCATTATCCTTTTTTTCGTTTTGCATGGGCCGTCCTCAGTAGATCTGTTCCTATCTCAGGCTTTTGGTTGCTTCGAAACAGTGAGCATGTTACGTGGCGGGGTAGGCATTTTAACGCAGGGCCAGGCCCTTTTAAGAATCCTTGGGGGAAAGAAGCCGAATATTCCGGAGTCAATAGCTCACTTCGGGGTATGAGAGCTGCGTTCACTCATCACGATCACCATTTCAGCACTCTGACTGTCATACTGACTGTTGAAGCCACCATTGATTCAATGGTGTGATTTCATCCGCCGCATGATCTCCCTATGGGCTTCAGTCATTACTGACAGTGCATTACAGTGTTTTTCTTTTCTCTTGCTCGATGCTCGCGCTTATCAGTCAAGCAGATCATTTTCTAACAAAGCTCATAGACATGTGGTATAAGTGATATGAATCATGTCCTTCTTGACTACCCGGATAGCACTTACATGCTATGGATGATGGATTCAAGTTGTCTGCTCACTCCCGTAGTTAAGAATTAGGCCAGAACCAATAATATTTCATTTACCTCGAACTCTATCGCCATTTAAATCTTTTCTAACTTTCTCACAGGGTCGAGGCATCAGTTGTGATTCGGTTTAGTAGATGTACTCACATGTTAAGGAGCAATTTGATCTATGGAACTGCAGTACCATTAGAACGAAATCTGCAACCGAACTTGTCAAATTTTCGACAGAAATCTTGCTAAAATGTAGCGTTAAGTGGGCCACCTGATAATACAAATACAAGTATTCGTTGAAGATAAGATGATTGTAGACCCCAAGAGCCCTGTCCGCCGTCTCCTTTTAGAAAGACATACACCTGACCCAGACGATAGGTAAGAGCGTTTAAAACTGATTCAATCTAACCCTCAGTTCTAATAAAGCCTTTTCCAATCTGAAAATTCCACGAACTTTACATCCAAATAACGACCAGCAGCATTTACTTAATAGCAGTTCCCAAGAAACGTGAATAGAATTTTCCGAAAATTTTCCAACTGGCACTCGCTTGGTAATTATTAAAGAAAATTTTCTGTTTCAAATAGACAAACACCAGACCTCGAGGCACCTCAAGGTCTGACTTTATTGTCCACAAAAGCACGATTCTAGCGAGAGAAGAAAAATTATAAATTCTCCTCCAAAATGTTGCATGCGATCCCTCGAACATTATTCTTCCAACCCCAATAAGGAAAGTGAATTCCTTGGTATTTCGACCAAAAAAAAAACAACACTCCCAAAAATCCTTCACCGCAGGTCCCTCTGTTAGAATCCTCATTCGCTTCGGTTCGGAGTAAACGCTTCATTACGTTTCCAATTAATATTTAAGGCAACAATTTAGAAACGTTGATGCTTGAAGCAACGTAACACAATCCCTTATAAGGTTGCTCGGGTTGCCATCCACTCAGATACAAAGATACACAGATAAGTACGAGTATATGTTCGTAGGTACAGCCAAAAAAACAAGGCAAAAACTACAAGCCTACATCATTATACATTAATCTAACTAGGGGTAGTAGATACGAGTACGAGTAGAACCAGCATCCACCCTACTCGAACCTAAGGATACTAATACGAGTACTCGTATCTTTTGACTTGAATTTCAAATTAAAGAAGCGCACGTTCTCGATTCACTCTTTGGATTCATCAAATATTCACAAATACAAGCATACACATAGACTCATTGTATGGGACGGCGCAATGGAATCACAAAAAAAAAAAATTCAAAATGCGTTACGAATAGGTGTCACTTTGGGGTTCTGCCGCTGACCCACATTTTTCATTCCAAAAAAAAACAACCCACTTCAGTTACCATCCTGTGCATCAATAAAGTTTGCCTCTTTTTGTGTGTTCCGGTGTTTTTGTCTGTTTTATAGGTTGGGTGGGGGTGCAAGAATCTGTTCAAAGAGTACTACCATGCGTCTATGCCTTTTCGACAGTCAGCCGTTTATGTGCTAATGCTCGGGGGACTTTTAATTGAATGGCTCTTGTCGATTTTTCGATTTTGTCTCTCTGTGTATGCAGAATGACAGCAAACGAACCGGAGGGGTTTTCGGTGAATCCTTTGACACACACACCCAGTACGGAGAGCTGGAAAATAAACTAAAGTAGTTCATCTTTGGACAAAGTTTTGCCGTTTTGTGTTTTTTTTTTTTTTTGTTAATAAACCAGAGCTAGACAGATGACCAGATGTAGAGAAGGTTTCGTTATCTGTAATTCGGAAGTGATGTCCATCTAATTGAACGGTCTGTGGTAAAGGAGCCTAAAAGACCGATAAAAATTAACTGACACCAATGGGTTTGCAGGTTTATTCAGAAACTGGCACAGGAAACGGGGATGGTTATACTATGGGTATCCTGGATGTTCAGGTGAAATCCATTCATCATCCTTAATTGCAACTGACATGGTCTGTGCGCGCCACTTTTTTCCCCCATTTTTGGTCTTTTTTTTTTTTTGCCACTTTGGAGAGAGATAGGACTTTGTCGGCGGATGGTATATATGGTATTCGTTGGAAATTTCTACACGGAATGGTGTGGTGATAAATGTATGTTTTTAGAATGTCCAGTAAAGTAAATGGAATATGTTAACAGATGTTGGTGGGACAAAAACAAAAGAGAGAACAAAAAGTAGCCAGTAGTCGGAGTTTTGTTTGCTGATGATGCAGTTTTCAGTTACATTTGTTGGCCGTCCCAAAACTCCTGCTGAATGAATTGACGCCAACATGTTTTCAGGGAGTGGACACACATGGAAGAGGGTTTGTTTAACTTGTCAAGTACTTTAAGCTATCTTAAATGGGAATCAGCTGGAATAGGGAAAAAATCGATATGAACAATGTCTGTCCAGGACTCGTTTATCTCTATCTCTATTATACGCTATGACGTCGGAATTGAGTTGAACGTATCTTAACGTGTTTCAGGGGATATCAAGTAAAGTGCCATTCAACTTAATCCGATAAGTTTTGAAAAGCAATTGCATCTTGGGAGTGATAGACGGGCTATTGGGTGTACTCAATGACGATTTTGGTTTTATTAGGGAGTTGATGCATATTTGGATTTTTTCTCATTTTCTGAGGATTTGCAACTATTCGGTGATAATCCTTATCACGTCAATGATTCTCTGTATTTGTATATGTGAGGAAAATACGTTCAAATTGGTTGTAGAACATTCTAAAAGAATGAAACTCACTCCCCAGTTAAGATTGAGACAGATAAATAATCGAATCGAACTAAATCGCTTTCAGTTGAGATGTAGGGGGACGCTGATTTGTCCCTTTGAGTACAAACATACTTAGTTAGGTGGCGCTACAGACCGCAGTGGATCTGGGCCTCAACCAACCAGCCTCCCCAGCGCTGCACTAGAAGTTCGTTTACATTTCCTTCCATATGCGTAGAGCGCCTTAGATGTGTCGGTGTTGAATAGACCAATGTCGCCTAACATCCCGTACAGTTCGCGGGTAAACTTCATCCTCCATTCCTTATCAATACAAATGGGGCTGAAAAACTTGCGCAGTATACTTCGGCCACCCGCCAGACCGAGGACCGAGATGGCATGGATGTGAAGGGGCTCTGTTACTGAATTGCCTTTTGAGCCCAACGGAACATTGGCATGAGTAATTCTGCGTCTGATTTCCGCATTGATGCTGATGCAGGTAGTAACTATCAATGGTGACGTTCTGGTCAAACCGTTGGTTGTGTATGTTACATCCTTTTCTGATGACAGCATTCAGTTTTTTTTAAACCTCCTTTACGGTCAAATTTATTTCAAATTTTTTTTCACTCAAATATGTCGAACTTTATTCCTGAAAAAGTGTTTTTGCGGGGAGTTCTTCTTCATTACTTTAATATGAAGAAAACTGCTGCCGAAAGTCATCGTATTTTGGTGGAAGTTTATGGTGAATATGCGCTAGCTGAGCGAACGTGCCAAAAGTGGTTTGCACGATTTAAAAGTGGTGATTTTGGCTTAGAAGACGATGAACGTCCTGGGCAGCCAAAAAAGTTTGAAGATGAAGAACTGGAAGCATTACTCTATGAAGATTGTTGCCAAACACAAGAAGAGCTCGTAGAATCTTTGGGTGTCACTCAAGCAGCCATTTCAAAACGATTAAAAGCAGCTGGAATTTGGGTTCCACATGAACTCAAGCCGAGAGACGTCGAAAGGCGGTTTTGCATGTCCGAAATGCTGCTGGAACGCCACAAAAGAAAGTCATTTTTGCATCGGATTGTCACTGGTGATGAAAAATGGATCCACTACGATAACCCCAAGCGCAAAAAATCATATGTGAAACCCGGCCAACCAGCCAAATCAACGGTAAAGCCGAATATCCATGCCGCCAAGCTAATGCTCTGTATTTGGTGGGATCAGATGGGTGTGCTGTATTATGAGCTGCTAAAACCGGATGAAACCATCAATGGACAACGCTACCGAACACAATTAATCCGTTTGAAGAGAGCAGTGGCCGAAAAACGCCCGGAATATGCGACCAGACATTAGGCAATAATTTTCCATCATGACAACGCTCGGCCCCACGTTGCTATTCCGGTTAGGAACTATTTGGAAAACAGTAGATGGGAAGTCTTACCCCACCCGCCTTATAGCTCAGACCTTGCCCCTTCTGACTACCATTTGTTCCGGTCGATGCAGAACGCCCTCACTGAAATACGGTTCACATCAGAGCAGAATATCAAAAATTGGCTTGATTCATTCTTGGCTGCCAAGCCGGCGCAGTTCTTTTGGGATGGGATCCACAAATTGCCAGAAAGATGGGAAAAAGTCATAGCTTCAGATGGGCAATACTTTGAATAATACTATTGTACATGTTTTTCTTAAATAAACGTTCAAATTTTGAAAAGAAACGCAAGTTATATACCCAATAGTTGCCGAATGTCGATCTGTAATTCATGGGATGTTGAGATGTCGAAAATAAAAGGTTATGCCCCGTTGCAAATTTTAAGAATCTGAATCCATTATCGAATGTGGTGTGAAGCGAGTTCCTTATCCAGCCTTGCATCAGGAGCTCCCCCAATTTTAGTGTCATAGCTGTGTCCCAGATCATATGTGTGGTCCAAGAGGTCATAGAATTCATCTTTGATGTTTTCATCGTTATTCTCTGTAGGTATATGAAGGCAAATAGTAGTTTACGATTTTCTTATGAGGCACTTGCTTATATGTACACCAAAAGCTTAAGACTTTTTGCCTAAGCCTCGGTCGAATAGCAAATCCACATTCACATATGCGTCGTCCTCCTTCTTTGTAGCAATCGTCTCAGTAGATGTCGTAGTTTTTCATCCGCCACCCATCAGATCGCACTTCTTTGTTTGCGGTAATAACTGCTTTGTAGTAGTTTTGGTCCTTCGCGAGTCGTTCGGTGATCTGGCCGGCCAGTTCACACGACCTGGAAATTGATGGCTCAAAATCTTCATCGTTGTCCGAGCTGTGTGACCAATTGCTCTGTCCAGCTAAAACCAATAACACTCGAGACCCAATTCAAAAACTTGCTGCAAAAAAAAAAAAATCGTTTAACATCTGTCTGTAGCACTCTCCAGTTACTGTTACTGTAGTGCCGTCAGCGTCCTCAAAAAAACTAGGGCCAATCACCATTTCACTGTAAATGCCGCACCAAGCAGCCACTTTGAGGGAATGCAATGGCTCTTCATGTGGGTTCTCCATGCCCCAGAAACGCAAATTTTGTTTACTCACATAACCACTTAAGTGGAGTTGGGCTTCGTCGCTCATTATGATTTTGGATACGGATTCATTCTCTTGCACCAGATATAACAGAGCATAGAAGTGAGTTAACCTCGCTTGACAGTCAGCAGGTAGCGACTGGTGAACGGTTTGCACTTTATAAAGGAACATCTTCAGGTTTTTCATCAAAATTCGACGCAAGGAACGCCTACTAATGCCAAATTGTGTGCATCGTTGTTTAATCGATGCTTGGGGACTCTCTCGGACGTCCTCGCAACAGCAGTGATATTCTCGGTCAGACGTGTAATACGGGGCGGCCACATCTTGCGACATCACTAGTAGACCCAGGACGACAATGAAAATCACGCTGTGTGCAATTAACAGACCGGAAATTGGACAAATAAGCAGTAACAATAATTCCGCGTTCTTCAGGTGTATATCGCTCCATTGCTTGTTGTCAACTAATTCTCTACCTGTCTGCAACGTAAATGTCAAAATACAATGACACTCGACGCGATTTGCATTATGGCACATTCACATTATGACATTACTTTTGCCCCGTCTTGCGTTTGACGCCACTACACAGGCACACTCAACTTAAGATAGGTTTTCGCTTGCCGTTTTTGTTTGTAGTATAGATTCGAGGAATCTTCGAGCTAAATATTGTACGTTTTACCATTACAGTTTCTAGGGAAGAATCGAACGCTCCCGAGTTCAGTTTGTGCGAATAGTAAAGGCAATTTTTAATAGATGGTGTACTGAACTGGGTGATGATGATTTTCATCTTGCCTTACTTTGCAAGGGTAGTTGGTGTGTGCTCCTCATCTTTTCATCTTCTTCTACAAAAGCTCGGCTGTAGCCCTCTCTGCTTAAGCAGCACTATTGATCCTCCGTTCAGTAAAAGCTATTCAGACCTCTCATTGATCAAATACACGCTAAGACAGCGGAAGATTGGTCATCCTTGCTGGTGAAAAACCAGCAGTATTTCTCCATGATTTCGATGAGAGACAATGTCTTTTCTTCTACGTTTTTCCTCTAACTCTTATTAGTTTCTGTTCGCGCTTCTTATCAGTTGCAAGGATAATTCTGAATATAATTTCTGTAAGCAATATTTCTTCATGGCTTTGATCGTGCTTTACCTCGAATACTTACTTCTTTAGTTCTTAAGTTCCTCCATGTGACACTGCCTTAAACATTCAAAGGCCTTTGACAATGTCGATATTTGATTTCTGTAGTGTTAGTACTGCTTGAGATGTGGAAGATTACTAGGTGGGGTGAAAAGTAACCTCCTTGGGAATGAAAAAAATTTATTTTATTCAATATAGTCCCTTTTTATGTTGATACACTTATTCCAGCGATTTTCCAACTTCTTGATCTCGTCCGAAAAGTAATTTTCCTTAAGTTCTGCAAAATACTCCTCCGTGGCGTCGATGATTTCCTCGCGTGAGCTGAATTTTTTATTGATGAGCCATCTTTTGAGGTTTTGGGAAGAGATAATAGCCCGAGGGAGCCAAATCGAGCGAATACGGTAGATGCGACAGCAATTGGAGCCATAAGTCATTGATTTTAGCCGTGGTTGGGATGCTCTAGTGCGCCAGCGCATTGTCTTGCAAAAACAAAATTTTTTTCGCTTCATGTGAGGCCGTTTTACAGCGATTTCGGCCTTCAATCGCTCTAATAATGCACAGTAGTACTCGCTGTTGACGGTTTTTCCTTTTTCGAGGTAATCCACGAAGAGTATGCCATGACAATCCCAGAAAACCGACGCCATAACCTTTCCGATCCATCGAGCTTCCCTCTGCCGCTTCGGAGCACTCGTGCCGGCTTCAGTCCATTGCCGGGCACTCATTCTATTTTCTGGTATGTAATAGTGGATCCAAGTTCCATCAACAGTTAGCAATCGATGCCAAAAGTCCGCCCGATTCCGCATCAGCAAGTCCAAACACTCTTTCGAAGTGCTCTCGCGTTCGTGTTTTTGGTCAGGAGTGAGCATGCGCGGCACCCAGCGGCAGGATAACTTTTTCATATGCAGAATATTGCCCGAAATATGGCGTGTGCACTCATTACTAATCTTTGTGGTATCTGCTAGCTGACGCACCTTCACTTTCCGGTCAGTTGTTGACATTTCATGTATTTTTTTGACATTGTCCTCTGTAACCGCATCGGAGAGCCTGCCGCTGCGGACTTGATCGGTAGTGGAGTTGCGGCCACCACGAAACTCTCGAAATCAATATTTGACGGTGTAATCTAAGGTAGTAATATTTATCCAACTTTTCTTTTGTTTCCTTCGCCGTTTTGCCTCTCAAAAAATAATGTTTTATGAGAGAACGAAAATCGTTTTTCTCCATACTCGACATGATGCCAAACACGTCACCAACAATCAGCTGTCAAAACAAAACTAAAGACAGTATCGCACTGAAATTTGGCATGTCTGCCTAAATATGAACAGACTTCAAGGCACCATAACGTTTTTTGCAGTATCAGCGCATTCTGGCGGTCAAGGAGGTTACCTAGTATTTACAGTACGAAATGAGCCAGTTGATGGAGGGGAAATGGTTTGCGCTGGGCGAGTTTCTTATCCCAACCGCAGAACACCTGTACAATACCAAGTGTAGCAGAAGTTACAGGATCTGAGAAATTACCACCAGGAAGTGATACAGCATCGACAATGGAAACGGAACCCTCACGTTCTAGCTCTCGGTTACCAAAACACTTGACACGACCGGCACGGCAGGCATTTCACCGAGACGACCTGAAATTTCACAAAAAGCCTCAGCCCAACGAGAGGATACGTTGTAGCCCATATCACGGAAGTATTCGGATAAAGTGATACCAGTGTATATGCAAGCTTTACGAGCAGCGACAAGCATGCTAGATGTGTTGGTAACAAGAGCGGTACGTTGAATGATCGATTCGATGATACCATCGATTTCAACTGACAACTCGGGTAAATCACGAAGTACTTCAGACATTTTGTTACCACATTCCCCCAACCGACGTAAACGATGACAGTTGACAGTTTTGCCACAACCAAAAGCTCCGGGAATGGCAGTGGTACCACCTTGGATACAAGGGAACAACGAATCCAATTCACATTGACCGGTCAGAAGTGGATGATTAGCTGGCAGCTTCTCAGTAACTGGACGTGGTTGACATACAGGCCATACCTGCAACATACTGTGTTTGCTGATCTCTCCATCTAATTCGGTTTACAAGACAACATCTTCGCCATGGTAGTTGTTAGCTGGTGCAATATAACGAACTGTGTCCTTGGCGCGAGGTCCAACGATCATCTTGTGCTTGACGAGAGTGTTTTCATGTACCAAGCCGTACAAGTCACCTCCGGTAATGTGTGGTCCAACTTTTACGTTGAGCAATAGAACCGGATAGAGCGGGCACATTAACACCCTTTGGAATGTAAGTGGAGTTGGTCAGCTCGTTGATGTCTTTCAATGGACGTTAGATACTCTGTCGAAAATGCTGCCTATAATACCGGGAACTAATTCAACTGAAAGTGGCTTACCAGTACGCAACACTTGATCTCCGACAGTGACGCTAGATGTTTCTTTGTATACCTGAATGGTGGCCATGGTGGACACGCGAGTTGGTGCGTAGTTGATCCAGACATGCAATCTGCTGTTACGACGCCAAAGCTACGTCCACAGATGGACTCCTGCTCCTCATCGTCGAAGCACTTCAAATTGGACATTGTGGTATTGGTTTAGCGTTGTTTTTTAGTATTTGGTGCATCGAATATCAGTGAACTTTGAGAGGATATAATTATTCTACAACGATCTGGTTGGATGGTTTCACATAAAATCAGTGAGAGTATTTTTTCGGCTCAACTGTGCTTCAAGCAATGACCCTTTAAAGGAATTTCAACACACTCACTTTCTGCTTCACTTTAACCTAGCAAGTCAAAGATGACTATGATAGCCACTGTGATTTACCGCCACATGCCTGGATTTCATTTCCGATTCCTTATGCGATATTTGCATATAATCGCCATAACCCAAAGTGGCAATCAACAACACTTAGTCCAGCTTAAATGAAGGATATCACCTACAACCACCAATTATCCCACCCAAACGCGCAATTCCACCCCCAGGATAGTCTAGACTTTGTGATGTAAGCTGTGTAACTCTCTTCTACAAACAACCGACTTCGCCGCCGCCACCGCCGTCGTTCTGAACTTTGCTCGTGAATTAACTTTCCAGACCAATCGACGGAGATTATCTTGCACGCTACACTATGTGTTTACCCTGGCAACTAGGAGTACTCATTACCACACCTTGCTACAACTCGTTCGCCTTGGCACCACTTACCCATTCTCGTTCTTGTACTCACACCCGAAACTCGTAGGTCTTGAGTGCAAAAAACAAATTAACATCCAACAACAACATAACGGACAACGAAAAGACTCACCTTAGATTCTGTGGGCGGCCCATTTAGCATGGGATTTGTAGGCGTAACTATTTCCAATTTCTGCAACGTCAACAGCTCCATCGTTAGATTCAGTCTCAGTGGTTCAGGTTTGCTTTTCCCATCGCTAACAGTCACCATGCCAGTTCGTATCTAGAATCACAAAAACAAAAACAACAACAAAATCGAATTAAGCCAGCGAATATATCTGTGTGAAAGTGAGAAATATTGAAAAACTAATTGAAAGAGTGTCACGTAGTTGTATGACGGTAACTCCGACAAAAGGACAATGCCACTAAATCATAGAGTCACCAATCCGGTATTGTGACATCAACAACGTGACACCAACGGAGTGCTGCCAACCGTGTGCCTCCTAGATGGAGTCACTGGAGCAATGAACAGAACGTCAAACAATGATGAGCTAATAGAGCCACACGTCGTCACGTCAGGTTTTATAGAAATATGTACACTCGACGGGGATAGGGGGAATAAAAACTGCGACTAGAAGTACGACTGTTCCAGAGCCAAGGAATGGATACTATGTGGGGTGGTACATAGCATGCATCTCGTCCCTTTACCGGCACCAATGTGCTGTTGCTTTTGAACAACCCCACGTGTGAACGTTGCGGTTGGGTTATTATGCCATCAGACGTACGTGACTGACAGTCATCGTCTATTAATTCCAGCTTCATCCTCGTTATGAAGCTGTCATATATGCGCCTTCCGTCGTCTGTTTCCCTCTTGGAACAGCGGTTCCCCAAGCGCCATATGAGGTGTTTGATTTCATTTCATCGCTTTAATTACCCCGCATGCTGCATTAAAAGGCTTTTGCAGTCGATTTGGTTATAATTTAGGCGACACGGACTTAAACGTCCATCCTCCAGAAAGTAGCCGGTAATGGAGCGGCTACACACTGTACAGATCCATACGAGTATCTCATTTACTCGTAGTTTTCATAAATTTATTCGAACTCGTGGAGTATTTTTTTTTTTTTTTTTTTTACAACGGTAGAGGGTAGCTGATCCTTTTATGGAACCCTGGACAGGGACCAAGAGACATGGTTGTGTTCAATTAGTTATGCATATTAGCTTGGTAATATTTGAACATATTGCTCATATGGGACGAAAGAGTGTAGTGGTAGTCTCGGGGGTATGGCTGGTGGTTGCTTGGGCTTCTGGAACGGCATTTGGTTCTGACGGCACTCCTGGGAGGTGGAAAATATAAACAAATTGGATTCAGGATGACGGCCAAAATCTGATTAAAACTGTGAACAGTACATGAGGGAACATGGAGCATATAGAACGAGTATACTCGTATGCAATAATACACGAGGGTAGGCGCAAACGTTGATTAATTGGTTTGTGGTGACGATCATGTAGCTAAACGATTAGACGCGTGGTTGTTTCATGAACAACGAGAGGGGCTTCAAATATTAATCAGCATTACAGGAAAATTGGCATTTCAACTTTTTTTCGATGGCGAGGGTTGTACGAGTATGTATGTAGATGACAATCCAAAAGATTAAAGATAAAATTATTATAAGCTGGTGAACGAGCAAGTGCGTGTTTAGTGTGGGCTTTGAAGTGTTTTTTTTTTTTTAAGTCTGACGTTCAGTGGTCATTAGATGGTGATGGACTGCCAAGTTGTAAGTTGGATGGCCTTTGTACTGTGACTTTCCCAAGCGTATACTAATTCGATTAGCGCACTACTGCTACGAGTAACTAGCTACTACTACTGTGTTTCTACGCGATGTTATCTAGCCAGCAGAACAATGGCTTTCTTTCCAACTTTATTCTGGAAAAACGACATAGCCTCAGAGGCATTTATGCAGAATAGTTAATATTTGAACGATTATGGGGAGCTACTGATTATGATTGGTCAAGGATTCAAAAGAGTTTCTTGCGCTCAGTACTGAAATAAAAATCTTAATGCTTATTTATTGCGTGAGCCCAACCATGAAGCCTTGAATCTGCGATAGCTCGGCTAATGGCCAATTACTTCTACATAGGCACAGCAAGTATGTTGAACCACAAAGCCATACGGCAGCATTACTATTCAAGATAATCCTTAATTAACAAAAATTGAATTAGTTAATATCATAAGACGGAATAAATTTATTGAATTAAATTGCGCGTTTATTTTTCTGTAACCGTGTCCAGTTGGCGATTTATTCGCCAATAGTGCTCGGTCACAGTGCTGTTTTTGACGTGAATGTAAGTGTTAAGAGTCTCACTTAATCAGAGACAACCGAGAAGAGAGACAGATCCGTGGAAGTGACATTCACTGAAACCAATCAAACTATCGAAGCTGAAATTGCATATCTTTTCCTCCGTCTCGAATGTTTCTCATGCGAGAAATGCCCAGATTAAACGCGTGCTGCAACTAATAATGGTTGCAGTTCCAGTGGATAAACTTATTCACAAAAACAAAACCAGCTGTGGTCTTACTCGCCCGGATAAAGCCGGTGTTACAATCGGCAGAGGTCGTAGTTCTGGTGGACGGCAGACGATTGATACATTCGAATTCACCTTGGGAAACCACCCCGTTGACTGCTAAACACGACCAGGTTGGAAACCAGTCTATGTTCCGTTTAGACTTCGAATGAATCAAACGGTAGAAGAAAGTCTCAATAACCTGAAAGGTGGCCTCAACGAATGTTTTGAGCTGAGTATTGAGGCAGATAGCTCATTGGCTGTGGATTCTAGTACGTCAACTAAGCCTATGTGCCATCGTGCACGGTTCCTAGCAATGAGCATCAACTCTCCTCAACTCTTCACCAATTGCCGTGACTCTTCCTCAACTGTTCTGAGTTATGTATTTCTCGACCGATCTGTGATATCTGCAAAGGATATCCGCATCTTTTCGGATAGTCAGGCCGCTATAAAGTCCCTAGACTCAGTTTCATTATATTCTAGGACCACTCTTGAATGCAGATCATTTCTTAGGAAGAGCAGTTCAACCTTCACCTTTGTTGGGTGTCGGGCCACAGAGACATTCCAGGGAATTATAGAGCCGACGAATTCGCCAAAGTTGGAACCACTATACCTATTCTACTGGAAAAGGGTAGAATCGGTAGCTGGATGCTAACAAAAGAACAGACCTTAGGTGGACTGTAGGGCCAACATGTCTAGCGACCAAACAGATCTGGCCAAAGCTGGATCAGATTCGCTCTGTCAGCGCGATTATAGGTGGACACTGATTGCAAGAAGGCTTGGCGTCTTTACAAATGATTTCTGTAGAAGCTGCATAGGTGAAGAGGCGGAAGAGACAATCCCCAATCTACCCAATTGTGGGTGGCCGTGGCTCAAGTGGTAGTGGACTGGCTTGCAAATCGGAAGGTTCGGTGTTCGAATCCCAGTCTTGCCCAAAAGACATATCATGCACTTTTTCAGTTAACGAAAATCAAGTAAGACGAGTAGTTGACTAGAAATCAACATCAAGCCAACTTATACTAAGAATTTAATTTCCCCATTAAATGTTGGATGCCACCCATGGAGCGAAATAACCACTGAGCCCAAACAACTTCCTTTCTTTCTCTATCCCATTTTCAAAAAAAAACTTAACACATGCTGAGGCATTAGAGGCGTATTCATACCCACTTGAGTATTAAGTTCTTTTTAACAAAAAACCTCGGAAACACTTTGTTGATGAGCTCCTTTTTCGTTGAGACGAAATTGCAAAAATTCGGCGGGAACGAAATCAATCCATTCGATCCGTCGACAGTTAGCAGTTGATTGGACTTCGGCAGATTGATCGTTTAGCAATGCAACTCGTAAGTTTTTGGTTAGCTGAAGTTTCTTCACATAACGCCACAATGTTTATGATTTGAGGCAAGCATTGATCTCATCGGAAGCGGTCGATCGTGGTATTACTGGTAGTGTTTGCTGGAAATCGTCTGAGAGTAAAATCAATGCACCCCCAAAACGTCTTGCGTCATTACGCAGATCTTTCATAGTGCGATTCAGAGCTTCTAACGCACGTTTATGCGACATTGTGCATTCGACCCAGATAATGATTTTGCTTGCTACCAAAACTTTGGCCATTGCTGAATGTTTCGCTATGTTACATGTTGGTTCTTCACCCGCTTGAAGGTTTAATGGCAATTTCAATGCCGAATGAGTGGTTTGGCAACCTCCTAGCAGCGTAGCCGCTATTCCAGAAGAAGCAACTGCTACAGCAATTTCTGATCTAGCACGAACTGTAGCTAAAATCAATGATATGAGGATGTGCCACCATGCGCATCAAGGAAAAACATGCCAACATATCCATCTTCAATTGTCTTCATCACCATATCGTACACTTCTTTTTGTTGGGGATGCAACAAAGGTACATTCGTTCAAACCAATTAGCTTAATACATTTGTGTCGTATTCACGTTCACGCTGCAATTCTCGTTCGAAAGCGTCATTTATTCCATGATCTGGCGATGGCATTCCTAACCTGACTAACAAACTGCCGCACATGAGGTAACACATGTCTTCTATCAAAATCAAAGCTTGGGGGTGCATCTCTTCATTCATCTCAAGATGGGGATTCTCTGAATGGACACGAACTCGATGCAAAATGTCTTCTGAGATGTCATCCTTGTACTTGTCCCACAATTCACGTAGATTCGATGGCAAACATGTGGAAATAATGATCGCAAATAATGTGCGTATCTGACTTGGAGATGCGCAAACAGTTGCTTCAGCGATTGTCGTGTCCCAATGCGTATCGTTTTCAGGCAAATTGAGCTCCTGACATGCAGCATGAAATATTGGCAACACTACACAATTGATAGTTCGAAATGATTGAAATGATGTCGGCCCACGAACATTCACCAGCAATAGTCGCAAGTAAAAGCATTCACCCTTTTTCGGGTGAACTGTATAAATACGGCCAAGAGCTTCAGTAGAACACACATCCGGATGACCAGGAACTATATAGCCTTGCTTTCGACGTTGAAATTTCTTCGATGAAGCATTCCAAGTGTAATAACGCGGCATCTCTGAATAAAGTAACGTACGTGCAAACGGATAACTCTGGCAAATCGAGAAGAAAAAGGTCAATGTTGTCGCTGGTGAGTTTTGAGCACGTTGAGCGGCATTTGCTGCAGTGAAATAAGCTCGTTGACCGTTCGCCAGATGCACTGCCAAATGTGTAACAGTCGGATAGTGTTCATCATTGCAGCTTACGTATCGACCAACTTGATAGCGCGTGATTTCATCATTGGGATCAGGAGCTTGAAGACCAAAAGCCGCAATGTCACTGCCTTTCGTGACATATTTGCAGATGTACTTGATGGACTTCACTAAATTGCAATTCTCCACGTTACAATGCGTCTTGAATGTTCTAGAAAGAAGTGGCGAATACGGAACTACCCAAAAGTTGTCGACCACGAAATGATTTCCTTTCACTTTGACTGTGATTGTTCTACCGCCATCATGAGATGATCGATGCCGATACAGTGGGTAACCATCGTTGCCAGTGATGGTCTCATCAGTCAAATTTCGTGGATAACGATTGGAACACTTGCCGTCGACTATGCACGGTGATTGTAGGTTAATGGCACCACACGGTCCATGAATCATGTTTGTATTTACGATATCATGGAGGTCTGGCTGGGTTTCGGGATCTGGAATCTCGGCACATATGATTTCATCAATTTGGTCTGGTTGCATTATTTCGGCTAATCAAATGAGAATGTTCAATCGAATACATCCAACATCGAGTATCCCCAAAGACACGATGCTTAACAACATAGTTCACCTGCGACCGGATTTTTTGCCCGAATATACGTGCGATGTAGTGCCAGCAGCAGTTGAACAATTTCTATTCACTTTGGATTGCACGTGAAGGTGACGAACAGGTCTGGACGGCCGTAATGACGTACATGTGTCATTGCATCTTGAGCATATTCAAGCATATGATGTGGTCTGCCAACGAACGTCGCTGGTAAAATGGTCAACCGACCAATATCGGCTGCATTTCCTTCGGGAAATAAATGTAGTCCGCCGTACGTAGTTTGGTTTGATTTAAACTGATAAAAAGGAGACGCTCCGCTTCTATTTTGGCATACATATCGACGCAAAATTGCTGAAACAAACGGCGAAATCGAAGCAAATAGTTATCGATACGCGTAAAAATTCATTGCGCTGACCTTCTTGGCGGTTTCCTCACCTAAAATGATATCAGTGTATCATTAGCGTCATATTGAAATGAAAGTTAATATGATACCTATGCTCACCGGTCAATGAATTTATCATCTTGATGTTGATCTAATATCCATCGTCTCCTTGTCAAAACATCAGTGTGTATTGCAATGCATCGTATGAGTGATGTGTTTCGGATATTCATTGCAATTGCACAGAGTCCCGACGTGTGAGCACAATACGCGTGTGCCAGATTTTCACCAACAATCACAACTGCAACCTCATCGATTGTTGGAGCGTTAAATTGGCGTTCGTGCGTTCCAGCAGGTCGCTTATCCGCTCTGATGACGACTTTATAGTCATCCCTTGGCATGCGATCCAACGCGGTTTTTAATAACCGAACCAATGCATGATGGTCATGAAGTAACACATGGGCTGAAAAGTCCAAAGTTTTATAGTAAAACACAAAATTTTTGCAAAATTCAACTTTATTTATCAATATAGTTGCCTTCGAAGGCGATACACTGATTGAAACGATTTTTCAATCTTTCGATACCAGTTTTGTAGTACGATTTCGGTTTAGCCTCAAAATAGGCCTCTGTTTCGGCGATTACTTCTTCATCGGTCTTAAATTTCTTTCCGGCGAGCATTCTTTTGAGGTCTGCAAACAGGAAATAGTCGCTGGGGGCCAAATCTGGAGAATACGGTGGGTGGGGAAGCAATTAGTAGTCGAATTCATTCAATTTTGCCATCGTTTTCATCGACTTGTGACACGGTACATTGTCTTGATGAAACAGCACTTTCTTTTTCTTCAAATGCGGCCGTTTTTCTGCGATTTCGTCCTACAAACGCTCCGACAACGCAATGTAATAGTCGCTCTTGATAGTCTGCCCCTTTTGGAGATGTCGATGAAAATTATTCCATGTGCATCCCAAAACACGGATGCCATAACCTTCCCAGCCGAGGACGAGGTTCGTCGCCTGCTCGCCACTCAGCTGACTGCCGACTTGACTCTGGTGTGAAGTGATGGAGCCAAGTTTCATCCATTGTCACATACCGACGCAAAAATTCGGCTTTATTGCGGTTGAACAGCTTTAAACACTCCTCTGAATCATCAACACGTTGTTGTTTTTGGTCGACTGTGAGCAAACGCGGCACCCACTTTGAACACAGCTTTCACATGTCCAAATATTCGTGTATGATCTATCCAACACGCTCTTTTGATATTTTCAGAGCCTCAGCTATCTCGATCAACTTCACTTTACGGTCATTCGTAATCATTTTGTGGACTTTTTTGATGTTTTCATCCGAAACAGCCTCTTTTGGACGTCCACTGCGTGCATCATCTTCGGTGCTTTTCAATTTTTCAATCCACTTGCGAATGGTTCGTTCGGCTCGTTCGGGTAACACTTATCAAGCCATTTCTTTGCATCGGCTGCATTTTTCCCATCAAAAAGCAATGATAAATCAACACACAAAATTGCTTTGAATCCATTTTTTTCACAATAACAAAAGTTGCTTCACTCACAACGGTATATCTCGAGAACTAATCGTCCGACTGCTGTCAAATTTATACACGTATCTTTTGAAGGTTGGTACTAATGGATTTAATTCAAGTGGTGCCCTCTCTTAGAAACGGACTTTTCAGCCAATGTGTTAGCTGCTGCAGAACTCGAAGAATTCCTCTTCTCCTTGCCGTATTGATTGTTTGGCGCTGATAAAGTTGATTTCCCACATTGCGCATGAAGTAGGTTTGGAGGAATTTATGTTGTGCGTCTTCAAGCGGTTGCAATGATCCAATTTGATGGTGAATTTGGCCTTGGATCTGTAGAGTAGAGGACAAAATTAGAATCAATGATTTGCTTTAAATTATTTAATCTTAATTTCTTGAATTAAATTTAATTTCTTTAATCTTTTACTACCGTGAATGTCGGATTGAATCTGCGTTCATCAATAATATCTGCTCCAAATGAAGTCATTTGAAAGCAGCCGTTTTATGTCTGAGTGTTCGATAGAAAATGACGTGATTCTGGTGTTTCACCACGAAGCAAAGAATGCAATGTCTGGTGCCAAGAGCAATGGTGGTAATTTAACCTTGCCACTGAGACAGCACAATCCAGGCGTTTCTCCAGCCAATTTGAACGGAAGGATGCGAGCTGTAGTCAATTGTGCCATCGTAAAGAAACGCTACTCGATTCGAATCAACACTTGAAGTACTTCTTCTTACGCGTTGATTTCGATTTTCACGTTGTTGAGTTTTTTGACTTGCTCGAAGATTTCTCATGGTTAACTGAGCCGTTTCATTTGACGCCTGTCTTTCTTCTTGCGTTTGTGATGCACGAAGTCGATGCACGGCGCTGTTCTCGTGTGATTTCTTCATCCGTATTCAATTGATTGGCGATATTCCGAACTCTACTTGCATTACGGGTTCGATGCGAAAGATTAGGTCTTCTGGCACGCGGCATTGTGAATAACACTGAGAAATGAATGTCACAAAAGCAATTAAGGAATTATCGATAGATACATGTGCACAAATGTCATAACCTCACAAAATAAATATCTTCGTTGGCAACTTACCGTTTGAAAATAGAATGCCACACCAAAATGAGCAATCAGAATGAAATGAACAGCGAACTCGAATTGATTTTCAAATTAGTCCACCTAAAAATTAATTGCACAATCCGAAATTAACGTTTGAATTGATTGTCGATGCGCACGCAATCACAAAGAACATAACGATTCACAATGTGCGCTTCATCAAACTGAACTCACCTCAGTGGAATCACCTTTCGCTGGTAATTTTCACAAAAAATCGTTACAAAATAATGTACGAGTATTAAATCAAATTGAATTACAATAACTGTCGAAAGCTGATAAAAAATTTATAAAACTTGAAAAAATGCTGATAAATCGCAACACACGTCTGCACAGCACAATAGTATGCGATGGAAAGACTGTGCAAATGAATCAGCTGTCAAAAGTTGATGCGCACAACGCCATCTACTGGCAATACCGGACTCAGCATTTGGAATTATGTTCGTTTTTAATGTGTGACAAAAACAATTGTCACACAAATTTGGGGCAAAAACAATTGTCGCAAAAACTTACCAAAAAAAACTTTGTCACAACGTAACGTAAACATAAACGTCATCTATCATGAAGATGGCGTCGTAAAATCGCTCCATACAAAATGTATGGGAAAATGAATTTTCTTCATAATTTTTTTTCGGGGATTTTTCGGGAATTTTCTTGGGAGTATTCTTCTTGTTTGGCCGGAGACCAGTCCGAATTGGTGCGAATCATCAAATCGGTTCAGGCGCTCTTGAGTTATAAACGTCACTCTCTTTTATATATTAAGAAGATTAAATGCTTTGAGAATCGGTGAGCTAACCGCCCATCATTTTAGTATTTTGATGCAAAGAGTTATTCAAGACCCAAGTGATGAGTTTGTAACAGACAAGGCGTTAAGGGTATACCCCACTAATCAGCAAGTAAACGATCACAACGCTACTGTTTTGAGTTTGTTCAGAAAAAAGGGTGCTCGAGTTTATAAAATAAAAGCACAGGACCAGCTAATTGACGCCACACGAAATACAGATAATTTGAATGTAGCTAATATAATAATAGGCATAAACAAGACTGAAGACCTACCAACAGAACTTGAAATATTTGCAGGAGCACAAGTTATGTTGCGGTCCAATATTGACGGATCGGAAGGATTGGTAAACGGCGCTATCGGCTACATTACTGAAATTGTTTGGCCACAGTTTCGTCGAACCCAAATGTACGAAACAGATGTAGCGTCAGATCAGACAAAACAATAAAATCGTGCGGCGTAGCGTTATTTGAGTAAATATGTCAACAGCATTTGCGAGGGTTGACTGAAAAGTTTCCGACCGCAACATAAAGATAGCGGCACTCGTCAATAAAGTTACTTACCGCAGTTTCAGTCCTTTTTGACGCGCAGTTTTTACTTGACAGTCGTTTGAGCGAGTCGATGTGAGTGTTTTTTGTGAAAATGGAAAAAATTAAGTATCGAGCTGTTATTAAATTCTTATTTTTGAAAGGCAATACGCCTACGAAAATCAAAAATGAGTTGGACTCTGTGTATGGGGACTCTGCACCATCATTTACCACAGTGAAATTTTGGGCAGCTGAATTTTATCGTGGCCGTAAGAGCTTGGGAGATGATGAACGTTCGGGACGTCCAAAAACTGCAACCACTGACGATAACATTGCTAAAGTTCACCAAATCACCAAATGGTGTTAGACGACCACCGAATTAAAGTGAAAGAGATAGTAGAGGTTATAAAATTGTCCAAGGAATGTGTTTGTTACATATTAAATCATGATTTAGGTAAGAGAAAGCTGTCCGCGCGTTGGGTGCCGCATTTGCTTACGTTAGACCAAAAACGTGTTCGAATGAACATTTCCAACGCTCTGTTGACTGCCCCAAGGCGCAATAAATCCGAGTTTTGGCGCCGATTAATTACTGTAGATGAAACTTCGATACACCATTATAAGCCCGAAACAAAAATTCAGTCAAAACAGTGGACTGTAAAGGGCGAGCCGGCGGGAAAGTGATGGCGACTGTTTTTTGGGATAGTAACGGAGTTATCTTAATCGATTATCTTCAAAAAGGAAAACCCATTACAGGAGCATACTACGCATCATTACTTGGCAAGCTGAAGACAGAAATTGCGGAAAAACGGCCACATTTGCAGAAAAAGGAAATCCTGTTTCACCAAGACAACGGGCCGTCTCACATCTCAGCGGTTGCCATGGAGAAAATCCATGAATTACGGTTTGAAGTGCTTGACCATCCTCCTTATTCACTAGATCTATCCACAAGCCATTTCTTTTTGTTCCCTCATCTAAAAACCCCGCTCGGAGGACAGAGATTTTCGTCAAATGAGGAGGCAATCACCTTCGTGAACAATTATTTTGCAGAGAAAAACGCCAAGTACTATTCGGACGGGTTAGAGAGATGGGAGCATCGCTGGGAGAAGTGTGTAGAGTTACAAAGAGACTATCTAGAAAAATAAAAAAAAAATTTGGGACAAAATGTCTTGTATCATTGTTCGGTCGGAAACTTTTCAGACAATCCTTGCATAATGTTATGAGCGGTTGACTGTTATATTATTATATTATGATAGAAATTCCACGAGCCCCACGATTATATTTTTTTTATCTGATTAATGCCCTAGAGGGGAGTAGTGTGAGGACTGGTACCTAGGACCTACTGAATTATTTTTTAGTTTATACATAGTACATTATCTACGCCCTGAATGATTTGAACTGCAACCAACTTCAGACTGCTATAATTTCCAAACGGTTCATGACAGTGAGCTCAAATTTTGACACATGGCAGATAATTTTATTATTTACAAGTCTTTCAAACGATTTGAGTCTCAGTTGTGTTGAAAAATTTTTATCCGCGATGGAGTTCAAACGTGATAGTGTGATTGCTTTATATTTGGCAGGAGAACCACAAGTAGCTATCATTACGGCCCTCCAGCACCTCAACGTGAGGTGTTTCGAGCCATAGCTCGTTACCGTGATACTGGCAGCGTTGCAAAACGCCATGGAGGTGGTCATAAAAAAACAGCAACATCGGCAGAAGTGGTTCGGAAAGTGAAGGCTCGAATTGAGCGAAATCCGCGTGAAAGTGGAAGAAAAACGGCTTGTGAGCTCAACATATCGTTGGAACGGATGCAACACATACTGAAAGATGAGCTTGGGTTCAAGCCAATGAAGTTCCAAAAAGCACACGATCTTACACCGCAACAGAAAAAAGTTAGAGTCGAAAGAGCGAAGGAGTCGCTACGCTTGCACGAATATGGTGAGTTGTCGAATTTGGTTTTTTCCGATGAGTCGCCATTTGTTATCGAGCAATATGTCAACAAACAAAATGGCTGAATTTACTTGCCAGAGAGATCCTTCGAAAATTTGCACCTTCGGACGGCCACCAGAAAGTATACCGTGAAACTGTCTTAGAGGCAGTATTGAAGCCTTGGACAAACAATCATTTCGGTCGGAGACTGTGGACATTTCAACAAGACTCGGCACCGTCTCACAAGGCGCGCGTCAAACAATGTTCCACACTTCATTTCTTCGACACAATGGATTGCAAATTCTCCGGATGCAAATCCGTTGGATTTCTCTGTCTGGGGTATTTTTAAGCGAAGGTTAGCACTAACAAATACCAAAGTTTGGACCACCTCACTTCGCCGGGAATGGGCCAAAATACCGCAGAGCCACTTGTGTGCAGCGTGCGATGCTTTCTTCGGCCGTCTCGAGGCCATTATTTACGGCAAAGGTGGACATATTGAAAACTACTGATACAATTTGAAAATTGATGTATTTTCCAACATTTTTTGCTTTGGCATAATAAAATTTATCAAAAAATAAAAAAATTATAGCATTTTAGAAAGTTGGAGTTCGAGTAAGTCACCCTGTACGTCACTATTATCTTTATTTTCAATAAAACAGAATACAACGAATAAAGTTTAATCAATGTTATATTTTCCATTTTATTGGATGACTTTTGCCATTTTTCTGGCAACTTCATAATTCAACGTTCTTAGAATTTTTGATCTTTATCGGCAAAAAACTGAACCAAGTACTATTTCACAGCGTCATCATCATTGAAAGTTGTAACATCCAAAGACTTTTGCAAAGATCGAAATAAATGGTAATCTGGTGAAGCAAATTCAGGGCTATATGTTGGATGTAACATCAATTAACAACCAAGCTTTAAAAATTTTTGGCGAGTGGCCAAAGATGTATGTCGCCTAGCATTGTCCTGGTGAAAAATGAGACCTTTTCGATGGACCAATTCTGGCCGTTTTTCGTTGATCGCCCTATTTAATCTGTCCAGTTGTTGACAGAGCAAATCCGAATTGATCGTTTGATTCTTTACTCATAAAATACCGCACACCTTTCCAATCCCACCAAATTGAGAACAAATTCTTCTTTTGGTGGATATCAGCTTTCAAAATGTAGTGTGCTGGCTCATCAAGCCTGGACCATGATCGTTTTCGATTGACCTTACTGTACCAAATCCATTTTTGATCGCCAGTGATGATTCGTTCAAAAAAAGGGTCAGATTCATTGCGTCTAAGATGCAAATCGCAAGCGTTGATGCGCTTTCAAATCATGTGGATCCCAAATATGAGTATCAAGCTTTTCAACGAATTTCATACGTTTTTATTGTTTCCCAATAGCTGTATCTGACACATTTAACATTTTTGCTATCTCTCGTACAGTTACATGACGATCCGACTCGATTATGTCTTTAGTTTAATCATCATCAAGCTCATCTGGTCGACCTGATCTTTGTTCAACTTCCAGTGAAAAATCTCCGGAACGAAATTTGTTAAACCAATTCCGGCACTGTCTTTCTTCGAAGGCTTCTTCACCATACACATTACGTAACTTTTTAGCAGCTCGTTTTTGCACTCCATATTAAAACTGACGCCAAACTTAATACCTTTTCACAAAAATACGCGCAATTTGCAAAGTAAGACTGACAACTAACAAATGTCAAAAGAAAAAGATATGGCGGTGGCTACTGTCTGAGGTTTTGTAATCGCAGTCACTAATCAAACAAAGTCAAAGTGGCTTTTTAGTATACAGAAGCCTTGCACTTTCGTTAATGATACAAAGGATTTCCTCTTTATTTGGACTTTGCTAGAAAGTATTTCCCTTAACACTATCTAACTTGTTACCTGCTTCGGTGGTAAGGAACTTTACACTCAAGTGGGTGTTACTACACTTAAAATGTCTGAGAACGTCGGAAGACTAAAATATTAGTGTAATTGGACTTGGAGACGTATTGTGGGAAACCACTCATCTGAACGTGAACTTAGTTGCCAGAAGAAAAGAAAAAAAAAGAAGCCCGAAGCATCCGATTTGGAAGCCAATACACTACCACTTGAGCCATGGCCTCCCACTGAGATGAGATTCTTTAACGGCCTTCAGTAACGCACTCCAAGCCGATTCCACTTATGTGGCCACCTAATGCGAGATCTTCCCCTACTGCGTTGTCCCTCCGGGTTAGATTCGAAGACTCTGAGCCGGAGCATTAGTGTCCATTCGTCCTACATATCCTAGCCATCTTAGATGCGCAGTTTTCTGACCAGTTGGATGTCGCCGCTCTTATCGCCGCTTCTTCTTCAAATCCCGTCAACGCAAATTGTTAGAAGGATTTTCCTCTCGAAACGACTGAGGATATCTTCATCTCCGTTCGATAGAATCGATATTTCAGCGCCATAAAGCACGATTGCGATGTTCAAAGTATTATATAGCCAAAGATGTTCGGGATAGGGCTTTACAACTCAGTTGCAAGAAACACCGATTGGTAAGAGAGTTATTCTTCGTTTTATTTCTACTGAGGCATTGGTAGAATTATTACCTCAAAACAATAGCTGTAGACTGTGGCTTTTAGTCCAATACGTCGATGTTGAGGGCCCTTTCTTGTTGGCAGCATATACGTATACCCGGGGTTGCCAACCGCTACACCAATTTTGGTAGCTTCCGTTTCAATACTAGCGAACGCACCCGTAACAGCCTCCTGAGTTCTGCCAATATGTAAACAATTTAATTTAATTTTAATTTTGGTGGTGTGGTGGGTTGGTAGATAGAACAGACTAGGGGTACGTAGAGTTGTGAAGGAAAGCGCATTCAACGTGACCTGAAAGGAGTCGATGAATGAAGAGAAAGTCGGCTGCATCTCTGCGTTCCTCAAGGATGTTTAAGTTAATCCGATTGAGGCGGTTTGGATACGGGGGCAGAATAAAAGGATCGTTCAAGGTAATACCTCGAAGAGCAAATGGAAGAAAACCGCGCTGGATGCTTTCGATTCTCGAGATATGAACACGATGATATGGGGACCACACTTGACTGGCATACTCTAGCAGGGCGCGGACAAAGGTAATATAGAGGGACCGGGTCACGTATGGGTTGGTGAATCCTCTGGAACACCGTTTTACGAAACCTAGTGCAGAGCTGATTTTAAGGATAATCCCATCCATATGTAAACGGAATTTGAGCTCCTTATCACACAAAATTCCGAGGTCGCGAAGAGATTGAACAGAGGACATAGGTTGGTTGTGGAGAAGATAGAGAGAGGAGATTCGTGCCGCTTATGTGAAAAGGTGATGGATTGGTATTTTGGCAATATCAAGCTCCAAACAATTTTTCAGCCACCAACTATCAAAGTCTAGTTGAATGAGGAAGGAGTCATGGTTTTGAAAAATTTGGTATCGTCGCCGTATAGGGAGACAGACGAGTGTTTGATGATCCCATCAAGATCATTTATGGTTAATATAAAAAGAAAGGGACCGAGATGGCTGCCTTGTGGGACTCCAGAGGTGGCCAAAATTGGAGCCGAGTGGGTTGACCGAAAACGAACACTGTAAAAACTGTTTTCGAGGTAAGAGGATATCCATTTTAACAGTTGAGTTCAAAGCCGACAGCAGACAATTTAAAGAGCATTACTCGATGAGAGATTTTATCGAATGCCTTACTGTAATCGGTTGCAACTACATCGACTTCATTACCATTCACTAGAGCAGAGAGGACAAAGGAAACAAATTCACCGAGATTTGTGGTAGATGACCTACCCTTCAGGAAGCCATGTTGTCTAGGGGGATAAGCGATTTGCATTGGAAGCTTGGAGCTTTATACAAAATACTTTCGAAGAATTTTATTATATGGGAGAGTTTAGCGATGGGACGATAGTTGGTAATTTCGTTCTTTGATCATTTTTTGTGGATCGGGATTAAGAAGGATATTTTTCAACACTGAGGAAATTCTCCTAGTGAAAAGGATAGACGAAAGAGATTAGAAACGGCATGGGAAAGATAGGAAGAACATTTTTTAAGAAATATGGCTGGGAGGCCATCTGGGCCGGGTGTGAATTCGTCATTAAGTTGGTGTAACTTATATTCGATATAAGACGGGTCCAAGGAGTGAGAGAGTAGTGGGCCATTGGAGAAGTTTAGCAGGTAATTAAAATAGGATGAATCTGGTACAAAGGAGTCGGTGGTGAAGGACTGTTTAAAAAAGCGGAAAATAGGTTGACAATGGTGAGTGGATCGGTTGATGACTTGCTGTTGAAAGAAAGGGAAGTAGTGTTTATTAGCTTGACTTACGCATTGTTAAGATAGCGCTGTTAAAGGGAATCATAAAGTTCCCTGAAATGAAGAGAAGCTCCAAGATAGTTGGAGTAGTTGGAAAAGGATCTGGTGCTAAGGAAAACAGCCCATAACTTGTTTCTCTTATTTCGGAAGGAAAAAAGCTTGCGATTATACCAGGGAGGACTAGTAGATGATGTTTTAAGTCGGGAAAACGGAACGTAAAGGAAAAAAGAATTAAATATTTCTCGATAAGAAATGGCTAAGGCATCACCTATACTTGGGTTGTGAAAGTTAAAGGTGGATCTGCTGAGATAGTCACTGATTTTGTGAAAGTTTGCTTTATGAAAGTCGTAGGATACGAGAGTTGTGGGGGGTGTGTTAAGAGTTATTAAAGAACCAGAAAAGAAGGGGAGGGTAGTAGTTATCGATTGTTGAAAGAGATAGTGGACAAAGTGAGACAACATTGACGTAAGCTAGTAGTTGCACAGATTTTTGAAAGATTGTTCCTCCAGTATTCACTTGTGAGTTCCGCACAATTCTTTCAAGTATAATCTTAAAGAAGTCACATGACCTTGCCTAAAACCTTTTGTGACATCAAAGGCCACGACCTTGACAATATAGCGAGCATCCACCATCCTCATTTTGCGATGACAAAACTTAAACTGACTCTACGTAGCTCGTCTCTATAAATGTTGTCATTTGCGGCCTAAAGATCGATGAAAGATGGTGGGTATCGATTTGGACTTGGTTTTCTCCAAGATCTGGCAGAGTGTGAAAATTTGGTCGATTGTGGACTTTCCTCGCCTGAGACTACACTGAAAGAGGCCAGTCTAGTTGTTGACGCGCACGATATGCAACGTCGAGCAGTCTTATACCTCAACAGTTGGTGCAGTTGAGGATGCCTCCTTGTTTGTAGAAATAGATACTGAGATCGCATTCATCAAGTATACACTCTTGTGACTAGATCTGAGAAATGAGTTGGTATGTGCTGTCCACAAGGTCTCTTCCAGGAACTCTGAATACCTCTGCAGGTAGGCATCGAGTACAGCAGCTTTGTTTGATTTAAGTTTAAATTTTGTCATCCTTACTTCGTTTTGGTCAAGTGGTCGTCGTCTAAGTGGTCTTTAGTCTATTCTCTCTGACGGCGGGATAATGGTCTCCGGTACAGTCAACGGAATGAGTTTTTCCATATTCTCGGCAGCGACTGTGACTCTACTACAAAGTTTCCGTCTACATCTTTACAGGTTTCTGTGCAGGTCTTGTTACTAGGGTCCTTTTTTAAATTTTAGTAAAACTTTCGTACGTTGTTCCTAGAGTACAAACTCTTAATACCTTCGATCGCGCATTTCTTGTGCTCTTGTTCTTCTTATGGAGAAGAAGACGTTCTTCCCGCCACTTTTTAGGCGTAGTGCTCACAATTGTGTCTCGCCTTTTGTTGCAGCGCCAATTTGTACTTTGCTTGCCGGAATTTTTCATCAAACCATTGGTGATGGTCCAGTGAAACCAAGAACCAAGCAATCAGTTGCGGTGTCACTAATGAAACGTTGGCAGCGTTGCCACTGGTCTTTGGTACTTCATGCTGGCGAAACAGGAGTTGTTGAAAGGTTTCCGAAAACGTGTTCGGCGAAGATTTTTTTGGAAATCCGAATTCGTACCTTGGTTGCAACAACGTTCGGACGTCCAGAATACTAGTGGCATACCTTAAGTCTATCGTAATGTGATCATCCTGTCCTCTTGTGTATATTGAAATGAGGAAACCGTGTGCTTGCTGTAGTGATATTTCGTCACGCGACAAAGTCAATAAGCCCGAGTACGTGGTTCAGTGATAGCTATGCTTACGAACTATCCTACCAAAGACGTTCTCCTTTTATTATGTACCATACGCCTAGTAGGATTTTAACATCGTACTTAGGCCATTCCTCATATGTCATGACGAGAAGCTCATAGAAACATTCTTTGGTAACGTCGTCATACTAATTTTCCGTCCACGCATGAGCGCATATTAGGCTTGTGAAAGCGAATTCATCTTGATGAGGATTGTCAGCTCAATTGGAAGCCCAAAACTTCCTGGTTTAGCTTTTCGCCTATGACAAAGCCACTGTTTCTGTTCCCTATAGCAACTACCATTGTAGATATGCCTTTGCTTGGCCCCTACCATAGCACTTTCTGGAAGGGAGTGATATCTGCATCATAACAGACAAGGGCCTCTAGTAATTCTTTCACTGATCCGAAGCTTTCACGAGCAGATCCAAAGGACGCTGTCCTTATTTTGTTTACTGGATCGTCAATACTAAGATCATCCATATCAGAAGCTTGTTGAGTGTCCAGCTAGTATGTATCCACCAGCACCACGATGATGACAAGGATATTTTCTGAGTTAAACAGTCAGGGGAATCTTACTCATGTTGTTATTATGAGAACAGAACGGAGTGGTGTAGCCTTGAATCGACGACTTAACTGGTTGTGGTCGCTAAATAAGTTTTCTGGTGCTATTCTGCGCTGTCTTTGGCCCAAATTTATGTGCAATCAACGGGCTTCCTTGAATTTTAGAGACTTGGTTAAACAGGATCGTATTACTACTACGATTTCTTTTTATATTTTACAACATCTAAGTATAAGGACAACATCACAAATACGTAAAACATTTTGAAATCCAATATTTTCCTTAGAATAAAAGAGTAAGAAAAAAAAAGTAACTTGCCTCACTCACCTTTAAATTCTGGTCCACTTTTTCTTCAATCGGAGTCGTCATTTTTGCATTGATCTTCATATTTCCTGCAATTGAAATCAAAAAAAGGATAGAACAAATGAGAAATGAGAAATGAGGTAACCACATGAAAGAAGAAAATAAATAGTAATCCCTTGAACGAATTAATTCGCCGTAGGATGCTGATTTTTAATTCAAACCACCCCTACAGCCCCAAGTTGAACAATCACAATTATCCCATCAAACATCGCCTCTAGCACCCGCATACGAGCATTTCTCTACATCTGTCACCAACGTGTCCTTCCGCTGATGCATTTTTGTGCAGTTTTTACTCTCTACACTCAATTCGATTCGAATCGATTCAATGCGACAAAAGCGAATTTTGCAAGGCAATCGAACCAAAAGGTCCTTTATAGCCCCTGTTGTCCTTTCCCCACACTTTCTTCCTCTTTGGTAACTTTCGAATCGAAATTTAATAATAATTCGTGCGAAAAAAAATCCCGACGAACACAAAAACTGGAAAAATAGGGGAAAAAAGGATTCGTACTTCCGGCCCGTCAGCGGAAAGGGAACTACTTCATTTTAAGTGCACTGATCCTGGATGGAAATTGCAAAGTGCAGTCTGGCGTGGTTTTCGTGTTTCAACTTCCTCATCCGCTACACAGATATACGAGTATTCTCGTACTCGTACTCCTACACGTGCTCAGCGTAAAGTGCCGCACGATGACAGGTTAAGGACGATTGAGTTGTGAACGAAATGCACTATCCGATTGAGGCTCCAATTTGATTATTATTTTATTTTGTAATACATCCGATGCCGCCACCGCCGATCGATGTGATTGTGTCGCGATTAATTAAATAAATTGAGTGGTGGTGTCGGTGTAGAGGGAACCGAAGCAATCATCGCTGAAATGGTTCAATAAATACGAGAGTGGCTTTTTATGAGTTATTAACAGATGGCGGTACCATGGTGGGGCTTTGACATGCATGTCACTTTCAAGCGAAAGAAGAACTTGGAGTGATTATTTCAATATGGGAAGTGCCTAGATGTAAGTGCATCCAAAAAGGAAGTACGAGGATATACCGGATTGAGACTTCAGCTAGGAACGGATGCAGCTTGCCTCACTCAAGTAAATAGTGGGTTCTGTGAAAAGTCAAACGAACTAGGAAAAAGTTGGAAAACTATTTCACTTTGCAGATTCATCAAGTTTTCTTCTTCCTGCTTATACTCATGCAGATGATTATTAAAGACACCAAAGTGAAGCCTGTTCAGAAGGGAAAGAGAATCCATCGGCTGTCCCATCTTAAAATCTCTTGCCGCTCCCAGCGACTTCTTTCGTTGTCAAGTGGTAAACATGCAACCCTAGAAATGATAGAAAAGCCTAGAAATACAAAGAATGAAGATTATTCCAGACCGGAGCGTTATAGGACGCCGGACTTCACATTCTTCATATTCATATTCAGCCTCATACTCTTAAATTACAGGCATTCATTTCTTCACCTGCTTTGCTGCAACGGGCCGCGAATTTGAGCAGATACCGAAGCTATTAGGAACAGTAGCTGAAGGAAACCGCCGGAGTTTAAGGAAACGGCGAAGGAATCGGCTCTTCTTCACTCAGCCACCAAATATTTTGGTACTGCAAAATAACATCTTTTTATCGCGTGTTGAAACCGCTCTATGAATATTAAACCTGAGACGTTCAATACTGCCGTGTGCGACGTCTCTGTTGTAGTTGAGTCGTCCCTCACCAACTGCATGGTGCAGTCAGCCCTTTCATGTCAAAATAGAAGAACGCCTAAGGGGAGACGAAGCCTTTCAAGCCCACACTCTCATGATATAAGCAGTTGGGGTAGTGCGACACAGATATGAGGTTGTTAGATGAGGCATTGCTCTTGCTATCTTGTTAGATTCGCCCTGTTGTATAGGACCTCATTGGGATAGAATTTTATGTACTCCGATTCTGGTGTTCTGTAAAGGTGAATACAAACCCTAAGACAAGCCCTCTCAAGCACCCGAATCTTTTCCATTAAGCTTGCTCTCACGTTGAATTACACGGAACACCCATATGCCGCATAGGCCGGATGAGGGCCATATAGCAGATGACTTTCACCCTCGCATCGAGTTGGCTACTATAAAACAGTTTCTTTGTAACGGCAAAGGCACCATCTACATTCTTGTTGAAATATATATCTGGATTTCGCTCCCAAGGTATTTGACCACATTTCGACAAGCATGTGGCTGGCCGTGCTGCCCAATGATAGAGAATTTTCGCAAATTCTTTTTGGTGTCCCTAGAGGCACCAGACAATAGCCATCTAAACAGAATGGTTTCAGTCATCTCCTAATTTCTTCGAAGCCACGTTGCAAAAGCATGTTATTGGCCTCGACTTCTGGACCTGTTCTATATGCAATTAAGTCGTCTGCGTACGCTATGCTATGGGGAAGTGAACCTATGCGAATTAAGCGCATCTTGTTGCAGATTGTTTTTAATGTAAAATGTTCTAACAGAAGTCGCACCGCCATTTTTCATGATGAACTGTCTGTTAGTGAGCATAGGGCATCCGCCCTATTATCAAGGCTTCGCCCATCAATGACGTTGTCAAATAAAAATCTCAGGGGCAGAGCTAAATACTGCTCTTAGCGTAATGATTTTCAAATGACGCCGCCGAAGGTTGATACGATTTGACCAGTTACGAGTTGCCGGTCATAGATCTTGTTGGCGGCAGGATTAACGATAATCCCTACTAGGACTTAAATCACGGTACCATGGGAGTCAGAAGCACCCCGGATCTCGGTCCGGGCCTGACTTATTGAGGTAGGCCCCTTTGTGGGAGAGTCATTGTGGCTGTGGTTTAAACCCGAAGTGGCGGGAAGAGCCTTCCTGTTGATTTGACCCAACGTAGAGTTACAATAAGTACTGGGTGCTGTGACCCTAAGAACAGAACGTCTTTTGTGTTTTAACGTAAACCACCTGTCTCTAGAGACCTTATGCTTACGGGATTCCCATACATCCATAGAGAGCAAGGACACGCCTTGCCATCGCTCTCCGTCAATCCTTTGATACCAATTCGGAACTGTGTTGGAGGCACAAGTTCCACCCTTGGTATGAGTAGAGGCCGACCTAAAGCCTCTTACTGTTCTTAGGGTCACAGCACCCAGTACTTATTTGCAACTCTACAATGGGTCAGACCCTTTCTCACCATGACGCTCCCACAAGGGGGCCTACCTCAACAAGTCAGGCCCGGATCGAAATCCGGGGGGCTCCTGACACCCATGGTACCGTGATTTAAGTCCTGGTATGGACTACCGGTGGTCCAGCCGACAACAAGACCTATGACCGGCAATTGTTACTGTTCAAATCGTAGCAACCTTCAGAGGCGTTATCTGAAGATGTTTACGTTAAGACCAGTAATATGCTCTGCCCCCGCTTTTTATTAGACGACGTCGTTGATGGGCGAAGCCTTGATAATTGGGCGGGGGCCCTAAGAAAAGTAAGAGGTTTTAGGTCGGCCTTGACTCATACCAAGGATCGAACTGTGCCTCCAACACAGTTCCGAATTGGTACTCAAGAATGCGGCGGGAGTTGGCAAGACGTATCCTCTTCGAGGCAGGTGTTCACGTTAAAATTCTTGAACTGTCTGTTGGTGAGCATATTATGAAGAATAAACAAAAGTGGTTTACTGATGCCCAGTCTGGTCAGCTTGTAGAAAAGTCCCTCCAGCCATAAGGTGTCCAAGGCTTTTTTCAAGTCAGTCAGGCAAGCTCCAGTACACTGGTTTTTGCTTTTATTCCACTGGATATCTGACACCAACTTCGACGCGGCATATATGACATCATGCCCCGCCTTAAAATCGAATTAATTGTACGAAACTACATTTTTGTCCTCAACCCACTGAGTCAAAATACTATTGACTACCTTTTCGAACAACTTATTGACATTCGGAAGGAGACTTATCGGCCGGAGACCCGCCGGATTGGATGTATATTTACCCCGTTTAGGGATGGGATAAACCACCGCAGTTTTCCAATGCTCTAGCTAATGTGCATTATTCACTGCATTATTAAATGTCCACTGCTTCTAGAGGGAGATGTCGAAGCACAATGCTCGGTATTCCATCGATTCCGGCTGATTTTTTACTTCTTATTGTGCAGACGATCTCATGGGGTTCTTCCTTTGAAATGGACGGGGCTATGTCCCCTTCATTGGCGATGACATTATTTGCCATATTCTCGTCACTAAAGTGGGTGAAACTCGAGCTCTCGAATCGCCAGTTCTGTATGTCATTTCGCAGGTAGAAATTGTGCAGAAGGACTCGAGTCTGAATTGTCGTGATTTGAACCAATGACGTCATTGGTTTTATACACTTCCTGAAAAGTCGCTCCTATGGCCTCAAAATTCTCCTGAGGATCTTCTATCACAAAAATATGATCATCATCTGCGGCGATGAAGCATTGCTCTAAGCAGCGAGAATACAAGAGTTAACTTGTTAAGCTACGCGCAAATATTCAGCAGTACAGAACAGACATACAAAACAAGGAATAACGCGTATAATCCGGGGAAGAGGCGCATCCATGCCACGAAGTGAAAATGGAAACCGAAGCTCATTGGTATACTGGTGCAATGATGACATCACTAGGTCACCCACACATTGAAGGGCAAAGAAGCAAAGCAAACTCCAAAAAAATACGAGAAGAATTGCTAAAGAAAGAAAAGAGTTAATATGAGGCTTGACAAGCAGTTAAAGAAGATCTACAATATAACCCTTGGGGAAGGGCAGACAAAATTGTAATAAGAAACTTGAAAAGCGGCACCAGGATGCCTGTATATGATACGCACCATAGTCAGTAGTATATTCCCTAGGAATGATAGAATCAATTCTCTGCGAATAACAAGGAAAAAAAGCGAAAATACATAGTAGCACTCGTTACAGAAGCAGAAGTCCTAACAGCAATGAGTTGAAGAAAAACAAAACAAGACCCTTGAATTGGAAGGAGTCCGGAACTTGGTGATAAACAATCTAATTCCGCCTTGGACAGGCCGATGAATCGCTGAAATCTAACCAACGTCAGCGTATTAATCAAGAACTTCAGACTACTCCTTTCGCAGCAGTGGTTGTTCTCATTTACAAGACACCTCTCGACGATTTAGCAAACGGCTTTAAGCAGGGCTGCTCCTCTAAATATAACCACACAACGAACTTCACATGACACACCCTACTCCGGTTACAGATCTCTCCTTGGAAATCATTCTGGGACGAAGGTGCATTATTGATTCACTTTTACACCGACGGATGGACGTTTTCTCAGGCTAAATTTTACTTCCTCCATTCGTCTTCTTGATCATTGTAACACGCTATGGACAGAAATTATGGCAATAAAAACGGTTTTACCTCGGCTAAGTCTAAACGTGATATCAGGTGGTTGTGTGTTGCAGAAATAGGCTAGGCACCGAGAGGTGTCAACCTACCGACAGCCAGTGCTGTAACTACTTCTACACATCAATTGTGCTTGAGTTACCTTCAAGTGGTAGCCATCGGGTACTGTTCGTTGTCCATCCGGACTCGACTTTCCAAACTTATAAGCGCGAGTGCTGACCAGCAGACAAAAATAGCAGCAATATATGAGGAAGAGCGGATGAATTCCTCAGATGGAATCAACGGTGAAGAAAAAACCCGATAAAAGCAAATAAAACCGTATCTGTGCTACTCAGACATATTTGGAACTGAGGCGAATAAGGATTTACGATACAAAGTCAGGGTCTTGGAAAAGGACCAATGGCAGTGCTCATATCCATGAACGGGTTACTGGGTTCGGCTTAACCGACCCCTCGTCCTAAGGGTATATATAATGATACTGGCCCCCCAGATTGGGGGTTGTACCGACGGGCTAGCTGCCACAAAAGAACTGAGTTACGAAACAAAGATAAGCCTCTACTGTTGACGATTCCTGCAAGCGAAACAGGGACAACGGACTTCGAGTTTCATTATTTCAGGTTATAAATTTAATACAATATATTACAATTATTATATTTGGTATAGTTAGGGACATTCTATTGACCAAGGCCAAGTGGAGAATGTACCATTATTGTTCAACAAAAAATAGGTTATTTAAACATTGATGGGGAAAATGTATGTAAAAATAAATGCAATAGAAAGCTAAGCGCAACAATTTAAGAATTATGTGTAAAAAGAAAAAATTTTAAAATTATTAACTAAATAAGAAATTGATCTACTGTACAATGATCGTAAGCAAATAGCCAAGTTATGACATTTTTTAAGAACAAAGATTGCCTTCTTTCGCATCTAACACTTTCTGGTAACTTATTAAATAAGCGAGGAGCAATGACGGTGAAAAAACGAGAAAAAAAGTGTTTTATTGATTTTAGGTAAGGATACAAAATTCATGGAATTAGCTCGCAAGTTAAGATTGCCAGACAGTCTAGCGACGTTATACCCAGAATTCTGGAAAAATATTTTCAAGACTTTATAGTAGTAAATGTGTCTTAAGGGTAGTATTTTAAGTTCCTTGAATAATCTAAAACTGGGGGTTGTGCGATTAACTTTGCAGATTAATCTTAAGCTTAACTAGCAAGGGTTGTACTTTGTTGAAATGTGTACCGTCCCAACAGGCGGATTTAAAAAGACCATTTTTAAAATATCGGATCCGCAATATACTCGTATACTAAGGTGATAAAGCTGTCTTACTGCTAAGTTGAAGTATTGTTTTAAATGCAGGGTATATTCTTTCCAACTAAGCTTTGAGTCTAAAATAACCCCTAAGTATTTGAAACATTCGACACGTTCAATAGCGAAGCAATCTGTCGAGCAACTAACATCGGTATTGTAGGTTGATACGCCTTGATTATGAGGAAAAACAATTCTTAGATTAAATTTAAAACAATTTGGTGAGTGATATTGTAAAGAAAAGTTATCAGTCAATTTTCCCTTAATTTTAAAAATGATGTACTTTGTTTTGTTACTAATTGCTAGTTTATGCTTGTCAAACCACCTACGAAGCAAATCTAAGTCAAAATTAATGTTTGCGTTGACACCAAAGAGGTTATAACAAGAGTAAGTTAGAGCTGTGTCATCTGCGAACGCGGTGATTTTTCCTTTAAAAGGCTGGATAAATAAGGAGTTAACGTAAATTAAGAACAATATCCGACCCAGGACAGAACCTTGTGGTACGCCTAAATTTATTGTTTTCTGTGAGCTCATACAACCTTTTACTCTGACCATTTGTGTAAGGTTCCACAAATAAGACGAAAACCATGTATAAATAAAACCTCTAAGATCTGCATTGTACAATTTACTGAGTACAAGCGAATGGTCCACCATGTCAAAAGCCTTTGAGATATCTATAAATAACGTTGCAGCAATTTTAGAACCATTTAAGCTGTTATAAATTTCTCCGCAAAGTTTTAATAAGGCATCTTCAGTTGATCTTCCGCTCCTAAAACCGAATTGATGTTTACTTTTTACTATTGGGTCTATAACTTAATTCGTGCGATTTGCTAAGAGATGGCGTAACTTGTATTATTCCATTGTTATTATTCCATTGGAACATGCATTGGAAAGCTACTGTCATTGTACGTCATTTCAGTATATGTCATTCATTTGAAGCGTAAACAACAATAATTTTTTTCACTCAAATATGTCGAACTTTGTGCCTGAAAAAGTGTTTTTGCGGGGAGTTCTTCTTCATTACTTTAATATGAAGAAAACTGCTGCCGAAAATCATCGTATTTTGGTGGAAGTTTATGATGAACATGCGCTAGCTGAGCGAACGTGCCAAAAGTTGTTTGCACGATTTAAAAGTGGTGATTTTGGCTTGGAAGACGATGAACGTCCTGGACAGCCAAAAAAGTTTGAAAATGAAGAACTGGAAGCATTACTCTATAAAGATTGTTGCCAAACACAAGAAGAGCTCGCAGAATCTTTGGGTGTCACTCAAGCAGCCATTTCAAAACGTTTAAAAGCAGCTGGATATATTCAAAAGCAAGGAAATTGGGTTCCACATGAACTCAAGCCGAGAGACGTCGAAAGGCGGTTTTGCATGTCCGAAATGCTGCTGGAACGCCACAAAAGGAAGTCATTTTTGCATCGGATTGTTACTGGTGATGAAAAATGGATCCATTACGACATCCCCAAGCGCAAAAAATCATATGTGAAACCCGGCCAAGCAGCCAAATCAACGACAAAGCCGAATATCCATGGCGCGAAGGTAATGCTCTGTATTTGGTGGGATAAGATGGGTGTGCTGTATTACGAGCTGCTAAAACCGGGTAAAACCATCAATGGACAACACTACCGAACACAGTTAATCCATTTGAAGAGAGCGGTGGCCGAAAAACGCCCGGAATATGCGACCAGACACGACGCAATAATTTTCCATCATGACAACGCTCGGCCCCACGTTGCTATTCCGGTTAAGAACTATTTGGAAAACAGTGGATGGGAAGTCTTACCCCATCCGCTTTATAGCCCAGACCTTGTCCCTTCTGACTACCATTTGTTCCGGTCGATGCAGAACGCCCTCACTGAAATACGGTTCACATCAGAGCAGAATATCAAATATTGGCTTGATTCATTCTTGGCTGCCAAGCCGGCGCAGTTCTTTTGGGATGGGGTCCACAAATTGCCAGAAAGATGGGAAAAAGTCATAGCTTCAGATGGGCAATACTTTGAATAATATTATCGCAGATGTTTTTCTCAAATAATTGTTCAAATTGTGAAAAAAACCGCACGAATTAAGTTATAGACCCATACCTTTTTCAAACACCTTGGAGAAGGTGGACAAAAGTGAAATAGGACGGTACTTATTCAAAAACTTAGTATCACCTTTTTTATGGAGAGGAATAACTACAGCGGTTTTAAGGGTTTCGGGAAAGACGCCCTGTTGAACACTCAAATTGTATATGTGACATAAAACATCACAGATAAAAAGAGAAATAATTTTAAGATCGTGACTTGAGTGTGTGAGTGAAGAAGAGTGTGAGCTCTTTAGCGATTGTATAATTTTATGTATTTCCAGTGGTGTGAAATTTTCAAAGTACAAACAAGCAGACTGGTGTTGCTCCTGCCTTATTGTTTTGTCGCAGTGACGAAAAGTTATTTTGTCCCAGGAGACCGCGGAAATCATTGAGTATATTTGAAAAATTGTCATTAAAAACATTAGCCACCTCACATGGTTCAGTTATATCAACATTACTATCCATATTTAAAACAATTTCGGCATTCGGCTTTTCTCTATTCAAAACTTCCTTAACTGTGTCCCACTCTTTCTTAGAATTCCCAATATTTTTGACTAGTTTTCTTCTGAAATAATTATCTCCACAAAGTGTTATTTCTAATTTTAATTCACGACAAATTTTAACATAAAAACTTTTAAGCCAAGTATTCCTAGGATGTTTGCGAACCCGAATTCTAAGTTAATTTTTTTTTCTTATTTTCTTCAACAAATAAAACCTCATCCATGGTTTGATGCATGATTTTGACTGCAATTAGAAATATGAAATTTCAATTTATTAATAAATAAATCAAAAGCAATTGATGGATCATCATCGCTATATACATCGTTCCAGAACTCAAAAGACAAATCTCTTTGCAAGGCTGAAAAGTCGACTTTTTTAAACTTTTTAAATTTTAGTGGTTTAGGTCTGCGTATCGAACAATCAAATTGAATTTTAGTTAAACAATGATCAGTTATCTGTAGATCATAAACATCAGTTTTGAAATTTATTGAGTTGTTTCTGAGCTAGAACTCACAGCAATTCGCGTAGATTGTAACAATAAGGACTCAAAGCCAAAAGATGATAACACCGACAAAAAATAATCAACATCATTTGAGTAATCTAGTATATTAACATTAAAATCACCCAAAAGGACAACATTTTTACAAGAAATGTTTTGGAGAAATTCAGAAAATTCATCTATAAAGACTTTGACTAAGCAACAGTGTAAACGATAACTGAAACAAGAAATTTTAATCACCCTGTCGCCTTCTCTTTTTCTTATAAGTACCGATTCCTGATCCAGACATACTTGCATTTATTACTGTTTTTCAGCTGATTGGCCTTCACTAGCAAAGATCTTTTGTAGCTAGTGAGTGAATCATTTATGAAAATTCTCCCACCCGTGCAGTCATTGGAAACTGCAGTAGATAGTTTAATTTTCATCTCGCGCATCTTGGTCATGATTAGCTCTTTATTTTTTAGAGACGAAAAACGTACACATACAATATTTGGTAGTAGTGTCGGAAAGTATAGCAGGACACCACCCCCAATAACGGATTCAGGTTAATCGACCTTGCGACGGGGCGAAACATTGTCAAAAGTAGCACGTGGTTCCCCCATCTTGATATTCATAATTGGACTGGGGTATCTCCTGAACAATCAACCGTTGACCAGATTGACCACATTCCAACCGATGCAAGGCATTTCTCCAATATTATGGATGAAGTGAAGATAGCCATATCTATCAAGTTCAAGTCCAACAAAGCTACTGGAGCGGACGACCTGACTGCCGAGGTCTTCAAAGCGATATTTCACTCATCTGTAAAATATGTCGGACGAAAGTAAGCCCGATGAATGGAACTCAAGCATTGTTTGCTCGATCCATAAGAGAGAAAGCAACAATTCAAAGTGGGCTTAAATGTTTTGCAACTACACCCTGTAGCTACTGGGGCTGAGGAAACCCAAAAATTATTATCCAAAAGTCTCGCTATCCACAACGTGTTACTGTTGAGAACGGGCTTTAGAAAGGAAGAGGCATGTTTAGATCCTATTTCTTCGAAAATGGGGCTTTACCGCGAACGGATTGCGCTATTGCAACATAATCAATAAATTTGTATGTCCAGAACTTGAAAGCATGCCATTACTCCGTACATTTCTTAATATTTCTCGAAATAGAGATCAAAATTGATCGCCGAGAACAAGCGATCAGGCTTTGTAAAGGAGGAAGGAAAAGACTCCACACTCAACGCCAACGGTTCTGTTACCGATGCTCGAACATGTAATGAACAGTTTTACCAAAAGAGCCTGAATGTGCAACAGAGTTGTGAAGATCAGTTGGCATGGCTAGGAATCTTAAGAAAGTCAGGTGCCCTGAAATAATTTCCATCTTGTGTCAATACCTTCCGTTTAGGGCGGCTGGTATCGGTCTCTGGCCATAATTGTATCTGATATCTTGCTACTGATACTCAGCTGATAAAGTTGCAGGCATATGTAGTACTCCCATTGTCGTTCGCTATTATTATTTCGATCTCCGACAACATTGCTTGTTCATTATATTTCTGTGCCCTTAGTTGCCTATTCAGACTCCGATTTTCGAAATAAGAATTGCCCTTTACGTCTTCAGTCGCAAGATGAATACGGAATGGGTCTCAAAGGATCTTTTCATCATGAACCAACTCCCGATGGCTTTGGATATCTTGTATGAGATATCCGAGTTCTACCATAGATATATCGAATTCAGATTCGGATAGAAGGTCTCCTTGTTTACAGAGGAAGAATTCGCGGAAAACCAACTGAACACTCTTTACGGAGGAGATCACTATGCCTGTTAATATACTCACAGAAGACAGAACAAAGCAAACCGTAGAAAAAGTCTGTTTAGAACCTGAACGGTGCTCTAACCGTTGAAAACAATCCTGCAGATTGCCCACGGATTGCCATGGTGGAACGTAGATTAGAAGCGTAAGGAAACCTGAAAATTTCTAAACAAATCACCTCACAATTTGAAGGACGACTTACGTCTATGAATCAAAGCAAAAAGGTCAAAGCTAATTCGGGTTTCGAAGAGTTCCTCTTACAAAGACTCGGTGATACGGGCAGACTAGTCAAAGTCCTCAAAAGGAGAAACCAACCAGGCTGGGATCGCCCAGAAAACCTGATAATGCCAACATTGAGACAAACTCTGTCTCACGCTTGAGACTCACTTAGCAACTTAGTCGATCAGAACCAGCTTACAACCAGCTTCTATCAGCAAAGTTGCAACTGCGTTGAGTAGCACCACACGCCGTAGCTGATATATGTCATCGGTTGTGTTGACGGATGAGGTCATCATTGCTTCATTGCACCTTCATGCACAGTGGCACGAATCCAGTTATTCTACAAAAATGTATAGACCAACTGCTGGTACCTCTGACGAGAATCTTCACCGTTATCCTGGCACTGCCATATATCGGAAAAGATGATTATATGATACTTTATGCTAAAGAGCAAGGAGAGAATGCTGAACTGCTTAGTTGAGTCTTCATGGATGGCTCTGCCTTTTTGAAGGACCACAACATTAGATTTCACTCCTCGTTATTAAAACTTGCAAGTGGAGATATGCGCAATCCTGTTGGCAATTAACGGAGTCGGAAGGATACATTCACTGAGTCTTGTTTAGGTCCCAAGTCCCAATGGGGTCACGGAAAATAAAATCGAGAATGACCTTCCTTAAATTCTAATTGCGATTCTCTGGGGTTGGATCCCTTGATAAGCACAGACAGACACTAAGATGCTCTGAAAGAGGGATTTCACTTAAATTTACTTATTTTAGCATCTTTTATCCCTTAAGAACCGATCACTGACTTTTAAGTCTCAAAATTCCGAGAACATATTCTTCAGTCGACTGAGAATGATTAAGGTCCTTCAATACTGCTGCCCGTTTGATGATAAAATTTCCTCGAATTCCTATTAAGGAAATAATAATGCACGGAGTTCATCACTTTGCATAAGACATGAGTAGCAAATAAAACGTCGAGAGCTACTTCCGTCTCCCACGGTCATTATCAATGATTCTGAAAATCGTTCCTAGTATTCCATTACTTAGACTAACAAGGGTCTTCGTCAATATCTCTCTAACTTTGGAGATATTTTTAGCACAGCATTTCAAATCACTTCCAGGAAATCACCAGCATAGAGAGAAGAAACATCTCATCTGCATAAATAGGAGAACAAATAAGATGTCGTCCTTCCCACGCAGTACTCATGTACATCCTTCCTTTTTCATTTATCCTCCATTACTTGTAACTTTTATTTCCCTCTTCAGATAATTTTCAAAGCTTTTCCAGTTGTATGCCTTGAGTGAGATACAAAGTTACGGACAACAACATAATGGACAACACTCTAAAGCAGATACTTCTCCTCTGGGAGTGCTTATTTCTTAAATTCTCTTTTGGGTCATTTGAATAACAACACGCTTTTCTTCATTGTCTAAATGCGAAGAAGCATCCCTCTGTCCTTTGTTATTCTTCTGGAATCGCTTTCACTTAGTAAACAATTAGAAAATTCCACTCCTTAAGCTCCTTCTCATGCCCAGGCATCATAGACGCCCTCAAAACGACCCCAACCCCCCACAAACACAATCAATTAACCGCATGGAACGTATGGAATTTTCTTATGATATCCATGCATGGTGGGGGAGGGTTGATTAACCATCGCCTGTCCTGTCACGGCACAATTTCCTTTTGAGTATCTCATGAATCCAGGGAACAAGCAGCCAGCAAATAACGTCTATGACTTCAGGCATGTTGTTGAGCACAAAAAAATGAGGAAAATAGAAAATCCTTCCAAAATGGAAAAGTTTAGAGCACACATAAGTGGCGAATCATCTTCACTTGTCCCGGGCCGAACTGCAGAGTCTTTGAGTTTTTTTTTTTTCCAGCTTTGTAGACAACCCCTGTTTGAATAAGTTTTAAGGTTAATTCATCTCAGCACGCTCCCCCAGATTCTGGGGTGGACTTGTGTTTTGGTTGTCTTTTGTGTGCACCCCGCCCGATGCAGTGGTTGCATTTACCAAGAGGGAGGTGTTGTTTCACTTGGACTAGTTGGCAGCTAGAGATTAAATAAACGGGACAAGTTGAATAGGGGTAGAGTTGTTTACACGTAAATAGGCGAAAATCTGTGTCGCTCAGTGGTCACAATGCGAGCGAGAGGAGGTTGATGTGGCCTCATGACCTCAAATAGAATTGCTCGTTTGCTCTCTGATGACAGTTATAAGACCTGGTTGATTGGAGATCTGAAATGGGAGCAGCAAGGAGTTGAGGTTTAATTGAAATGTAATATCTGATTGACATGGGTACGTATACCTAACTTCTTATAGCTTTCATCCTCTGGGGCTTGGTTTTTAAAAATGTAGACACACACACACATACGAGAAGTCCTTGCTGGAGGCAGAAACCTTTTCTTATGAATGTGAAATGGGTTACTTGCAGCTTGGTTGGGTCAAGCATCTTGTCAACTACTTTCATGGGATACTTGATGAAGGTCCATCTATTTGTGTGGTCTTCAAAGTGAATTTTAAGAGAGATCTGTCCTTTGGACATTAAAAATTGAGCCTTTGTGCAGATACATATATTCAAATATTCGTGTAGTCGTTGACGGCTAGTTCATGCATAATTTCACAAGATTTTGATATGGATAAACTTCCCATCGCTGAGGTCTCCTCCGTGAGAATCTATTGTGCTTTAGACTACAACTGTTCTACCTCTAGTTTGAGCATCGAATTTGCATTCGAGATGTTCTCCAGTGGAGTCCTGTAACTCAATGATGCTCATCCCCATTTATCGTCTCCTTCCTTCCTTCCCATCATTTCTCCCGTGGTCTGGATCAAGTTGTGCACGGAGTATTCGGATTAGCTAGCTTTTTATGTATACAGTGTATATCCGTACAGATGGAACTTCTTTTCTCCCTCATTCGAGGGATCCTATATAGAATCGTCTCTTAAATCAAAACTCGGGGCCAGTACTACTTCAATACCAGACGGTAATAGGGTGACTACAAAGACTATGGGTACAATGTAACTGTGGTAGGCCAAGGTGCACATTCCAGAGGCAAACACACGAACCAAACTCCGTAAACCTTTCAAGGAGGCACGGTAGCACGCCATGGTCCTACCACTTCCTCCACCCCTAGCAGCAGCAAATTTGTGACAGGCCATGGCCTACTTGCTACTACCAAAACTCTTCCCTCAAAAGAGGAACCAGTGTCCGTAAGCTCCAAAGTGCTCTACATCAGACCGCGAATTATCAAACACTCTGATCCTGATTATGCACTGTTCCCAAAACACTGAAAGAGCTCTCCAAGACCAAGCGCCACTGATTGTGGGAGAAAACCGTGCCGGTTCCCAAAAAGTCCTAACTTAAAAACACCTAAACCTACCCAGGGCACACGACTGACGTCTTTTAGCGAACTCCTAGAAGATGTCATAACGATCGTGGTGATCGGTAAATGCGACGCCGACCAATCAATTTCACCGGAATCGTGGCAGTTGGTCAAGGGATTTAAGTACCCTTAAAATGTTTGCACACAGCGCGGGCGAAGGAAAGTCAGGGAGGATAGAAAGAGAAGTACCGGTGAACGTTGGTTTTAAATGTTTGAAGGCTATAATGACTAGGAAATTAGGAGCTAGGCAGGGCAGGGCTTGGATATTTTAAAGTGTGCTTGATACTGATGAACATTCATAGCGAGACGGGTGTTATGGTTAAAGATTTGAAGGGGCGGAATGCTACTGGCGATTTCAATGGAGCACTGGTGGTGGAAATAGCGATAAAATAAAGTGAGACAGGAGACATTACGTCGGTGTTGGAGGGTGTCAATTGATTGACTGATATTAGTATCACCTATGAGTTTAATCGCACGGTTTTGAATCCTATCTAGCAGGTGCAGAGATTTTTGAGGAGCACCCGACCAGATGTGGGCATTGTACTCCAATTTTGGGCGGATGAATGCCTTACATATTGTCTCCAGATTAGAGGGGGTAAAATATTTTTTACATCGCTTGCGGAAACCTAGACATTTCGCAGCATTTTTGACGACATCGAATATGTGGTCATTCCAACATAAGTTGTTACTGACACACTTACCGAGAATGGAAAGTTTATCGGTTTCGACGATACAAGTGCCATCCATGGATAATGGCTGGGTGTTTAAATTTCGCTTTAACGACAGCAGACAGCATTGTGTTTTGGAAGCATTAAATTCTACTGCTACAGCTACTCTGCTGCTAATATCAGAACTTAATGAGCTTAACATACGCTGCCGTTCCCATTCTACAGCCGAAGAGCAGAGACATGAGTGCGGGAACGAATATGAAAAGCAGAGAGTACTGTCGTCAGCAAAGGAGTATATTGGATTAGAGGTAGCAGACAAGAGATCGTTGATGAAAATTAAAAAGAGTGTTGGCGACAGAACGGAGCCCTGGGGCACACCAGCATTTATTTTGTGGATATCAGACCTGAAACCATCCAAGATAACTTGAATTGAACGTTCCGAAAGGTAATTTCTAATCCATTGAAGAAGAGAGTCGTCGATCCTAAAAGCACGCATTTTCGACAAAAGAGCCTGATGCCAAACTCCGTCAAATGACTTAAAAATATCAAGTGCAACTATCTTGCTTTCGCCAGATTGATGTACGCCTTGTTTCCACTTTTCGGTGAGACATGCCATCAAATCACCAGTGGACCTGTTGCTACGAAAACCATATTGCCGGTCATTGAGAAGTTTTCGTGTTTCGAGATATTTCATGGGCTGGCGGTTTATCAGCGTTTCCATGTGCTTGGAAAGAAGGGACGTAAGTGCAATGGGTCTGTAGGAGGAGAGAGAAGAAGATTCGCCTTTTTTAGGGACGGGCTGGACAAATGCTGTTTTCCATCTGCTCGGAAAGAGTCCTAAGGAGTAGAATTGATGAAAAAGCTTACTCAGTGGTTTTTCCAGCGAGGAAGAACACATCTTTAGAAGACCATCTGGACCAGTGGATTTATGTATGTTGAAGTCTTTAAGTACTCTTGCTACTACACGAGTGCGAAAGTGGTTTCGTCCCATTATAGATTTGACGCACTCGAGTGTAGGCGCGGATAAAGCACAATCTGTGAGTGTTGAGCTGACCGCAAAGTGGGAGCCAAGTAGATTGTCCTTATCCAAAGGGCTGACAGCTGGAATGTCATTGTAAATGAGCGTTGGGATGGAGGATGAGGCAGAATTTCTAATATTTTTAACGAACGACCAAAAATTTTTACTACCTTTGGGACATTTTTGTATTTTTTGCCCCGGTTTTGGTCGTATTTTATACGTTTAGGTAAGACGTAGCAGTTATTCTTGGCTCGTTTAAACTTTTTTCGGTTAAAGCTTACGGGCAGCTTATTCGCTATCATGCGGAAAACTATGGACCACATCCCATCACAAGCTTATACCGGTCAAAGATCTCTCAATCTTCTGTAAAGCCGTAACTAGATTAGGAGAGGTCTGACTGGGTGCAAAGCTCAAGGTTGTGGCTAAGAAGGATATCCGTACCAGACCTAGAACCGCACCTAAATCCCAACTGAACCCTCCTTCCCTGACGACATTTTGGAGATCATTAGGCTCAGCAACCTGACCTTCCGGCTCATGTCTTGAAAATCTCGAAACTGGAGGAGCCCTTATACATACATAGATGCGTGTTAATTGCGATCAATAAGGAATCCCTTAATCCTCTAGCGTAGACTAAAAGGCACGATTTGGTTCGAACTCCGGTCTATAATCCTAACGGTTTACAAAAAGGATAGATGCTGATAAACAAACTCCACCTCCTTTTATTGAACTAGAAAATACAGGCTCGGATCCTGGAGCGTCAATCTCGTTCCCTGAAATGGATAAAGCAGGACTGGGATTATGATTCTTACATAGAGTCTCCAAGAGCTTGTTATTTTTGCCTTTCTAGGATGAAGAAATAGCGATTTGATTACTGATGAGGTCTTCAGCTGAATCAGAATTAATAGTGGAACCTGAATAAAGAAAATCCCTAAGCTGTCTATTGTGACTGTCTGTCCGGTTTGTCAATAATGTTCGTCCTTTCTTGTTGACCACGTAGACTTGATTTTTGTCCTTATTCACCACTAAACCCATACTGGCGAACGCTCCACAGACAGCTCTCAGAGTCCTGCCAGTTATGTCCATGTCATCAATGCATGCATGTACAATATTTCGAAAAAAGATTTGAAAAATTGTGCGCAACTGAAGTTGACTTACCGACTTCGCACAATTGTGATTTTGAAATCGTGATTTTGAGTCTAAGTTCTCAGAAAGATTGTTTCCGACTCTTATAGAACAGCATGCATTCCCCATGGTCGTTCTGAACAATCTGGCGGTTTTGACTGGGATACCAAGGCTAGATATGGTTCTGTATATCTCGTCTCTATGGATGCTGCCATAAGTCAACTTGGGTTTTATCCAGAATCAGCCCCAGTGTGAATGTTTGATCAACTGCGGATATACCGAGTCTAAAACCACATTGATAGAGGCCAAACGAGTCATTGATGACTGGTTTCAGGCGTTCCCACAAGGCGGTAGATAAGACTTTATATGCGTTGTTAAGAAGACTGGTGCCTCCATATGTGGCGTAGTTAAGAGCGATCCATTTCTTATGGATCGGGCAAGTGGTACTAAGGTCTTGTTCTTCAGGCAATCTTTCATCTGACCAAATCATGGAAATGAGTTAGTGCATGATCTCTACCACATTCACCCCCGCTGCCGTAAATATCTCGGTGGGTTGGCCATCCGGTCCAAGAGGCTTGTTGCACGTAAGCTTGGATATTGCTATCCTCACTGCATTTTAGTGGAGTGGATGGATCTCCTGATCTTCGCGTTCAGGTTTAATTGTCAGGTAGAAAACTTGACGGTTTGAATAAGTGGTTCTTTCATATCCTCAGTACTTATTGTAACTCTATTACTAAGTTCCTGTGTTCATCTCAGGTCTTGTCGTGGCATATTCTTTTCAAGTTTTGGTAAAACGTTAGAGCATTATTCCAGGAGTAGCATCTCTCTATTTCCCTGATAGCACTCTTTATTTTTCCTTCGAAGAAGCCGAAGAACTCACGGGAAGCTCTCGTTCTTTTGTGGGGTGCTGTGTAGACGTGTTAGTGCCCTACGTGTGCTTGCCTATATTCTTTATCAAACCATGGGTTCCGTCGAAGTGGCCGAATGAAATCCAGGAAGTACATCAGTTGCGGTGTTTCTAATAGTTTCTTGGCATTAATGTCACTGGCCCCTAGCATCACACAGTCGAAAGCTTGAGGGATAAGCCCAGCAAAGATTCTAGCGGTCGTTCAACGCTGCCTCTTCGTTGTTGTGGTTACGGAGATATGTACAGACATACCTTGGCTGCAATTAAGTAGTGGTCCGCGTCTATGTTCGGACATCTCGGAAAGTTCGGTCATCTATAATAATGAAGAAGTGCCTAGCGTCGATTCCAATATGTTCAATTTGGCTGACAGATTAATGATCCGGTGATCGCTACGTCTCTTTGTGGATATTGAAGTGAGAAAATCGTATGATAGCTATAGTCATATTAAGCCAAGTAGCCTTAGTCCGTTTCCAAACTGAGTTGCCAAAAATGTCCTCCCTTCGTATTTTAGCGTTACAATTACTTTAGACGATTTGAGCGTCATCCTTTGGACATTTGTCTTAAGTTTTGTCTAGAAGTTTGTAGAAACAATCTTTGGCAGCATCGTCTTTTCCACCGTGGGAGTGTTAGGGCATATGGGGCTGATGTTGGCCCGATAAGTTATAAGGCGTTTTATTACGTGTTGAAATGTGCCGCTTACAACAAATCCGGAGGCTGTTTGTTTTCCCGGTAGCGAACGACGTAGTATATGTCACAGTTATGCAGCCTTCCTTGGTGGTGATATCTACTTTAAAGTAATCTAGGGCCTCTATTAGTTACTCGGCAGCATGCCGGCCGTCTGGTCAAAACTTGAATATTCCATTGGCAGATTCAATCGTCGTTATCCCTTTTACATTTTGCAGTGTCGTCAACAGTTGATCGCATCAGTGAGCTATTTACCTGGCCGGGTAGTTTGGATGCAAAGCGCCTTAGTCAGCAAGGCACCGTGACTAGTCTTGTAAATATTTACAGACTTCAGCTCCAAATACGTTGAAGTAGCCCACATAAGGTATCTGCCATATGACTGTTAAGCCAACTGTTGCTTCAACGATGTGGAATCCTTCGCCGTACGTTTTTATTTTCTCTTGGTCAACACTCGCGTTTATAAGCTTAACAGGTTCGCAAGACCAGTACTCATCCGGTACCACAATGAAGTAAAATAATCGCAATTGATGCGTAGCCATAGTTGCAGCATTGCAACTGGCATTTTTAGCTTCACACACACACATCCAGTCGCCCCAACTAGAATAGAACGCCCGCAGACGACTACTTAGTGGCGTGCATATCAGGTTCAAAAATCGAGCTCAACGTATGCTACGCGGCTCTAATCAAGCCAATCATTGCTTATGGTGTCCCATGTGTCTCTTTGGATCAAACTGTATCATGAAAATGATTCGGATCTTGAAAGACAGCACCTTGGCATAAGCGATATAACAAAACGAAAGAGTCGATGGCACTCGACTTAATAGAATTGACAATTTCCTGAATGGTGATTCAAACAGATTTCACAAGAACGATGCCATGTGAGAACTACATGGTTTTGGGGCGTATTACCCAAACGAATTGTACCATGGCAGTGCATTCTGATCCGGCCTTATTCCACCAGAGACATTTCTCCATATTGACGCTAAAGAATCATTGCGAGGAAGAAGACGGCTCATATACGACGGTACTTTATCAATGTTGAGTTGCTCCTCTGTTTCAGGAGGATTGAATCCCGCCCGAAAAGAAAAATCATAAGTGGATTAGCGTTGGCGCCATGAGGATAAACTGAAATATTGTGTATCATTTCGAATTCTAAAAAGAGTGAACTTTAGTAGACATCAGTAGGGAAATGCCTTTGATCCAGGCAAGAAGAAAGGCAGAACATTTTCGAAGACATTTCTGCCTGTTTTTAGAACAAACGCATGCCAAAAGCCATTCCATTGCAGAGACATATCAAATGCGCGGTATATTTTTATAAGGAAGCCATAACCCAGCCAAACTCAGTGTCACATAACTTTTACTATCCTTCTTTATGCTAAAGGAAACATTCTCTCAATTTCAGATCCCTTGCGATTTGCCTGGATCAGCATCGTACGTCATGAGGTTATCCCAAAGACAGCATGAGACCAGCAATTCTTGCTCATACATCTCGATTTTGCACAACTCTTGAGAGCATGCCAAACAAGTAATTGAAAAGCACTAAAGTAGATCCATACAAATTTTTTTTTTTTATATATATTGTACCCCACCACCCTCCCCAATGTGCAATGTGCCAACAATAACCAAAAAAAAAAAAAAAAAACAAAGCTCTCAACCGTCCCTCTTCCATATGAATGTTATCATTCTTTCCTCTCCCGGTCTACTACTCGTATAACTTTGAGAAAATCCCAAATCCAAATCTCTTGTCTATCCGATATGTCACAAAATCGAACAAAGCACTTTTCATCCCCTGACAATTGAGTCGAACGCTTATTGCCACTCAGACGGGCGTGATGTCGGGAGTCAGGCAGGACTCTAAACCGGAAGTGGTTTATATGGTGCCATCATACAGCACACAACAGCATCATCAACATCCCATTCATTGAAAACGATGATTGTAATCGCTCCTTAAATATGCTCCCGTATGTGTATGTGTGTGTGTGTGTGTGTTAACTGATCCCATCCTATTCCATTCGATTCCATCTCATACCGTCTCACTTCCATTTCGATTTTTATTACTTGAAAGCTGCATGTATCCTGAAAGTCTAAAAGTCGTGTTTATGAATAAAATTAAGAGCGCGCCGAACAGGGAACCAACATCACTGACACACCCTGTATCTACGAGTATAGTGTGTTGTCGTTGTACCATCGTATCCTGGATTCATTGTCATTCCGTATCCTTGTCGGAGAATTAAGGACACAGCGATACCATAAATGTGCACACAAGTGAAATGTATCATATGTCCTGGTGTTTCAGCTTTCATTTTTGTTTTTTTTTTTGGACTCTTTTTTTGGTTATGCTTTACCACCTGGAAGGGGGCGGTTGTGGGTGGAAAGAGCTGCAAACGGGCTGACTACAACTGAGCATAGACACTGAAAAAGAAGTAAAGTACCATCCATCTGGTGAGGGTTAAGCAAACGTGCTTACCGTACTAAGCCCATAAATTCTTCTACCAGAGCACCATATCCTTAAACGTTCACTCTTCACTTGAGAGTGAGGGAGATCCCATCCCGTGGTAGGATGCGACGATGGGGGGATAAGTCGTTTTCTTTTTCCAAGCAAACATACATGCAAAGCCCAGCGAGCGAAGGGAGCGAAAATATTGCTACCGCTGCGCTGGCAATATGCCAATTGAACTGCTTGGAGGTAATTTATTTTTATTCTCTACTCGTCTCTGTTTTTATTTCGCATTTAAATTTTTTTTTGTTTTTTTGTTATTATTTCCAGGACGATGTAGTTGGGCTCAATAGAAATAACTTAACACAGCAATCCTCTCTACCTACCAACGAGCAAGAGGGGTGACCTAAACAAAAGAGGAGGAAGCAGTACTGCAAGAAAGCAAGACGAAAACAGAAAGAACTGCGGATAGGATTTAGTGGAGAAAGTTTTGCAGTTTGGTTTTGTTTTGATGTTTGTTTGTTGTTTTTCTTCTTTTTTTTTTTTGTTAAGAGGAGAAGGAAAGTGGGAGAATGCGAACCGGAGTCGGAGTTGATTGCCTCCGCCGAACTGAAAGTTCGAAGCCATTTTAACCCCCATAGCGGACGGTGCGATGGCGATGATGATGGTCATATAAAAGGCTTTAGGGTTGGTTGGGCTGGAGAAAGAAAGAACTTTTGCTAGCCAATAAGGCCCAGAGCGACATCAAAGGACTCTCCGATGCAAAGGACTACAAATGAAGAGTTATGAAACTATGTTCGCCAAGTTTTGCGAGATGAATTTAAATTAAACAAGACATAGACGAAGAAGGACGTAAAGCTTGAGCTTAGGGAGTTTTTTAACTTTATTTGCGAAACAGCTTTCCTTAATGACGCTAAGTGATGGATTAAATTATCTTTTCGTTGTAATTTTATTAAAATATAGTTAAGTAAGGATGTTGCTAGTCTAATCACACTAAGGGGCTTCCTGACATCTGACACCAATTAGTCAAGTCTGATAAGGGAGGCACTCCTTAACTAACTCCTGTTGAAAAACTCCCGTCCTCGTGAAGATGAGATCGGCTCAGCTATCCGAATGTTGACGAATAATCTCCACGAAAGATGCAAAATTGTGTCTCGCAAATATCAACTAAAAGCAAATCCCTGCTGAGACCCCACACAAGATTCTGTGCAATCTATTGAGTGGAGGTCTAAAGAAGGTTGCATACTCATAGCGACAATCAGCCGCGAATAGGCGAGCAAACGTCAATATCTCCTACGGCGGTGGCAACCTTGGCCCCCGTAGGTAGTAATACTACAAGGAATCTCCACCAGACAGACGTCGCGACAGACCCGTTCAAGAAAAGTATGAGGGTCACGCGTTCACCATCAAAAACAACTGTCCTGACGGAGCACGTGATAGGAAACCCACGAATCAGTCCCACAGTGGTAGATCGGAGTCCAATGGTCACGCCAAACACTAAGACTCCGCCTCAAACGGGAAATAAAATGTTACAACTGGCTGCAAAAATTGATGAGTTAATTGCTTTTTATAAAGACAAGCACAACGTCCACGGTGAGATAAAAAAAAATCGGAAGTTTGATCAAGTCCGCTTTTCGAGAAGCCGAAGTCGCAACCTGCGTTGCAAAGTTTCTCAACTCGAACGGGAAGTGCAAATCATTAATCTTCGTCTTAAGGAACGCCGAATACCAGTGGCATCGTTGCCAGAAAACAACTCAGCGCATATAGTTGGCAAATCGCTAAGCCCACAAATTAAATGGTACCGTCCTGCAAAGTGAGTAAGGGAAGAAGACAGACTTAATAACGCTGCAGAACAGCGTACTAAGACTCCATCTCCAAAGAAAAACGAGGAACAGCGCCAGAAGAATCACGCGCTCAAAAACGCATTCAAAAAAGTGACCGCATAAATCCACAATCAATTCCCTCTAAGCCGGGGCCACTTAGAGAGAGAAACCTTGCCAAAATGAAAACGAACGATGGACGAAGTGCGAAAGAAGTGCTCGGAAAAATCATGCACCAAAAGCGAAACGTCCCGACGCAATGATTATAAAAAGAGAGCGCGGAATTACGTACGCTGACCTGTTGCGGAAATTAAAATCGGACGCGAGCTTAAAAAAGTCGGAGAAAACGTAAGTCGATCCCGAAAAACAGCAGGCGGAGACCTCCTTTTAGCGCTAAAAAAAATCTCGCGAGATAGCTACTTAGAGCCTAAAAGAAAAAATCGGAGATTCGTTAGGTGAAAATGCTAGCATTCGCTCAATCACGCACGAGATATTCCTCGAATGCAAGGGCATAGACGAGGTAACGTCGAAATAAGAAGTTTGCGCGGCTATCACCGAGTTCCTTCAAGATTATGAAGTTAAGCCGCCGGTGGGACTCAGGCGGCCACCATACGGTTGCCTGTAACAGATTACTTACCACCGGAAAAGTACGCGTTGGTTGGACCTATTGCAGGATCCGAGAAAGAATTTCGCCAAAAAAATGCTTTAAATGCCTCGGATTTGGACCTTGCCATATGTCCAAACGTGCAAAAGCCCTACCAATCGATCGAATGCATGCCTCGGATGCGGAGAAAACGGGCATAAATTAAAGGACTGCAAGACAAAACCAAAATGCTTGCACTGTAGTGCAAACGGAGTAGACTTTGGGCATATAACCGGTAGTGTTAGGTGCCCACAGTATAAAAAAGCAATTGAGAGCCTACACGCGAAAACATGAAAATTTTGCAACTAAATTTAAGCCATTGTAAGGTAGCTCAGGATCTACTGCATCAAACGGTCCATGAGCGTAAGGTCGATATTGCAATACTCTCGGAGCAATATTGCAACATTAATTCGGGCAACTGGGCGCATAATGCGACGAAAAAAGCCGCCATATGGGCATGTGGTAATACCACGTTTCAGATACCACCTCTCGGCGAGAAAAACTACTTCGTACGAGGAAAGTTAAACGATATATACTCGTACATATATAGCTGTTATGTCCCTCCAAGCCTTACTATTGAGCAATACGAACGAGTCGTCGAAAGCATAGTTCTTGATGCTAAGGATCATATGCCAACTATTATAGCCAGTGATTTTAACGCATGGGCAGTAGAATGGGGAAGCATGCTAACGAATAAAAGGGGAACCATTCTACTCGAAGCGCTCTCTAGTTTGGACGTCGTCGTAGATAATATAGGAAATGCGAACACGTTTAGTAGAGCGGATGCAGGCTCGATTGTTGATATTACGTACGACATGTCGCGTCAGCAATCACTACACCCACAGTGACCACAATGCAATTATAATCGATCTCCATAGTCTTACACGACCTCGAAACACCCAGTCTCAAACCAGCCAGGCGAAATGGAACGTAAACACCTTAGATGAGGTGCTCTTAGAGTACGCAATCGCTGAAGCTTTAGTTGAAGGGAGAACAGCTAATGAGATCATACATCAAGTAACGCGACAACTGCACACTGCCTGCGATATATCAATGGCTCGAACGGGAACACAAAACCGCCGGCGTCCAACGTATTGGTGGAACGACGACATTAAGGAACTTCGATCAGCCTGTCTTAAGGCACGAAGAAAATACCAACGGTCTAGACACGATACGGATAGACATTTGGTATTGAGGACAGCGTATAAAGAAGCACGCGCCGCACTCAAATCCGCCATTAAGTCTAGAAAAGACAGTCCTTTAAGGACCTTTGTACGCAATTGAATGAAAATGTATGGGGCAAGGCGTACAAAATCATAACCGCGAAGCTCAAAACGCCTCAGAGACCGGCATCAACTTGGCCGCTATATCTCAGCAGAATCGCAGAAACTTCGTTTCCCTTTCAACCTGACGGAGTTCTACTAAGCGAGAACGGAGAACTACGTGAACACATTCCTGCCTTAACAACCGATGAACTCACCGCTGCAATCGAGAGGGTAGAAGATCGGGTCCAGACGGCATACCAAATAGGGCTTTAAAAATAGCGATGAAGGCTCGCCTAGACGTCTTCGTTAGCATGTATAGTGCATGCTTAAGAGAGACGATATTTCAGGAACAGTGGAAATACCAACGATTGGTATTATTACCAAAAGGAAATAAACCGCCGGAGGAGCCCTCATCTTATCGGCCGCTCTGTATGCTCGACAATATGTGCAAAATATTAGGACGAATTACCATATATGCAACAGACTACAGCCTATCATTGAAGCCAATGATGGACTCGCGGAATATCAATACGGCTTTAGAAAGCGCCTATCGACAATCGACGCGATTAAAGTCGTGATAAACAAAGCCCAATCGGCCATAGAAGGTAGACGATGAAAAGGAAGCAGTAAAAAGTACTACGCCGTGGCTACACTTGACGTGAAAAATGCTTTTAGCTCGGCGAACTGGTCACGTATTTTACACTGCCTCGAAAGATTAAATGTGCCGAAGTACATATTAAGATGGATCAGGGGCTACGTTACCGATAGGTTGCTCCTCTACGACTCCGACGACGGGACGAAATTATATAAAATTACAGGGGGCGTTCCCCAAGGATCAGTGTTAGGTCCCTTACTTTAGAACGTGATGTATGACGACACTCTACGACTCCCAGTCCCCAGGGTGAAACGACTTGAAGAAATCGAGTTGTATTGCAACGAAGCAATATCACTGATAAAAAATTGGCTACGCGATATGAGTTTAGACCTCGCGGAACATAAAACGGAATCCGTTCTCATTACGAGTAGAAGGGCACGAGAGGCGATAACTATAAAAGCCGGACAGCACACAATTATTTCCAGCCCATTTATGAAATACCTGGGAGTGATGATTAACGCTCGGCTTAATTTCAAGCATCACCTCGCATACGCTTGCGAGAAATCGTCGACAGCGATAGGCGTTCTTTCGAGACTCATGTCGAATATCGGCGGCCCGAAACAAGGCAAACGATTAATGCTTGCGAGAGTTGTAGCCTCCATACAGTTGTAAGGGGCACAAATATGGTCTGACGTCACGAATAAAAAGACACACATGAAGGGATTCAAATCTGTGTACAGATTATGTGCACTGCGAGTTAGCAGTGCATTTCGAATGGTATCCCACGACGCGATATTGGTACTATCCTCTTTAGAAGCTGGACGACTTTATGAAAATCGCGTGCAAATCGGGCCATCCATAAATCAAGCGAAGAAATTCGAAAGAGGCTGCAGTATACAAGCGTGGCAACAACAATGGAACGAGTCCCAAAAAGGAAGATGGACGTACCGACTAATCCCAAGGAATGAAAGTTGGGTAAAACGAAAACACGGCGAACTGAATTACTATCTAACACAGTTCTTGACGGGTCACGGTTGCTTCCGGGATTATCTATTCAAACGAAACCGTGATTCGAGTCCGTTCTGTCCTCGCTGCGTAAACGCGATAGAGAACGTGGAGCACGTTTTCTTCGAGTGTGCGCGGTATGCAAACGAAAGAGCTACATTGTGTGAAGAATTTGTTGAACGGCCAACACCGGAAAACATAGTTCAATATATTTTGAAATCTCAAGATCTTTGGGCTGCGGTGAACCATGCAGCAGCACGAATAATGTGCGATCTAAGGAATTTAGAACAGCAGCGGAACGCGAATTCGCTAAGCACCCCGTGACGAAGCCAGAAGCTCAAATGCATCCCTCGCTAAGTAATACTTAGCGGCAATTCCGCGGGGGAATAAACGGAAAGATTCCCCGGGAGGTGGTTTTAGTCAGTAAGAATCTGCCACTACCAATGGACGTCGGACCATTGGTCCTTCCACCTTCCCACGCAAAAAAAAAAAAAAGGCGAGCACTTGGTATATACGATTGGGATAGGAACTGATCGGCGTCAGCCTGGCGATGAAAACACCACAACAAGTTGCCACAATCGAGGTATGTAAACGAAAGCGAGTAGGAATCGCAGATACTATAGGTGTTGGATAGTTGTTTTCTTTTACTCAGATCTTAAATCTGATTTCGAAACTCTCTTCTTAAAACTCAGAGCTCCGACTGAATTGTAGGTAAGTTTACGTACGGGGCGAGTCAGTCCACGTGTACAACGTTTTGCTTTCTTTGACCAGGTACCTAGATTCAGTAGACAAGATCCGACAGTCAGCGGCCATCCTAATCACTGTGTTGTTTAGGACAAAAAACCTTTGCGCCTGCAGGAAAGCTAATAGCATTACTTGTTAGATCCATCGATTTGGATGCTATTTTTTGGTTTTTTCGCGCTATCTCATGCACTTTGCATACGTTTGGCTTTCCTGTCCAATTTCTGTTGGTGATCCGAACAGCACAAAATAGTCCATAACGACTTGTACATATATCGTTTTCCGGCTCCGATTCGAGAAACTGTACCAACGAAATCGATTGCAATCCGCTCCAAAGGGTATCCTGGAAGGCTTGATTTAAGCTTTCCTCTGGTTCGCATAGGAAGGCCTCTTCGAGTTTGACAAACTGTGCAGTTCTTGCACCATAGCTTGGTTCCTACTGTTCGACCACCAAGCTAGAAGCTATGAAGGTGCTGAAAGATTTCTTGTCTTAGCTTCTCCGGAGTAATGGGCAGCATTTTCTATTTACGGTAGGCCAGCACACATCTTCAAACTTTCCATTTATTTCATTTTCAAAGGATACAATACGAATAAATGCGTAGAGTCCGGGGTACTATGCGCATGTGGCGTTGTCAACAGCACGCGGTATTTGTACCGAATTCCCTTGCGCTCCTCCATCTAGGTACTTACCGTGCCCAACAATGTTTGATTTCGGTGCTCTAGTGGGAGCCGATATTCGGATCATATTCGGATCTTCCTTCCTAGTGTCTTCTTTATTGGGTCGCGTTCGTCCTTCTAGCCACTTGATGACTTTCGCTAATGTTGGATCTCTTTGTTGCTCATCCACAAGGGTGGATTTTTCGGCTTCCAGATGTAGAATATCGAAGCGTTCTTTTTCTTTAATGTCCGTTCTAGTGTAATGTTTACTGTGCTCAAAGTTGCACAGCCAACGAATGTATGCGTGGTCCGTCCGTGAGAGAAATCGCCGTCCGAAGAGGTAGTGGTGAAAATGATGTTTACCAAAACCATAACAAGCAACTCCCTCCTGGTGGCGCAATAATTTCGATCAGCTCAGCTTAATGTGCGGCTGTAATACTCAGTCGCCACCTATGAGACTCCTTGCTTTTGACTGAGTACTGACTGCACTGATACCAACTTTTGATGCATTCGTGTCTAGAATTAGGAGATTATCTGATGTGGTAAATGCCAAGACTGGTAAGCTTATATTAAAGCGTGTTGAGCACCTTCTCACAGTGCTCCCTCCAAGCAAGCCGACGTTTTCCTTCCATGAGTTCTAAAAGTGGCTTTGCAAGTGTTGAGAGTTCTTGAATGAATCGCCTGTAATACTCGCAAAGACCAACGAAACCTTAAACTTGTCGCTTTGTTTATGGATCTGGCCAGAGTTGGATAGTCTTTATTTTCTGCGTGTTAGGGCTCAATCCATTGACCGACACAACTTGACTAAGGTAGGGAACTTTAGTTTTTAAAAATTTGCACTTACTTGGGCTTAACTCCAATTTAGCCGTTTGTGACGGCCCAAATACCTGTTTTAAATTTTTCAGGTGCTCTCCGAATGTCCGGAAGTAAACGATAACATCGTTCAAGCAGTCTTCCATGTAAATCCCCGTAATACTTCACCCATCACCATCTGAAACGTCGCCGGAGCATTACAGAGGCCAAACGGCATGGCGTTGAAGTGGCATAGTGCACCGCCGTTCGTGATGGCTGTTTTCTCCTTGCATCCATTTCTACCTGATAATTACCGCTCTGAAGGTCCATCGTAGAAAACCATTTCACACCCACTATAACTGCCATAAACCACGTAGAGCCTTGAAGACCAGTCTTTCTTCTTTACTACAACGATCGGTGCCGCCCAGGGGTTATTCATACGTTTTCTCACTGCCCTGTTATTTATATCCATCTCTTCCCGTATGGCCATTGAAACTCTTCGTGCTGATAGCTTAATTGGTTTTGATTGGTTCGTCCGAAATACTCTGCTCTTTTTGAGAAAATTTCTTGAAATTCATTCAGCAATTTCAGAAACTCCTTGTGCGCTTCCCGCAATAGATCAGTCATTCCTGCCACTTTGCTGTACGTCGAGCTTTTTGGGATCTCACATAACTCTACCGATTCCATTATTCCCGCCACAGGTAGAACAGCATCACGTGAAGAAGCGATTGTCATCCTTACGACGTCTCTAAAAGGTTAGCTACTTTGCTGCTGCCCTGTTGACTGGATACGGGCGTCGTAATGGGGCACAATTCTTTGGTTAAGCACCAAAGTGTGCTAGACATAAGTTACTGAGCACATCCTGAGACACTTGTTGGTAAAGTCATGGCACCATCGCGGGGCACTACCTCTGTGAATCCTCGGTCTACGCTCGTAGCAGGCTGCGAAGGCTTGGCGTACTTTACCACTGGAGCGTCTACTTACCTTTCTATGAAAGCCTGTGAACAAACAAGGAGTACAGTGGACTAGTTCTTTGTCTGAGAGATCTCATGCGACAGAATATAATATCCAGTACTCCAATAGGTATGTTAGGACCGCAAGCAAATGCCTGACACTAGCGGTAGAAAAAGCGTGGATAGCGTAACAACAAGACTGATTAATGATCACCCTGGCGTTATAAAAGATACAAGGATAAGCTTCCGACAATAAGGCAAGACCTACAGACAGAAGACGGAGCCGTGATACAGGACGTCATATAATGCAACATCAGATCGTATGAGCCTTAACAAAGGATTACCAGTATAAATGAATGGCATCGAAGAGTCGGCCCCTCATAAAAAGGCAGATGAACACAGAGAACCATATCCAAAATCAATTTCGTGGAACCGAAACCATAACCCAGATGATAAAAGGCCATGGATTCTTCAAGGTTGGGTGCTGTAGAAATAGTGTAGTACTGAGATGTGTCGACCTGGTGATATCCAGTGCTGTAACTTTTTCTACGTATCAATTGTGCTTATTTTATCTCTAAGTGGTAACCAACGGTCAATGTCTATCCGGACTCGACGTGCCAAACTTATAAGCGCTAGTGCTGACCAGAAAACAAAAATAGCAGCATTATAATCGGGATTAATTCCCCAGATGGAATCAATGGTGAAGTAAAATCCCGGAATAAAACTAATAAGACCTCATCCGGGCTACTCCGACATATGGTATGTGGAGCTTAGCCCAGTAAGGATTTCCGCGACTAAAGGCAGGGTCTTGGAAAAGAGATGGTGGCGGATGAACCCTTAATGGACTAACGGCGGAGCTCACATCCCCGAGCGGGTTACTGGCTTTGATCCAATCGACCCATCGTGCTAAAAGCATATAACATATATGCAACTGCCCGGCCATAGAAAAGAAAGTTAAGTTACGAAGAAATAACAAGCCTCGGATACGGACGGATCTACTGTTGATAACCCCTGAAAACGATAAAAAGACAGCGAATTTCGTATCTGCATGTGGAATGTTAAGTCCCTTAATAGGCAACGTGTACAGTCGAGCAACTAGCAGAGACCCTGGACTGTTGCAAAGCAGATGTTACCGCCATCCAAGAAATGCGATGGGATAGGCCGGACAAAAAGAAGTCTTGAGTTTCCGGCATGAGAACGAGCGCGTCGTAACAATCCGTATTAAGGCGAAATTTGCCAACATTAGCCTTACATGCGCGCACGCCCGCACAGAGGAGAACGACGACGAGACTAAAGATAGCTTCTACGAGCTCTTATCAAGACTTAGTAGCAGTGTCCTATTAATGACATTAACATTGTTCTCGTGGACCTTAATGACTTTCGACTTTCGGAAAGTATAGCCTGCATGACACCACCTCCGATGACGATTCAGTTAATCGACTTTGCGGGTGGGTAAAAAATTGCCGAAGCTAACATGGGACTTGGAGAACTCCTGACCAATCAATCGTCAACCAGATTGACCACATTGCGATCGGCGCGAGGCACTCCTACAGTATTGTTGACGTCCGAATGTTCAACTTCGACTCGGACTATTACTTTGTTGTAGTCAAGGTACGGGTGTGGATATACCGAACATCGCAAAGGCAAGGTAATACTGCGAGAAAGTTTGACGTCGGACACCTACAATCGCAAGAGATCGCCAAATCTTTTTCCGATCGAGTATCCCTAAATCTCGTAAGAGGTTATATGCCGCCGGCATAAAGAATCGAAGACCAGTGGCAACATTGGCAAAAAGCCATCAGAGATTCTACCTGGGTTTCACTCAGCCACCACAAGGAAACTCCTGGTTTGACGACGAGTGCCGGCAAGTTCATGCAGCTAGGTAAGGTGCATACAATGCTGGGTTGAATAGAATAACTAGAGTGCTCACGAGCTCTACAAGCATAATAGAATAGCCCAACATGAGAAGGAAAAAGAGAACGAGAAGCGCGCGGTGGAGGAAATCAAGATATGCTACTCCAGGAATGAGGTTCAGAAGTTGTACTAAAAGGCAAAAAAAACAAATCACGGATACGACACACGAACCGAAGCCTATAGAGATGATGAACGGGATGTAGTAGCAGAGTCGCAGTTAATGTGAGGACTTGGAAAGGGAATTTCTGTAGACTGTATAATGGCGATGACGAACCAAAGCCCGCTGTCAGGTATAGTAAACCTCTTAACCAGGACAATATAGATCAACAATTCCGTCCACCCGACCGGACGAATAGCCATATCTAACCTCAAGTCCAGCAAAGCTGCTGGAGCAAACGGCCTAATTACAGAGCTCTTCAAAGCGGCAGGCGGTGACTTGATAAGGACCATACATGAACTCATCTGTAAAATATGGTAGGGCGAAAGTATGCCCGGTGAACGGGACTCCAACATTGCTTGTCCGATTCTCAAGAAAGGATACCCTCTGATCTGCGCCAACTACAGAAGCATCAGTCTTCTTGTTTGACGACAACCTGATTGGTCCATGTGAGTATGGCCATGAAAGCCCACGATCAACCAAATATTCACACTACTGCAAATCTTGGAAATAACACATGAGCCATGAAATCGGTACACTGTACACAGTTTTGGCATCCCTGACAAACTCGTCAGGAGAATGCACACTGCTCCATAGAGGTCGGTAAAAAACTCACCGAGAACTTTGATGGCAAAAGCGGATTTAGACAAGGCGATGCACTGTCATGCGATTTCTTTCACATCATTCCTGAAAGAATAGTCAGCAAATCACCTCTAACTCAAGAGGCACAACCTTTCAAAAGTCTGTCCAATTACCCGTCAATGATATTGACACAATCGGAAGACTAGAGTGAAGTCAGCGTGATGTCGGTGGCGCTTTCGCGAGCATTGAGACGCAAGCGGCGATAATCAATCTAACTGTCAATGAGAGCAAGATCAAGTATATGTTCTGGACAAGAATACCAACCGACGTCTCAGATAGAGCGCCAAACTCGACAGAAATAACTGCGAGGTAGTTTAGGATTTTGTCTAACTTGAGCTCGAAGGACAGCGCAGTAGAAGAACACCGCTACATAGATGGCTTACCCAAGTGGAAGGTTACCTCAACCAATTTTGCGTGCAACACTGGACTCAGCTGGGAAAAGATGTAGCTGGCTGGAGACACTAACTGCAAGGAAACCGTTGAAGACGTGGAAAATTATTCCATTGTCCGCGATACAGAACCGAACCGAACCAACTGGATGCACTGACATCGAAGAATATGAATATTCAAACAAATAGCAAAGTCCTTTTTTCGTCATTTATATCCACCATAGAAGACTCAGTCGTGGGGCACTGGGAGCAAACTAATATGTCTGTATAGTCCATTCAATTGAACGGACTTGGTAATACCTTTCGTGCACATAAGCTACTTCAGCACTGGCCTGCCATAAACATCTACTTTCCAGTTTGACGGGGCAAAAGTGATTGTTCGGATCTTTTACTTATCCATCCATCGTAGCTCTGGACGAACACGTCTCAAACTTAGAATTGAATAGCAAAGCAGAAGACAGCCACCAATGGCACTTAGAGGATACATTTTTAGTACTTAGTTCCTTACGGCAGTATTTCCACCATTCAAAGGCAAGGATAAAACTTTAAAATCTAATTATCTCACATCCCTTGAAACTACGTGAAGCCATAATCACCATCTAACCTACATCCATGGTTGCCAAAACACTCAGGATGTTGTTCATTATGGCATCCGAACATGTCTACATATATCATCCAAAACCTCACACTACATGATGCTACTGTTGCAGCCTTGACCTTACCGAATAGCACAGAAATCACTAGATAAACTCCGCTCCATAACTAAATCCCAACCAGGCAAGAATGCTTTGACACACTATATCCAAACAATGCCTGTAGCTCCAAAAACCTCAAGCATTCAAAATGCGCCCTAAATTAAAATACAGCCCCCTTAACCCTCAAAACGAGCGGTTGGTCTTGTAATCACAGTTAGACTCGTATTTGCACGTTAATGCCTTGAACAACCACATCAGCATCATTCACATGAATTACTCTTGTTGACCTTGTTATCCAGTTCAAGTGTACTACTTGCCTAGTACCTACCCTTTTGAGTGGGCAAATTCTCAGCTCTGGTTCCTCGTATGCATTGCTAATTCGCATACAAAACCTCCTCCCACTCGTCCTCTACAATACGAGTACCACCGAAAACACAACCGAGGAAATCATTTATCCCCATTATTTCGCAGAACCCAAAGTGAGTGGTTTGTAGATAGAATTCCGTAGATTCTGATGCAGATTCTAGCCAGGATCTGGGTCACTATATTCAAAGCACCACCAGCCAGTGCTTCAACGGATGGATAGTCTCCTCGTGGTCTCTTGAATTGGCCACAGAATTTACTTTTTTTTTTTTTTTCCACTCTTCAACAACAGAACAACTCCTGAGAAAGTTCCTACCTAAAGTCCATCCGACTGCCAATACTCGTAGTGTTTCAACCCAAACACCAGAACAGAACACTAGAACACCACTTGTCTACAACTGCTTTAGCATATCGTATCCAATTAAGTTGATGTTTCCTGGAAAACAGTTTTCAATTTGCAAAACTAGAAAAAGAAGAAAAACAAATTTGTTTCCGTTTGCAAATAGAGCCTGTGATTACCCTCACCTCCGTACGTACCCCTTCCAACATTTGTGAAACAGCGTGGAACAAGATGTATCTGAGCAACGCAATTTTGGAATTTTTTTCCTCTTCTCTGTATTTTTTGTGCGGAAAAGTTTTGATTGAGTTGAGAGTTTTATTTTCGGAGAGGAAATTGAATATGTTAAGGAGCTACCCTCGCCATCCCTTTTGGTGGGTAGGTACTGTCAAGCGATTAAATAAGTATCTCACGACAATTGTTGGAAAGATGACACAACCGATAAGTTTCATTTCGCTATCTTGTCTCTACATAACTTGTTTAAACTAAGCGAATATAAAATGATTTCGAATTCTACAAATAGGAGCGGAGAACACGCCTAGGATTAAGTTTTTGGAGCTCCACAGTTTGGTTAGTTCGGGTAGAATAAGTTTTGTGCAACCAAATTTCGATGCGAAAACCTCTGGATGGTTGATAATTTTAGCTGCAAAGTTTGTTCAAAATATTTTAGCAAAGTGATGTAGAAATTTTGGCAGCACCGGAATTAGAACGATTCAGCCCGTGATTCTCATTTTGCGGAAAGGAATGAGTCCTTCAGTCGTGGGTATATGTGCATACGAGGTAGCTTAGTAACTTCGTCGTAGCCGGTCCCAAACCCAGCTGAAGAAGGAACAAGGGAGTCGTTGGAGATAACCACCCCACTACTTTGCAATGTGTTAAGTCTGGCCAGGAACGGCTGGATCCGGACAAAACATAATACGGCCATTTAGACAAAGGAATTCCTATGAGGGAATCAATGGTAATGTGAGAATCAGAGCGTAAGTAAAAACCTCTTTTAAGCTACTTGCCCAGGTGGTGGGAGGATTTTTCAACATCGATTCAAAACGTCGAAAAATTGCTGGTGACGGGGTGGTTATTAGCATGGGGTTGTGTCGACTACTCGTAGATAAACTACTATGGATATGTGGTGAAACGATGTCGATGAACTTACTTACTAAAGGACCCAAACACACTAAGAACGGACAACGACCTTCGGCAATGCATGTGGAATGATAGCATCCTTAACAGACTAAATGCAAACGAACAATTAGCGAATGCCCTTGACCGCCACAAAGAGTGCGATGGGATAATCCGGATCCTACACAGAAGTATAGACAACTGCAGCATCCACTTGGTGAATGCATAAACTGTCCGTAGGCAAGAAGTCTTCAGCTTCCGGAATATGTAAAAGCGAACGCCTTATTACAATCCGCATGACTGGTGAACTGGCCAACATAAGTCGTATTTTCTCATGCTCTAACAGAGAAAAAGGGCAGGTTTGTCAAAGAATCCTTCGACTCAGACCTGAAAAATGAGCAATCTTTTAGCACTTTTGGTGGCACAGCATTTACACGACATAAGCTCTAAAAACGGTCTCAGGTTATCGACTTCGCTGCAAGACGGAATAGCGAGCATATGTTTCCCACATTGCAATTACCACCAAGGAACATGGGGTCCCTTAAGATCCCGGTGTCACCTATTGATCAAGGTGCTACTGCGGAAATGATGTCGGGAAGTCCTGCCGGAATATGAAAAGAAAGACACGAACCTCAAGCTAAAGCATACAGGGATACCTCCAATACTTACTTAGGCGGCGGTACAGTCCGGGGTGGACCTGGGCCTCAACCGATAAACCTCTCCAATTAGCGCGGTCTTTAGCCAACTGCGTCCAGTTGCGCAAGTTGGTTGAGGTTCCCTTCCACTTGCGCACGCCATTTAAGTCGAGACCTTCCTCTACTGCGTTGTCCCTCCGGATTAGAGTCGAAGATTCTGCGGGCTGAGGCGTTGTCCCAGCCATCTCAAATGCCCAATGCGCAGTTTTTTGGCCAGGTCGATGTCGCTGTATAGCTCGTAGAGTTCATCTTCAATGCATACGGGACCAAATTTCTTACGAACAATTTTTCTCTCAAACCGACCAAGGATAACTTTATCAGCTTTAGAAAGGGTTCAAGATTTAGAGCTATAGAGTAGGACTGGGATTACAGGGTCCTATATAGAGTTTCCTTGGTTGTTCGGGAGAGGGCCTTACTACACAGTTGCCTTCTCAGCCTAAAGAAACAGCGATTGACAAGCGTTAGTCTACGTTTAATTTCTGAAGAGATGTCGTTTGCAGGTGTCATAGCAGAGCCGAGATAGACAAAGTCCCTTACTACTTCAAAGTTTTTGCTGTCGATTGTGACATCCTGGCCGATTCCTCGATGCCTCTTCTTTTTGACAGCATATAGTTTGTTTTGCCCTCGTTGTCGTCGGCGTATTCAAGCAATTGAACAGACTTTGGAAAGATCGTACCTCGAGTGTTGGCTTGTGAGTTTTGCACAATTCTTTCAAATTTGATGTTGAAGAAGTCATATGACAGCACGTTGCCTTGCCTCAATAAAAATTTTTGGCATCAAACGTCTCGCTTGGATCTTTACCGACCTTGATGCAGCATCCTGCATAAGCGGACGAGCTTGGCAGGAATGCCAAAACTAGACATGGCTCTGTATAGCTCGCCTCTGTAGATGCTGTCACATGCGGGTTCAAAATCGATAAAAAGGTGATGAGTATCGATCTGAACTTCTTGGGTTTTCTCCAGGATTTGCCGTAGTATGAATATTTGTGGACTTACCGGGCCCAAAACCGCACTGATAGTGTCCAATCGGATCATTGACAAATGGTTTCAGGCGCTCACACAATACGGCAGACAAGATCTTAAGTATATGTGATGCTTAGTTGGCACAGTTTAGAAGGTCTCCTTTCTTGAGAACCGGGCAAACGGTGCTTAGGTTCCATTCATCAGGCATATATTCATCCGACCAGATCTTGGAAATAAGTTGGTGTATGCTCTCTACCAAGTCATCTCCTGCTGCCTTAAATAGTTCGGCGGGTAGGCCATCCGGCTCGGCAGCCTTGTTCGACTTCAGTTTAGATATTGATATCTTCACTTCATTTTGGTCGGGTGGACAGATTTCTTGACTGGCATCGTCAATATTGAATGGCTCGCTCTGTCTCATAGCGGAATTTGTGTGGTTTTCGCCTTTTAGCAGTCTGCAGAAATGGTGTTTCCATATCTTCACCAAGGTTTCCTAGTTCATCTCTACAGGTTTTCGCTCGGGTCTTATTACCCTGACATTTTCTTTTTACCTTTTGTTAAAACTTCCGAAGATTATTCCTAGAGTAGCACCTCTCTATCTCCTCTATCGTGCGCTTCTCATGCTCCTCCAGAGAAGCCGATGTTCTTCCCTCCTCTTTTACTCGTTGAGCTCACGAGCTGCTCTCGTCCTTTTGTGCAGCACCGCTTTGTAGGCATGTTGTTTTGCTGCATGTGCTTACCGGCACTCCTCATCAAACCCGGTGTTTCCTGGTGATGGACGGGTGAGATGCTGCATATAGAAAAAGATTGCTTCTGTGACTGAGAAGAAGCTGAATGAACAAGCTCCCGGTATAATTGTTTAAGGTAGCTGGGATTGATTTGGTTAAGAGTTTGCATTTGTTCGTCTGCAAAATATGGTCAAATGGTAAACCGCAGGAGCTATAGAACAATCCCGAAAGTATCCTATTTACAGTACGGCTAAAACCCATACCAAAAATCTGATAAGCCCTTATTGACATAAATAATTTTAGACCTTGGTATGTCCATCATATACCAGATATTTGGGTTAGGTAATGTGAGATAGGAGTGGTCCTAGTTGAGGTACATTTAAACTAGCTGTAGGTCCATTACTATACGACGATGCCCTAAATACTCCCGGAACCGTGGAAGTTTCTTGACAAATTTGTCAAGATCGGTTATATTTATAAACTAGAGATCATTTAGATCTCGGAAAGATCTGCGCGCTTATCATCTTCATCAGCGGCTGAACCAAGCAGCTCAGAGCATGATGAATAGCTGAAACAATAATTTGAAAATCGGTACATAGTCTCTAGTTTTTAACGTAAACACCTGTCGTGTAGACATAAGTTTACGGGATGCCCATACATTCATGGGAGCAAGAATACACCTTGCTATCGCTCTGCCACTTTCCGGAGATCCCAAAGCAGAACTTGTGTTGGAGGCACAACTTCCACCTTTGGTATGGGTCGAGGTCGATCTAAAATCTCTTACTGTTCTTAGCGTCACAGTACCCAGTACTAATTGCAACTCTACATTGGGTCAAACCAACAGGAAGACCCTTCCCGCCATTGTGACGCTCCCACAAGGGGGCCTACCTCAACTAGTCAGGCCCGGACCGGGATCCGGGGGGCTCCTGGCTCCCATTGTACCGTGATTTAAGACCTGGTAGGAACTACCGGTGGTCCTGCCATCAACAGGACCTATGACCGCGACTTGCAACTGGTCCAATCGTAGCAACCTTCGGTTGCGTCATCTAATGATATTTACGATAAGACCAGAACTCTGCTCTGCCTCCGTCATTAGTGGGCACAGCCTTGATAATTGGGCGGGGGCCCTGAAAATCGGTACAGCATGTCGTAGACTGAAGAATTTGTATATACGGATGCCTGCGCTAAAGCTTTCCATAAAGGTAGACATGATAATGACTTCCGATTGACGTTTCTTATCACGAACCTGGATGTAAGGTTCAACCTTGTTGATTGTTAGAATCGCTATGAACAGAAAATGAAGCGAGGCTGGAGTGCTGGCCATTTGAAAGCAGCTCATAGCATTTTTTCTATCGAGATGAGAGTCTTCTTTTCCAGCACAGGCCACCAGCCGCCTATGCCATAAGTAAGAATTGGTCTTACAACTCTGGCATGAGTAGAGGCCATTTAGAACTTTTCGCTTACCTCTGCAACATTCTGTTTCTACCTGAGTTTGCTGTCACGGATGAAGCCTTGTGCTCTTCCCAAATCCCAGAGTAGCATTTGGCTTGGGCAAAACGATGTAGAGTATCTTGACTGTTGTTATGAAGTGGATCAACTCCGTTTTGGGTGGATTTGTGCTAAGGCCACAGTTGCGGGTCCAAGAGGATGGTATCTCTAAGGCATTTTGGAGAATGTAAGGAAGTATCTGTGTGACATTTTCTGGGCCAGCCACATCACATCACATTCTGCGTCCTTTTATTTTGTAAGCACCCCATTGAGAACTAGGTTCCATAAGAAAAGGGTTCATTCATATAGAGCAGCGACGAAAGATTGCATTTATGACTCTCCTATTAAAAATGAAGTGGATCAACGGAGTCACCTACGAGTATGTCGAGTTCTTATAGGGAATTGGAGATCAAATAAGTGTAAGCGTTGGTGAAGGCTCCCTCGATATCGAGGAATGCTACCATTATATCCTCCTTGAAAGAGAGTGACTTTTCAATGGATAGTAAGAGAGAGTGTAGCGCGGTTTCAACCGACTTACATTTTTGGCAGGCATACTGAAACCTTGATAAGCTTCAGTGATTGAGAGTTTTAGTCCAGGAATTTGGTACTGTACTGGGAGCTACGCAGGCCTTAAAAATGCAAAACAAAGTCTGATCCTGATGCACTTTGTGATTTGAAACTACAAACTGGCCATGTAAAATCTTTCTCGCAGATCATGTCCGCATCTATTGATGAGAAGATTTTACAAAATAGGAATGCTGTGAATTGCTGATGAAAGGATTTTTCCTCGGAGGCGGCCTAGGTGTAACCCGGATGCTTGAATGCGTACGAGGATGGTGATATTTTAGACAGAACTCACCGTAGACACGATAATTCACTTGTGAAGGTGGTGAATTTGAAGAAACTACGCCAGGACTTATGACACATTGCGCCTTCCTAATTTCTCCTTAAGGAGATCTGTGATCCGCTACTGCCCATACTTACTCACTGTCCTTATTACTATAGGACAAGGCAAGGTAAAGGCAAGATTTAAAGAGATGAGTTTGAGTTTGCTGTTCAAATATGGGAATATCACTTCGGCGTCCAGCCAGTTAAGCATGGACGATCTTGTTATTTTTCTCAAAGTGTGTGCTGCGACGATTGCAATACATGAATTGGTAAACTTTAGATATTGCTGGTCACAGTGGAACGGAATTTACCTTACAAGAGATGCTGAAGAAAGCTCAGGAACTACAAAAAGAACTCTGCATATGACGGTATCAATGGAGAAGTACTATGTAGAGCCCGGGCAAGTCGCAGGCCAATGTCAGACGCACAATATATCGAAAGTGCTGATAACTGATGGAGGACAAAAAAGATCTTTGTCGCCTCTGCACTGAAGTTCCGCGAGTGTCGCATTCGGAAAACAGAGTTTGTGGCAGAAATTATACACTAACACAGGGCTTATCAGACACTGACCAATTGAGTGAATGAATACCAATGCCTTGCCCGGGGAATCTTCCAATTCATTGCGAAACGACAAAATTGTAAAGGAAAGCCCAACCCTAGTTGACACTTGAGCAATCCACTAGCGTAAAATGTTTCGAAATAGAAAGCCTGTTGGTGGATACCACGTCCTGACTGAAGTGTCACCCAAAGCACAAATGTACAACTATCCAGCGCTCTCGGATGGGTCTATTATGGTAGGGACCCATCTCAGCGGTGGAATCTTGCGCATTCTATAGGTTCACGTAGATCTAATTCATTATGATGTCGGGTGACTTGACTATAGGAGCAGAGATAGCTAAAACCACCAAATATTGACCTTGTTAGTCCCTCTTAACATACGAATTTGTTTGAGATTCTCTATCGAGACCCTAATGATTCCTTCAATACCAAGGCAAATACGAACGGAATAATTAAATGGTCATCAAGTTCTGTGCGCATAAACCGCCTGCTTTTGGTAGCAGTTAACCTTCTCAAATCGCAACTGTTTCCTACGGTAATAACTTGCTTTGCATCGGCATGGTAGACTCAAACACAAGGCTTAGATAGGAATTGTAAAGGGTGATCAGATAAGAACGATAGGGAAATTTTTTTAAATAAAAAAACAACGGCGAGATCTATAAAATTGATTCTAACTTCATTTTGAATCTATGTTCATGCCATTATGTATGAAATAGCACATCATTCCAATGGCCGCCTCGCTTTAGCTGGCAACGCTTCAAGTGGTCGGTGTAATTTTGATGACTCGGTCGAATATGCGCGGTGTTATTCGGGCAATTGCATGGCGAATGTTGGCCCCAAGCTCGTCCAAAGTTGTTGGCTTGTTAGCGTAGACTAAGGGCTTGACGTAGCCCCAGAGATAATCGAGTGGTATCAAATCGTATGATCGCGGCGGCCACGCTCACGCTTGCGATGACCAAGTCTCCAAATTTCTTCTTCACAACTTCGAGTGTTGAATCGCTTGCATGGCATGAAGCGCCCGTCTTGTTTGAACCATAGCTCGGATATATCGATGTTGGCGAGCTCTGACCATAGAAAGTCGCTTAAGATCGCTCTATACCTGATACCATTGACGGTAGCGGTGTCGCCTTCCTCACTACGAAAGAAATAAGGTCCGATGATGCCGCCATGCCATAAACCGCCCAAAACAGTCAATCTTTGTGGATACATTGATGCTTGGCCGAAGACTTATGGATTGTGTTGGCTCCAATGATGGCAATTTTGCTTGTTGACATAGCTGCTGAGCCAAAAATGGGCCGCTTCCGAGAAGATGAAATCCGGATCTTCGGCTAGCATCTGGCTTCAATTCTTGCGTCAACATAATCTTATATTGATGTCGGTCCAAATCCAACTGCAAAATAAGCCGAGTTGACTCTCTGGCGATGCCCAATTCAGCTGATCGGCGCCGAATAGACATTTTTGGGTCTTCTTTGATATTGTCGGCTACGGCGGCGGCTATGTTTTTCGGTTGGTGACTTAATATCCAAAAGAGTGAACTCCCGCTCAAACTTTTCCAGGGTGCGACGGGTTCCTTGCACACTGAAGCCATGATGACGGCCGATCTTACGACGAAATTCACGTTGCGTATTTGCAATTGAGGCGGAATTAAAGTTCGATAAGGGTGAAACGGTGCATGATGAAATGACAAACCTTACTGAGTATTTTGACAGCTGGATGTCATTGTCAACTTTGGCAGCTGCTGAAACATAACAATTGGAAAAACTATCATTGCTTTCTGGTCATCCGTTACTTGTAACTACGAGAGAAACCCAATTAGCACTATGGTGCACCATTTGTCGGAGGATATCACGTTTGGATTGGGAATCCTTGACTTGATTGAAAAATTAGAGCCTCCTATCCCTTGTTTTGATATATAGTATCTTCCGAGTCATCAAAGAGGAGTCTAGTTATACCAGTGAAGTTATAAAGTGAAGACATGATCCTTCTCGTTGCAACTATGACAGAACATGTTGTGTTATAATCTCCTGTCGGTCAATGGCCAGTGCGATATGTATTTGTAGCGATGTCGTGTCTAGATCTGCTCAGGTCCTCTGTTGTTTTAGCTGTTGCCTCTGCCATACGATATTAGATGGTTTGAGTAAGGATTTTACGGTTTACCACTTCTGTCGGTATTTTGACTGCTGAACCAATCTGGCCAGCTCATCCGCTCTTGTGTCCCGTCCAAAATTGCTGTGCATTAGAACCCGGTAATGACTGGGATTTACTACCCTGAAAAGTGAAGTAGTTGAGTTAATTCCTTTAACTTCAGCCTAGATGGCACTGTCACAGTCCGATAAGCGAAGAGATCTTGACACGTGCAGCATATTCGAACAGTCTCCGAGAATATTTTCGTTTATCCACTCTTCATTTAGGATGGGTGCAAAATAATCGGTTGCAGATGCAACGAAATTGCTTCGTCCTGATTCCAGAATGCCACAAAAGTTGATAACAATTCAATGGACCGCCTGTTCAAGGTAGAAAGCTGAGTTTGCTTTCTTAACCCGCTGTTCAAGGTCTAGCTTACTTGGGCGAAATATTATGCACTGGAACACAGTGAGTGTGACTGATGTTGGCGACAGCTCATGGCCCAGGGGTAAACTATTCACAGGGCTCCCTTCATGAGTTGGTTTATCACCTAGAGAAACTTCACGGAAACCAAGATTATCACGTCATCTACATACTTTGTTCAGGGTAATCAATCATAAGAGAGGCAAGTTGACACCACCTTGTGGGTTGCCCCTATTCATGGTATTGGTTCCGTTACGGTTACCAAGGGACGCCTGTTGGTGAATGATTCTAAAACATAGTATCAGTGCAAACGGCACCACTGTAAGGTAGACAGGATTCAAGCCCAAGACAAACATGTAAGATTTAGAATTACAAAAGAAGGCCTATAATCATTAGCAGATTTATCTTACCATCGATCCAGCTTTGAAATAAGAATTTCTTGATGCATGGCATTTGTATATGTAGTTTCCAAGTACCACGAGTTGAAAACACTTCAGCTCCTCTTCCCAATCCATTCAAAATGAATTGACTGGAAGTAATCCCCACACCAGGTGTATCGAAATTATTGTATTTTCAAAATAAACCCTCCCTCATATAAAAACCACAGTGCGGATAAGTAAGTTCTTAAGTGTCATAGGCAATGTCATAACCGTTTATCGACTAAAGTGTTACTTTCCACTCCGCAGTCCTCTTAAAGTCAAGTCGATTTCCTACCTCTTATCTCCAGACAGCACCTCCTTGGTCTGGTCCTTTCCACATAATTTCCACCACAAGAAGAAGATACTTTGCCCAAGATAATGGTCCTTGGTTTTTTCCTTCAGTTTAGAGTCCCTAAAGTTTGTTGTTTTCCTCTTTCCATTTCGGCACAAATACCAGTCGGAGATGATACAAGACTTGTATCTAACTCAACTGATGTGTTGCGGATAAGCCTGACTACATCGGAATTAGTTCGAAGAATTTGTCTCAATTACCGTTAAGAAATGTTCACGGCCGACAAGCAGTTAAATCACACGGAAATTCCAGCAACACAAACACGATGCCATCGAATCGAAAGAAACAGAAGTTGAGATAGAGACAGAGAGGAAGAAGATAGAGAAGTGCTCGTACAAGCAGGTAAAAAGGAAAATTGAAATATTTCCCAAGGACCAAGAGGACTTGTGAATTTATTACGAATGTCCTACGCATTAGAGAATGCCTTAACTCTGGTAACAGGGAAGGGGTAACATATTTTATAATTCATGCGTACCAAGTGAATTTCCACCGCACAATTCCAAGGATATCCCTTTGCGGTATATCGCAGCCCTGATTCCCAATTCATCCTCTCCATATTCTTCTGGCTCCTGTTCCATCATTAATACTTATTTCCACATGCTTATTTGTGTACGAGATTTTTGTGTTTAACAGACATATACGAGTATTTCTCTCTGACGTTCAAAAAACATCGGAATGAGGAGCCGATTTTGGAAAAGCTCTTTCAGGCAGGAAGGAAGGAAGCGGTATTCGAGGGAAACCACAGCTAGACATGGAATTTTTGAGAAAAATAAACACAAAACAAACGTAAATTGAAAGGAAGATTTTAAGAGGATTGTGGGCATAATGAAGTTCTAACATCCTTAAGAATGTCTACAGGCGTCTTAGAATTTTTTTTCTTTTCAAGTGTTGGTTGTTGACGGCAAAGACTTTGGCTGTCTGCCATTATTTTGGAAAGTGTTTTTTTTTTTTTTTTTTTGAAGTTTTGATACTCGTACAGTTGGTTGTAAGCGTCAGGCGTCAGTTGGGTAAATTGGTACAAGATTTGAAAGGAACTGGGAATTTTGGAAGATGCTCTGCCTGCGGGCCCGAGGAAATAATCCCACAAAAAGTGTCGATTTCTTTGGAACCAAATTAAAGGCACATGGCTCAACCTCAGCTGCTCTGATGTTTTGAACAGCCCACGATCAGCGCTCCGACTTGATGTAGGTTTGACAGGAGTGAAGTGGGATTAAATTTGACTTTGGAGGGATGCAATGTATGATGCGACAAAACTATCTGGCGTCAGTTACAAGGACGGTGGAATGAGGATCAGACATGACACCACCAACAATGCATTTATGTGATTTTGACTTCTTTTGGAATAATACTTTGAGACTAGAACCTTTCCCATAATAAGGAATCCGTTGAGCATCAGGACGGCGTTGATTATCGGGTCATGTGCAAATGTCTCGTATGTTGGGTAATTATTTTGCATGTAAACGGGTAGGGGGATTGGGATCTGCATGGCGATTGATTCGGAAAGCGATGACTGTCATATATGTACACAACTTTGGGCCAACAACGCAACAATAAAGTTCGTAGCGTATTGCTTGACTTACTTGTCAGTGGTGGTCCCCGGTAACAGCTCGACCAGTAGCATAATACTACGCCGTCATAGGGTTCACAGCTCTATGCGGAAGGGAAGCATCAGCGCTTATTCGGATGCGGATTTGTCATATGCGGCAGACTAAGGCTACAAGTCTTGAGTTTCCAACACGTGAGCGAGCGTCTTATGACAATCTGCATCAAGGCTAAATTCGCTAAAATAAGCCTAATATGCGCGCATGTCCCAACGGAAGATAAGAAAGAGGCTACCAAAGAATGTTTTTACGAGTTCCTCGATGAGACTTAAGAGAAATGTCCGAAGTATGACGTTAAAATCGTACTAGGCGACTCTAACGCCAGGATAAGAAGGAAGATGTCTTTGGGTAAGACAGTCGGTACTACACCACGACCACCTACACCACGTCTGGCAACGGACCTAGGTTTATTGACTTTGTGGTATAACAAAATATCACTATAGCAAACACGAGGCTTCCTTATCTTAATATACACAAGGGAACATGCCGGTCTCCGGGTCATGAAAGGGCCTCCAGTATCCTGAACGTCCGAAGCTTTCGGGTAGCCAACATTGACTCGGAACCTTGTTTCAGCCAAGCTACGAGTTCCGATCTTAACAACACCTATGCCGCCAGCATCAAGTACCAAAGACCTGTTTCACCGCTGCCACCGGCCATTTGGGACGCCGCAACTGATGTGCTGGGTTTCACCCGGCCACCACCAAAAGATGCCTGGTTTGACGAAGAACGTCGGTTGCAGCTAAACAAGAAGGGTACAAAGCGACAGATGAGAGCTGCTCTAGAAGAAAAACGACAACAAGAAGCGCATGATCGAAGATATTGAGAGTTTGTACTCCAATAACAATGGACCGAAGGTATACCAAAAAGTAAAAAAAAAACGTTTCAAAGCTACAAGACCTGTACAGAAACTTGTAGAGGTGGAGAAGGAAACCTTGTAGTCGGTGCTAAGAATATGGAAAAACTGTTTAACGGCGCTGAAGCCCAGCATGCCGCCATCAAGAAGAATACACCATTCAACTCAGATGATGACAGCTAAGACTTCCGTCCATCCAACCAAAACGACCAAAGCTGCTGGAAGTGACTTTGTCGAGTGCACACAACAACTCACCTCCCAGATCTGGTCAGAAGAGTGTATGCCTGATGAATGGAATCTCAGCATCCTTTGCTCGATCTACAAAAGAAGCAGACCCCCACAACTACAATATGTCTCCTCAACATAGCTTACGAGATCTTATCTGCTATATTGTGCGAAGGTTTACAACCCTTCGTCAACTACCTGATTGGCCATGAAAGTCCACAATCGACAAAGTCTTTACACTCCAGGAGATCCTTGAAAAAAACCCAAGAAGTGCATATCGATGACCACCTCTTCATAGATTTTAAGGCCGCATAGAGACGAGCTATAGAGAGCCATGTCTAATTTTTCCAAACTCGTCCGCATTGTTAAGGTGGGTAACGACTTAATGGTTTTGAACCAGGTGGCGCACTGTCATGTGACTTCTTTCACATCATACTTGAAGAATTATGCGCACCTCAGAAGCGAACACCGCCGGCCTACAGAATTCCTATGACCAAACTGAAATCCTGCAGATCTCCATAAATAACGTGCCCAAAACTGCTGATAACCATAGTGGAGCACTTGTTCTACAAAAGGTTACACAACATGGTCACAATCGTCCGGGAAACAGAAGTAGGACATATCCCAGCCGTCACACAGGAAGAACTGCAGGGAGCTCTTTATCGAATAGGAGACAAAAAGGCGCCTGGACCCGATGGTATCCCGAACACAGCATTGAAGGCTGCTGCCGAAATAAAACCAGATCTTTTCATTGCAGTATTGCAAAAGTGTCTCGAGGAGGGAGTGTTTCCAGAACCGTGGAAATTGCAACACTTTGTGCTACTACCCAAATAAAATAAACCACCAGGAGAACCATCGTCATATCGCCAAATATGTCTTCTAGACACAATGGGAAAGATCCTTGAGCATATAATATACGACAGACTGCTAACTGTTGCAGAGGAGAAGGGAGCCCACTCAAACCACCAGTTTGGATTTAGAAAGTCACGCTCAACGGTCGATGCTCTCCAAACAGTAGTCGACATTGCGGCTGCAGCCATAGAAGAGCATTCTTGGAGGTGGGGCTCAAAAAAGTACTGTGCGGTGGTGACACTAGACGTCAAAAACGCGTTCAACAGTGCCGACTGGTCCCAAATAAAGCGATCACTTGCAAGGATGGAAACACCCTACTACCTGCTAAAGATAATCGTCAACTATTTCACGAACAGGAAGTTGCGATATGACACAGATGAATGCTACATACTACACCATCTCCGCTGGGGTCCCGCAAGGATCAGTGTTAGGTCTACTCCTGTGGAACCTAATGTGTGACGGAGTATTGCGACTAAGGGTGTCCGAAGGAGTCAGTATCATTGGATTCGCAGACGATATAACTATCGTGGCTCGAATCTGCGGGTCTCGAACTGGCTACGGTTCAAACAATAGAAGCCGTTCTGATTACGAGCAGGAAAACCTTCGAATATATCAATATTCAAGTCGGCAACTAGAACATCCGATCGAAGGAAGCGGTAAAGTACCTAGGAGTGATGTTAGACGGCCGGCTACGGTTCAAACAACATGTGGACTACGTGAGAAAAATAGCGTCAGCGCTACAAGCGGCACTTTTCAGAATACTGCCTACTTTAGCCACTCCTAGCTAAAGTGGTCAGCTCGATTATTCTATACGAGGCACCAGTCTGCGCAAATACGCTGAGAAGGAAAGAGACACACCGGAAACTGTCAGCGGTATACCGACTCGTCGCATTAAGGACAATAAGCGGCTATAGGACGATCTCGGACGATTTGTCATCGCTGGAATGATTCCCATCGACATCCTCCCGGACGAGATGAGGAGAATTTACCACAGGAAAGTCTCAATGCCAACTGATGCCAAGGCAGTAAGGAGAATGAAAAAGGAAGAAAGGGCACGTTCTATAGCCCTACGGCAGTCTCGATGGGATAATGCCAGAAAGGCAGATGGACTCATACCTTGATTCCAAAAATCGATGTAAGGATGAACAGAGCCCAAGGAAACTGCAACTATCACCTTGCGCAGTTCATCTCATGGTTATGGCGGATACCGAAAGTATCTATACAGATTTGGCCATGTTAACTCCCCCCTTTGTCACGAGTGTCCAAATCAGGAGTAGGACGTGAAGCACGCAATTTTCCTTTGCGGACGCTTCGCGGAATGGAGAGAAAATCTACAAGACTCGCTAGAGGTAATTAAGAGAATGGTGGAGTCGGAAAAATACTGGCTAAATATCTGCGGATTTGTAGAAACTATGCAGACCGAGCTACGGAGAATAGAAGCCGAAAGAAGAGCGGCAGAACCAGCCGAACAAATAGAAACACCGGAGTAGCATGAATTGCTTGCCAGCCTCTCGAAGTAATACCTAGAGGTAGTTCCCCGTGGCAGAGTGGTAGAAGTGTGCAGGGTGTGGTTTAGGACGTAGGCGCCAGCAAAAAGGAGAATAA